>JAWNLL010000090.1:3525000-4162500 GCA_035042425.1 Drosophila flavopinicola | reverse complement strand
CTCATATTATTATTATGGTCTTCCGAGGATTTTAAGTTTTAACTTAGTATTATCTTTAAATATTATATTTGCAATGCATAGTTTTTAAAGATTTTACCTAATAATGTACAACTATATTAGAAGTGTCTTGCTGTGTCCAGTTAGTCTTGTATCTGTAGCTAATATAGCTGTCTATAGACATTAAACATCAGTCGGCCGCCTCATTTGACTTCACATCATTTACACACACTCCCAACTGGCCATGTCTATGTCTCTATTAGCCAGGTCCGCAAGTAATTTGGTTGTTTGACTGATTAATGTTCAGCTGCAAACGAGCTGAGAGAGCTGCGAACTGGGAACTGGGGAACTGGGAACTGGGAAACTGCGTACTGGTTACTGGGAAGCTTAGAGCTTGGAGCTCGCTTGTCAGTGGCAGCGTCTTTTACCCTTTTCGCTCGGCTTATGGCCAGCGGTCATGTGCTGTTGTTGTTGTTGTTGTTGTTGTTGTTGCTGTGTGAGTCCAACTATGATCTAATCTTGTTATTGCCGTTGCCAGTGATGAGCAAGCCAGCAAACCAATTCAATTATTTTGCCCATATATACTTAGAAGCATATCTAGCTATATTTTTTTTGTTTCTACTCGCTTTTATGCTGGAGACAGAGACAAAGTATATATTGAAAAGACAAATGCCCCGCATACATAAAGATATATGTATATGTGTGCATATATAGTATACAATTATATATGTGTATATATATAAGTATCATCTATGTGTATGAGCCACATAAAATAGTGAATGTAATTTTATTCACATGTATGGCCGGCGGCCAATCCGTTTTGCCCCCTGGCCACAAATTGCACAGCGGCAGCAGCGGCAGCAGCGGCAGCGGCAAGCAACCCCGGAACCCCAGAGAAGGCGCACCTCGATGCCACAAGCCAGACCGAAACCAGCTGGGAATGTCTGTCTGTCTCTCTGTGTGAGTGTTAGTGTGTGTGTGTGTGTGTGTAGTATGGCATATTATATGGCACGGTGGCAGAGTGCGGGGCAGAGAGTTGAAATCCATCATTGGCGCATGGCCGGCGGCAACATTTGGGTTGAAATATTATAATTACAAGCGAACGCCCCAGGGGCACAGAGAGGTGAGGCACTCACTGAGAATGGAGACGGAGACGGAGACTGGGACTGGGACTGAGACTGAGACTCTGGGGCAGCAACGTTAGCGAGCGTTGCCATCGCGTGTCTGTCCGTTCGTCCGTCTGCCCTGTCTATCTGTGTATCAGTGTATCTCTATCTAACTGAGCTGAAACTCAACAAAGCTGCGGATATGGATACTTAGTTGCCGTCCATCGTTGTTGCCTGGTTGTTCGTTCGGTTGTTCGTTTGTTCGTTTGTTGTGTTTACGTTGTGGCTGATAATATGGCGCGTAGTCGCAGCAGCAGCAGCTTGTTGCCGCCGGCTGTGGCAGCGCGTTGCAGCACGTTCGCCCTGCAACATGTTGCATGCAACAGAAATAGCCAAAAACAATTCGGTTTTAGCCACGTCCTTTAGACTGTCATTGTCCTTGCGCGTTTGCTGTTGTGCGTTCGTGTGTGTGTACGTTTGTGTGTGTGTGTGTGTGTGTGTTTAGTAGTTGTCGGTTGTGTTGTGTTTGCTCAGAGGTGACAGCCGGATAACGGGAAGCAGGTGAATAGCATGCCAATGCAGTTTTTTTGCTGCTCTTGTTTTTCTCTATTTCATATACGTGTGCTAACCGTTTGATATACCCTGTATATTAACAGTAGAAAGAGTATGCTTCTATGAATGAATACATGTTTTTTAGTTTTACAAAGTATTTTGATATGTGGATTGTAATATACACGAATTCTTTCATTCCATTCTAAATTGTAGTCTAATATTTGATTATATATCTTAATCTTCACACATTCATTTGTATTTATTTAAAATAAATTCAATTAGCTTTTTACACGTATAAAATATATCTGATAAATTTGTATACTATACTATATGTATATGCTACATATCTTATTTCAAATTTATAAATAAGTTCAAGCAATATCCACCATGCCAAGGACATTCTCGCCATCCCATACGAGGTATCCTAGACGTCCGCTCTGCGTTAGTGTCATTGCCACTTGTTTGGGCTAGTAACTTGTTGCACTTGTCAGAGTGTGGGGGCGTGGCAACCGTAACACTAACAAGCCTCGCCCATGTTGCTATTTGGACAAGTGGGCAACAAATTGAGGCGCATGTGTGAAATTAGACAATAACAACTGGGACAACAACAGCTGCGCTTACAAAAACTTGCAGCACACATGTTGCACTGCAGCAGCAGCTGCTGCTGCTGCAAAAGCTGTCTCCAAAATTATAGTGCACATATGTATGTATATAAAGCGTAATTTAAAAATAACAAAAAACTGGGCATCCTTCAACATTGGGCGGAAGCCTCGGCCTATAATTATGCTTGAATATATGCGAGTGGAGTGGAGTCTGTGGCAGTGCCACAATCACAGTTCATAATTGTCCCCCAAATGTTGTCCAGTGGCAGTGGCAGCAGCAGCAGCAGCACCAGCTGCCAGGTGACAAGTCCTCGGCGGACTTGAAGCCTCCTGCGTACCCTCATTATATGCAAAATGCCAAAATGCTGCCTGCAGCTACTTAAGTTTAACTTATTTTTAACTTCTACATATACATTTTTTTGTGTCGTTGTTGTTGCTGTTGCTGCTGCTGCTGCTGCTGCCGCCTTGGGGCATTCTTAGTTGCATGTTCGACGCAATCCTTTTCCGTTCAGCATTCAGAGTTCTGCAGCAAATAAAGAAACTGGTCCCATTCATAACTGGCGGCAATTTTTGCATTTTGCATTATATTTTCCTCAGATCTCATTCCCATTCCCGCTTCTCAGCTTCTCTCTCTCTCTCTCTCTGTCTCTGTCTCTGTCTCTCTCTAGAATATCAACTGTCAGTTTTTGAGCTCAAAGCGCCAGCGGGCTAGTTTGTAAATCATTAAAAATTATGCACACACACTATGTGTATACACTTATGTATATACACACACACACACACTCACACACACACACACATACGTGTAGTCTGAATCGAACAGTTTTGCGGGAAGTTTAAGCCAGCAATGACAATGAAAACTGGTTAGGAATTCTGCAGCTTAATGGCAAATGTCACGCACAACTCAAATTCTATATGATGAGCTGATTCTAGGTATTTAGACTGGGCTCCTTTTATATTGGACTCTTTTTAGCAGTGCTTAGCATGTGTAATTGTGATAGGATACCATTCGACAGGAGTCAACTTTTATTGGGCATGTAGTTGTCTTAAATTTATCAAGACTATTTAGTTGCTTTGAAGAGAGATTATAGTCTTTAGTAATAGGTTTTGGATTTTATGTTATGTTAAAACGAAAGTCGTTATTCTGTTAGCATAAAGTAAGTTGGATTAAATAAAAGAAAAATGTGAAGTTCTTTACAAATATAATTGAATACTAGAAACTATATTTTAGTTTAGATTGGATAAGATTAGGTTAGGTTGGGACAGCTGTTCTTATGGACACACTTTGTCTGTTAGGCTAAATTTTTGTAGGATTAAGTCATAGCTCAGATTGTACAACAAGTTATAGTTGACTGAGCTTACTTCGAAAGTTATTTGGTTTAACATTTTTGAAGATCTTCGGAATAGAGATGTTATTATTGATGCCACATAAGCTGACACATGTTTAATCAATACAACTTTCTTCTAAAAGTTCTCAAACTTATTCTGAGCCTCTCTTGCTCTTTATTCAGAATATTATAATTCCAAATATACATAAATTCCTATGGGCATATACATTTGTACATATATGCTACTATCGGCTGGAATGCCTATAAAATAAATTAACTTTTGTGCTTCGTTGACATTTTTCATCAGTGTCCCTTTCCAACTTGATTTTGTATCTTAAGCTAGGCCTAATAAGACAGCAGCCTTATAGTTTATATAAAAAATATCATAAAAAATGAATAGTCCATGAAATGCAACTTTCAAAATGTATATGTATTTGGTAAATTGTTGAAATATAATGTGAAATATGAGTATTGCTTTTTGCAGCTTTTATTTTGTATTTATTTCTTTTTTATTTGTTGCTGCAGTCAGTCGTGCGTTAAAAATTAAACGCGAATTTTTCAGGCCGCGTTGGCAGCGCAAAAATGGCATCATTAAGTAAAAGGCCTAAGGGCAGGCATTGTAAATTTTATGAGCCTTTTTTTGTGTCGTTAATAATACAAAAAATATATACACATACAAATGTATACAAACACAAACACACACACACACGCACACACGCACGCACATAAGTGCTGTGTTCTGTGTGCCACATATAAATAATAATAATAATAATGATGCGTAAAAAAGTGCGGAAATTCTCAGTAGCATATGCATGCGGGGAGCTTTTTCTTCTCAACCATTTCACTGTTTGTTATTATATATTGATTAACACGCAAAATGCACAAGCCATGGGGAAAAAGCAACTACCATACTTGAATAAATATGCATTTTGCGGGCATACGGAGGCGGGGGAGTGGGAGTGTGCGTGGGCGTGGCTGCGGGGCAGGCTGGTGCAAACTATGGACTCTGCGGATTGTGGCTACTTTAAAAACCCATCAACAATTATTACTATGAGAGAAATACATCTGGCTGTCGACGCTGATTTTGTAGACTTGCACACACGTACAGGCATGTGTGACCACGCCCACGTTTGCCCAGTTCAGCCGCCCCCCGCTACCCCCCAGCCCCTAGCCCCTCCTCATCCTGCCCCGCCGCCTGCAGCGTTCCAAACAATAAAGCATAAAGCGCGCCGCGCACATTTTGTCGAATTATTTTGTTGCCAGTTGCTAGCGGCTAACTGCAGCAAATTGGCTTGAAATATTGGTATTGCCATATGTATGAGCTCGAGCTCTCTCTTCCCCTCTCTCTCCCGCTCTCTCCCGCTCTCTCTCTCTGTCTCTCTCTCTGCTTCTCTCCTACGCTGTCGCCGTGCGGGTGTGTGCGTGAGCTTGTGATTAAAAAAATATTTAAAATGGCAAAACCCAAAGCGACGTCATCGCAGCACAAAAATATGTGTATAAAAACAAAAAAAACTGAAAGTCCGCTTCACTCTCATACTATGTGTGTAAAGCTTTGCCCCAAACTGAAACCGTATCCGAAAGAAGTAATAAATGCCAGCCAAGTGTGATGCTCAACGAGAAGATACCCTAACATGCGTGCAAGAAGTCAGTAAAACATTTGGATTTGGATACAAATAAAATACCACGCTCAAAGTAGTCTGAATGTCAAGAACATTAGAAGTTTTGAGTGTACAGATTGTTTTAGTTTTAGGCGATCAAGATTGCACATTGCTTATTAAAACTACTATGTCAAATCGATCTTGGCTTACAAAATACAATTACTTATTTCATTAAATTAACTGAAATGTTACTGACATAATTTTTAAAAATTAATATCATTAAGATTTTTATTTAGAAATTCTTGTTCAGCTAGTCGATGCTGTACTATGCCCTTTTGCGCCAGTGTGTCGCTGATGGGTATAACAATAAATGGACTGCTCCTTTGCCCAGTTTCCGCCTACGCCCCGCTTTGACTAGCAAACGCGTTCCGGGGCACAATGAGTGAAATGAGCGATAAAATTGCAACAATTTCCACTGGCAACGCTGGCGTTAGTCGCTTTCGTGCCCCCGTTGCTCTGATAAAATATGAAAAATTGAAATGTCACTGGGCAGTGAACAATCATTGGAATCGTTGGCATGCATATGCACACACACACACACACTCACACACACACATGCACATGCACATCGCACACATGCAGCGAGTAGTTGTTGCAAGTTGCAACAATGGCCACTTGTATGCAAATAGCGCAATAATATGAAGTATGTACAAAATTAATTTCGCCTGCGGCCCAATTGCAGCTCGGCTAACAATTGCCAATGAAAAATGATGTGACATAAATGCGTGTCAACGGGGGTAGGCATGGGGGCTTGTGTTGGGGTTGGGGGTACGTAATGGGGCGGCCAAAGGGTTGTACGTACGTCTATGGGTTGACTGTATGTTGTGGAGCAGAAAGTTGCCACTCATTTTAATTACAGCTGCCTAACTGCACACAGCTCTACTGTACAGTGTACACTGTCTCTCTAAGTCTCTCTCTCTCTCTCTGTCTCTCTCTCTCGCTTTTGCCGTTTTGAAATATGGCCTGCGGCGTATTTATCACAAGTTTTTCTTTGCACAGCCTTGGGGCAACTACGAAATATTTCAGCTGCCCGACATCGTCGGAGTCGTCGTCGTCGTCGTCATCGTCTGGAACTGGAACTGGTTCGCCTGCGGCCTTGTTGCCAGCGACGTTTCTGCTGCTGCTGCTGCTGCTGCTGCTGCTGCTTCTTTTGCCAACGCGTCAAAGTCTGTGCGACGCTGGCGTTGCCGCTGCCGCTGCCGCTGCTGTTGCTGCCGGTTGCCTATGCGCACAAAGTTTCATTTCGTTTCGAGCCTTCCGGCGGCTACAGCAGCGTTCTATGCTTTGTCATTAACACAAACACACACACAGTGAAAGAGTGAGAGAGAGAGTGAGAGAGAGAGAGAGCGAGAGAGAGAGCGAGAGAGAGAGAGTGCGGAAGAGCGGGAAACAAACGCACATGCATAGTGCAAAAACGGAAGCTGGCACTGAAGTCTAAAGCTGACTTTGACACTTACAGCTTATGTACATACATACATACATCCATCCATATATACTTATGTATTTGTGCATTTGTGTTTGCACATAAAATTGCTCATTAGTAATTATGTGTAGACTAAATTATGTATTAATGACTGGTGCTGGTGACAGGTAAATATTTGGATTTGTGTCGTCGACTTATAAAGAGATTGTGTGTTGCAACAAACATGCAAGATGGGTATGGGTACCATATATATTAATACTAATAGAGAGAAATGTTACTTTTCAAACAGCAATACATGTCTCCTCCTTAAAAGCCACAGTCATTCAGATAATTATTCAATATTCCTATATCCGTCTATTCTTAGAACTGAAAACAAAAACGAGGATCATATACAAACTGGCAAAAACAGTATGTCGTAATCCTCTGCTCATTTAGTTGTATTACTATGACAAAGATTACTTTAAAAAATGATTTTTGTGTTGCGAAAATAAATATATTAAATATATGTGCATAAGTATCAGTGTCTGTGTTAAATTCCAGAACAGCTGCATTTAAAACCTTCTTGCACTCCATCATAAAAGACAACTATTTTAAAAATATATTATTTATTATAGTTTTAAGAGCACTACTCTGCTTTGATTAAAACCATTTTGTTTCGATTAATGGTAGTTGATAAAGTTAGCATTTACTGGCAAACATTAATTATTTTGCGCTGCATATACAGAATAATTTGTATGTTTGTCTTTGCATTGATTACCCATCAGAACAATCCGAACTGTCGCCATTTCACACGCCACACGCAAGTCCAGTTACAAAGTTAATTGCGGCAGCTTAGTTGCAAACAACAACTGCAACAGCAACAGTAACAGCAATAGCAGCAGCAATAGCAATAGCAACAGCTACAACAACAGCACTTAAACCGGAAATAGACTATTAAACGTTCACACGCAAACACACACACACACACACGCACACACACACACACACACACTCTCACAGGCACTTGCAACTGGCAGTCATATGGTGGGAAAAGTCGGCAGCAACAACTAAACAATCGTTTGTTATAGCCACTTGTGCTCGCTCTCTCTCTCTCTCTCTCTCTCTCTGTCTCCTGATGATGCTGCTGCTGCTGCTGCTCTCTCCAAGGTCGCCATTTGCTGAAGACGTCAGACGTCAAACATCAAACACGACTTGCAACTCGAGCCAGCTCGAACACAACAGCCACTTGCAACCACATACAACATTCTAATAAGCTATTTGTTTACATTTTGAAATGATTTGATTTAAATGCTTACAATGAGCTATTAAAAGCATACAGCAGTTCACATTTAATATAATTTAATTAAGAACTTGTGCAACTAATGATTCTTTTTGTTGGTTTATTTGTCAGGCTTGTGAGTTCAGTTAGAATTGTGCATATAATCAAAGTAATTCTAGCTAGAACTGAGCCTTTCAATAAATGAATATTATATAGATATTTTTAGTAATATTTTTAACTGTTAATGTCAGTAGTTTAAGTAGTCGTTAGATTCGGATAATCCTTTCTTGCATATCCTCTCAACCCAAACACGACTTTTGCAGCTTGCGAACGTTTTGGCTTGCTGCCAACATGTTTGATGGCGAGTAAAAACCAGCTGGGTGTCGAACAACATTTCAGTTCACAGCGAACACTCGGCGCGAATGCAAGTCAGGTAAAAAGCAATTGGGAGCAAGCTGCACAGATTAGTAGGCAACAAACGGCGGGCGCGACAACAACCGGAAACCGGAAGTAAACATTTTAAGTGATTTTACAGTGTGTGTACGGCGCCATTTTGCAATCAGCAATGCGTTTAAATTAAAATATTAGAAACTCTAGAAGCGGAAAGTAAATGCCAGCGCAATTAATATCAATACAACAATAAAACAAATACTCAGACTATATAAAATAAACAAAAAACAGTTACGAATTTGTTGCTCACACGCGCTGGTTTATAAAAAATAGTTAAAGTGCATTTCCTAAATATACCGACTTTTTTGTGAGTTCCATTTGCATTGTATGTGTGTGTGTGTCTATGTGTGTTGCAGTTGTTTTCCATCTGTCTTTTTCTCTCTCTCTCTCTCCCTCTCTCTCTCTGTTTTGCTCTATGTTTATCTAAGTGTGTGTGCATTGTGCAACAGTTTATTTTGATTTGGTTCATGCTTAGACTGAATCTGTTTCTTTATAAATAAATTTTGTATTATTTGAGAATTGAAAACTTACTAAGAATTTTAGAAAGTCTACTAGTTGGATTTCTTGAGAGATATTTGTTTATTTGTGTCAGTTGAGCAATTAAAATATATATTATGCGGGCTCTTTTGAGTTCACATATTTGTTATATATTTAAGTTTGGAGCCATGTTGGTAATGATCTTGGCAACAAATGAGCTAAAATAACTTAAGGCTAAGCATTCAAATAAATACATTATCTTAATTTTTAAGATTAAGGTTAAGATCTTAACAATATTATAAAATATCTATGTCTGTTTCCATTCTAGAACTCCATTTGTTGCATTGGATCAACGATCACCATTGACGGTGGAGTCCTCCTGCCCCAAACGGTGAGTAAATCAAGCCACCCAAAACAGAAAGCGAAACTAGCTCTCTCTCTCTCGTCACTCTCTGTTTTTTGTTCTTCTTTTTGTAAGCCAATAAATTAGTTGGAAGAAGATTCTGTAATAAACGAATTTGAAGCACATAACCGAACACTGGCAAGGCGCCCATTGCACAAGCTCTTTCAATATTTTTGATTTCCCCCTTTTGTTGTAGCGATTTTGGTATTGGCTTGGGCCAAATGCGCCTGGGGTCAACTTGATTTCGTCTCTCCCACAATCGCCGCATGCACATGCCACGTCCAAGTCCAAGTCGTAGTCCGTGTCCGTGTCCATGTCCGAGTCCGAGTCCGAAAATTGTGTGCCATAAACGCAGACGTTTTAAAAATTTGATGCGCCTCAAGTGCTGCTCGGCCCGCACCAAAGGAGAAATAAACAAAAGTACGAAGAACAAAAAAAAATTTGTACCACGCCGCAAGCACTTTTCGACAAACTTGGCCCGCAGCTGAGTTATGTGTGCTGTGTGTGCGTGTGTGTGTGTTGTGTGTGTGTGTGTGCAATGGAGAAGACGACAAAACGAGAGCAGCGGCAAGGGTTTGCAGGGAGGTCGCATTATTTGTTCGTACCTTGAAGGCTATAAAATACATTGGCTGATGATGAGGCGGGCGTTGCGAGTGGCGAGGGGGAGGCGATTGACCGGTTGTTGTTGTGTGTTGTGTTTGCGGCCCGCTTTGCCAGCCAAAACTAAGCGGCGGGCATGGCCAAAATGCCCGCCGGCCCAAGAGCTCCACATGCAACAGCACAATTTGTTCGCTCGTTTCTTTCGACGAATCGACAAAGTTCCCAAAGTGTTGGTGGCAAAGTTCAAAGCATGGCTGCAGCTTTTTGGCCAAAACCGAAATCGCATTCAAATGAGGCCAACAACAATGAGGCGGATGGAGTGGCTGGCGACCTTCGCCAGTTGCGACACTACGACAACTGCCATCTCTCTCTCTCTCTCTCTCTCTCTGTCTATATCTGTGGCAAGCAACTGGTTTTAGCTTGAGCGAAGGCGGAGTCCAAGACAAAGTCAAAGTCGTTTGTTTTGTTTTGTGTTTTGTGGCACACACGTAACGTAACGTAACGTAACGTAACGTGTCTGTGGCTGTAGCTGCCACACGTGCTGCCAACAACAGCCCCTGAAATTTGTACTCCTCAATTGGCAATTTGTACACACGCGTTGTATTTAAAATACATTTTCATTTGGCCCCGCAACTTGCTAGTGATTTCCATTTACAGGCCAATAGTCAAAGGAGCACAGGAAATGGTTGTGTGCCACAGAGGAAAGGGTAATGGAAATGGGTGTGGGTGTGGGTGTGGGTGTGCGGTTGCATTCGAATGCCCATTCAAAGCACGGCTGCTGCTGCTGCTGCTGCTGTTGCTGCTGTTAGTGTTACACACAAAGCGTTTAATGCGCTGTGTGTTAATTAAGCTGCAATTGGGCGTCATTACCAGCAACAACATTTGCCAACATTGGCAACATGGCAATTGCCAGTCGAGCCAGTTGGCCTGTTGGCCTGGCGAAAGACTTCTACAACAAACATAACGCGACTATGAAATGCTCAGTCTGTAGAAAAAAAACCAGACATCTTTTACTAATCGGATGCGATTTTAACATCAGAAGGCATTTTAATATGTCTCCACTTGCCAAAAATAAATGTCAAAGCTGTAGTAGGTTTAACAAGTTAATTAATAAAAAAATGTTATTTCATATAATAATATTAAATGTGCACAAATATATTATAAATATCTTGGCTTACATACTCTTTTAAATTATTTATATTTATTTTTATATTTCATATTCTAAAAAATCTATAAAAAATGTTTAAATAAAAAATACAAAATTCGTTAAGTGCTCATCAGCTTTTCTTTTAGCAATGAAAAAGTATCTTGAACTAATTTATTATATTTATAATAATAATAGTAGTCTTAATGCTTCATGCAATATTCTCTGAAATAAGAATGTAAAATGTTATATATTCAAAAGACTTGTATAGTATACTAGTACTACAAATTCAGAATACCCTTTTTAGTAATTGCCTAAAGGGTATAAGTGAAAAGGCAATTGTGGCTGTCGCTGCTGCCGCTTGCTGCTGCGGGTTGCTGCACCTGCGCCAGCATTTGTTTCACTTGCCGTCGATTTTGCTTTGTGTTGCATCTGCTGCGAGAGTTCTTATTGTTGCTGGTGTTGCTGGTGTTGCTGTTGTAAATGCTGTTATTGCAATATGCACACTCAAATTGCGCCAATTAGGAAATGCAGCCAATGCAGCCAATACGCCGACAGTTGCCAGTTGCCAGTTGCCAGTTGCAGGCAGTCTGGAATGCGTTGCAAGTAGCATTTGCCACTTGAATGGATCGGCAGAGGCAACTGCAACTGCATCTGAGTGCAATGGAGGCAACTGTTTGTGCTGTATTCAACTGGAAGCATTGTTGTTAATTTTTATGTACACTTGATTAGGCCCCAATGCATAAATGATGGCTCGAATGCATGAATGAATGAACCCAGAGAATGCACTTTTTGATTGCCCAATTTCGCAACGCACTCAAAAGGATTCGTTTGGGGCTTATGGAGGCTGCTAGATAGCAGTTTTAATTGCCCTATGGTGTCTGACAGAGAATTTTTATACTTATATTGATATAAAAGCATTAATATGGCCAAGTCGTTTGGATCCTTCAAGAGATGATAACTAATTAGCATAAGTTTGTTAAATTAATATGTATGTTAGAATGATTTTAAGGCTTCGGTTTTGCTAGAGAAAAGTGTTCGTGTTGGTTTTTTATCATAAATCAATCAGTTTATCTATTTTTGCGGCATATAATTGACTTACCTCTGCACAATGCGGCGTATGCGCAATTTTTTTGTGTTCGCTCACATTTTGGTTGCTGGTTGCTCTGCCTGCTTCCATTTCGATTTTATTTTCTTGCTCTGCACTTGCAATTCAATTTTTGAGGATTTAGCTAGAAAAACAGTTGTGCGCCTTTGTTTCTCAGTATATGTATATGCGTGTGTGTTTGTGTGTGTTTGTGTGTAATGTTTGCTCTGCAACGCAGCAGTGAGCCCAAGCAATCGCATGTTGCTACAGCTATCCAGCATATATCCTTATGCCCTGGCCACATCCTCGCTCTGTCTCTGTCTCTGTCTCTCTCGCTCTCTCTCTCTCTCTCTCTCATTCGACTGTGCAGCTTTTGGCATATGCAGCGCAATCGTCGTTTTTATTTAATATTTTCTAATAAATTTTTCAAAGTTTATTTTTGAAAGCCTTGCAGCGTTTTAATATCTGCTACACTCGACTCGACTCCAACTCAACTTTTGCCACACACACACACACATGCAGCGCATATATTTGTACAATTTGGCACACACACACACACATACACACGCAGGCACACATGCAGACATTCTGCAACTTTAGCCAGGAAATTTTCATAGGACTTGCGACTGATTTCCCATATGCGCCGGCGACGACTCCCTGCAACAGCTGCCTCGCCAGCTTCAGCTCGACGGCTTCAGTTTTTCGTGGCCTTTTGTAACTTGCTGCTGGCTAAGTAGAAGAAGCACCAGCAGCAGCAGCAGCAGCAGCACAAGTTTTCTCATGTGTGTGTGTGTGTGTGTGCAACAAACTGCGCCCCGCCTGCCGTTTGTTTCTAGCTTTTGCTTTTGCTTTTGCTGTTGGCTTTTTGCACGCGTCCAACAAACCCCAGCCGAAAAAAAAAACTTTTTCATTTGCCTGCTCATCAGCGTTTTGATTTTGGCCGCCAACTCCAGTTGCCAGTTGCCAGTTGCTACCCAGTTGCTCCCCAGTTGCCTGCTGCTCCCCAGTTGCCAGTTTGCCAGAGCATTCACTCTGATCCTTGAGGCATTGGATTCTTCTTAAAGTGCCCCGCGGACATTTGCGTGATTTGTGCGAGTGTGTGTGTGTGTGTGTGTGTGTGTGTGTTTGCAGTGAAGCATATATATATATATATATATATATAGTAGTACGAGCACTTTGTGTTTGTCTTGCCAACATACACAAACCGGGCTTGCACACTGGGCATAGTCTAGCAGCCCTTAACTACCTTTTAGTGCCCACCTTAACCGTTAGCTTTTTGCCTTTAACTAATTGAGGCGCATTTGGCAAGAGAAAAAAACAGTTGCTTGCAGCAAACGCAATAAATGCGTCTTCAAATGAGTCGCCATAAGTTGCATGCAACATCTGCTGCCACCGCCTCTGGAGTGTGTGCAGCGGAGGTGGGGGTGAAGCAGGGGCTGCAAGGGGGGCGGGGGGTTATTGGGGGCGAGCATTGCTTGAGCCGGCGGGGTTTTAAAATTGAGATAAGGTTTGCCTCGACAAACTTTCGTTTCGCAGGCTGAGGATTTGGGTTTGGGGTTGTCGGTTTTATTTTTATTTTTTGTTTTTCGCAAGCTTTGGGGGCTTTTGATTTCTTCTTCTTATTCGCTTATGTTTTTTGCCGCTGCTGCTGTTGTTGTTGTTGTGAGCAGTGTTTTATGCTGCCGCAGGGAGCAGCAACTTAGGTATGATATCTTAAAATGCAGACACACACACACACACGTATGAGCTGCTGCATGTGTGTGTGTGTGTGAGTAAGCCAAAACGGACACCCAACTTACCTCGTACCAAACCCTAAAGTTTTCTGCTCTCTCTCTCTGTGTGTGTGTGTGTGTGTGTGTGTGTATTGTTTTGGGACAATATACACACAGCACCGAAAGCAGAGAGCTGAGCGAGAAGGCTAAGAGTCGGAGCTGCGGAGTCGCCTGCTCGTGGTTACAGCCAATGCTTTATGCTCTTTTGTTGTTGTTGTTGTTGCCTTCAGCGCTGCAAGGATAAATGAATGAGGAGGCGCACACAGACACAGCACATAGTACACTTACATGCAGCTGCCTCCCCCTACCTTGCAACCCAATCTCCGAGAGCACCTTTGCTATATATGAGCTGGCTGCTCCTTGGCTCTTGGCTTGCTGCTGTTGCTGTTGCTGTTGCTTTTGCTGGTGTTGCTGTTGCTGTTGGTTTTGGTTTCGTTTCGTATCCATCCATGATTTCCGCACTAATTCCAAACGATCGCCGCTGGCGAAGACGAGCGTTTTGCCCTTTTTCGCCAGAGCTGCTGCACGTTGAGTGCGGCAGCAGGGAGGTGAGCATGAGGCATGAGGCATGAGGCATGGGGCAGCAGCACAGGACACACTGTCTGGCTGGCTGGCTGGCTGGCTGGCCTTTGTGTGCGGAAGGTTGCCTGGCCGCAGGACATTTTGTAGGGGTTACATAGTCAGCGTCAACGTCAACGTCGTCGTCGTCGTCGTCATCGTCAACCTCAGCTGAGGTGTGTATCACTAGTCCTGTATGTGTATGTGTGTGTGTGATCTATGAGTGTATGTGTGTGTGTGTGTGTGTGTGTGCACTTTAGCTCATTTCTTGGCTTTTGTTATCGCTTTTGTGTGGGTTTTCGTTTTCGGTTTGGCAAGGATGAGAGGCAGTGTTGCTGGCAAGGACTACAACCAATTGCTGAAGCCGACCATGTCGCATTGAGATTGAGCAGCCTGTGGCTGAGCAGCAGCAGCAGCAGCAGCACATAGAAGGGCAGCACAGGCGGGTGGACAGGAGGCCAGCCGGTCCAACTCTTAGCCAGCGGCTACTTTTGTCTATGCTACAGACTCTGCAAAATTATTTCAGCTCGAGGCACTGCAGCAGCAGCAGCAGCAGCAGCAGCAGCAGCAACAAAAGCAACAACAGCAACAGCAGCTGCAGCTCGATAGTTTTGGCCAAAATTTGAACAATGCCAACTAATAAGCTGTCTTTTTGACTACACATGCTCTCTCCCTTTCTATCTGTCTCTGTCTCTCTGTCTGTCATGTGTAAAACGAAACCAGAATATTGGACAAAATGCTAAGCAGCTGAGCTAATGGCATTGCCATTAAAAGGCAAACCAAAGATGTCAGTCATGAAGATACTGGTTCCGGCTGTGGCACGAGGGCGTATTCTGGTAGCCACAACTGACGACGCCCACTTGAAATGCAGCAGCAGCAGTGGCAGCTTGACAGGCGCAGCAGGGGGCGGCGTTTCGGGGCGGGTGCAAAGCAATAGGCCAAGCAAGGCACAGGCTCAGACAACAACAACAACAACAGCAACAACATTTGGCAACAGCAACTCTTCAAAATTCCATGCTAAACTGAAGTGTAACCAAAGGCGCTGCGACTAGCGCTTGCTCCCTCACTCACTCTCTCGCTGTCTCGCTCTGCTGTGTTGTGGTCCCCGCTCGGGCGCATAGAAAAGATAATGCCCGGGGCGCTATTGGACTAGAATAGCTGGCAAAACTGCAAAGCTGCAGCGTGTGTGTGTGTGTGTGTGTGTGTGTGTGTGTGTGTGTGTGCCTGCGCTTATATACAATACCGTTAGCAGTGGGTGTATGTCTCTGTGTGTGTGTGTGTGTGTGTGACTGCGCCTGCTGCACCTGTGCCAAGCTGCAACGTGCAACCTGCTTGCAAGCAGCCTCAAGTGGACCGCAAAGCAATTGAAATTGAATTGTTTTGTGGCACAAACCTCAACCGCTGTTCTGCATATGTTCCCATTCTACTTGTTGCTGTTATTGTTGTTGTTGTTGTTGTTGTTGCTGTTGTTGCTGCTGTGCCATTTGAGCCATATTCATTGGCCAGGTTTTATTGAGCCTTTATAATTGTTGTAAATTAATAAAAAGGTATAAGCTAACAACGCAACGCAGCTGCACACACACACACACACACACACACACACACGCAAACATAAACCCACACACACACACACACGCACACAAACAAGCCATGAGAATTGCCCCACAGGCATTTTCTTTAGCAATTCTTTTTTAACCCTATTTTCAACGTGCTTTTTTTTCTTTATCGCCTCGCATACGAATAGGAATGTGAGTACGAAAACGAATACGAAAACGAATACGAATACGAATACGAATATATATGCGAATGCGAATGCTCATGTAGTTAAAGTTAATCAAATCGTAATTACCAGAGCCATATGCCCCAAGGGCTTAAAACATTTTAAAAAGCAAACTTGTTTAGTAAATACGTTGAGGGGCAAAGAGGATGGGGAGTGAAGGATGGGGGTATTTGAGTAAACTGCATGCATCAACTGCCAACTGACAACTGGCAATTGCTCTGTGGCCTAATGCGCATAACAGACACAAACACAAGAGAGAAACAAATTAATCAGCTAAGTGAAAACGATTCAAACATACCCTGTAACCTGAGTCGCAACTTAGATTGGTATTTGCTGTGTGTGCATTTATATGAATGGAGCTCTTAGGAAAACTGCCAGCTGCTTTTTATTCCTTGCTTCTGAAATATCGAGAATATATTTTGGGGAATTTAAACAATAATTTAATAAACAAGTACTTTATACACTTAAGGAATATATCAGAATTCTGTACTTAAATCAGTAACATATATTGTAAGAATTCGGTTGTATTCAAAACAATTCTTATTTTAATTATATCTGTATTGTATTAAGCAAAGTTAGGAGAATGTTTATTTTAGTTTTTCTATTATTATTATCATTATTTAATCTTTCTATTTATTTATTTCGAGATTATTAAAATATAATTTATACGTACTCATAATAATATGCAAGAGCGTAATCAAATATACACAATTAGTACTTTCCAAAATGAAAGTTAAGTTTCTTATACAACTTAATTCAACTCGTTGTCTTAAGCAATTCGCATAGCTACAGGGTATTAAGAAGCGAATGCTGCGGCCATTCGAGTGTCATAAAAAAAGGCAAATGTAAAGGGGAAGTGGTAAATAGGCGATGCCCCCGCTCCCTGATGCAACCTCCAGCACAGGTTGATTGAGTTTTATTAATTAGTTGTTCATGACGACTGCTAATGATACGACAGCCAAGAGAGATGAAGCTGATGATGATGCTGGAAGCAGCAGGGGCAGATAGAGAAAGACACAGAGAGAGAGCGAGAGAGAGAGACTGAGCTGATGCGATAATCAAGCAAAATGCGTTGGCCGCTTAGCGTTGATTGTGATTCCGTTTACATGGCGTATACGTTATACGTTGGACAGAGCTTGACATGTCATAATTAGCGTGCGGGATGCCGCTCTCTGTGGCATGCTGCTGGTTGTTGTTGGTTGTTCGCTGCTTGCGACTCTGTTTGTTGCCATAACGATGCTCAAATCAACGTGATTTTCGTGTGAAAATCGAGGCGCATGCCCAGCGGTCAATTTGACTGTACTGTGTGCAGCCAGTTGGCCTGTAACCCACCCGACTCTTTTTCCTCGCTCTGTGTCTTGTCGTGGCTGCAACTGCAACTGCAGCTGCAGGCTGTGTCTGTGTGTGTGTGTGTGTGTGTGTGAGGGGGCTTTCGAGTACGCTCCTCGACATAAGTGAGTTAAACGCAATGAAAACCCAAATATTCCCACACAATCATATGAAATACTTGGCGTTATATACAAAACTCTTAGCCAACTTCGATGCGAGGCGAACGAAGCCTTAGAGCGTTTTACCATTTGGGGGCATTCGCTTTGTCACGTTTGCTGTCTGTCCCAAATTGGTTCTCAGGCTGCGACTGACTTACATCCACTGCGCTCAGCTCAGCTCAGCTCGCTAATCTTAGTCTTATTTAATGTATTTTGATTGCAGCAAAAAATGCGATATGGATCGAGAGCGCGAAAGAGATGCAAAGGGCCTAGAGCCGCGCGATTTATCCTCCACGGGCCGCATCTATACCCGCAGCGATATTAAAATCAGGTAAGTCTGCACACTCAACTGGCAAACACAAACTTTGCACAAACTTTGCATTTGGCTAACATTTTGTGGGCTCACCCGCAGCGCTTCGCCCACCGTTTCGCCAACGATCTCAAATTCGTCATCGCCCACACCGACGCCGCCCGCCAGCTCCACAGGGACGCCGCTGGGTCTGCCCAGCGCTGCGGCGGCCGCTGCTGTGGCCGCTGCCGCCGCGGCAGCTGCGGGCGCCGGACCTGGTGGCGCCTCGGCCGGCGCCAGTTCCTATTTGCACAACCACAAGCCCATCTCTGGCATACCGTGCGTGGCAGCCGCATCGCGCTATACGGCGCCGGTGCACATCGATGTGGGCGGCACGATTTACACCAGCTCGCTGGAGACGCTTACCAAATATCCCGAATCGAAGCTGGCCAAGCTATTCAATGGACAGATACCCATTGTGCTCGACTCGCTGAAGCAGCACTACTTCATCGATCGCGACGGGGGCATGTTTCGCCATATACTGAACTTTATGAGAAACTCAAGACTATTGATTGCCGATGATTTTCCCGACCTCGAGCTGCTGCTCGAGGAGGCGCGCTACTACGAAGTGGAGCGTAAGTATAAGCCCGCACTTACACTGCACACAAATGTTGGCTTACATTGAGTTTACAATAGTTAATGTAAAGAACGAATACTGAATGAAAGCTTTTACACTTCTTTAAATACTGAAATATTATATATATTCAAGCCGACATTTTGTTTGAGTGTAGACATCTCTAACCTGTTGCTAATTGTATGTGTATGCTCTCTCTCTCTCTCTCTCTCTCTCTCTGTCTATACTTTGTGCCCCTTCGGCAGCAATGATTAAGCAGCTGGAGAGTATGCGCAAGGAGCGTGTTCGCAATGGCAACTATTTGGTGGCGCCACCCACACCGCCAGCACGTCACATTAAGACCAGCCCAAGGACAAGCGGTGCGCCCGAGTGCAATTATGAGGTTGTGGCGCTGCACATCTCACCGGATCTGGGCGAGCGCATTATGCTATCGGCGGAACGGGCGCTGCTCGACGAGCTCTTCCCGGAGGCCAACCAGGCAACGCAGTCGAGCCGCAGCGGCGTCTCCTGGAACCAGGGCGACTGGCGCCAAATCATACGCTTCCCACTCAACGGCTACTGCAAGCTGAACTCCGTTCAGGTGCTCACACGGCTGCTCAATGCCGGCTTCACCATCGAGGCGAGCACTGGAGGCGGCGTCGAGGGGCAGCAGTTCTCCGAGTATTTGCTCGTGCGTCGCGTTCCAATGTGATAGGCTCCATGTCCAGGTCAACGTCTACGTCAACGTTCTGGGCACTGTGTAATCGTAATCTATGTGCGAGTTGCGCACTAATTGCTGCCCCTTGGGTAGCTTCTTTTAGCGGGTCTTTCCCAGCGGGCGTTATTGGGAAAGGTGCGTCTTACGAAGGGAGCGGTTTTAGGGTGCGGCGGGGGTGGTTCTTTTGCAACATTTCTGAATCCAAATGTTATTTAATGTTTATATCAATTACGTTTTTGCTGGCAAACAACACACCCCTCCCTCCACCCAAATATAGATCATGCATATCATGGAGTATGAGTATGTATGCGGGAGTATTTCTTTTAGAACTTTAGAACTTTAGATAGAGAGCCCAGAGCGCCCAGCACTGATTTGTTTACGGCCTAAGTTGAGTAGTATTGCGTAGTTTCGGCATAGTTTGATTAGTTTCGGTTTGTTTTAAGTACCCCATATGGTTATGATTATTGACTTTCGGTTATTTAATTGCATAAACAACTAGCCAGACAGACAGTTCGCGGGAATTGTCTCAAAGCATAACTTATAATACGTATACGTATATGTAGCTATCGCGACAAACTAAGCAACTATAATAAATAACTCACAGCAATAGTTTTGTAGTACATAATTGATGTAATTGAACTTTTATGAATGTAAACTATGGATTAACTTTTCAATATACATACATATACATATACAAATACATATACATACCGGCAAGCTCTACATTATGTGCAAAGTATAAATACTCAATCAAAAAACGAAATAAAACGAAACAAAAAAAAACAAACAGTTTGCGCCCAATTTTAGCAAAATCTATTAAATTGTCTAATTGCGTATTTCAAAATAAAAACAAAAAAAATACAATAAAAAACCAACTGAATAAATTTGCGTTTATTTTAATAAAATCCCAATTTGTATCAGACGCCACCTAGCGGCTAAGGCGAGAGTGCCACAGAGGCAGTCTGTCTAACAAACCTACCTGTAGATGGCGCATAGCAATTTCCTGCAAAAGTTGAGCATACTTTTAAGAGCAACTGCTTCTACCTTCTCGGACTTGTGAAGAGTGGAAAAATCAACAGGATTACATACTCGATTCAATGCAACATTACAATTGGCCACCAACGGCAAGACTGTGACGAGAAAGAAAATTTCCCCAATATAATATGCAGTATAATTTTGCGAATCCGGACAACATGCTTCCTATAAGTAGTACCTATAAATGGGTTTCAAGTATCTAAAACTCCCATATTTTTGTCAATAATGATCCTATTGTCGAAAATTTTGATCATTGCTAGTGCTCCTCTTTTTTAAGTTTCAAACAATTTACAGTTTTCGATATTTTATGGAACAGAAGCCAATATAAGGTATAGATAGTCCTCAGAAATAAAAATAAGTTGTCAAAACTTATCCGATTTTTAATCCCGAGGCTGTTCTGATCAATTTATATTGAAAACAAGCCGTCTCAAGACTCAAAAGTCCATAAATTATTCACTTTATAAAAGAATTATTACCAATAGGTTTGTATTTATTTTAAAATCGTTTTATTTACTCGTATATGCATATCTTTGCGTAGGTACTCGAAAATTAATTTCAATTAAATTAAATTAAATTAAAATTTATATGTAAAATTGTATATGCAAAGTACAAATCGACATGTGTATAAGAAGTACGCGTACAGATTAGATATTAGCTGTATACATGTAAAGATTATATTTGTATATATTGTATATATTATTTACATATATCTTTGATCAATATATATTAGACTAAAGCTTAAGATTATGTTTCAGTTTCAACCTTAATGTGCCAACAAATATTCGAAATCTTTAGGAGAATTGCATAATCGATGCATGGCACGCTCGGGATTATTTGTTTGTCAAAAATCAAATGTGTTCTATTTTTCGAATGGATTTTGAAACTAGGCCCATTTACTGTATAAGATCTGTGGCTATAAACATATTTTACAGTGGGTTGCATATCGTTCAGAAGTAAGTAAAAATCTTAATCAACTACTCATAATTGCCTAGGAACTATATCACAGTTGGAGACTACTAACTAAAAGCCTATAACTCATATATAGATATTTATTCCAGCTTCCGTTGTTGGCCTCGCTGGCGTCTAAGAAATGCACTATCGGTGTTTTGTTCTCGTAATTACATTGAATCTACAAGCGCTGATCAGCGACTGGACACTTAAGAAGAACACGCACATCGAGATATGTAAGTATCTAACATTGTGGATATAGACATGAGAGAATGGGTAGGGGGAAAGAACGGTCTGGCTAAGTACGCTAGAGAGTAATAACGAGAGTAATGTACATAACTATACAGCTAGGGGGTTTATACAATAACAGAATGGGTTTTATCTATGATAACAGCATTCAGAAGGCACACGTCAGCAGCCGTGCCGCAACTGGCAAAAACTGGCAACTTGGCAAACTTGGCAAACTGACATCTGGCGATGGGTTCAAAGGCACTTGGGTACTACGTGGCAAGATTGATATCCAATGTGTTTGTTGTTTTTGTTACATCCTGGCAGTGTGTGGCAACTGGGGCAACGGGGGCAACGGAGGCAGGCAACTGCGGTCTACACCCGCGTCTCCGTGTTGCGACTGCGCAGCAACTGCAGCGGCTGCAGCTCCCGCTGCGTATCGTTGTAGTACTCGTGATCGGAGCTGGTCGATTCGCTGCCCGGCATCTTCACCTCCATGGTGCCGGGCACTCCGGCCACCGGTATGCCAATCGTTTGTGTTGGCATCGGCGCTTCGCCAGCGCTCAGTGCGTTCAGCAGATACTCTGGATTGTCAACGCTTGCAGGCACCTGTGGAAGATCAAGAATTGCTTTAGTACATATACTTTAGATATGAAATGTCTAAATATAAAGAAAGTCAACACAAATATTGGTTTTCCATCTGTATAGATAATGTATAATAGCGCTATTTATCAATACTTACGCCAATGACATCAATGTAGCCGGTAGCTGCTGTTGCCATGTTGTTGTTGGGATTGTTGCTGTTATTATTGTTGTTGCCATTGGGATTAGTCTGACCGGTGGGCATGAGGTAATCATCCTCGTCAACGGGCAAGTCCAATCGCAGATTGCCAACGCCAACTTCGCGGGCATTGGAATCGGTTTCATCGTCGCCGTTGATGCCGCCGCCGCTGTTCGAGTTCTTGTTGCTGGGATCCTTGCAGTAGCGATTCAGTTTGGGTATCTCATCGGTGCCATCTGTGCGATGGCTGGGACCAGGCGCAGCCTTCGGCTGCAGATAGTCATCCGCCTCGACCATGGACTCGGAGCCGTCCGTTGTCGGCGCCAGCTTGCGTATGAGATCCTTCTCGTCCTGGCTCGTATAGGCGGGCAGACGTGTGAACTTATCGCCGGGTATGGCCAAATAGCGGCCCGGATCGCGTGCGAATTCAGCAAAGACATTGGTCAGCTGCTTGAATGGCGGCCGCAAATCCGCGTCCAGCTGCCAGCAGGAGAGCAGCGTACAGTAAATGTCCAGAGAGCAGATCTCTGGCTGCTCTAGCTTGAGCCCCATCTCGATGAGATCGGGTATATCCTTGGCCAGTATATTCTCATGCGGACGCTGCCCGAAGGTCAGCAGCTCCCAAATGGTCACGCCGAAGGCCCACACATCCGATTTGCTGGAAAAGACGCGATGTCGGATGCACTCGAGAGCCAACCACTTGATGGGCATCTTGCCGCCCGCCGCTTTGTACTCGTTCGAGTCCAGGCTGAGCAGCTTGGCAAGGCCAAAGTCCGTGATCTTGACCAGCGACGGCGTCTGCACGAGGACATTGCGTGCGGCCAGATCACGATGGACGAGGCGCCGCTCCTCAAGATAGGACATGCCCTTGGCGATTTGCGTGGACCAGTTGAGGAGCGCCTTGGAGCCGATCTTGTCGCGATTGTTGCGCACATAGTCGAGCAGGCAGCCCAGCGGCATTAGCTGTGTGATCAGCATCATCTGCGAGGACATGCAAACGGCCAGCAGCTTGAGCAGGTTGCCATGCTCCACGGTCGCCATGGCGTACGCTTCGTTCAGGAACTCCTGACTCGACTCGGCGCCGGATGTCTTCAGCAGTTCCTTGATGGCAACGGGTATCTTGACATTCTCACCCTCGGGCACCCAGACGCCCTTGTACACACGGCCGAAGGCGCCCATGCCGAGGACGCCGCCTTTGCGCAATTCCGCATCCTTGACAATGCGCAGCTTGCTGAGATTGGCGCCAATGTTGGAGGGACGCAGCGGCTCCGAGTCCTCACAGCCGAAGAACACCTTGGCCAAGTCATCCGTTTCCTTCTTCTCCTGCTGCTTCTGCCGGCAGATGTAGATGATGACGCAGAGCACACATATAACGGGTATAAAGACAGCCACAAAGATGATAATGATCGTGTTCACATTCAATCCGCTGGTCAGCTGGGAGCCCCGTGGCGGACTGGACACGCAGTGCGGCCCAATAAAGTGCGACTGATAGTTGACATGCGGCAGCTCGGCGGGGCACTTGGAGGTGCAGTTGAAAATGGTGGAGTTGTCGTAGGCATCGCCTTCGGCAAACAGCTTGAAGTTGCGACAGGCGAGGCAGTCGTCGGAGCCGGGTCCCGTGCACCCCTTGCACTCCGGATGGCACTCGAAGCACTCGCGCTTCTCCTCGTCCGCATAGTGATCGGCTGGGCATTCGTCCTCGCACTGCTCGCGCCGCTTGTAGCCGGCACACTTGGAGCAGACCTGCTCGTGGAAGCCGTAGTTGGTGCACAGTTCGCAGCGCGGATGGCACTTGCGGCAGATGGCCTTGCCGGCCAGTGCCTTCAGTGAACCTTGCTCCTGCGGATGCACATACTCCCAGTAGTAGCCGTCGGGGCACTTGTCGTCCTTGCGCAGGCAGCGTTCCACAGTCGCATCCACATTGATGATCGCCAGATTGCACGTATTGCAGGCGCCGTGTCCAATGGTGTCCTTTGGTCCTGTGCAGCCCTCGCACGTCTCGTGGCACTGCCGGCAAATGCCAAAGTCCGAGTACTTATCCTCCGGGCAGACGGTAACACAGTGCTGATCATCGCGCACGTGAACGCACTCATCGCAATGCTCGGCGCCGGGTCCGGCGCAGGTGCGGCACTCCGGATGACATTTCTTGCAGGTCTTCGCATCGAACTGGTAGGTGCTGTAAAGTAGAGTAATGTACAGTTAGTCACGACTCATCAGAGAGCACAATTATCTACGGAGTAGAGCTTGGAGCTTGTGACCTACTTGGAAACAATGCGACAGTCGGCAATGCAGGTGCCGTTGTAGACGAAACTCTTGCAGTTTAGACACTGATCCGGTCCAGCGCCCCAGCAGCCATCGCTATTACACTGATCCGAGCAGACCTGACGCTCTTTGCCTGTTCGAAATGAGAGATGTGTTAATGGGGGATTCCTTAGGCAGTCATCTTTGTGTACTTACGGCACTCGGAGGTATTGAGATTCTCATTGATGAACTGCTTCTGATCGCTGGACTTTTGCACCGTGGACCAGCGAATGTTGCCCACATAGCAGAGCTCTTTGTTGTGCTGGATGACAATGCTGCCGGTGTTGATGCGCTTCAGATTGCGCAGCTCCAAGCTGGACAGCGACGATTTGATGATCGACAAGGCGGCAAAGTAGCTCTCCATGAGCTGGCGTCCATGGATAACCTCCAGGTTTCGAAAGTACGACAGATTCTTGAACTGCGGATGCACGCCCTCAATGTTCAGGTAGCCGGTGATCTCCTTGACCGTCGAGAAGACCTCCAGGCGATCGGGATGCATGGGTATGTAGCGCAGGCCCATTGTGTAGTCCGGAAAGATGTCCTGATAGCCGGAGAAGGTCTGATCCAGCACCCTGATACTGCCCTCAATAACAGTGCAGTTCTTAAACGAATCAATGTTGCCAGAATGCAAGACTAAGACGCCCGGGCAGGTTTTGGGGCAGGGTCCATTGCAGGCGACACACTCGCCATCCTTGGCCATCTTGTCGGAGGGACAGCTGCGCACACAGGCGCCATTGTCCTTCAGCAAGTGGCCGGGACACTCGCGCACACAGGTCGCTCCATAGGCGTACTTGCCCTCGGGATTCGTCTCCAGCTCGTAGTTAGTGGGATTGTATTTGCGCATGGGCGGGCACTCCTCCTTGCAGACGCCATCGTCGAAGAAGTTCTTGCACGCAATGCAATCCTTCTGCGTGGGACCAGTGCACCCACCAGCGCAGAATAGGTGACAGCAGTCCCTCGGGCCCGGGCCAAAGCAGCGACCCTGCGCGCACTGTGGGGCACAGGTGATCTTGCTGAACTTCTGGCAATTGTGTGGTCCTTCGCCCCAGCAGGCGGCACGCTCGCAGGACAAATCGCACTTGGGACACGTGCGCTCCTCGGCCGTAAAATTGTACGTGTAGTTGTAGTGATCGTTGACACCCGACAGAATCTCGCGCCAGACAATGGAGCGCGTGTGGCAGAGATTGTAGTTGTTGAAGAAACCCACCCAGCCCTGCAGGATGTCTCGCAGCTCGGGCATCTCCAGCGTGTTCATCTTCGAGTAGGTGGCAAACAGCGCATACTTCTCCTCCTCCACAGTCAGGCTGAACAGCGTGCGGCCGCGTATTATTTGAAGTCTAGATGGCGAATATAGGTACGGATTAGTTTCAATTTGTAAAGCGAACTTTCAGCTAACTTACTTTGGGAATATCACTTTGGTCACATCCACATGACTGATCAGTATGTAGCCTGTCACCTCACGTATGTTGGCCAGAAAGCTGAGATCCAGGTTGGGATCCTGCAGCCATGTTAGCTCCAAATTGCCATCGACATAGGTGCAATTCGTGTAACGATCGTGCAGATTGCGATAATGATGCTCGCGATTCGAGGGCACCGAAAGACGACTCTTTGTGCCAATGCAAACTGTAATGAAGAATAAACATGAGTTAGTTAAATGTTCTTGGTATAGCTGAATATTGAGTAAAGTTTAGCTTTCATGCAAGTTACTTTTCTTATTTATTTTGTACAGGGAAAGTGGAGAAATGTCACAGTTGATTTCAGCGGAACAGCATCAGATTGTGTGGGCTGCATTTAATTTCCAGCCGTTGTCTAATTAGACGCAGGTAGGTGTTGACTTATTGTGCTACAGGTGAATGCAAACGCAAAGAAATTAAAATTCAAATGAAATTCATTTGAATTATAAACGGAAATAGCTAAAAAAAAACACAGGAGAGCGCAAGTTTGTTGCCTAAGTCTTTTGTATTTAACGCTCGGAAGCAATGAAAACAGCTTAAACAAAAAGCTAAAATAACGACAATAATAACAGCAATAGCAATAGCAATAGCAACAACAACAACAACATTAAACAAGTGGGCGGCTCCCAGTCGCCGTTCAGTTGGCGTTTTCAATAATTAGCAGCCCACGCAGATTCAGCGGCAAAGATCGGAGACAGGCCCAGAGAGTCGACTGTGACTGTGACTCCGACTGTTATCATTAGTCAGCGACCTGTTTTAGCTGCCACAGTCTAAACAGAGACGTTTGTACATCTGCCATTGATTTGCATGGCCTACTACTACTAGATGATTATATGCATACGAGCATATTGAGTTTGATTCTATGGAAAAAAGGGCCTACGTGGGTCGTGGGTCGCTGGTCGTGGTACGTTGCAATCCGTGTGGGCCGCAAAAGTGTGCCATGTGTCAGAGAGGCTCGGAAGACATAGACACCCACTTGGTGCAGCCCACGGGCAGCGGCGGGGTCCGCACCCACCCGTTACTCAGCTAATTATCAACGCAAGAAAAAAGCGCTGAGACGACAAAAAATCGATAGCCATAAATATTGCGCATTTTATTGATTTCAATTCGTGGAACGGCACAAGAGACAAACAAAAAGGAGATAATAATTATGGAACGAAATATTGGCAGAAATATTTTGTTTGTCGCCAGAAATGCGCAAAATGCTTGAGTAGCTTGGGAAACGTTTCGCACAAAAGAGAAGAAAAAGTTCCAAATGCCTGCAGTTATGCGCCGCAATGCATACCGCAGCGCCCCAAAGACAAAACACAGCCAGCACAGCTAAATAAAAGGTGAGGCTGCAGTTGACATTGGGACTTCGGGTCCCATAATGCCGCGGACATTGATCAAAAGCGGCTGCTCGACTGCTCGACTGCTCGGCTGCTTGCCTGCTGGCAAATCGAAGCGCAACAATTTTCGTACAAATTCTTTGGCTTTGTTTTTTTCTTCTCTGCGCGCTGATGATGCTGGCACGAACGAGAGCCCAGCTAGCCCGCTGGCCAGTTGCAGCAGCAGCAGCAGCATCATCATCAGCAGCAGCAGCAGCAGCTCTTCTGCTTTGGCATTTCTCATACCACACCGCACCGCATGAAACCCTTTTCAAGCCGCTTTATCGCGCACAATTTATCAGCAGCGTTTTTCATGTTTGCTCCTTTCGACTGTAACTTAAGACACGAACAGGCCAGGCCGCAAGGAGCCAGCAGCGAGCAGCGAGCAGGCAGCGGCAGTGGCAGGGGGGCTCTTGTGTTTCTTGTGAAATGCTTGAGAGATGTTGCATATGCGATTTTTCTTTGGGCTGCGGACACGCCCGCATTTGTGTGTGTTGTGTGTGTGTGTGTGTGTGTGGCAAAAAGGCTAATTTGTAATCCTTAGGCTAAGTGTCTCGACGCTAATGAGCGAGCGACTGTCTCTATCTCAGTCTGACAACAAATCAAAGTCATAATTCAAGCGATGTGCTCATTAAAACAAAAGACTTAGGCAACAAACTTGTATGTACTATACGATTTTGATAGACAAGCGAGAAGCGAGTTAAAGGGGGAACGGGTAGCGAGTTAGCATCATTGTATTTGTTTATCGATTGTATTTGTTCAGAGCCATCAACAAGCACGACTACTCAACTTTAGCCTCAACTTCGCCCTCTGCCTAGACCTAGCTGCCCCTCTTACACCCCAACACCTCCCTCTACCTCTCTGCGTCTCTCTCTCCCTCTCTCTCTCTCTCTCTCTGTGTGTGAGTCTTGCTGACGCGCTGATTAATAGACCCAACCGCATTCCAAGCTTCGCTGTGCGGTGCTGACTTTCTAAATATTGTGTTTTTTCTTCGATCTTTTTGCTGCTGGTGAAAAGGCCAAAGTTGGTCGGCAGTGGAGGGGCTGCTGAAAGCACGACGCATTTTCGTGTGGCAAGTCAAACGGCTGCATAATCGATTTGAATGTTGCAACGACTAGAACTTCAACTCGAGACTCAAATCTATGCGCAGACTCCAACCAAACAGACTCTGGACTCTCGAGTCACAATTCTCGGCGCTTGGTTCTCAGTTTCAGTTTTGAGACTCGCTTAGCCGGTTCTGGCTGCTTACTGTTGTTCTTGTTGTTGTTGTGCTTGCTATTGTTGTTGTTGTTGTTGTTGTCGCTCACGTTTATGTGCGCTCTCCCCGCCTCTAAACCTCTTCATCATCATCATCTTCTGCTGCTGCTGCTGCTGCTGCTTGTTCTTTTTCCCTCTAGCTGTCTCGTCTGTGTGTATTTTCATTTCGTGGAAAAGATTTTTAGCTTTGTGGCCGAACCATCTGGATTGCCGTGTTTTGCTGCCCATCGCTCTTCGCTTGTACCTTTGCCTGCGGCGGCGACCAACAACAACAACAACAGCAACAGCAACATTAAAAACCATAGATTTTTGTTGTAAAATAACAAAAGATTTAAAAGGGCATTAAGCATGCTTTGTTTTTTACCTACATAGAATCAATGTTTGCTCAGCATGCCTAAGCCCCGCCCCCGCCCCACTCCTCCTCTACGTATCGAAGTGGGCAGATTCTGATCACAAAAATTATAAGGCGTCGGCCGTTATTGCCGCTAGCTGTAGCCACAATTTGAACCGACACAAGTACATTGATCTCTAAACAAAAAAGCAAGAAACCTGCGGTGAAAGTTCGTCATAAATCGACGCATATATATAAATATATATCTGTGTATATATGCAGATGCAACAACAGCTGCCCGCCGTCTGTGATTAGGTGTCATAGATTAGTCGTGTGTGTTTGTGTTTGTGTCTGTGTTTGTGTTTTTGTATTGTGGCAAGCGCTACAGTTTTGCACTATGTTTGTTGGCAGTTGCAACGTTGCCACATAAATAATTCATAACTGTTTTGCGACAATTCAGTCGCGGCACGCGTTCAATTTACAATGAAATTGTGTAAAAGCGCTTAATAAATTCATTTGCGACTGGCCATTAAATTCACGCAGCTCATTACAGATACTCTCCGCAATCCCGCAGCCCCTTCTCTCTCTCTCTCTCTCTCTCTCTCTCTCTCTCTCTTTAGACTGGCCACAGGCCGATCGCTTGGTTACGTGCGCGGATTTTGCAAAACAATTCTGCAACGCGGCAACTTTCTTTCATAAGTCGCTGTTGTTGTTGTTGTTGTTGCTGCTGTTGTTGCTGCAACATAGTTGCTGCAGTTGCTGTTGTATGTATATTCTATGTCGTGGCGTCACGAAGACAAAGGCAAATAAGCGCAACGAGCTTTCGCAGTAAACGCTGCAAGCGCGCATCTTCAACAACAAATTTGCAGCGAGCCAGCGCAGATCATGCAACAACAAAGCACCGACATGGCCTCAACAACAACAAAAACACAAAAGTAAAAATAAAGCCAAAGCTAAAGACCCCAAGACACTAAAAAAAAGCTGGCCCTGTCTTGAGGTTTTGCTTTAGCGGCGCGTTGTTTTCGTTGCCCATTTCGTGTTCGATGCGCGTTCATTTAGTTTTTCGAGTAGAACAATTGGGCGCAGGTCGTGCTGCATGATAACAACAACAGCAACAACAATTGGAATGAGGAGCAGCAGAGAAGAAGATGAAGAAGAAGAAGCTGAGGCAGAAACAATGCTACCATTAGATAAGCCTGACGCGATTGCGCTTTGTGCAAAGTCCAAAGCAAACAACAACAAGTACGAGAGCGAGAGCGAGAGAGAGAGAGAGAGCGAGAGAGAGAGCGAGAGGGGGAGAGGGCAACCCCATATAGCTGGTTTAATGAGCACGCCCTGGCGCCATTTTTGGTGCCTGGCTGTAAGCAATTTCAGTAACTCAACATTTTAGCTATTTTTAGGCATAGAACTAAGCGAACAAGCAACAGCCAACAACAACAACAACAACAACAACTACGTGGGCCGCAACGAAGCTGCGGAAGCTGCTGCAAGTTTCGAAATCGAAACGCCCACACGAGAAGACACACAAAGAAGATTGTAGATTTTGGCCCAGGGTGGACCACACAATACACTGTTTTTGTTTTTGTTTTTTTTTTTTGTTTGGTCACACTGTGCATTGGCAATTCAAAATAAAGTGCTGGCTTGTAAAGAAAAAGTGTCGTAAAATGTGTAAATACAAATGTGTGTGCAGAGAGCTAAAGAGAGCGAGAGCGAGAGAGAGGGAGAGAGAGAGAGAGAAGCTGAGAGAGTGAGCGCATTGCGCAGTTGCAGCAGCCAGCGTTCCAACTGCAGTTGCTTGCAACTGATGTCTTTGTGTGTGTGTGTGTGTGTGTGTGTGTGGGTTTAGAAAACCAGTATTTTTGTAAAGACTAGGTACTGCGCACTCTATACTATAGTTGGCTTGGCTAAAACCAACAAAAACAACAACAGCAAGAAACTGGCATTAAAGTTCAACAGCTCAAAAATAAGAGGAAAAAAAATCTCGCAATTGGCGATTTGCTGTTTAGCTTGACTTTTTTTTTGCTGCTATATGATGTCTTAATCAGGAATTATAGAAATGCTATGCAAACTAAGCAAGCACACAGCTGCCTAGACACACACACACACACACACACACACACACACACACACACACACATACATACACTGTTGCAGTGAGCGCGTGCCTGACGCTGTAATTAGCCAGAGCTTACACCATTTTATGAGGCTAGCTCTCAGTGGATGCTGTTGCTGTTGTTGTTGTGGCTCCACAGTGTGGCCAGGCAGGCACACTATGGAATGTGGTTTTTCAAGCACCAACACACACACACACAGAGACACGCACACAGCTACAGTTAGAGGCAAAGTAAGCTTAGGAAACCTTTCAGTTCAACTAGAATAGGCTCTCAAAGCGTGGTCTATGCTTTGTTTGCCTGGCCAAAAAAGCGTTAGAGTGCAGCGCCAAACACAAACAGTAAACAAAGTAACGCAAAGAGTGAAGAGAAAAAAGTATTTACAATAAACTGAAACTTTTTAGTGCTCATAGAAATGTAACAAAAACAATTGCAAAACTTGGGAAATGTTAATTTTTATAGATAAGTTAAATTGGATTCTCCCTGCAAGTGTATTCTACATTTTAAATAGTAATTGATAATTGAAAATAACAATTTAATTAGTTAAAGTTAATAGCTTGGTAGCTTGAATGAAACGAATATGTACATTTTGATATAGCTGCATTCCAGAAATACAATAATAATTTCCAACTAAGTAGCAGATAATAGAACAATATGTTTGTATGTATTGGATATAATAAACGGAATTCTGTTAAATTGAGTTATTAAGACTTTTTCAGAACTTAATTTATGCCTTGGCACTTATATATATGACTATAGATATTCTGTCAAACTCTATTCAATATTGAAATTGGCTAATAAAACCAAAAATAACATTATTTTCATAACATTAATATTTAACAGAAGCTGTGCTATGTTAATCCAAATCGCATATGCTGACTGCTTAGTTTTGGCCTTTATTTAAGGTTACCTGTTTATAAAATAAATACTTAAGCAATATTATTATGACAACTGTTGTCAATAGGTGCGCAACTATTGTAATCAAATCATTGAGCATGCTCCTCTACTCTATTTTAACAATAATTCCAATTGTCCTCTGAATTCCAGGCCCCTCGCTGTTAGATTTACTGTTAAGTGTCCGTGTCCGCTCGGCTTTTCTATCTTTCCATTTATATTGCACGTGCGCCTCTCGGCTTGGCATTTATTTGCATATTTGTTGCAGCTGTGCTTATTTACAAGCACGACGACGTGTCGTAAAATCCCAAACCGCTTCGCCTGTATATGACATATATGTATGTATATTTATATATATAAATGTATATAGTCGCAAATCAGCTATAGATTTTAAAGAGCCAGAACCAGCTAAAGCCTTAGGGGACTCAAACAATTGGCAAAAGTGCGGTTGCCCCAAGGGAAGGCGCCTTGCGTATTGAATGCGGCTTATCAGCATAATTTATATGAACGATTTCTTATCTAGCCATATCCGGCAAAGAGAATACAAACATTATAATATTGTATGTATAATACGAGTATACTACTACATAGGGCTGGTCCATTAGCATGCGGCAAGCAGCGATAGCCAAAGTAGCTATCTCAATATTTGTTCAATTGCCAACTCGGGGGCTACGTTTATTAATTTGCAGCTACAAGATCACTGAATATCGACAAAAGTCGCGACTCGGCGAGGAGTTGGGGAGTAGGCAGAAAATTGTTAACTTATTTGCCAGCCAAATGCAAATATTTGCCTTAAAGTATTGTACAAACAAATGTTTTGCTTCAAGATACAAACGAAATAAATGAGAATGTGTGTTTCAGTGCTGAGTGCCCGACTTGCAGATGCCCTGTACCTCTGACAAACATTGTGAGAGCATCAAAATGACTTGCAATATACGTAAATAAAAACCAACAAAGTGAGTTATCCAAAGAGTGAAATATTCTTGATATGTCTTGAGTCAAAATATTAATGTATACATTAACCTATATCTCGCTTTCTCGCTAATCAAATTCAACCTCTAATCATGATATGATATGTGAAAGCCATCGTCTCCTTATGCCTGTTACATACATTTGCACAAACTAATGATACCATTCCTAACCAATTTAATTGGTACAGAGTATACAAACACGCAATATTTTTCTTTTATTAATTTTCGGGCAGGAACGACTTTGGGCAGTTAATAAAGTAAACAGTTTTTAATTTACAAAAACGAAAATGCTGTTTAAGATAAGTGGTTTTGGATATTAGGTAAACGAGCTATGGTCTGAAGCTTATCTTATTTAAAGAAGCTTAAAAAATTTTAAAGATCTTTAAGCAACATAAGCAATGGGGTGGAAAAATATAATATATACTTAAAACAGTCAAATATGAGAAAGTAATCATCCCCATCCATATTTTATAGAGGTGATATATAATCGAATGGATCTTCAAGCCTCTGAACTTAACTAAACTAAATAATATTATTTCCTTTTTTTTTGCTTCACTTGATGTCAGATAATATAATCATACTTATATGCATTACGTATTGAACAGCCCTCGACTGTTGGCTGTTATGGGTTCTCATTAATTTTCGAGCTGAGCAAAAAGCAAATGCGATACTCGTGATACTTGCGAAGTCAACAAATTAAGTCGCCATTTTAGCTGGAAATTGTGTCGAGTGTTTGCTGCTGTTGTTATTGTTGTTGTGATTGTTGTTGTTGTCGCTGACAAAGAGAAATGGAAAATTTGCTTAAAAAGTGCAACAGCAACAACGCAACAGCAACAACAGCAACGATGCCAACGAGTCGTATGCGCAACAGCAACAAAAATAAAGTTTCGAGTTGGTTACGAAATGCGCACAAACAGTAGAAATTCTTGCTGGGGCTTGTGTTTGTAGAACGGATTGATAATAAACACAATAATAAGTTAACGCTAACTACACTCGAGCGGAGCAGGGGAGTGCGGCGGGTCGAGCGCCCAAGTCAAGAGGTTGAGGCCCGAGGACCGAGGCCCACACCGGCCAACTGGGCAGGTATGAAAAGGCATGAAGTGCCAACAAGCAGTCCAAAAACAACCGAAAACGCTCGATCCCAAAGCGAATACGAAACCGTAACTAAACATTGTTGCACTGCAGCACGTCCGATAAGATAAGCGGAGCTGCATATCAAATACAGATACAGATACACAGATACAGATACAGATACGAGGCAAAGTTAGTTAACTGCCGAGTAAATACGAGTATTTTTTGGGTATTTTGGTTTTTTGTTTTTTGTATTTAAGTGGGGGCTGCAGTTGCACTTATTCGGGGCAAATATGTCTTGATATGATTATGATATATGGGCACGCAAATCTACATAAACATCATACAACATCATGATGGATGCACATGTGTGCATTTGACTGATGTGAGAGAGCTGAAAGAAAACCTTCAAGCACCCCTGCCCCAAAACAGGTTCACTATTCTATGGTAAATCAAGAAGAAATCAAGGTATTCAATTATTAACATGGTTATGTATAAATATGTTAGCTAGTTGGTAACTATTAATCAGGTTGTCCAATTTAACCCATTATTATTACTTTTATACGATATATTCGATTGATTCGTCAATGCAACCACAGTAAAAATAAGCGAAACCGAAACATTGTTTTTATTGCTAATCATAACCGCCTACTTTTTCTTGAAGTTAAACAAATGGGTCATCTAAACTAGAGACTGTATCAGTTTAAACTCGGTTCTACAAAATTTGAAGGGCTTTTACTTTTAGCATCATATATGGTATATAAGGAATTAACTTCCATATGTTTCTATACTTTTTAATCTGATTATTATTGCTTTTATTATGCATATTTAGTTTCGTTATGTGTTTAAAGGGTTTTGCATACAATAAAGTCGTCTCAACCTCAATTCTTATCGACTGTCAAACGATTTCTATGATGTTAACATCACATTAAAAAATGTTAGGAATTAGATAGGTTGGCAATCTGCACAATAAGTGAACCAGCACAGCTTCTCCTTCCAGCTTCGATTGCTCACTTACTTTTGCCCTTGGGGAACGAGTCCTTGTTGTTGTTACCGACGATGCCGCCGCTGGCGATGATAGCGGCGCCTCCAGCCGTTGCGGCACGCTCGTGTCCGCCGGCAGGACGATTGCGTGCACGGTTCGCATTGGTGCGATAGGCGTCCTGGTGGCGTCGGTTCTGATTCTGGCGGGCATAGCGATCCCTTGCCGCCGAGGCGGGCCACACGCAGATGCAGTGCGCCAGGAGCAGGAGCAGCAGTGGCAGACAGAGGCCGCTGCCGCAACGCCTGAACAGCTTGAACGTGCGCATCGTTTGGCTTGCAACTGTGGCAACTGTGGCAACTCTTGCAACTCTTGCAGCTGGGCACAAATTCGAATCAAGATCGTGCGCCTAAGGCCAGTGACGTCATGAGTGTTGTCTTTGATAATTCTCAATAACTGGCAACGTATTCTCTTTTTGTTTCTTGTATTTTGTTTGATTAAACTTTTCAACTTTTATGCTGTGCTGCGCGTGTTGTTTTTCGCTTTGTCAGCTTGAAAACACCAAAAATTTTGCTTCGTTTTGCGTGCCAAAAAATACAACAAAAATTGCCAAACTCTTTCACTGCGTTTTAATATTGCTGTTGTTGTTGTTGTTGTCGCTGCAATTGGTGTGTGCGTGTGTGTGTGTGTGTATTTGTAGCTACTGCTTCTTTTTGTTTTTGTTTTTTTTTTTTGTATAGGAACCAGTTTCACATTACGAAGGCTTTTGTTGTTGTTTTTGCTTTTTGCTTTTTGTTTGCTGGCAGCTTTTCAGTTCTCTTTTTATTTTCGAGTTCGACTCGCGCGCTGCTCTTTGTGTATGTGTGTGTGTGTGTGTGTGTGTGTGTGTATTTTAGGTTAGGGCGAGCGCGCGCAGGCGCAGGCGCAGCTTTTAAAAGCTGACTGCGATGCCTGTCGTTGTTGTTGCAATTGTTGTTGTTATTTTACACAAACACTGGGCCATCTTGTGGCAACACAACACAAGCACAGCAGCACTTTTGCAGCCGCTGCTTCTTCTTTATTTCTTGGTGTCCCTGTCTCGCCAATTAGCAATGAAATCACAAAAAATTACTATATTTTCAACTATGTGTATTTCTGCTTCTTCCACTACTACTATTTTTCTTTCAGCAGCCAGTCGCTAAACAATCGCTCAGCGAACTGGACTCTATTTTTCTTCTTCTTCTTTTCTTCTTCTTCTTGAACAAGTATTACATTCGATTAGCACTATATTAGCAGCAAGTCGAGCGGTACGCGAGGCGAGGGTCGGGCGGGGGGGGCGGGGCAGGCAATACGCGATACGCGATACGATCTGCAACTTTATCGAGCTGCCTGGACTCACTCACGACTCTTGTGGCAAATTCGCGTCTGCGCAGCGTCACGTTGAATTCGAAACTGAAGTCGAAACAGACGTCGCTCAATGCACAGCGCACAGAGCGCTCACCAACACAACAGCAACAGCAACAACAAGAACACTTACACACATACACACGCTCACGCTCACGCTCACGGCGAGCCAAAGGTAAAGAGCGAATACAGGTAAACGTTGCGACGTTGGTAAAAGGTGAGCGGCGAAGATCCCGAAGCGAAGATCAGGCCAACAAAACAACGTACAAAACTAAAGCAAAGCGAAGCGAGTTGAGCCAAAGAAAATGCTGCCTGTTGCTTGTGCAGCTGCACAATAGATCCAAAACGACAGCAACAACAACAACAGCAACAGCAACAGGCAGCTAAAGATACACATGCACACAGTTAAAGATACTGAGACACAGATAGACAGAGAGACACAGAGAGAGAGAGAGAGGGAGAGCAGCAGCAGCGACAGTTAGACTGGCAGGAGGCATACGGGAATGTTGGATGTTGTGAGCTATTGTACTTAGTTGCACAGGTAAAACCAAAATGCTACGCAAGGCACTTTTTTCGTTGATCCAAAGTCAGCCAAGTAATTTGAGCCTACGAGAGTTCAGTTGCCACAGCAAATGCAATTGAGTGCGCTACGTTTTGAGATAGTTAAATCGCTTAGTGGTCCCAACTAAAGATAGCTCAAGAATTAAATTCTATGGTTAAGATTGTAATATGATAATATTAATTGCAATCTAATATGCTGAGTTATGTTTTAAATATTATAACTAATGATTGTCATACAGTTAGCATATTTAAATGACATAAGTATGAATATTCAGAGTTCGGATTCAATAGATGTAACTATGAAAACTTCAAATGATACAATTTGTTTCGCTATAGTAACTAGAATGATATAAATTGCTATATGCTAGACATTATAGCACTTAAATAATACCATAAATGCAGGCGATTGAATACATAAATACTAAAAAACTATCAACCATCTTAGATAAGTAGAAATATTGAAATATTCCAGAAACCAAAGTTGAACAACGAAAGCTAAGAATAAAATTGAAGCTCTTGAAATATAACATAATCTGTGTTCCATTTAATATATTTATGCACTAATATTGTTGATTTGATGCCTATAGTTTAAGCAGCCCGTGATTTCAGTAGCCCAATTGTCATTTGAGTAACACTATCAAATGCATATTGTAATAGACTTTCGTCCAAACAATCCTTTTTACCTTATCACAAACTGTTTAATCCTAAGCCGCTCTTGACTTATATTCACTATGACAGCTGTTGTGTATGTGTGTGTGTGTATGTGTGTGTGCTTGTGTGTGTGTTAGCAGCGGCTTCACGGATTCGTTGCGAACACGACCAAAAACACAGGTAAGTTCAGTTATTGTGTATGTACCGAAATTCGTAGCTGTTGTTGTTGTTGTTGTGCTGCCACTGCTGCTGCTGCTGCTGCTGCTTCTTCTTCTTCGCGGCGAATTGAAGGCGAAGCATTTAAACAGTTGTGTTGTGTCAGCCATGCGCTTGACGCTCAGGTAAGCGAACACGCTCTCTCTCTCCCTCTCTCTCTCACACACCTGTGGCTCTCTGTAGCTGCGCGTGTGCGTGTGTGTGTGTGTGTGTGTGTGTGTCTGAGAGAGTTGTTGGACTGTGCAAATGCTGCCTTATAAGCACTCAAGTTCGCCGCCTGCCTTCCCAGGGTGTGTGCGTGTGTGTGTGTGTGTGTGAGGCTGATCTGCGTGGGCATTAAAGTCTACGGCGCTTTTGGCTTTTGTCTTTGTTGGCCAAAAACAGATTTGTAGCAGCGCTGTTAAACATTGTATTTTGGCAGATTTTGGTGCTGTGCCACCAAGAAGAGCAATTCTCACCTGTTGCAAGCCACAGGGGTATTTACGCCCGCAGGCAGGCAGACGGGCAGACAGGCAGAGCGACCTAGGGGCTGGACCTCTCAGGTAGAGCGAGGCGCATACTTCAGACGCACAATGCCGAGCGGGCCATAAACAATAAATATTGTACAGCAGGATTGCATAGACAATAGATGCGTGGCACGAAAAGCGCAACAACTGAGAGAATCACAGCTGCAGCTGACGAACCTTACGCATCTTACGCATCTTACGAATACCGTAACCGAATCCCACGCTGCGAGCTCAAGAGTCTGACGACTCGAAAGTCTGGCTCATTGTTTTTTCGTTTTTGTTTTTTGTTTTTGCGTTTTGTTTTGAGCATGAAAATACATTTTAAATTTGTAAATCGTTATTAAAAGTTTGGCTGGCAAACATACACGAGCCGAGGAGGCTGAAGCGCCTCTTTAGAGTGCTCCATCTGCTATTCGCTTGAAATTGAGGTCTGTAATCAAACATATTAATAGCTGTCTATGCAGCAGTATCAGACCTCAATCACAGTCCATACCACAAAAACCAGTTAAACAGAATCATCTGTCAAAAATCGAAGAACATGCAACTGACAAGTGAGCTCCAGAGAAACCACTCCAAGGCACTCCACAAAACAGCATCCCCACTCCAAATCAAATGCAGCAGACAGCATACAGCAGACAGCAAGAGCAACAGGTAAACGAAGGTGTAAGAAATTGGTTACAAACATTTTTCCGTGAAGCGTACAAAATGCACATGAAAATCTTTTCCGCACCCTCTTTCACGAAACAAATAAAATCAAAATCAAAATGAAAAGAAAAGAAAGCCTTCGACGACGACCCTTGAGACGACTCCTGCTGCTCCTCATCATCATCGTCGTCAGCGGCGTAGATGACTTTGCGCCTGACTGCGGCTGAGACTCAGTCGAGATTATTGGTAACAAAAGATGCCAGCTCAGAGGCGCTCAAGTGTTTCGCTGATCCTAAGTCGGTAGTTTGTTACTCAAGTGTCCGTAACGAAAGTGTGAGGCGTTTTGCACATTTGACAGCTGAATAGGGCCAGCACAGTACAGTCTGGCGCCAGTTTTAGTTCTAGTTTTAGCCAAATATCAAATACTAACGACGCTTAAATCAAGCACGTGCTGTGAGCAACCAAAAAAGAAGAAACAAATCTCTAAGCTACCAACACTAATTGGATTGTCAGCCCTTTTGGACGCGTTGCTGCGTCTCAGTTACAGCTAGTAGAACCTAGCTATAAGTAGTCTAGGATAGATCGATCAACAAATTGCTACATCAGCATCAGCATCAGCTGTCACAAGTTTCGTCAGCGAAATCCGCTTAGAATCAAAGCTAATTGCCAGAGCTTCCAATCGTGATGCGGCACATTTGAGTTTATACATATATGTGTATGTATGTATGTAGTTTGTATTCCGCTTCTTTCCAACTTACTTATAGTCGCACACTTGGCCAGTTTATAATGACGCCCGGTTGCCTTTAACCCCCAACATGCAAATATCACGCTTCATTTGTACACGCTGATGAGGCTCCGATTTTTCACTGCGATTTCAACTTCAGCTGCGTCTCGGAGCGGAGGCTTCCACTCAGATTCACATTTAACTGCCAGCTCGCATAAGTATTTTTTTGCTTTTTGGCTTTGTATATTGTATTTTGTGAATTTTATTGGCTGTCGCCAACGGCCAGCGCTGTCTTGTATACCCTGTACAACAAGTAGTTAAAGGATTGTTGTAGCCACACAGATGTATTAGTTCAAATTAAATAGACTTAACTCTGATATGTAAAGATATCAATGAACGAACTTGAAGAGTTATAGTACAGTTATTTAAAATAAAAAAGTTTATAATTCCCAAAGAGTAAAAGCCAATGCTTGCTGTTAGATTTAACAGGACATTCAGCATAATGGCAAAATTTGATTAAGAAGATGTCTTGGCAACAATAATGGTAATACAATTTGATAAATATATCTATAAATATGTACAATTATATTTAAAGATGAAGCCCCGAACCATTGTTATGTTTTTGTTTGTTCAGTAAATCTAGTTCAAACTAAATTTTTTGCCTTTTGAATGCTTTTAGGTTTTGGGCTTTACTTAAACCAGGCTATAGGGCATTCCCAAAGTCGTATCCCTAATCACTGCAGACATTAGCATTCCTGATTGCTGCTTTTGTTGTTGTTGCGTATGTACAGCGTCGCACGACTCACGTTTCAGTTCAAGATTCGATTCGAGTTTAAGCTTTGAGTGTGTGCTTTTTTCGCGTTGTTGTTGCTTGGGCTTTTTTTAATGTCTTTGTAAACATAATTGCAACAACTCCAATAACAGATTGTTTGCGCGACTTTAATCGCTTTGTCGTGAAGTGTGAAATATGAGCAGTCGCTTCGAGCCGAACCGAGCCGAACCGACGCCAAGTTCGAGTCCCAGTCCGAGTTGAGCCGAAGCGGGCAGCGTCGATTTCGGTCTCTGGGGAGCTTTTTACATTTGCCGCGAACTCGAATCGCGATGATTTGTGCATGATGTTGTGCATAAATATTTGCGAAGCGACTTTATATAAAATATGGCCAGGCAACAAACTTGCTCTTGTTGCTGTAGTTGCTGCTCTTCTTCTTGTTGTTGCTGTTGCTGTTGTTGTTGTTGTCGTCGACCATTTTGTCAACACTGAAATAAGTGGGTAAGAAGAAGAGCAGCAGCAGCAGCAGCAGCAAGTTCAATTAGCGCATTGGTTGTATGCGCGCTTCGATTTGCTAAATTTAATCCAAGCATAAAGCACGCAAAAAAAGAAGATTGAAAAAGGCAAAACAAAAAGCTAGTAAGAGTGCCGCAAGTCTCGATTGCCCGACTACGAGATGCCCTGTGCATCGACTTTGAATTAATGAAACTTTGAAAGTCTATCAAGAAACATGTTTTGAAAGTATATATTTATGGATTCATAAGGAAAATCCTAAAGGTTTAGAAAATTACCTCAAATAAATATGTACATCAGTTGTATTGGAGGACATAGGACTTTTTTGTGCATGCTAAGTGATCAAAAACAAAATAAAGTCGAAATAAACACCATCTGTTCTATTCGAGAAACGACTCTACTTCAAGACCTGATCAGTAAAATGTATACTTTACTTTATGTTTACCTTCTGATATGTGCTATGTTGTGATACCCCATTTTACACAATTTACAATCCATACTGGGTATAACAAAAGTCAAAGCGACCGAGCCACAAGATAAGAACAAAACGAAAAAAGAAGGCTGAAGCGGACGTTTTAGCAACGCACACGTGTCCAAGCGAGCAATCGACTGAGGGTCGGATCGGGTGGAGTAGAGTAGCATGTCCAGGGCGCCCAGCGACAAGATGTTGCAACAACACTCGACAGCAACCTGTGGAGCCTGCCATTAGGCCATGAAGCATGAAACAAAAGACGATTGGAGCCAGCTTGGAGAAGCCCAGCCAGCGAAGGCCCTGCCACAATGCATTTGCGATAAGTGCACACACACACACACACACACACAGAGAGAGGGAGAGAGAGAAAGAGAGGAAGGGAGAGAAGGCGAAAGAGGCTGTGGCTAAAGGCCCTTAAAAGCCAAGACGACGGACCAAGTGAAGTGAAAGATTTGCGCAGTGAGATAGCTCATTTTGGAGTTAAGCCTGTTCTGAGTCGGGAAGGTCTCGACTAGCGAGAGTCCAGAGTCGAGCTTGGAGCTTGCAACTTGGAGTCGAGCGTCTCGACGGATCGTACGTTGCCTTGGCTAATCGGCGGCTATGTAAGTTGGTTGTTAAAGCCGCGTACGTGCGGCGACAGACACCAAGATTGAAACGAACGTGAGTTGTTGTTGTTGCTGTGGATGGATGTTGACACAGCAGCAGCAGCAGCAGCAGCAACAGTCGAACCACAGCCGCATTCCAATATGTAAGGATTCTTCATCGTGCCAGCCAGCCACCCAATTGACAAAGCCCAGCCGCAGTCGCTGCCTCTGCTGCTGCCTCTGTGTGTTGCAGTTGTGGCAAGGTCAACACATTGCCAGCTAAGGTCATAGATGCCAGCTTGGATATACTAACTGCCAGTTGGGCCTAATCGAATATAGATATTTATATGCATACATACGACACAGTGGTCGTTTACTGAATTGATCGCAACTTATTTCAAATTTCTAATATTAAAATAAAATGGAAATATTAATGATCATACTATAGTTGAAACCTACAAGATAACAAGAGTGTTTTAAGTGACCTCATTTGAATGTTATGCATGTCACGTAGTTAATCTATTCAAATATATTCAAAAATATAGAATAAATGTTGGATTAAGACGTTCTAGTTTCTGTACAATAATAACTTGATATATGATTTCTGTGATGATTGTATATGCTTGTATATGCTATATTTTAAATCCATTGATTTCTATTAAAATGCAATGAATATTTGAGTGCTTTGAGTTCGTTAACAATGTTGATTGTTTTTATTTACTATTTCAGACCACTGTACATACTTATCTTATATATGTGCATATGCATATTATATTCATAGTATAACCAAATCGATTGCTGCCATAGAACGTGTGCATACTTATTAGTTGACAACAAACAAACAAAAACAAAAGCCCCATAATAACATTATAATTAATTTTCAGCATTCCGCCAATGCTATTCACAATTTTGTTCTCTCTAACATTTGTTTTTAAATGAAAATGATAAAAATGCCAATAGCTGTATTAATTTGGGGTCTCTGTTGTTGTTATTGTTGTTGTTGCTGTTGTTGTTGCTTTACGGATTTCATTTGTTTTTTGCTTTTTTGTTGTTTCTATAGTCAAGATTCGAACTGGAACCGGTTTGGCGCTCATAATAGCAACAACAACAAACCAAACAGCAACGATGGCCGTTACTAAAGCTCCCAGCTAAATGGAGAGTGAGAGCGAGAGAGCGCAACACAAATACACAAGAGAGAGACGTGTTGCATGTGAGTGTGGGTGTGTGTGTGTGTGTGTGTGTGTGCGTCTGTGTAGATTTCCTAAGAAAACGGATCGCTCAGCATCCACAGTGGCGCAAAAGGGGCATCCAATGGCGGTGCAAAGATAAATTAATCCTGATTATTTTACTTCTTACAAACTTGCAGGCAATTAATTATAAGATCCTGCAAAGTTGTGGAAACAGCAATGGCAGAAACTTTTATATAGCACACACTTGCCATCAAAAATAATTGCAATAAGAGAGAGTTGCAAAAGATTTAACCGAAGAGCGTTGAGCCATTAAGAGATGCTGGAATTGACAAGCTGAGCTTATGGAATGTGAGAGTGCATATGTGTGTGTGTGTGTGTTTTTTATTCGCTCAGCATCCACACAGAGTCCACCATTTCAAGGCTGCCTACGCTTGTATGGTGTGTGTCTTAGCTAGACACTTTACGTAACGTTCGATTCGTTAAGTATGATCTGGGCTGTGTCTTTACTGTGCAGCAAAGTTTCACAACCAAATGAAAAAACAGGGATATAGCAAAGACATACACTACATCCAAGTTCCACGATAGAAAACCAAATTATTGGGAATTTTTTAAACAAATTACACAAATACTTTTACGGGAAATTTGTAAGGCAACATATGTATTTCACTTTTTAAGCTGATCAAGATAATACGTTGATTTATCTACAGAATAATAGTTAACATGCTTTAATTTAGTATATACTCGATCTAAACAGTCCAGAAGTGCAGTATTAGGAAAATAGCCAAGACTTGCACTGCAGCAAAGAAAGTAGTTAAGACACACGTCTTATTGGGAAATGTGTAGCAAAGGGAAATGGGAGCCAACTAACTTCCCTATAGAAAAAAGGACTGAAAAACGAACATTTTCAAGCCGCTGTTTGAAATTGTAATAATTTGGCTTAAACTGAGCTGTAGTCGTCATAACGGCCAAGGCACAAAGCATGTCCATTGTTTGGGCACAGTGGAATTTCTATTGTCCAAAAAAATGGATGATAACTAAGCGAGGCAGTTAAAACAAGTTCAAAGCATTGTGCTGAGTATGTGAGAATTAATGTATGAATGTGTGTAGCGGCATTTGAAATAATGGCAAATGTATTACCATTAGCATTAACCCTTAGGCAGTCGCTTGCAGCAGGTCAGATGCCAAACTACTGAAGTGTGCGTGAGTGTGTGTGTGTGTTGGCGCATGCGCAGTCGATTGTATCGCGCTGGCAGCCAGAGGGGAAAAAGAAAAGAACACCCGATGCGAGATCAGCGAGCGTGAAGTTTTCCAACTTCATTTTGGGCTCTGCTTTGTTTTGTTTTGTTTTGTTTTTCGAATGGACGAGGGTGGCAGGGGGCAGGCAAGTTTTGTCAGAGACACAAACACACACAGTTGAACTGAAACTAAAACGCATGCGTGTCGGGGTGTCGCCACCAGCAACAGCAACAGCAACAGAAACAGCAACAATAGCAGCTACACTCAGAAAAAGAATACGTTAGCAACATATTGTTTGCTCAACAAACTACTTAAATGTAGAAAATATCTAATTTATTTCTACGCTTCACAAATACTCTATCTTTTTAAGGGAATATACTTCAAGAAATTGAAAATACAGATAATTACAACTTCAATTTATTAAACTAAACGAGAAGAAAATTCAAAAAAAAACTATGCCAAGCTGCCTGTATGAACAAAACAATACCAATATTTACAGTAACTGTGCCACATTTTTTCAGAGTGTAGCCGCAGTGGCAATTTCATGCAGCGGGGGTGCGCCGCGTGCAACAATTGGTTGCAAGCACTGTACACAGTGCCAGTTCGTATCTGTTGCATTGAAGTTCTTGCTTCAGGCTTTTTGCCATAAAACACTTGAAGCATAACTGCAACAGCAACAACAACTACAACACACAAATAAATAATAGCGTTACGCTTTGCGGAGGCGATTCCGCTGCAGTTGAAAGTTGAATGCAGCTCGGTTTTTTTATTGGGCTTTTAATAAATTTCCCATTGTTTGGAGCTGTTTGAGATACCCTTTTTGGTGCTTTTTTGTTTTTGTTTTTGGTACATTAATTAAATTGGCGCGTGTTGAGTTTTTTTTTCAATTACATTTTTTTGGAGTCAAGTGGAAGCACTAAACATGCCGCAAAGTGGGGCACAGCTGCCTAATTGCAGCACACACATTTGTACTCGTACTCGTACTCGTACTCGTGCTTACCTTTATATAATTATCGAATTTAGAATTACACGCCAGCTGCACAGAAACCCAGACTCACCTGCAAGAGACAGAGACAGAAAAGAAAATGTTAATTGTGATTGGTTAAATGAGCTTTGAGTCAGACTTAAGTTAATTACAATAAATAAAATAATTAAATTTAACAAACAGTGATTGTTGGTGAATTGTAAATATCAGAAATTAAAATTGTTATAAGAAAAATTGTAATATTCAAGCATCATTAAATGTAATGCAATAAATGATAAAAAAAAAATAAAAAGCTGAAACTTTAAAAATAGATAATATAACTTTAAATGCAAAGCCATATTGTTTTTTTTTAAATAATTATCTAAAAACTAGCACATTTGAACTATAGTCTGCTAAAATGCTTCATTTTTCAATTGTCTGCTGGGGAACTACAACCCATTTTAATTAGCCAGCGATTACTGGGTATGTGTATGTGTGTGTGTGTGTGTGTGTGTGTGTGTGTGTGTGTGTGAGCATTAGCGACAGTTTACAGTTATTTACAGTTATTGCAGTTATCGCCGGCTTGCAACACTTTCGCTACATTTAATGCATGGGCACAGCCCACTTGGGAAGGCTTGGGGAGCCACAGAGAGAGCGACAGAGAGAGAGAGAGAGAGAGTGATGGGGGACGGGGGGGGGGAGGAAGAGGAGGTTGGCGTCAGCTCAGCTTTGGGTGTGGCAGTCGAACGGGCGCTGGCACTTTTCAATTCACACGCTGTGCGACCAAACGCGAAAAATTCTCACGACACTGAAGCAACAACAACAACAACAATTACAACAACGACTAAAGCAACAACAACAGCAGCAACATCAAACCAAGACAGCCGCTTCAAAATGATGCCAGAGTCTGCGTTGCTGCCACATGCAGCAAGCGGACGCTTTTTTTTCGCGCGCACTCTCTCACTCTCTCTCTCTCTCTTTCTCTCTGTTGCGCCCCACTCACTCACTTTTGTCTCTGTTTTTTGAATGTTGCAAACTGCAATTGTGACACATGTAGCAGCAACAGCTGAAGCTGAAGCTGCAACCATCAGAAACTGGCAACATGTGTCGGCCTTTGGCTAATTGTGGGTTAGCATTTCCATGATGCTGCTGCTGCTGCTGCTGCTGCTGCACTTGAGGCTGCCTCTTTAATGTGCCACATATTTTTTGTTTGCTTGTTGCCAGCTCGCTTACTGTGCCACTTAGCCAAAGGTCAATGCGACGCATTAGATGGCGGAATGTGTTTGCGAAAAGTAAGATCCAAATTATTTGCCCATGAGTAAGCGTCAGATGATGAATGATACATATGTATGTACATACATACATATGTACCAAGTATTATTATATAGGGCATGTCATGCATTCCAAGAACAGTTTGTTCCACTTTTCATAACTGTAAGCTTCACTAACTTGATTTGACATGTATAAAATCAAATCTGGCAAATATTTGTAGATTCACACTTCATTTTTCATTTCGTGGCTAAATTGTTGAGATTTTTTTAAGTTGTGTAAAAAATTTAGAAAATATGTAATATAGAAAAGAAGTTAATTACTTTAATATAATTATGATTTAAATATGCTAAAAAACTTAGTTATAGTTTGAGTTGCATATTACTTCTAAAGTTGATCAAGCTTAAGCAAAAGACTTCACACATATTGTAATAATAATCGCTAATGTCAAACTCTTCTGTCTTCTAACGTATTATACCTCTAAACATTTAAACTTCAACAAAACTTCAAACTCGTAAATTCAAGGAAATCCTTCACTCATTTATGATCAAAAAGTTTGAACTGCTGTTTTCGGAAAATCGCGACTTAAGTGTTTGGGATGTGCTATAAACAATTATTGTCTGTATATTTCTTTATTTGTTTACAAATACAATAATAATGATCGTATCTATGGATTATTATTGGCATTACGAGCATTGTGGGCGGATGTGTTGGATGAAATTTGATTTGATGGTGCCATTAAATATATTTGAGCTCTTTATGCTTGATTATTGTTGTTGTGACTGATGCAGCTTTGGCATATTGTTTCCATCAATGCGGGATGGATATACATATATATATATATATACTTGTGTATGTGTGTGTGTGTGTGTGTGTGTTCTGCTCTATATACAAAGCTGCAGAAAGATACATTCCAAATTCTGCGACTATGCAGAAATTGTTGTAATCGCATGTATTCGCATTTCATATACATATATTCAATGTGATGCCATTTTTCAACAATAACTGACACTGCACAGATGGATCTGAGGTATTATACACATATGCGAGGGTCGCTTGAAAAATATGACTGCAAGTCTTTTTTAGCAGGAAAAATTTGATTTATTTTTGTTTTTAGATTGATTAAAAGAGTATGCACTTTGAGGTAAAATTCATTTACTTGGAAATGCTTAACGAAATTCTAAGAAAAAGCGATTTATAATGTTGCAATAAAGATGTATATTTATTATGATGAAAAACAACGCTTAAAGATAATGTTCCAAGAAATAAATCGTTTGCGGCATTACAAATAAATATGATGATATAAATGAAGATTAATAGCTTTCGTCATTCAATCGCTAACTAAAGTTCACAAACAGACAACTTGACGCTGGTTCTATAGAATCGAAAGAATATATACTAATGTAATTAGCACAAATCGAACGAAATCCAAATTGATAGTTCCCTTCCCCCATAGCGAAGCTCCACGTATGCAAGTGAGACAAAGTCCGAGCTGCTGCGATCGGCTGCTGTTATCAAATCCTCGGGTATGTGTTGACGTTTTAGCTACTAGGCATATTAAAAACCAGTGGCCGTGTCAAATGTTATCGCTGCTGCGAAAATGAAAAACACAACGGCATTCAATAAAATACAAAAATATGCTGAAGAAGCAGTCGAAACTGTTGGCTACAGCGACAGCTCGTGTTCAGCCGGAGACGGAGACGGAGACGTAAACCAGAAAACAACAACAACAACAACAAAAGAGACGGGGACAGCGCACTCGTAATTCAGCTAAAAAACATGGCGACAACAAGCGTGCCCGATTCCAATGAAAAAACCAGCCACAAAAATAATTGAAAAACAAATTAAAAACAACACAAAAAGAGCACACAAAATAATGCTCAAATAAAATATGAAACGTTGGCAATTAATGACAAAAAATACAATAACAAATACTGAAATTATGATTACTATCTGTATATGTATGTGAAAAGCGGACAGTGCGCCCCAATATGCGAGCTATGGGTTGGTTGCTTCCAATGACCACTTGACAACATGGGCATGGCTCACTGAGCTCACTAGCTAACTGACTGACTGACGGACCGACGGACAGACAGACTGGACCGGACCGGACTATGCTGGACAGAGAATGATGCGGCAGTCGCACATTGACCCAACACAGCTGGGCAACAGGCAGACGGAGAAATTAATCAAAACTTACAGGGCGTATCGCTGACTTGGGAGTAAGGCGAATGCAGCTCGTGGCACAGTTTGTGAGTTTTGTTTTTGTTATTATAGAGGAGTCGATTGTCAGGCTGCAGTAGCTGTAAAAGATGCCACTTAAGGCATCCGTTCAACTCGAGTGTCAGTTTAATTAAAAGTTAGTACTAGTCGTCTATCACGTCTATGACTTGTGAATATATCGCTACTCGCTACTCCTTGTCAGCCTATTCACTTCTTACTCCTCATTTGTCATTCGCTACTCTTTGGACACGTATCACACATTGGTCGTCATATTAAACTCATCAAACCCTACTCGTTACTCGTTACATCATACTCGTTAATCTAGAAACTGTCCATTCATTTGATATTCTCTCTGTCCGCTAATCGTCAGTTGTCGATCTCTCGCTGCTAGTCAGCACTCGCTACTCGTTACTTATCACACATTGATCGTCACATTATACTCATCATTCGTTACTTTCAACATTCTACTCGTCAATCTCTAATCTATGAACTGTCTATTCATAACTCGTCACTTGGTATTCTCTCTATTCGTTACATTCGCTTGTACAATCTCTACTCGTTGCTTGCCAGTCGTCCACATTTACTCGCTACTCGCATTAGCCAATCGTTAAGTGTCTGGCCTTCAGTGAAACAGCAACAACATATTGGCCTCTGCACTGGCCGTAAATTGCGCACAGCTGCCTGGCAGGCACTCAAAGCTAACAGGACTGCGGCAGCTGATGGCACACATAAGAGTTGGTTCGATATGGTTATGGAGTGTAGTCGTTTCAAGCTTGCAGGCTCCACTTATGGGCAATGCCTGCCAGCTACCAGCTTGGCTTAATTAAAAAGCAGACAGAGTCGAAGGGTAGCCAAAGCAGAAAGCAGAAAGCAACAACTCGCTGCTCGTCACTCGTCACTCGTTATAGTTGTCCTGCCCATTCACGGATGGATGGCTGGCTGGAGAGCCTGGCAGATGACCAACTATGGCCAGCAGCTCTTGGCTTGGATAGGATGCGCTGAGCGCTGCCAATTGATCAATTATGTCGCATTGACCATTTCGGGATGTTGCTGCTGCCATTGTTGCCCCATGTTGCTGCTGCAGTGGCTGTTGCAGTTGCAATTGCCATATTTGTGTCTTGCCGCTTTATGGCATGCCCGCCCGCATTGGCCAATGCACATCATTTTTATTTTGCTGTTGCCTGTTGGCTGTTGCCTGTTGGCGTTGACAAACGTTTTGCGGTCAATCGAAGATGGCTAAGACGGCAAATGGAGCTGAGCTGTGTTGGCTGTGTTGCTCATGGTGAAAGTTGAGCAGCCGAAAAACAAAAACTACCACATTAACTTGGCCAAAGCACTCGAGTCTAATGCATGGATTCTGTTTTATGTTTTAGCGCGCAACAAAACAGACACAAAAGCAACAACAGCAACAACAACAGCTCCAACAAAAAGGGGCAGGCATTAATTACTTCCGGAGCAAACAAAAAGCGCCAAAGTTGAGGCTGAGTCCGAGTCGGAGTCTGCGGCTTTAGAGACCGGTTCTACAGATAGAGGGAGAGAGATCTCTATAGCAAGAGGGTTTTCTCAACCTCTTATTTGGATCGCACGGCGGGTGTTCATCAGAATTCAATGAGCTACAAACAACACACACAATTTGGCCAATCAGTTTCACATATTGGTAGATCTTTTTTTAATCTCATTTTTTTATTATTTTTTTTAGCATATAATGTGAAAATGAATGCCAGCATGGGCATTAAATTCAAATATTGGTTCGACGACTTTACAAAAATATGTGGACTCTGCTGAGTTCAGCATAATATGGAGTTGGTTCTTGTTGTTGTTGTATTTTTGGTTTATTGGGGCTGCCGCAAACGTGCTGAGCCTAACAATATTATTTATTGTTTTGTAAGTTCGTCCAAAAGCTGCTGCTCGCCTCTTTGCCTTCAAAAGCGTTGGGCTCTTTCGTTTTTCGGTTCTTCGGATGATATGTGCCTACATGGTGTACACGTTGTACAAATGTTTTTGTCGTTGTCATCTAGAGTTGCTGAGGTGACTTTTAACGCTGCAATCAGCACAAGTCAACACAAAGGTCGACATTTGCTGTGAGCTGTGAGTTTAGGAGGGGAACGATTGGCTGTACTTGCTTTCAGTTTAACATGTAAGCACAGCGATTGACACGGTGCAAGTTGCAACAACTGCAACTGCCACTGCCACTGCAACGGCAACCCCATTGGAAATCTTGAACATCGAAAAATGCGTTGCGACTTTGTTTCGAGCAGCGCCTTCCAAGAAACTTTGCCCACAGCCAATGCCAATTGGGCACCCAGTTGTAGTTGTAGTTGTAGCTGTTGTTGTTACTGCTACGTGATCACCATGGCAATTTCTCAATTGTATTTTTATTGAGTAAAATATTGGATGGCATTCAAGCGTCTGATCGTGTGTGTGTGTGTGTGTCTGTATCTGTATCTGTGTGTGTGTGTATAGAATTTTCATTGGAGCAGCGCCGTCTCGTCGGACACTCCCTGAAATGTTTGTGCTATTGCCTTTTTGTTATTTGTTTCATGTCGCATGTAAAATAATTGTGACATTACAGAGACAATTGCTAGCTATTTATTTCTGATTTCTGATAATTTTAGCTACGATTTTTGGGCATTTCGATTTCGAATTAGTTTCTTTTAGAATGGTGGCGCAGTAGGGAATTGGGAAAACAAAAACGAGTACAGTTCGTTGTGGAAATTAATAATGAACAGATTGTAGTAAAGAACACGTTTGTAATTAAATTGCTTGAACTGAACTTTATTCAAATTATTCATTTGAGATTTTTGCTATTGATTTCCCTTTTGAGTGTGGGAAAGTTCAATCTTTTGTGTGTCTCCCAGTCGTTTATCGTAATATGCTAGTTTGCTGTTTTTTCTTTTCACACAATGGGAATAAGATCATAAGATCAATAATGTAAAGCCCAAAATTAATTATGCATTTTTTAAGGTATAGAACTTATAGTTTTTATCTCTAAGTTCAGCGACAGTGTTGAACAACTTGAATAAAAACTTCTTTAAATATATATATTGTTATAAATCATCTTACTACATATAAAACCGAACAAAGAGCTAGTAAATAAATATCTTGAATAGCTGTCTATCAGTATTTTGCGACCGAAATAAAGATAAAGCTTATCATATTCAGCACCTATTAAAAAATATATTACAAATTTAACTTTCAACTGAAATAAATATAATGTTTCTCAGATTAAAGAACAAAGTTAGATTAAGTGTTAAAGCCGCTAGAAAAAAACGAACAGAAACCACTCAAAAGCAAACTAAATATTAAAACCACAACGAGCGCAATGAATAATTTGAATGCTTATGTGGAATATGCTCGACTATTTATCGCAGTGTCGCGATCTCAAAGCAGCGGCATTTTGAAATTGAAAACACATTTGTATACAATTTGAATTGTGGCTGTCAACGTTTTGTTTTTGTTGCTGCTGTTGTCGTTGTTGTTGTTGTTGTTGCCATGGAGCTAATGCGCGTTGCCTGTTTTTCTCTCTATTGTTTTTGTGTGTGTGTGACTTACGTATGCACAAGTCGTACGTTGTTTCAACATTGGCTTTATGGGTGCAGCAGAGACCCGAAAGTCCGACTTTAACTCCGTAAGTAAAAAACTGCATTTGGGGAAGTCATCTAAGTATGCTTGCGTGTGTGTGTGTGTGTGAGTTAGTTAACTAATGACTTCTAAGAAAGACAGAACTCGACTTTTAACACTTGCATGCTGACCCAAACGCGCATTAGCTATTAGCTATTAACCCTTGTGTGTGCGGTGCGGCGCCTATTAACCTTGCTCTTAACTTTCTCACTCTTTCCTCTAGCAATTGCAACAGCATCATCGCATCATCGCATCACGCAGATCACAGATCACAGATCTAACCTCAAATTACTTCCGCTGCATGATTCCGATTCTCTTGCAGCACACGCACACAGCCAAAACAATTACTCAGCAGAGTGTGTGTGTGTGTGTGTGTAATCTATGTAAGCAATCTGTTGCTGCATAGGAGTACGCGCCTGGTCGCACTATTCCATCAACAGGTGTAATTAAAGCGCGCGAGCTTGCAGCGGAAATTCCAGGCAGAGGCAGGAAAATAGATAATGTCAGACCCCTCAGCCTCAAGCCCCAGACCATAACAATTTGATTTTTCAGCTTAATTACCAGCCGCTTGGCTGGCAATCCTGCAATAGCAGCAGCAGAAGAACCAGTTGTCAAACACCGGATGATGCACACCGGATGAGGCGGCCTCTGGTGGGTTGGCCATTTTGCCCACAGAGAGAGAGCGAGAGAGAGAGAGAGAGCGAGAGAGCTTGTGCTATTTTGTCGCCAATTCGCAAATGTTTTGTTATCACTTTGGGCGCCTGGCCAGCAAAAAGTATATAACAGGAAATCAAACCGGCTGCGCAAGTGCTAAAGGAAGAAAGCATGTAGGGCTTGTATAAAAGAAACACACTCAAACCAGTCATAAAAGCAGACAACAACAGCAACAGCATAATAACATTTGATATCTCTGCTGTAAGTGCCCATAATATGATGCTGCTGTTACTTTGAGGCGCCTGCTTTGCATATTGCTGCTGTTGCTGTTATTGGTAGCTCTGCTAAGATGGCTACGCCACATCTCTGCTGCTGTTACTTGAAGCGCCTGTTCTGCATATGCACATATAATTTCGCTACTGTTATATGAAGCTGCTGTTATTTGCAGCTCCTGTTCTGCTGCTGCTCTGTTACTACAAGCAACTGCATGTGCAAAACAAAAAAAAAAGTGCAAAAAGCTCCCGCACCCCATTTAATTTTGCAGTTGAGCTCGTCGGCATTTTGGCGCAGCTGTTAATCCCAATTAACCGCAATTAATAGTATACCACTTTTAATGTAAGCCCTACAGCTCACATGTTGCTGCTGCTACTGCTCTCCCGCTCTCCCGCTCTCGCTCTTGATCTTGCTCTCTGGCTTCACACGACCCACATTTAACAGAGTCGAAGTCGAAACCTTTTGGCTATGCGTGAGAGGCACTCGAACACTACTTGGTGCTTGAAAGTCGCCTGCCTCTCTGCCGCTCTCCCCCTGCTGACGCCTTAATTGTTTTTAATTAACGCAAACGCTTTGCCTTTGCCTTTGCCTTTGGCTCGCCACATTCCAATTTTCAATGTGCGCCACCCTGCTTTTCTCTGCCCCTCCCCCCCCCCCTCACATCTGCAGATCTCTTGCACAACTTTCGTCATCGTTTGACTTTTTGTATTGAATTTGAAATGATTTTGAAAGCTACAGGCAATGTGGGGTGCGGTCTGATCACAAATACACACAGATACTACATACATATGCATGCATGTGTATATCAGCATTTATAAGAGCGGCAACTTCTTGAGCGCTGAGTGATGCATGCGGCGCTTCATAAAAACTGTCAATGATTCACATTGTTCTTGTTGTTCTTGCTCCATCTGACCCGCAGTCATCATAGGGTTAAGCACACACACATGCATACATGCATAGTTTTACAGCTTGAAAGCTTTACAGTTTAGAGCTGAATGCGCGCGATTGTCCATCGTTTTGGGGGCCCCGCAAACCTTTGCGTTTTCTTTTCTTTTCATTTCATTTCATTTTATTTTATTTCATTTTCTTTGCCAGTGTCAGAGAAGCTGCCAGTCGGACGCGTCTCTTTGTAATTATGCAAGATCATTGCCAGACGACGTTGACCTTTGGCAAACAACAACAACAACAATCGCCTGCCGACTGCCTTATTATGTGCCTAAACGTTTTCCGGCCCAAAAGCAGCAGCAAAACAACTGGCAACCTTTCTTCTCAGCTCGTTCGTCCGGCTTGGCACAAAGCACAAGAACAACACTAACAAGAACAATAACAACAACAGACGCATCTCTTTTATGGCTAATTCTTGCTGTAGATGGTCAGTAAAAGAATAAATATATGCAAAGATTGCGGATCAGAAATAATTTAGTTTAAATAGCCATTCAGAAACAGCCATTTTAAAAAGATTGATGAGAACAAATAGTAATATAATTAATATATTAATAAGTATAGAGCTCATGCAGATGAGAAGAAAAATAATTATTTGAATAAAGTTTTGTATTATTATTTGAATATATGTTGGTATTTTATGTTAGCTAAGTAATATATAGCTCTAAAAAATACGAAAATCGTTGAGCTAATAAATAAATAAGTAAAAATGCATAATGCATTAAAAAAAAATGCAGCTTATGGAAATCAGTAAGCATTTTGGAAGTGAAACATCTGCTGGTGAAAAGGTTCCCAAGACAAATGCGACTCGAAAATTGAGCATAAATTTAAGTCAAATATGAAATGGCTGCTTGGTAGATTTGTAATATGGTCTTAAATTAATGGGTGTATCAGTAGCTGGCCTTAATGGTAATCCGATGCGTTCTGCAGGCTCAGACTCAGTCTCAGCTTTCCGAGACAGCAGCAACAATGACATATGGCTGGCCAAACGCCCCCGCTGCACGATGAGGATCACAATGATGATGATGATGATGATGAGGATCACAATGATGATGATGACGATCAGTATGCTGATCATGATGCTGGGGGATGATATTGCAAAGGCCTGCAGCAGCAGCGGCCTGCAGCCCTTCACTAATTACAATGTGTTTATCTGCGCTTGATCGCCAGCCCGCAATGTGGCGACAGACGTTTTAATGCTTAACAAAAACTTAAAACAAAAAAATATGAGTGAGAGGGGAGCAAGAGCAGCAGCAGCGATAGCAACTCGTTGAGATTGCGAGGCGACAGCTGCACGCTGCTGGCGCATTATTATTATTTGGCCAACTCATAAACCAAACAAAACTGCAGCAGCAGCAGCAGCGAGAACAAGAAGAAGACGAATGTGAGTAGCGTGAAAAGCAGCGCAGAAGAACGCATGCGTCATGGGGGCCAGCAGCAGCAGCAGCGAATGGGGGCACGTTGATTGGGCCAACGTTTAACCTCGCTCAGCAGCACAGCAGCGCAATCAATTGAGCACGAGAGCCGCTTCTGATTGGTCCGCAGCCAGTCATCGCCAGTTGGCAGTGGCTGTCAAACTGTAAACAATGCATATGCAAATGAGGCAGCCAAATGTGCACAAATGTTGCAAGAACAACAGCACAGCCATAACAATAACATCTCAAGCACAAACAGGCAACAATGGGCAACATTTTAACAAATTTGAAACAAAATACAGTGTTCCCTCGCAAATGTGAAACTGTCAGAAGCATAAACTCAAATCAAAAATGCATTTATTCTAAACTATATTTCTTTTTTGGTTTGTTAATTTTGGTAATTTTAATGTTGGTTAAACAAATCTTTGAATTTAAATATACTTATATACATATATTGGAATTATACCTGTTTAATTTTCAATGTGTGGCTGATATAATATAAAATCTACTATATTTTAATTGTACATTCTATAAAATTCAAATTACATGCGAACTTAAATCACTTGTGAAACGGACAAAAGGTTCTAGCTTATGAGTACTTACTGTACTCCCACCCAACTTGCTCAGCAATCACAGCTGCTTCGATCGCTTTTCATTTTCAGCGCTGTGTTGTTATTGTTTTGCCTGTCAGTTTTCATATCGCATTTTCTCAACGAAAATATAATTTAACCAAAAACGAAAACTTGCACTCGCATATGGCACTGGAATAAGTGCGATGCGATGGGAAACATTTTCCGATTCAGCTGCTGCCGCTGCTGCTTCTTCTTCTGCTTCGTCTTCTTCTTCTTGTTGTACAAAACAGGAAATTGATTATTATTTATGATTACAAAATGCGAGGGCCCTCACTTTGCATACAGACTACGTGAGAAAACCGAATCTGCGAGCTGGAAACAATAGTCTGAACAGATTCTCTGACCCTGAGCCTAAAGATAATGTAACATATGACATGAACTGAACTGAACTGAACTGAAACCCTGAAGTGCATACAGATACAGATAGATAGTACAAAAGAACAGAATGGAGTCTTAAGTGGGCGTGCGGCCTCTTCAATAATTAGATACATGCCGTGCACTTTTCTCAAGTGTTTTTCCCATCTTTTTTGTATTTTTTGTCTGTTGCTCAATCATATTTCTCTTCCAGCTAAACGTCTCGAGGACTTGCATATGGGAACTTTTGTCGTTTTCGTTTTCTTTTCCTTGACGTTGTGTTTTCTTGCTGTGTGCATCCGCCAATATATATCCTTATGAAATTCGATACTTTTGTATTGTCTTAGGCAAGCTGAAGTAAAAAATAAAAAAACGTGGGCGTTCTTTTACCTGTCACTCAGAAGTCAGTCAGGCGACGCTTGTGGAAAGTCCCGTTTGCTCCTTTTCAGCTATGTCGCGTGATTTGATCCTGATCCCGGCTGTGAGCACTTAGCATGCTCCTAAGTCCTTCCTGGTTCGAGCACTACTTCACTGGAAGCACTTAACGGCACTTGCTTTTATTTCTCTTTGTACTTTGTCCCTCTATTCCGATTCCGATTCCGATTCCTATTCGTTGTTTTTCCATTTTCGGAAATATGCGTCAGCTGAGTGCTCCTGAGTTTAGAATATCATTTTTCAGCGAATTCCTGCTAATCGCCATATCAAATTTTGTACTTTTCGTGTAGTGCATTTGTAATTATCATTGAAATAGCAATTGTTTGTGTGCTTCTTATCAATGCGCCTGATAAGAGACCTGTTTAGACTTTACCTGTTTATAATGGATATTCTTTATATGTGTATATATATATATATAGCAGGTTGATTCATGCCTGATGTCACGCTCAATTTCGTTTCAGCACTCAACGCACTTTGAGATCAAGGTTTCATTATGCATTTCATTAGCTTTAGCACGTCTAATATAAAAAGGGCTACCGATAGTGGCTTATCAGTGTAAACAAAGTAAAGCTACAGCTCGATTTCTTGTTTACTAAACCTTGAAAGCTTGAGCCATAAATCCATTAACTGTGCTTTAGTTGTAGGGAGAATAAACTATGCTTTTAGATTTAGATTCTAGATTTAGTCTACATGGAAAACTGCTGTCAATTATTGATCATGTGACAGTATCAGACATAATAATATATGTATTACTAAAAAGAGCTTTCCTTGGTTGAATAAACATAAGTACCAAACATATTTAAGTAGTACTCGTTTATTGTGTTAACAGTTGGCTCGTCCAATTATATATTACGCACAGGAATCAGCAATGAGGATTGTAACTTAAAATGCCCCTGATCATACTCTCAAAAAAAAGCAAAATACAAACAGCCGAAAACGGAGCGTAACTTATAATTTATAAGCTGGTTTCCTTGTTGCTGTTGCTGTCTGCTGTTGCTGTTGCTGTCTGCTGCTTCTTACAGCTCTTTAAGCATGTGCAGTGTGTGTGCAAAACACCTGCAACGACAACAACAGCAACAGCAACAACAACAAGCGTCCAAGTACTTCTACTTTTTTGCATGAAATAAAATCTCACGGTTCAGATGCGTACAAAAGTTGGCAAATACAAAGCGCAAAAGACGCAAAAGAGACGAGCGGAGAGGGGCGGCAGGTGGTAGGAAGTCTGAAACGAACAACAACAACAGCAGCAACAGCAGCAACAACAGCAACAACAGCAGCAGCAGTAAAAAGATACGAGATACCTTGCGCAGGCGCAGCGGCAGTGCGAGCGAGATAGCCAGCTACTGACGCTGCATGTGGGTTTTGTTTTTGCACGAAAGAAAAACAGCAAAAGCAACAAACAACACAAGTAAAGAGCCAGAGCCAGAGACAGAAACAGAAACAGAGCCAAAAACAGGTTAGTTGCGGGTGGACAGAGGAGAGCGGGTTGGCCAAAGAGAGGGGTGTAGCTAGCATTGCCCTTTGCGTAGCCGAAAAAAGAAAGAAATCATAAAAAAAAGCGACATGCAAATGGCATAGAAAATGGTTTTTGGCATAACATTGCCGTTTTTTGCGAGCAACAAAAAATGAAAATAAATCCTGCGCACAACGAGCCAACAACAAAAGATGAAGCAAAGAGAGAGAGAGGAAAAGGAGGTGCGCTGAGTTAGGAGGAGAGGTCCGCAATCTGTGGCCGTATCTGTACTTCATTCATATTTACTCGAGACTGAGATACACAGCAGGCAAGCGAAAGATGCTTAATGGGCCAGCTAGCTGCTGCTGCTACCTGGGCTACAGGTAAAGGTAAAAGTAAAGCCAAACACACACACACACACACACGCAGAGAGAGACAAACTACAACAGGTAGAAACTGTTCTGCTCCTTGTTTGCCCGTTTGCCATGGGAAATCTGTCGCCGCTGGAAACCTGTTCACAAAGGGCAAACTAAACCAAAACTGAAAGAGCAGCAGCGGCAGCAGCAGCAGCAGCAGCAGAATGAACAGATGTACGATATATGGTGATCCATCTCCACTACTTCCTCCTCCTCGAATCCAATGAATTGAATCTCTTTTATCAAACAAAAATGATGATGGCTGTCCCATAGACTGTCTTGGGTGCTGTCTGTCTGTAATCTCAGTTGGCATTATTATCTGTTGCTCTGTTGTCTTTTCACTTATTTCATATACCCTGTAGAAACCTCATTGAACTCGGCCACTACTTATGCTACAGCTAGCAAATTTCTTGGGTGGATTACTTTTAATTTGATTTATCTATAAGATGTAATACCATTGTAGCTGGATTTATACAATTTTGTATGTCCTATGTTAGTCTGAACTATCACTGTGATCAGTTTGTACAAAAACATGTACAGTCATGGCTATATGGCTCTTAAGTGACTATAACAGTTCCTGCAGTTGGCATATAGAGTAAGAAATATCCCTAAATTAGTTAAAATATTCTTTATTTATGTATTTATCATTTTGATCAGCTCCTTGAGATACATAACTATATTGCCTAGTTTTAGGTTGGTTAATCCATTTGAAAACTACATATTTACTTTGTAAATGCTCTATTCCAGGGTATGTTACCAGCAAGAACTCTTAATTATTAATGTGTTTTTACTACGTGCTGGTAGTTATTTCATTATTTCATGACAGTTTCTGATACGCAGAATTGGCACAGTTATTTATATATAGATATGTACACATGTATGTGTATATATTTTTGTTGATATTGTGAAATTGCTTACCTTTCGTATCGCCATGATCAACATAGCCGGCTTTGGCCGTCGCCGATGCGTCGACCAAGTTACCACTGTAGATCAGCAATATGGCAGCTCCGATAGACAGGATCCTCAGCATAATGCCAGATATAGACATGTTGCTCCTCTCTGCACAGCAACACTCGAAGGGACGTATCCAACACGCGTTTTGATTATTTTGCTCAATTCATAGACCGTATAAATGTGAGAACGTGATGGATTTGAAAACGATTCGAAACGTTTGATTATTTTTACAATCCGCACACATGCAACGAACGATTTGTTTATTTTCCCTGTTATCGGAATATTTTCAAGTTTATAAACTCCCGAACAATGTAATGGGAGTACCAGAGATTTTGTTAGCGATCTATTCAAGCGTATCCAAACTCCATCTCGAAAGCGGAGCTTTCACGATCCAAACTGTGACGCGAAATCCGAGAATTTTCAGATTGATTATATTGCAAATTTATTCGGTTTCAGCAGAAAAGCTGTTTTTGTTATGTGTCGAAATAACGAAAATAAATAAGCGTTGCGACCAATTCACGGAATATTATTATAAGTAATACAATATACAAATAGCAATAAAAAAAGCGGTGATCGCGTTAACAGCGAAACGGCCAAAAACCGAACGAACGGTCAACGATCAGTTAGTCGAGGGGGTACGGTAAGGGGGAGCGGTTGTGTGTTAACTTTGTGTTATGGGCCAACAACAAACAAACAAAAAGCCACTTTAATCGCGCTGTCGGCTTTTTGTAATGATAGTTAACTACGCACGCGAATTACTGCCACTGAATTCGCGTATTCGTATTTGTATTTGTATTCTTTCTTCTCTTTTCGTTTAGGAGCACAATAACTTTTGACTTTGCTTTATTTTCGTACAGCTTTCAACTTGTTAACTGAACACCGAACTGCGAACCGACGTAGTGTCAGCGCCAAACGACCGTCAGTAATAAGGTTCAGTTGAAGACTGTGTGACCGCTTGCGCTGCTTATGTATCGCACAACGAAATATCGCGGTATCGATGTTCACGGCAGCGATGATTCCCGACCTGAACTCGATAACAGCACGAGCGCTGAATCGACATAACATGGCGCATTTTATTTGTGTGCTTCAAATATATGGCAGCAATAACAGTCAATGATTTACCAACTTGAAACTGGCTAATATAATTGTTGTACTGTTTCAATTTGGCAGTAATTTTCATTTAAAATTGTTTTGTACATACTATATCAGTTTTTGACATCTAAAGATATTCGCTGTTACATGTAAAGTAAGTAAAGATCTTTCAGCAAATAGCATAATCAACAGTTGCTTCACAACATTTTGAATTGAGTGCTGTTATTAACAGTATAGCCATATTTTAAGTGCTGGTTAGCAGACACTGGTTCCAAATGGTGAACAGCTGAGCGAGCGTGAACGGAGCGATTCGGATTTTTGCAATAACGCTAGCGTCAAAAATATAAACAAATAATTTTTGCAATAATGAGCACTTTTGAGAGCGACGGCTGGTATGTAGACGAAACAATAACCCTAATCGGCATTCTGAAGTCCCTGAAAGAGCTGAATGGGCCTGACGCGATGCGCAAATTGGACTGGCCGCATGTGGCACAAAAAATGGCCGAAAGCAATACGGCCCGCAACGGCAAACGAAGCTTTTCCGAATTGCGCGAAAGATATAGGAAATTGCGAACGGATTACTTTACGGCCCGTTATCGCAATCGCTCCTGTCAGTACTACAATTACCTGAACGATTTGCTGGGCGATGAATTGGCGCAGCATACCGAAACGGAGGACGATGAAGCCGAACTGGAAGCGGACTATGAGGAGGAGGAACAGGACATTGAGGCTGAGCAGAAATATGCGCATACGCTGGAGTGTAAGCAAGCGAGATGTCCATTATAATCGCCTCAAATGCATCTCATATTTAATTCCTTTCAGGTAATGGTGACCACTCCCACAATCAATCCTTGGATTCAGCTGCCAAAGCGCCGTTGCGCTGCAAGTGGATAGAGGGAGAGGTGGAGACATTGTTTAATATTATAACCACAATGAAGCTGCAGGCGCCGCTGCTGCACAACAGGAATGCCAAAGTTTTTAAGCTCCTCTCCCGCGAAATGTTGAAGCGAAACTTTCTCAAGCGACCCGATCAGCTGCGCATGAAATACCATCAGCTTCGCCGACAATATGCCAAGGCGAAGAAGGGCGGACAGAGCTTTGAGCACTTTGAGGATATGCACGCTCTGCTCAATGGAACGCTGCAGCATGGCGAGAGTAGCGGCGGCGAGCTGGAGAGCGATTCGAATGAGAGCGGCGAAGAGGAGGACGAAGGAGACGGCGGGGGCGATGTCGCCATGAATTCCGACAGCGCATCCGAAAGTAAGCTCAACCTGCATGTTAAAAGTTTATTGATATAATGAAAATCAACGCTCTACTATCCTGCAAAGTGACTTTAATATTTAATGCTCTTCTAGGTGCCTTTGTTTGTGCTGCAATACCCTCAAATGTGCGCGTCAAGTGGGCGGATGGTGAAGTGGATGTGTTCCTGGACATCATTACCAGCATGGGACTGCAGTCGGCGCTGTTGCGCAAGCGGAATGCCAAAATCTTCAAGCTGCTCTCCAAGGAAATGGCCAAGAAATCATTCGATAAAGCGCCCGAGAAGTTACGCATCAAGTTCCAGCATCTCAGGCGGCAATATAACAAGACCAAGGCAGGCGGCGAGACCTTTGAGCACTTCGAGGCCATGCATCAGCTGCTCAATCCCGAGAAGAAAGCGGGCCCTGATATCGAACTCAACTACAGCAGCGGCTCGGACAGCGACTGCATTGACACTGATGAAGACGACGCGGAGACAGCACGACGCAATCGTGGGTTTAAATAATAAGTATATAGCGTTTTATATTTATATTTTTGTACTTGTTTAGGCCATGCAGACACTTATTACTGGACAGATCAAGAAGTCGACGCATTCCTCGGCATCATTAGGCAGAAGAATTTATTTCGAGCCCTCGACGGTTCCAAGAAGCGCAACTTTAAGACGCTGGCCTACATATCCAACATAATGAGCAAGCAATCGTATCAACGAACACCGCATCAGTTGCGCAACAAGCTGCGCCTGTTGCTCTGTCGCTATCGGGAGAAGAAAAAGGATGGAGGGAAAAATGTACGCATGCTGCAGCGTCACTACGAGATGTTTGACGAACTGATGCAAAAGAAGCGCACAGCCAAGACGAAAACAGAGGACAGTGCGTCGATCATGCTATTGGCAAAACCCCAACTGGCTGCACGGGACAGCGAAAGCGTTGGCAGCAGCTCGAACTCCAGTTGCGATTTGCTGCGGGCGGCGGGCGAGAGTGAGGATTTCGAGGATACATTCGAGATGCCAGCGGAGCCAACGCCGCTGGAGGTGCTCACCAGCATTAGCGAGGGCCAAAAGAAGGTGCTGAAGACTCTAACCGAGTCCCATGAGAGATTTCTGCGGCAGCAGCGGGATATGCAAAAGGCGTTCCTGCTCGAAATGTCCACCATAATGCAGCAGGAGCGCGAGGCAACATTCCAAATGCTCAGGGAACTGATACAGCCCAAGTGACTGAATATTAAATATATATCAAAACTCACATACGAATGAATTACAATTAAAACACAATTGTAAACTTGTTTCAAGCTTCTAAAACTTTTATTAAATTGAATTTGAAGTTATTTGCAAAAGTTAGTCATTATTTACTTGTGTGGATCTGTTGTGTTGTATTTCTTAGTTTTGTTTTTCTTTTCTTTTTATCTTAGTTGCCTTTATGCGTTTCTGTTTTCTTTTTTTTGTAGTTTTTTTTTATTTTCTTTATTATATAACTATTTAAATATTTATAATGTATATGTAATTTTGAGAGCTTTGGTTTTTGATATGCTACATTTGTGTTTTCTTTTTGTTTTGCTCTTGGGATTAAGTTAATGTTGTATTTAATTTGGTTTTCCTTTTAACATTAAGCGTCTTGTAATTGTATGTATTTTAGTTAAATTATGGTTTTATTCTCACAACAACTAAGCAAGCTCATCATAAAATATGTTGCATCCAAAAAATACATATATTTTTATTGCATAATGTCTAATTAAAATGAATCTTGCGTATAAGAACGTACGTACGTTTTGTAATATGTAATGTATTTCCCTTTCTTTTTGTTTGTTTTGTATATTCGATAATTCAATTGTTTTAACTAAAAAGAACCCACAACTAATACGCTGCTGATATCCATAGGTATTATGTAAGTATCTATGTGTATTTGCATATGTTACGCTCAGGCACAAAGTGTAAATTACAAATATTTCAATATTACTCTGCAATATCATTGTATTTTGGTTTTTGTTTTCGTTTATTGTTTATTTTTAAATATCATATGATAAAACAGAAACTAGACAAAATCGAACGGCATTTTCAAGTACTAAGTAGTATTTAATTCATTTGTATATTGTTTAAGAAACATAAATACATATGTCGTTTAGGTAGCGGTGTTTTCGTTTACTCTCAATTCGTTTTGTTTTTACTTTTTGCAATATTTTTCGTTTTGTTTTTAAATTTGTCTCTTGGAGCACGGCTCGGCTAAAGTCTACATTCAGGCGACGCTTGGCTGCTCTGGTCACACTGTCGCTGTTGCTGGCGGCTAAAGCGTTGCTTGTGTTGTTGGCGTCTGAGGCTGCTGCTGCTGCTGCGCGGTTGCTGCTGCTGCGTCTGCTGCTGCTGTGTTTTGTGTATTGGTATTTTTATACGTAGTTTATAACAACAATAACAGTGTGTGTGTGTGTGTGTGTTTGTCTCTTTCCCTCTTTGGTTATGTGTGTGTGTTTAGCTGTGTGTTTGTTGTGTATAAGAGTAGGTATTTTTTGTTTTAACAATCTAAGAGCTAATCGGCTCGGGCAGTGGATTCTCAGTGATGCGTATCTTGTTGCTTTGTGTGCCAAAGTAGAGCGTGCCGGATGTATCAGTGGTCACATAGGCCCGATTCCCATTCCCATTGCCATTCTCCACATCCAGATCCTCTTCGCTTGTCAATTCGCTTGCATTGTTGTTGTCGCCGCCGCCGCCGCAGCCGCTGCCGCCGCCGCTGCAGTTGATGGCCGTCTCTCGCAGTCGATTGCCGACGCGAAGCTCAGCTGTCGCTGGCGCTCTCGCTCTCGCTCCTGGGCCGCCTGCAGTTGCTCTTCACGAAAGTTGGCAAAGAAGATCGATGAATAGGTATGGTATTTGGTGCCGCAGGGCGAGCTGGCTGGCGTTGACAGCGGCGTTGCTGTTGTTGTTGTTGTTGTGTCGATGTCGTTGTTGTTGATGTTGATGTTGGAGTTGTAGTATATATATATTTTTGTGGAGGGGGGAAGGTAGTAGTAGTTTGGCTTTTGTTATTTACGTTACGTTACTTTTCAGCATGTTAGTTTGTGGTAGTAGTAATAGTTTTTGTTATTGTTGTTCTTATTTTTATTTTTGATGGGTGTTCTTTATACACTTTCTAAGGATTTGCTGCTGTTTTTCATGTGTTTATCGTTTGTAGCGTGTATTTTATGTATGCATGTGTGTGTGTGTGTGTGTGTTTGAGTTTTGTGTGGGTGCATTGATGATGTTGCTTTGGCCATTGTTTATCACTGGATGTTGCTGCTGTTGTTGTTGCTGTTGTAGTAGCTGATTTTACTGTTCTTGTTGTTCTAGCTGCTGATGAGCTTTTCTTGATGATGATGATGAGGACGAGGCGCTTATGAATAATGTTGTTGATGGTGAGAGCGAGAGATATGAAGAGAGCGCTGCATGCATTTAATTGATTGGTGTGATTGGTGGGCGCCATCTGCTGTCGGCTGCTGGAGAGACAAAGACTCGGGAAACCAGAAAACAATACGTAAGAGAAGAGAGGAGAGAGAGAGAGAGAGCAGCGTCTTTGTGATTTTTGCTCAGCTCAAATGATTTGGAATTTAGTTGAATCGTCGACTTTGTTCTTTTATTTAGAATTCAAATACACAACAAAAGCTTACAATTTGTGACAGTTTTCTTTGCATAGCTCCATATAAGATAAGATATAGTATATATATCTTTGTATATTTGGTATTTTTGTTCTTCGCTGTTTATTTTGTATATAGCATTGTCATGTATGTATGCATGTATGTATGTATGTATGTATATTTGTATATGTTTAGGTATATGTATGTATGTATATATATATAAACTTATTGCTTTAATACATTTACGCATTGTCTGTGTGTAAATCTGTATATAAATGTAAGAGCATGTGTGTAAGAGTGTGGGTGTGAGTCTAAGCAACGAGCGCTCAAGCAGAGCTCAACACAAAATAAAGGATACAAATGCAATACGAAGTAATAGGTGTAAGTAATGATCTTTTTATTTTTGTTTGTTTTTAACAATTGCGTTTCTTGTCAAAATTAATTCGACTTAATACATACATACGTAATACGTAATAGCTAATCATAATAAAAAATGTATAACATAACACACAATAAGAAGCCACAATCAAAAAGGCGAAAGACAACAGAAAAATCACAGTTAACATAAATAGTACATACATACGTATATAGTACATAAAAGCGCCATAAAAGCTAAAGCTCCAACTTGTTGCTGTTTCTCTATATGCGTGTGTGTGTAATTGTATTTGTATTTGTATTTGCATGGTTGCATGTATGCATGTATGTATGTATGTATAAGTGTTGGTCTCAGCGTGCCGTGCTTTCATCTCTGTTACTGTGTCTTCCAATTACTTTCACTCGTTTGCGCGCGCTCAAGCTCATCACGCCCATGCCCTTTCCGACTCCAATTTGAGCGGCGCTCACAACTGCGCTCATTGCACGCAAAGCTCAATTTGCGTGGAACTGCTCCGACTGGCCATTGAGATTTTGCGTCCCAACTTTTGCAGTGACCCAACAGCTATGCAATTGCAATTTAACGGTTTATTGTTCATTTCAATTTTTTTTTGTTTTTTGCGTGTAAATAAACAAAACAAATAAAACATCAAATAAATTATATATATATAAATATATGTAGGTGTGTTTTGTATGTATGGGCAAAACATAAGTGCAGGAAATAAATGAAATACTAGGTAGCAAAAGTAAGAGTCAGCTTGCCAAAGAGTTAGAACAGTTAGAAAGTGAAAGAGAGCGAGAGAGAGAGAGAGAGCACTTGCTGTACTGTGGGTGGGGTATAAAACTCATAAGCAAACTACGTGTGCCATTGTTTGTCACCTGAAAGCTTCAATACACACACACATGTGCAATATCGTTTGAAAGCTCACCAATACTTGTGCAAGCAAATGACAAACAATTTTTGTGTGTGAGAGTGTTAAGCATTTACTACTTGTTATATTTGTTATATTTGAATTATTGTATTAATTAATTAGCTAAATGCATTTCAACTATGTTTTTGCTTTTCTTGTTGCCATTTTCTACTGGGGTTTTTCGGACACTATTTAGCAGCATGAAGGGTTTTTTTGTTTTTGTTTTGTAAGATTGTAGTATGTGTGTATATGTGTAAATGTGTTTGTGTTGTTTTACAAATATACATACCATATATTAATAAAGTTTATTATTGTTGCGCATAGATTGCATTACATTATTGTTAAGGCGATTTCGTAAAAGAAAATTAATTTGAGAAAACAGAATAATAATAGAATCATAATTCAGAATTCGAATTTTATTTGTATGCAGCAAAATTCGACATCGTCGTTGGGTCATGAAATTAAATGAATTTCGATTTGATACAGAGGTTATTTTTTTTGTTCAGTTTAGTTTCGGCGCCCAAGGTCGTGTGCATATGGTGTTTGTTGTTTTTTTTTTTTAGATGGATGCATGACGAGAGGCAGGCGAGGATGGTCGGCCAGGCGTTTTACAGGATATTTCGTATGTGTATTTTTTTTTTTTTGTATTGCGTGTCATGTTTTTTGAAAGAGGGGAGGATTTTTAGTTTGTATTTGTTTTTGTTGTTGTATGTTGTTTAGCAAAAAACAAGCAGTTTGGAGAAAGGAAAAAGAAATGAAAAACAAAGTAATGAACATTTTGAAATATTTTTTCATGTTTTGTTTGTTGTTTTTTCGATACGAAAATGCATTTGGTAAGTTTTGAGGATTTCAATTTGGTTGAGAATTTCGCTGTATTCGTGTATTTTCGGGGGCCTGAACTATGTGTAGAAAACGCCCTGGCTAACGCTCTAACTAAAAATGTTGGGAGTGGGTGTATAAAAAAAGTAAACGCTTGATTTTCAACAACTTTGGTTTGAAAGATTTCAATTTTTATTCATTTTAATAATTCTTTTAGATTTTTGTGTGTTTTTTTTCAATGCGTACAAATATTTTGGCTAACAACATAAATAGAAATTTTGTTTGGTTTTCAATTTGATTTGATTTTCTTTTTTTTTTCCAATTTATAATACTTATATCAAATTTTGAACAATATTTACGATGTTGGTATAATTTTTAGTGTCGATTGCTTGTTGAAAGCGGTTGAAAAGCTTTTTCGTAACTAATTTGATCATCCAATATGCAAACATGAGGCTTTAGGCTAAGTTTAGTTAAAGTAGTGGGAAGAAAGGCGACTTTTGTGTAATCTCTACATAAGGTCTATGCTCTAGTGTGAGCTGTGTATACAACACCTCTTGTAGTCTCTATTGGAAACTGCAGCTGCACTTTTGATTGTTACGATGAATGGAGGATATTCTGGAGGGGGGGGTGTGGGAACAGCTTTTTGAGATTGCTTTCTCGACAGTCTTGATTGAGAGTAAATACTGCATTTTGAGATGAACTGAACTGAATCGTAGTTGGTGGTTGGGTGGTATCTATCTTAAAGATAACTGTTTTGCTCATTCGAATGTATTCCAATTGAGGGGTGGTATTTGAACTTTGACTAAAGTAGTAGCAGGTAGGTTGTAATAGGTGGTAAGTAGATTGTTTTTAGTAGTAGTAGTTGTAGTAGTAGTAGTAGTAGTAGATATTTGTAGATTTTTGTTGTAGCAGATATAGGTTGATTGGTTGAGGTTCAGTTGTTCAGTGTGTGCGGTGTTTCTAACACTTACCATAGCCCTCGCCCTGCAAGAACAGCCGAAAGGCTTCAGCCAGCTTGGCCGGTTGCTCCTCCAGCACCATGGCGCAATCAGAGATCTGTAAGCAAGCGAAACCGTTTAGTATTGTTTCAAGAATCCAATTAGAAATATATATATATATGTATATTGTGCACTATATTGAACCTTCATCCAGGATGAGTTTGTTGGATCCAAGCGACCATTGAATGTCACCGTATCATCGACATGCGGCGACAGCGAGCCCGTTATATTGATAACCGGCATCTTCAGCGTAGTGGCTGCCGTCTCGGCACCAGGTGTACCCGGCGGTGTGCGCGCCAAATGCAAATCGTTGCGATGGATGTACGCATTGATGAGCATCGCCAGATTAGTGGGATTGACGCCGCGCTCGAAGTGCTGCTTGTACATCTGCACGAGATCGTGATTGCGCTCCTCCGGATTGCGGCCGAAATGGTGCCACATCAGATAATCGATGACGCCCTGTGTCATGCCCTTGGTGCGCAAGAAGCGCGCATTGAAACTCTGATAGCCCCATTCGATCCAGCCCGACTGCGTCGATACGCAATTGATCAGGCACAGGGCGCCCACCTTATCCGGATGTCCATGGGCGAAACGGGCCAGAATATTGGCGCCGGCACCAACGCCAAAGCCAATCACCGACTTCAGACCAAAATGCGACAGCACAAACAGCAGCTGTGCGGCCAGATCATCCATGGTTGGATACACATAGCTGCCAATGAGACAAAAGTGGTGTTTTTAAGATACGAGGAGGACACTCAAATAACATAACTTGAGCATAGTTTTGTGGTACACCGAGTAAGTCTTACTACAAATGCAATTATTTCTAGTTCTTTTAAATAACTCGCTTTCAATTCAATTCTAAACAAGTGGGGAAGGATTATCTTCGGCGTGCCGAAGATTTTATACTCTTTTCGAACCTATAGGCAATTTTCACTCTGCCAACTGCACCACTGAAATTTCATAAGCTATACAAAATTGTTTTGTCGCGAAACATTTTTTTGTTCTAAGAATATTTAATTTATTGCCAGTTGTACAGCAGCTATAAGATATAGTGATCCGTTCCGGCCGGCTCCAACCAATGTGATGTCTCTTTAAATAATAAGTATCTGTGCAAAGTTGTATCGCTATAGATTCAAAAACATGGGATATATGGCCAAAACCGACTTCGAGTTGTATGGCAGCTATAAGATATAGTGGTCCGATCCAGCCGGCTCCGACCAATGTGCTGTCCCCTGGAATAATAAGTGTCTGTGCAAAGTTTTATGGCGATAGCTCAAAGACTGAGGGACTAGTTTGCATACATACAGACAGACAGACAGACAGACGGACATGGCTAAATCAATTTGTATTGTCATTCTAAGCATACTGGCAGTAACTTTCGGGGTCTCCGACGCTTCCTTCTATGCGTTACAAACTTCAGGACAAACTGAATATACTATTTTCTTCGAAAAGAGTATAAACAGTAAGCAATCAAAATTGCTTTTACAACTATTTTACAGCACGTTTCTTCTCTTTGTTTAAGTGCCGCGCGGGGCAGCTAAGCATTTGCTCCACTTACTCCTCTGGCAATGTGGGCGCGCCCTCCTCCTGACCTGGTGCCGTTACATGATACACACAGAAGTTCTCCAGCAAACCGCGCATGACTGGATAATTAAAGAAGCCAGCGAAACTGGTGGCATCTGTTGAATAATCAAATCAAAATGTGCTTTAGTTTATAATGCAATTCAATTTGATGTAGCATAGTAGTACTTACAGTTGAGTCCCAAATCGTGGTAGGTCACTATGGCCGGCTTTGAGGTGTCGCCCTGTATGGCCACATGTATGTCGCCCTTGTCTGTGGGCACACGTCGCTGTTCGCAGGCCTCCAGAATGGAGCCGCGTGCATTGGGAAATTGCAGCTGCACAGAGCGCAGTTCGATGTCATCCATTGGATCAACGGGCATGGTGCTACATAGTCGGACATATACAATGAGATACGAAAATGCAGTTTAGTTGAATAGCTCGAGGGGGTGCTTAAATTAGCTATTTTTTTTTTTTTTTTTGGTATTTCTGTTTATTTTTAAGTGGGTCACTCTCATAAACTTGCATCCGGCGGGCTGCTGATTCAGTGCGTGGGCATCAATTATTTCTAATATCTCGGGCTCTAAGAATACATAAGTGTGTGTGTGTGTGTGTGTGTGTGTGTGTGTGTGCGAGTTTTTGTCTCGTTACGCGGCTAAGGGCTAAGTAACTAAATTACAAGTTGCAAAATGGAACTCAGGTTTTGTTAAATGATATATTATATAGTATACTTATAAGTACTTATATATGCAAATATATTTATTTTGTTCAACATTCAAGTTATGTACGAGATGCGATTTGAGAGACAGACGGGCGGATGCGTTTTGGTTTTGGTTTCGGTTTTTGTTTTATTTGGTTTCTTAATTGTCAAACTCAAAAATGTACTCGCTATGCAAAAATTACTTACAATTACTTTCGATTTAACTAAGTAAACAAATAGTCTAAAGTGAGTAATGAGTAGGTTATAAATTATATATAATATATAAAAAAATATAAGCAACTAAAGAGAGAACAAAACTGAACAACTTGTGTAACTTAATGTGTTCGTGTAGAGTGGGCGTTTTAAGTGGGCGGGGCATTATCACGCGACTTATTGTTTTGTACATATCTTACACATGAATTGGGGAGTTTGGTTATTCGGTTCGGATTCGGAATCGGTTTACGATTAGCCGTTGTTCTTGTTGTTGTTGGCTTACCCCAGCAGATGTGCCTCCTCGGCAGTGTGTGTTGGTGCTGATGGCATCTTGGTGTTCAGTGTCTTACCAGTTTTGTCGCGGTCTCTGAAATAAATACTATGAGCATGCAAGCAAAAAACCGAAAACACAAAAATCGAGAGAGGCAATTCGCTTATATACTTATAAAATACAATAATAACAACTCAATACTCTTTCCGATTTTCTTCGATTTTTTCGTTGTATGTTGTATTTCGTATGAAAAAATCGAGAAAATTGAAACTCATTTTATATGTATTTATATGTGTATAATCAACTAAATACACACTAAGTATGTATGTTTAGAATATGTGTACGATTGCGAGTTTTTTATGTTTGGAGAATTGAGTTGAGAATTTCCAAGAGAAAGAGAGAGAGTTGAGTTGAGTTGAGTTTCAGTTTACGCTGCTGATGTAGGAAATGTTGTTGGCTGGTCCCAAATTGAATGAAAATGTCCTTGATGAGAAGGGCGTTTTGGAAGCGGATGTAGATGTAGATGAGGATGAAAATTTGCTACACGAGTGCTCGCTATGTACAACGACGACATCGCCAATAACAGCAACAGCAACAAAAACAACAAGTCGCATAACAGTAAACAGTAAACAGCAGTTTCCACGTTATGTAAACCATAAATAAATGAGTCACGCAATGTCATTCGGGGTAAATGTCGACAACAAACAACTGGCGCCAGATATATGACCAGATATACCCCACCTGACCGCTCCTCGACCCAAACATTAACTAATTTTGCTCAGACCGTACCGTCTAGGTAAGTAATTTGGCCCACAGCTTTGGCCAAGCTGAATAATACATCATGTCTATGCTCCAGAACTCAATTAGCTGTAATTCAGTTGGGCTTCATTATGCCAGCTGCGCATAAATACATACATACATACGTATATATGTATAAACTAATGAGTGCTTGAAGTCTTGAAAGGTCATCTCAAAGGGCCTTAAAGGTCAACATTCAGCACATGATACAAATATTAGATTTTACGCCTCATCTAGGGTACATAAATGGCCTCGAGCTTGAAATGTGGTTCAGTTGCGGCAAAAGTAATGTGAGCTTTAAGTCTGAAATAGGGGCTCAAACAGCACCCACATGAATATACATGGAAAACTTCTATACATATGTACATATAATATATACATAGTACTCTAATGGGCTCTATAATAGCCGAACCAGTACACTGCAATTTAAAGCTATTAAAATTCCCTTTTGCATTCTAAGCTAACACGCATGGCACTAATCACACACACAGAGCTTTAAGAAGCGGGAAGGCAATCCAGTCCAGCAGAAAAAAGGAGGAAAAAAGCGCATACCGTTAATCAGCACTTGCTGTTGATTTGTTGTTGTTTTCTTCAGCTGTTAATGTGCAGTCGCGTATTTATTGCCCTTTGCTGTTGCTTTGAGTCGCGAAACGGTCAACAGCTAACCGGTTAGGACCGGTGAAACCCACACAGAACTTGAGAAATGCTGCACAGCGAGAAGTGCAATCAATGAGTGAAGAGATGTGTAAACAGAACTTTAACTTGTGAGAGAGCAGCTTTAGTCGCAGGGACAAACATGAATACATACATACATATTCACATTAATTGGATGTGTGCTAACGGAAATATTAATTAAAGCACTTGATGCTAGACTTGAGTGTGGCTAATCAACATATGTACATAAATAATAATTGTAAAGAGTACGGGATACTTAAGTACAACTCTCGCTGACACAAATAGAACAAAAGTGGATCACAGTTAGTCATTGACTAAATTGCGGTTCGTTGTCGTCGGATTGTCTGGTCTTGTCTCTGGGTTTTCACATTGCACTTTTTGCACTATTGACAAAACTGCAGGCGGGGGCTGCTGACCTTGAGCCAGGGCTAGCTCAGCAATAAATATGTATGTATGTATGTCGATGTGTGTATGTTTGTATGCATGAAGAAAGTTGCCCCCGTGTTGATGTCGAATGGGTGATGTAACTGAGAGCGAGAGCGAGATAGAGCGAAAAGTGAGCAAATGTGATACATACATATATACACAATATAATAATATACATCATATATATACATATACATATATATACATAAAATATTCATGTACATGTGAGCCACGTTGTTCACTTTCACGGCGAAATCAAAAGGGAATGCAAGTGCTCTAAAAGGAAACACAAAAAGCTCTCACGCGCACATGCATAACGCAATTAAAGACGTGTGCATGAACAAACTTTAAAAGTAACGTAAAACTGCAGTGAAAGACAAACGAGGACAACATCAACAACAGCAATTATGTATAAGATGAGGTAGTATAAGAGCACTTGCTCTGTGCTCTTCTGCTTTCACTTACCTGGCACCACCACCAATTATGACAGCTGGTCGCTCCGTGCGCACGAGCTCTTCGCTATCGCCTGGCGATGATTTGATCGCCTGGCCAATTGCACGCTTCACGCTCTCAAAGACGGACGTGGGCGATGCTGCTTGTGGTTCTGTGGTGGATTGATAGATGGCGCTGCCGTTGCCATTCATTGCCGGCAGCGACACATAGCCGCCCTCTGACTGCGGCATTTTTAATTTGCTTTTGTTCTTTCGTTTTTGCTTACTTTCTTAGGTGCTCTCTTTTGAGATTTGTATATATATATATACACAGTATGTATTTGTGTGTGTGTGTGTGTCACTCTCAATGACTCGCACAATACTTAGCCTGCTCAGCAGTTATAATTCTCAGTGCGGTCTGTGCATGTGTGTGTTTGTGCGTAGGTGAGTACATGCAATTAGCGCACGTGTGCATGTGTGAGTGTAAGTGCGTACATTTGATTTGTGTGTTGTTGTTTTTTTTTTTTTTTTGTTGTTGTTGTGTCAAATTATAATAACAATGCGTTCGTTCGTTGAATTTGTCACGTGATTCATCAGCAGGCAGCAGTTGTATGCACATACATATGAGATATTACAAATGTTATCCATTCGTCAGTAGTAGCAGCAGCAGGCACAATAAACATAAATTAAATAAACAAAGATAAAAAGAAATAAATTATAATCTACAATGACAATCAACAAATGTATCACAAAGAAAATGTTAAGCCCAAATCATGTTAAGCTGAAAGCGAACACCAAAACCGTTTCTGTTTTATACCCTTCACAGCACACACGCAAATCCATTAATTAGATTTTCGCTCTGTTATTAACAGCGTTTGCAGTTAACATAATGTTAGGGTTGTGTTATTTCCTAATAAAAAGCAATGCTTTCGAGTTTTTCAGGCCACCTTGCGACAGACACATATGAATTTAGAAATTGTAGAATACTCTCTCTGGGGGAAGGTCACATTGACTACATTATGAATGACAAAAGCATACACTTCATTTGTGGTTAGTAAGCGTGGCGCAATCAAAGTGCATGAACAACAACAATAACTACTACGAACATGACAAGAGTATAGTACAAATTGTTTGTTGGCGTCAAAGTTCGTACTTGAAACAAGATATGCAGGCCAAAACCAAGGCACACACAGTCGCACTCATGTTGCAGGCAAGCAGCTGACCTCTCTGCACTCTGGCTCTCCCCTCTCTCGCTCACATTGTGCATTACATTAACCCAGTTCTAGTTCTAGTTCCAGTTCCAGTTCAGTTCTATGCGGCGTTCTCTGCGGCTTGTCCAAGCCAAGGGTTTCTCATTCGTAAAGCTCTCTGGCCACATGGAATTTCGCACAACAGTTAGCACTTCAGTGGGGAAGCTGATTAAGTGCGTCACCAAAAAAAAATATCAGCACAAAAGAAAGAACAACAAAAAAATAGCTAAAACAACGACAATCAAAAACCTGAACGATGACGCAAACTTATAGATATGGTATATAAACAGAAAATTGCTATATAGCAACAGAAACTCGTTACGATTCTTTTGCGTCTTAGCTATAAAAATAAATAGTAGGCAAATACAGCAGTTATCGGTCAGGTCGGGTCAGGTCAGTCGAACCCATATACATATATAACCATCAAATAATAGGGTTGGGCACGAGTCCAGGACTCAGTAGGGGACAGCAGTCAGTTGAATATGTATTTTATTTTACAGCTTTGCAGTTTGCTATCTATTTATTATGCAAAACTAACGACGCATCGTTTCTCATTCTGGATCCCCATTGCTGTGCTGCACAAATTTATAATAATAGCAATAAAACTACAACAACAACAGCAACAACAACAACAAAAATCAACTTTTTCCATAAAAGTCAAAGCGAAACGCAGATTAAAGTAAAGCAAATAATGCGCACAACAAAACGTTGATTCTATCTCGGCCACTTGAGCAACGAATCGTGCTACCCGTCTTGATAAATAAAACACATAAAATTAAATAATAAAATTGTTATTATACTGCTAGACGATACCCTGTGTGAAAGTTTGTATATGGAATATCTATAGAAACTACTAATATGAATACATCTTATATTACGAATATTAATAACAATCTTTGAGCGAGAACAAATACCCTGTAACACAAAATTTAGCCATATGTCTGTTAATTAAATTAACTAATTACCAAATTGCCGTACGCTAATTCCTAAAATCTGAGATCCTACAGTTCATATACGCTGTATATACCAGTAATGCCTGTTAGTAGCACTTCTAATACATATACCTTCTGAATACAAGTATTCGAATTTCTAGTTCTGTTATTTAGCTTATCAATTGTGCTCTGGTTTCGAAAAAAAAAACGTAATTGCACCCGAGGTAATAAAAGATGTGATTTGCGATAAGCTATCAGTAATTGTTCTCAGTGACGTATATATTTCTTTAACTTTCACACTAGTTATGAGTGTAATACAAAATCTACAATATAGATCAACTATTCGCACTTTTGACCTTTAACCTGACCTGAATTATGGTCTTGAGTGATTTGATGGTGCTATAATGACAGCGCCCCATGAAGAATGACTTGCCAGAGGATGTAAGCACCATTTGCATATTTATTGTACCCCATATATGTACGTATGTATGTGTGTATGTATGTGTGCCTTGTATAACGGGGCAACTAGGCCAAGCCTGCGGGTACTCTACAATGCCAATTCCGATAATTGCCACTGTACGAGAAAGTGTGCCATTTATGGCAAATTATTCATAATTACAATTGCATGCGAAATATAACAAATTGCTTAAATGGCAGTAAGAGCGATAAGAAGAAAGCTGGAAGAGAAGACAAGAAGGTGGCCACTGTACACTGAGAGGAAAACATCGAAGATAACAATTGATGGAACTAGCATACATTATATACTACCTTCTCAAGAACTTATATAAAATTGCTGTATACTTGTTGGAGAACTATGCAAATTAGACTTATAATCCTTTTCTGGAATGACGTCTCAAAGAATTGGTATTTTTTAAAATTGAAATTTAAAACATTTTTATCTTGAGTTTTTTGATTTGAAACAAATATTTAACAATTTAAAAGAGATGACGATCCCAACTACTAATACTCTTTATAATAGTGTTAAATATTGAATATTTAAAAGCTCTTTGAAGCTCGCTTACAGAAATTCAAAAATTAAACATTCTATTAAACGTTAGTTAGATTGTAAACAAAATCATTGTTATCTAGCATCCATTTCAATAAGAAATCTGTAATTTTGTTCATCTGACTTAAGTCGCAGATCTATGTATGTCAAATGGAATCTCATTTTAAGCATCAGACATTGGTCAGCTGAGTTTCCTTGAGCTCAATTTGACAAATTGATGTCAATTTGATGCTCGCTTCTTTTTCTCGCCGTGTACTGGGCGCAAATATCGATAATTTGGCAGGTCGCCATGCCAACCGTTGGCAGGTCAACAGCAATACAGTAAAACAGCAGTGGCAACAACAACAACAAAAGCAATACGAATGCGTGTACAGTGCAATATGGCACGTGGAGATTCCGGCCTAGGCTAAGAGCGAATGTGGCAAATTGCACTATTGCAGTTGGGCCAAAAAGGCCAGGCCAGGCCAGAGATATATTTATTTTTTAACATAATTTATCAATAAATTCAAGGATCTGTCGTGTGCTAGCAGCAAATTGCGGCACACAAGTGAAATTATTCAAATATGGTAGGGGGGCAGGTTTAGAACAGGTGCAGGGCGACAAAATCACATAAGGGAAATGTCACGCTATTTGCCAGAAGCCGCCGCTGGGGGCATACCGGATCAAAGCGAACGTCACACGCTCATACATACATGCATCGCATATATGTATGTATGTATGTGTGTACGTGTATAGCAGAGAGAGGAGGACGAGAACGTCAACAACGTAGTTTCCTGGCCATGATTGTAGTTTGGCGCTGGAGGGAGCGAGGAAGGCAGAGCAAGTTTTTACTGTTACGTGTTTGCAATCGATTTGAGAGTTACATAAAAACGGAGAGCAAAGGAGCCAAGCGCAAAGAGCGAATTCGCAGAGGGCGAGGGCGAGGAAGAGCACCTGGCGAAAAGCAATTTAGCAATTTCTAATGAACTCCACAAAAAAGTTAGGTTAACTGACCTACGCGCCATCCATCCACACATAAAATATGCAGGCAAGTTAAACAACAATGTCAAATAAAAAAATAAAAAAGAAGAAGAAAAGCAAACGGTTGTTTGCCAACAGCGGCGACGGCGACGTCAAAGCTGGCGCCGCTCAGTTAACAGTTATGTCCTTCTCAATGGAGCCGCAAGAGCAATAAAATTCAAGCAAACAACACAGGTCGTGTGTCAGTTTGTGGAGCTTTTTGTCGCCCATCTGTATCTGTATCTGTGTGTGTGTGTGTGTATGTTACGTCAGAGTAAATTGGGGCTTGTCAAAATTAGCAGCATAAAGCAAATTAAAGTCTAGAATAACGAAAAAATGAAGTGGCATTAGTAGTTAAATGCTGCAAGCAAGAACAACAACAAGAAGAAGAACAGTAACAAGTACAACAATATTTAACATGCAGTGCAACCATCTAACAGACAACTGTTAACTACCACGAAAAGCTTAAAGTTCAGCTGTGAGAGAGCTGAGTGTGCTAATTAAAAACGAAAAAAAAAAACAAGAAACACATGAATGCAAATGATAAAATGATGCCAAATGATGCAGCGTGTGTGTGTTTTTTTTTAGTTGGGATGAGCGTAGAAAGAGAAACGTTGAAGGAGAGGGGGTCATAGTAATAGAAGTAGTTTTGAGCAGTGGAGCAGCGAATGCAACAACAACAGCAACAGCAGCAGCAAAGCAAAACTGACAGGCAAACTTTGAGAGAGTGCATGTGTGTGTGTGTATACATGTGTGTGAGTGAGTTGCATTTGCCTGCCGCAGTTTAGCGTTGTGTTGTTGTTCTTGTTTTTGATATTATCACATTGTCTGTTATTTGCATGTGTCGGTGTGCGTACGTATGTGCGTGTTTTTGTGTGTGTGTGTGTGCTGGACACCAAAACTCACCTGACGCTCGTTGTGCTTGTGTTCTTTTCGCTTATGAACTTCCAGTCAAACAACAACAACAAGATGAAGAACAGCAACAGTAACAGTAACACAAATCAAGTGGCTCGGCGGGGCAGACGGGGGACGTAGGATGTGTGTAAGTAGGCAGCACTTTAATTACAAAATTTGTTGCGGAAATTTACTGATGTTGCGCGATTGTTGTCGTTGCTTTTTGTATAATTTTTATTGGCAGTTTTCTTTTTACGTTACTAAGTTTACCAGCACGCACAACAACAACAACAATGGGAAGTGTACGCTCGCGGGACCTTTTTCTATGAAAAAATCAATATTTGTTTGGGTGTTCAAAAATTTTTCGCGTTTACACTTGTATAATTTGATTCGATATCGCGCACGCCCACACACAGACACACTCACTATGCTGCATTGGGTTCACTTGAACTGTTTGCTGAACACTAATTCGTTGTTGTTTGTCACAAAAAGAATAAATTTATATTTAAGGTTCTTTGGACTAAACTCGTTGCAACTCAACTCGATTATGGTGAACGCGACAGTGTGACCACCGCGGGATAGCAAAGAAATGTGCGCAATGTCGATAGGTTGTGGTGGTTGGTTGATAGCAGCAGCAACATGCACTGGTCTATCGTTAAATTTACATATCGATGGTTGTGACTGATGATAATTAGGAATTTTAAAATGAACTTAATTGCTGCTAACAAGTAAACCTTAATACTTGACTTACACTTTAGTAATTTAAACTTTTACTTAGGCAACTTACACATATCGACTACTTAGCTTCTTGCTTCAAAAGGCAACTGTCATGCTGTCATTAATCGTATATTTTGCACTCACGACCATATATCTCATCTCCAATTCAACTAAATAGCAGGCTTTGAGAAATTCTTTCAAATTTGGATTTTGCTCATTTCAGCGAGCTACCAAACCGAAAGTTAAAAGAAATCAGTCTGGTCTCAACATCCAAACTGTGCGGTAGTAAAAAGTGAAGTGAAATCTAAATAAATTTCTAAAAAAACAAAGTAAATCAATTTTGGCTGAATTAAAAGAAGTTTTTAAGCAAGATAACAAACCGAAAGGGAAAAAAGGTTAGTCTAGTGTCGACATCCGAACTGTGCGGTAGCAAAAAGTGAAGCTCCACCTAAATTAAAAACAATACAAAAAGGGCGAAAATCAAATAAGAGCGAGTCACGAACAAGACACGACCATATTTGTCATCTCTAATCTGGCTAAATAGCATGCTTTGAGAAATTCTTTCAAATTTAGCTGCTGCTGTTTTGAACTAGCAAACATACTGAAATATAAAGTAAGTTAGTCTGGTTTCGACATTCAGAGATAGCAAACAGTAAAGTTCCAGTTAAAGGAATATCAAAAAGCAGAAAACAAATCAAGATTTTAATAAAGGTCTCAACAAGCCATAAAGACGAAATCTGAAATAAAAAGTTGGTCTGGTTTCAACATCCAAACAGCTCCAGCTCAATTAAGTTAAAAAAAACCAGCAAGTAAATCGGAAGCTCCAGTCTAATACAAAAAAGGTATGTCACTGCTGTCAATGCAGGAGGAAATACATATATAGTACAAAAACAGAAACACACATAAACTAAACTTTGACAACATTTGTAGATAGAGATAACGTTAACCAGCCTCCAACAGCATGCCTCGCAGATATACGAAACGTTTGATGCTGGCGAAGCTCAATCAAACGTTAACTTCACAGAAAAGCAATGAGGCCAGCGAGTCCGAAGGGGAAGAAGAGGACGCCGATGATACGCTGGAGGATAAGCAACAGGAGGAGCGCCCGTTGCGCCATGTGCTCGAGAATACCGCACACTGCACGCATCCGTCCCTGAATCAGGGATTGGCTCAAAGCCTTGATGCCGGACGCACGTTGAATGCCTTTCCCAGCTGTGCATTCACCGTGCCGCTGCCTTTGTACGTCTCTCAACAGGCTACGCCCATTGTGGAGCCCTGCTATAAGCGGCCAGCCGCCAACGATTTGTGGATGCGCAATCTGCAAGTCTATCGCGCCCATTATCTGCGCCAGACCAAGCGGCAAAAGCAGCGGGAGAGGAAACATGCGAATCAGGTCTACAATATACATCTGTACGATGCCGCCGAGCTGATAGCGATGCAGGATAACCCATACTTTCGCGATAGCTATGACTACTACTACACCGGCGGGAATCTCAACTTGCTGCAGTATTCGGCTGGAGGTAATGCCACGCCCAAAACGCTGACGATGCACGTGTCGGGCGTGGGGCTGCAGGAGCTGCATTTGTCTGAGGTGGGCGTGGAGGCGGAACTGTGGCGTCCGCTGCACAGCGAGTCTTTGGCGGGCATGTCCAGCGAGATCTTTGAGCTGCTGCCCGTGGAAAGCTTTCGCCTCAATCATGGCAATATGCTAATGGCACGCCTGCTCAACGATATAGCCATCTATGAGCTGAAACAGGTGGAGCAAGAGTCGGAGGAGGAGAATGATGAGGATGAGGATGAGGAGCAGCAGTCATCAGCCAAGTATGAGCTGCATTGTCAATGCAAATACAGCAGTCAGCAAGGACCGTTCATAAGCGCTGCTCAAGCCCACAATCAGCCCAGTATTTTGGCCCTTGCCTGTCAGGATCGCATCGTGCGCTTCAAGGACATACTCACACAGCAGGACATCTCGAAGCATGAGGTGCGCATCTTAAAAGGCGTACACAAGACCAGCACCTGGGCACAGCTGCGCAGCAGCGATGATCACTGTTTCCACTATGTCTGCCAGTCGGCGCTGCTCACCATCGATATGCGCTGCTCGACGGAGGCACTGAATCCATGCTTCGCGAGCAGCGCCTACTCACAGTACTGCGAGAGCTTCTCCTGCCTGGCTCGCAGCCAGAATCCGAACCTGCTCTATGTGGGCAGCAATCACAAGCTGCACTGCCTGGACATGCGCTGTCTGGGCAAGAAGCTGACCGACCGCTCCGTCATCACGTGGACACATCAGATGAGCTATCCGCCCACATTTATGGACGCCATTGCGCACAAGGGCAGCGAATTTGTGGCACTGGGCAGTGCCTATCCCAGTGATCAGCGTGTCTGCGAACTGAAGGGTGCTCTGGCTCAGAGTTGGAACGAGATGAGCTCCGACTCGCTGCCGTATGCGCCGCCCCAGCTGCAGGAGGCGCTCATCGATAGTCGGCTGCAGGGCTATGGCTGTGATGTCTACGCAGATCTGCCGGAACGCATCCACAGCTGCATGACGGGCATCAAGTTCCACCGACTGGAGCAGGCCAGCGATGGCGCCTTTGCCCAGCTGCTGTCAGCGAATAGCATCGGCGACATCTACTGCCAGCGCGTGACATTGCGCGACCAGCTGGAATTGCAGCGGGAACAGCGCACGGGGCAGCACACCAACGAGGCTATACTCTACTATGGGGATCTGGTGCGGCAGCGTGCGAAACGCCAGCTGAGCTGCACCTCAATCCAACCGATGGCCGTGCTGCGTGACATAATGAAATCCGAGGCGGAACGCGATGTGGAGCAGGAGAAGCCGCTCATCATCGAGGATGTGAACATAGACTATGGCTTCGATGACTCCGTTTCGGAGTGCACTGAAACGGAAAGCGACGACGATGAGCAGTCAACAGCGAGCCAGCAAGCAGCTAAGGAGCAGCAGCAGCAGCAGGAGAAGGAGTCGCCAGCTAAGGAGCCGGCGCCTGTGAAAACGAAAGAGAAGGCAGTGAATCGTGGACCCTGGCAAAAGTCCGCATACAGTTTGAGTCGCTTCAAGGATGTGATCAGCACGCGACTGCTAAGCATTTGGGATGTCGATGAATTCGAACTGACGCGTGATGTCCACATCGATATGATTGATGAGAAGCTGAAGGACGAGAAGGAGACAGTCGCCGAGGATCGCACAGCTGCCTGGTTGCAGCAGATGCCGGCAAAGCCGCCTGCCAAGGATGCGGAACCTAAAGCGGTTCTGGTGCCCGGCACGAATCTGCCCACACGCTTTGAGGCCACATATGCCGACTATAGCGAGCTGCTCCAGGAGAGTATCGATCTGAATATGCTGCCCGTGCCGAAGACCGAAGACGCCTCCTTTGACCAGAGTCTCAATTTCACGCGACAGCCGCATTCCACGCTACGTCCGGGTGAATTCACGATCATTGAAACGGATCGTGAATTGAATCCCACGCCAGCCAAGCGACGCAAAACTAAATATACCATGGGCTTCTAAGGAGAGCCCGTTTAGATCTTAAGCACAAACACAAACACAAAGACACAAACACAAACACACACAAACAATAAATTCAATCTTACCATACGTCTTTTTGCATATTATTCACATATATTTTACAGATTGAAAATGGAACAGCGCAAGCGTTTGCCCAGATTTTCCGTTGCCGAAGAAAACATGTTGCGAATGTTAACTAAAAAATACGATCGTATCATTAATAACAAGACTTCCAATGCTCAAGTCTGGAACGAGAAGCAGAGGGCTTGGGCAGCCATTGCAGTAGAATTCCATACGTGAGCGACAACTTCGAGGGGTGTTCATACTGTTTCAAAAACAAAACAACTTCTTGTTCTTTTCCTTTTTTAGCAATACTCAAGTCAATCGTACTTCCAGCCGTTTGAAATCGAAGTACGAACGACTTAAGAAATTGAATATGCTCAATATAGTGACCGTTCAAACAGGTAGAAGTCGATCCTCTGGCAATACGATGAGAGAAAACATCGCCCCAGCTTCTGAAGTAGATTTGACACTTAGACCGTCTCCGCTTCTGGGCTCAACACCCACAGTTTCGCAAGTGGAAGGCGGAAAGACACCAATGTCACAAGCTAATCACATCTTGCAAGCACCCACAGGTAAAATAAATATAGTTGAGCCAGAAGGATCCAAGTCCACATTCAAAACCAACAATTTTTCAGCGGAAGAATTCAATCCGAAAAAAGCAAAATACCCGTTCAAAGGACCAGTAGTTCCGAAACTGGAAGATCCAAGGAAGAGCATCAACTATGTTAGTGAGCGTTCATTTACAAATCCGAGATCGGTATTGAAGGCTGAAGACTCGAAGAGAAGAATCAGTACTGTTGGCGAAGGGGGAATTACAGATCTGAATGCGAAATTACAGACTCCAGACCCAAAGCGTCGGCTCAGTATTGTTGGAGACGGATCAATAACAGATCCGAGAATGGAAGACAAGACTTTGGAGCCAAAGCGAAGAAACGGTTGTCTTGGAGAAAGACCAGTTATAGATCTGAAACCGAAATTAAAGACTCCAGACTCACTGGGAAGAATCAGTATGCTTGGAGAAAGACCAATTACAGATCTGAATCCGAAATTCAAGACTCCAGACCCAAAGCGCAGGTTCAGTGTTGCTGAAGATGGAGCAATGACAGATCCGAGAATGGAAGACAAGACTTTGGAACCAAAGCGAGAAAGACCAATTAGCGCTATGGAAGCGAAATTCAAGACTATAGGCCCAATGCGAAGAATCAAATTTGTTGCAGAAGGAGCAATGCCTGAACTGAATACGAAAGTTAAGACTCCAGACCGTCTGGGAAGAATCTGTTTTGTTGGAGATCCACGCAAGAAAAACCAACGAACTGTTCCATATGTGACACCCACACAGGCTGAACTAAACTCAACGCCAAGAATCCAGAAAATGACCGATGGTGGCAAAACTGTATCCGATCGCAAGGAACCCAACGAAACTGATGTTCAACAAATGCATGAATTCCTGGAGAGCAATATAAACGTAGAGCAGGTGTGTTAGCCCCTAAACGGGGTATCACATGTTGGGTTGGTTATAATATTGTAATTTTTTCAGGACGCTCCTCAGGGAGTTGGAGCCGAGCGAACTGCTGAGCGTCATTCAATTGCCGATGATAATTACATGCAGTATTCTGATGAGAATGTGGTAAGATCCTTAGTATACAAGCTGGGATTCGATAATTCATAGGCTCCTTTTTAGCGGCCCAGGGCGCAGGTTTTTTCTTTGGACCCCGGGGTGCAGTTTCCTTTATACTCACCCGAAATAATTAAAGAAATGGCTGAGGAACAAAGGAAGATTTATGCGAAACAGAACGTGATTCTGGATAAGCAGTCTAAAATGCTCGATATGGAAGAGAAAATGACGCAATGGCGATATGATAAGTTCCTCAAAGAGCGCATGTAATACAATAAATAATAATAATACAACTTAATGGAAATTTGATATACACAAACAAAGACAACTAGCACACACATTTTGTACAACATAAATATTAGAATATTATTCAAAAATAAATGAAGACTGCACACTTAGATTCATTGTTGTTTATGTGCAATTTAGAAGTAAGTAAATTATTGAAATCAGCGCCGCTTATGCGTATAGTTTACACGTGCTCGGATATCATGAAAAATTATAATTTAATAGAAAAATATGGCGAATTTTCGCTCATATTTACATATCGATGGTTGTGACTGATGATAATTAGGAATTTTAAAATGAACTTAATTGCTGCTAACAAGTAAACCTTAATACTTGACTTACACTTTAGTAATTTAAACTTTTACTTAGGCAACTTACACATATCGACTACTTAGCTTCTTGCTTCAAAAGGCAACTGTCATGCTGTCACTCATCGTATATTCTGCACTCACGACCATATATCTCATCTCCAATTCAACTAAATAGCAGGCTTTGAGAAATTCTTTCAAATTTGGATTTTGCTCATTTCAGCGAGCTACCAAACCGAAAGTTAAAAGAAATCAGTCTGGTCTCAACATCCAAACTGTGCGGTAGTAAAAAGTAAAGTGAAATCTAAATAAATTTCTAAAAAACAAAGTAAATCAATTTTGGCTGAATTAAAAGAAGTTTTTAAGCAAGATAACAAACCGAATGGGAAAAAAGGTTAGTCTAGTGTCGACATCCGAACTGTGCGGTAGCAAAAAGTGAAGCTCCACCTAAATTAAAAACAATACAAAAAGGGCGAAAATCATCAAATAAGAGCGAGTCACGAACAAGACACGACAATATTTGTCATCTCTAATCTGGCTAAATAGCATGCTTTGAGAAATTCTTTCAAATTTGGATTTTGCTCATTTCAGCGAGCTACCAAACCGAAAGTTAGAAGAAATCAGTCTGGTCTCAACATCCAAACTGTGCGGTAGTAAAAAATAAAGTGAAATCTAAATAAATTTCTAAAAAACAAAGTAAATCAATTTTGGCTGAATTAAAAGAAGTTTTTAAGCAAGATAACAAACCGAAAGGGAAAAAAGGTTAGTCTAGTGTCGACATCCGAACTGTGCGGTAGCAAAAAGTGAAGCTCCACCTAAATTAAAAACAATACAAAAAGGGCGAAAATCATCAAATAAGAGCGAGTCACGAACAAGACACGACCATATTTGTCATCTCTAATCTGGCTAAATAGCATGCTTTGAGAAATTCTTTCAAATTTAGCTGCTGCTGTTTTGAACTAGCTAACATACTGAAATAAAAAGTAAGTTAGTCTGGTTTCGACATCCAGAGATAGCAAACAGTAAAGTTCCAGTTAAAGTAAAATCAAAAAGCAGAAAACAAATCAAGATTTTAATAAAGGTCTCAACAAGCCAAAAAGACGAACTCTGAAATAAAAAGTTGGTCTAGTTTCAACATCCAAACAGCTCCAGCTCAATTAAGTTAAAAAAAACCAGCAAGTAAATCGGAAGTTCCAGTCTAATACAAAAAAGGTATGTCACTGCTGTCAATGCAGGAGGAAATACATATATAGTACAAAAACAGAAACACACATAAACTAAACTTTGACAACATTTGTAGATAGAGATAACGTTAACCAGCCTCCAACAGCATGCCTCGCAGATATACGAAACGTTTGATGCTGGCGAAGCTCAATCAAACGTTAACTTCACAGAAAAGCAATGAGGCCAGCGAATCCGAAGGGGAAGAAGAGGACGCCGATGATACGCTGGAGGATAAGCAACCGGAGGAGCGCCCGTTGCGCCATGTGCTCGAGAATACCGCACACTGCACGCATCCGTCCCTGAATCAGGGATTGGCTCAAAGCCTTGATGTCGGACGCACGTTGAATGCCTTTCCCAGCTGTGCATTCACCGTGCCGCTGCCTTTGTACGTCTCTCAACAGGCTACGCCCATTGTGGAGCCCTGCTATAAGCGGCCAGCCGCCAACGATTTGTGGATGCGCAATCTGCAAGTCTATCGCGCCCATTATCTGCGCCAGACCAAGCGGCAAAAGCAGCGGGAGAGGAAACATGCGAATCAGGTCTACAATATACATCTGTACGATGCCGCCGAGCTGATAGCGATGCAGGATAACCCGTACTTTCGCGATAGCTATGACTACTACTACACCGGCGGGAATCTGAACTTGCTGCAGTATTCGGCTGGAGGTAATGCCACGCCCAAAACGCTGACGATGCACGTGTCGGGCGTGGGGCTGCAGGAGCTGCATTTGTCTGAGGTGGGCGTGGAGGCGGAACTGTGGCGTCCGCTGCACAGCGAGTCTTTGGCGGGCATGTCCAGCGAGATCTTTGAGCTGCTGCCCGTGGAAAGCTTTCGCCTCAATCATGGCAATATGCTAATGGCACGCCTGCTCAACGATATAGCCATCTATGAGCTGAAACAGGTGGAGCAAGAGTCGGAGGAGGAGAATGATGAGGATGAGGATGAGGAGCAGCAGTCATCAGCCAAGTATGAGCTGCATTGTCAATGCAAATACAGCAGTCAGCAAGGACCGTTCATAAGCGCTGCTCAAGCCCACAATCAGCCCAGTATTTTGGCCCTTGCCTGTCAGGATCGCATCGTGCGCTTCAAGGACATACTCACACAGCAGGACATCTCGAAGCATGAGGTGCGCATCTTAAAAGGCGTACACAAGACCAGCACCTGGGCACAGCTGCGCAGCAGCGATGATCACTGTTTCCACTATGTCTGCCAGTCGGCGCTGCTCACCATCGATATGCGCTGCTCGACGGAGGCACTGAATCCATGCTTCGCGAGCAGCGCCTACTCACAGTACTGCGAGAGCTTCTCCTGCCTGGCTCGCAGCCAGAATCCGAACCTGCTCTATGTGGGCAGCAATCACAAGCTGCACTGCCTGGACATGCGCTGTCTGGGCAAGAAGCTGACCGACCGCTCCGTCATCACGTGGACACATCAGATGAGCTATCCGCCCACATTTATGGACGCCATTGCGCACAAGGGCAGCGAATTTGTGGCACTGGGCAGTGCCTATCCCAGTGATCAGCGTGTCTGCGAACTGAAGGGTGCTCTGGCTCAGAGTTGGAACGAGATGAGCTCCGACTCGCTGCCGTATGCGCCGCCCCAGCTGCAGGAGGCGCTCATCGATAGTCGGCTGCAGGGCTATGGCTGTGATGTCTACGCAGATCTGCCGGAACGCATCCACAGCTGCATGACGGGCATCAAGTTCCACCGACTGGAGCAGGCCAGCGATGGCGCCTTTGCCCAGCTGCTGTCAGCGAATAGCATCGGCGACATCTACTGCCAGCGCGTGACATTGCGCGACCAGCTGGAATTGCAGCGGGAACAGCGCACGGGGCAGCACACCAACGAGGCTATACTCTACTATGGGGATCTGGTGCGGCAGCGTGCGAAACGCCAGCTGAGCTGCACCTCAATCCAACCGATGGCCGTGCTGCGTGACATAATGAAATCCGAGGCGGAACGCGATGTGGAGCAGGAGAAGCCGCTCATCATCGAGGATGTGAACATAGACTATGGCCTCGATGACTCCGTTTCGGAGTGCACTGAAACGGAAAGCGACGACGATGAGCAGTCAACAGCGAGCCAGCAAGCAGCTAAGGAGCAGCAGCAGCAGCAGCAGGAGAAGAAGTCGCCAGCTAAGGAGCCGGCGCCTGTGAAAACGAAAGAGAAGGCAGTGAATCGTGGACCCTGGCAAAAGTCCGCATACAGTTTGAGTCGCTTCAAGGATGTGATCAGCACGCGACTGCTAAGCATTTGGGATATCGATGAATTCGAACTGACGCGTGATGTCCACATCGATATGATTGATGAGAAGCTGAAGGACGAGAAGGAGACAGTCGCCGAGGATCGCACAGCTGCCTGGTTGCAGCAGATGCCGGCAAAGCCGCCTGCCAAGGATGCGGAACCTAAAGCGGTTCTGGTGCCCGGCACGAATCTGCCCACACGCTTTGAGGCCACATATGCCGACTATAGCGAGCTGCTCCAGGAGAGTATCGATCTGAATATGCTGCCCGTGCCGAAGACCGAAGACGCCTCCTTTGACCAGAGTCTCAATTTCACGCGACAGCCGCATTCCACGCTACGTCCGGGTGAATTCACGATCATTGAAACGGATCGTGAATTGAATCCCACGCCAGCCAAGCGACGCAAAACTAAATATACCATGGGCTTCTAAGGAGAGCCCGTTTAGATCTTAAGCACAAACACAAACACAAAGACACAAACACAAACACACACAAACAATAAATTCAATCTTACCATACGTCTTTTTGCATATTATTCACATATATTTTACAGATTGAAAATGGAACAGCGCAAGAGTTTGCCCAGATTTTCCGTTGCCGAAGAAAACATGTTGCGAATGTTAACTAAAAAATACGATCGTATCATTAATAACAAGACTTCCAATGCTCAAGTCTGGAACGAGAAGCAGAGGGCTTGGGCAGCCATTGCAGTAGAATTCCATACGTGAGCGACAACTTCGAGGGGTGTTCATACTGTTTCAAAAACAAAACAACTTCTTGTTCTTTTCCTTTTTTAGCAATACTCAAGTCAATCGTACTTCCAGCCGTTTGAAATCGAAGTACGAACGACTTAAGAAATTGAATATGCTCAATATAGTGACCGTTCAAACAGGTAGAAGTCGATCCTCTGGCAATACGATGAGAGAAAACATCGCCCCAGCTTCTGAAGTAGATTTGACACTTAGACCGTCTCCGCTTCTGGGCTCAACACCCACAGTTTCGCAAGTGGAAGGCGGAAAGACACCAATGTCACAAGCTAATCACATCTTGCAAGCACCCACAGGTAAAATAAATATAGTTGAGCCAGAAGGATCCAAGTCCACATTCAAAACCAACAATTTTTCAGCGGAAGAATTCAATCCGAAAAAAGCAAAATACCCGTTCAAAGGACCAGTAGTTCCGAAACTGGAAGATCCAAGGAAGAGCATCAACTATGTTAGTGAGCGTTCATTTACAAATCCGAGATCGGTATTGAAGGCTGAAGACTCGAAGAGAAGAATCAGTACTGTTGGCGAAGGGGGAATTACAGATCTGAATGCGAAATTACAGACTCCAGACCCAAAGCGTCGGCTCAGTATTGTTGGAGACGGATCAATAACAGATCCGAGAATGGAAGACAAGACTTTGGAGCCAAAGCGAAGAAACGGTTGTCTTGGAGAAAGACCAGTTATAGATATGAAACCGAAATTAAAGACTCCAGACTCACTGGGAAGAATCAGTATGCTTGGAGAAAGACCAATTACAGATCTGAATCCGAAATTCAAGACTCCAGACCCAAAGCGCAGGTTCAGTGTTGCTGAAGATGGAGCAATGACAGATCCGAGAATGGAAGACAAGACTTTGGAACCAAAGCGAGAAAGACCAATTAGCGCTATGGAAGCGAAATTCAAGACTATAGGCCCAATGCGAAGAATCAAATTTGTTGCAGAAGGAGCAATGCCTGAACTGAATACGAAAGTTAAGACTCCAGACCGTCTGGGAAGAATCTGTTTTGTTGGAGATCCACGCAAGAAAAACCAACGAACTGTTCCATATGTGACACCCACACAGGCTGAACTAAACTCAACGCCAAGAATCCAGAAAATGACCGATGGTGGCAAAACTGTATCCGATCGCAAGGAACCCAACGAAACTGATGTTCAACAAATGCATGAATTCCTGGAGAGCAATATAAACGTAGAGCAGGTGTGTTAGCCCCTAAACGGGGTATCACATGTTGGGTTGGTTATAATATTGTAATTTTTTCAGGACGCTCCTCAGGGAGTTGGAGCCGAGCGAACTGCTGAGCGTCATTCAATTGCCGATGATAATTACATGCAGTATTCTGATGAGAATGTGGTAAGATCCTTAGTATACAAGCTGGGATTCGATAATTCATAGGCTCCTTTTTAGCGGCCCAGGGCGCAGGTTTTTTCTTTGGACCCCGGGGTGCAGTTTCCTTTATACTCACCCGAAATAATTAAAGAAATGGCTGAGGAACAAAGGAAGATTTATGCGAAACAGAACGTGATTCTGGATAAGCAGTCTAAAATGCTCGATATGGAAGAGAAAATGACGCAATGGCGATATGATAAGTTCCTCAAAGAGCGCATGTAATACAATAAATAATAATAATACAACTTAATGGAAATTTGATATACACAAACAAAGACAACTAGCACACACATTTTGTACAACATAAATATTAGAATATTATTCAAAAATAAATGAAGACTGCACACTTAGATTCATTGTTGTTTATGTGCAATTTAGAAGTAAGTAAATTATTGAAATCAGCGCCGCTTATGCGTATAGTTTACACGTGCTCGGATATCATGAAAAATTATAATTTAATAGAAAAATATGGCGAATTTTCGCTCATATTTTATGGCATTGGATGAGCTGATACAATTAGTTCAGGCCAAATAAGTGAGACACGTGTAAACTTGTTTTTAATTTCAAATTTTAGCCTATTTATCTTATATTTATATCGATTGATTGTCCAGTTTAAATACTTGCCATTTTGATTGGGCATTGCGTTGATTGGTGTTTGCTGCTGCCTCCGCTTTGGCATCCCCATCCAAATCCGGCTCATAGCCAGGATTCACAATTCCTTCCACACGCTCGACCACAAACTTCTGATCCCGACGCTTCAGGACATATGCCTGCGGTCGATCCTGCAACTCTTGCAGCATGTTTTTCGGTCGTTTTTTCGGTATATTTTGGCTAATCCGTAAAGCTGAAGTCAACCGACGCGTTGCGATTTAGTTAAGCACTGATGTGTAATTAAATTGAGCTCGGCAAATCTAATTGATTTGCATTAGCAATCGTATGCATTGGGGCGTAAAATGGCCCCAAGGGTAATACGTTTTATTTTATTCGAAATTTTGTGGGTGCGCTGTTGGATTGTTTGCTAACAAATAGTTTAGCTATTAATAGTCTACCTAAACATATTAGCTGGAATTATCACCGAATTTGAAACATATTTGACCCTATTTAAAGCAGAAGCTTAACATTTAAAATAAACATAAATAATGCTTATTTTAGCTCCGCCCACGTGTATCTGGCGCATGCGCCTTGGGGGCGTGGCTTCTTTACGAGTCTAGCAACATAAGTTTATGTTGCCAGCAACATGCAGCATGCAGCATCCTTCTGGGCAAGGACCTCCGCAGACAACAGTTAACATTGTATCAAAGCGCGAGCAGGTTGTGTGTCTCTCATCTCTATCCTCATTTCAAAAACTTATCATTTTTGTTTCCGGTTTGTTCGAAACTAAAACACATTTTCATTCAAATACATTCATATTCGGTTGTTAAAACATCAAAAAATGTAAGTTACAGTTGTAAATGAACTAAAGCACAGTGTAGAAACGCAAATATGCAATTTATAAGTAATTTAGAAGTATGTGCGAAATATTGAAACAAGCAGCATCAAATTGCGGTTCATAAATAAACATTCATATAGCTAAACAAATTATTCTTTTAAATTTGCATATATACATTTATATTTGACATAATGAGTCATTTTTATTTTATTAAAGTATATTGTGCTTGATTTTGCTTTGTTCTATATCATAATTCTGTTAAAGTGCGGGCCCCAAAGATTTAAAGCGCCCAACTTGAGCAGTTGCTTTAAACCGCTCGCGAGCTGCGCGAGTTACTTTGGTTACGTGGACAAGTGTTTGCTGTGGCACGCTCTTACAGCTTGTCTTGCTGCCTCTCGCTCTCTCTCTCTCTCTCTGATCGCTCGTTGTATGTTGTGTGTGCTTGTGTTTGTGCAGCTGTATTAGTGTTGATGCTCTGCAGTCCAAAGCTCGGCGCTGCTTAGTAAACGCCGACGCGACCGTCGAAATTCCATCAGTTGCCTAGCGCACGTCGATCGTAGCAGTTGTTCCGTTTGCTTGCTTGCGTTTTGTCTGTTCGTTCGCCGCGTTTATATCCGTGTTTGCGTGGAATACACAAGTAAATAAGATCAAACAAGAGGTAGAGATAAACCAACTTGAATACACAATCGAACCAAGTGTGCCATACAAAATTGTAGTTAATTAGAAACAATAAGAGAGAAAAATGATACAAAATGAAAGCGTGTACTTTGACTAGCTGGCGTGTCTTTTTCATTCATATTCACATCGTGTTGTACACATCAGCGAACGTCGCACACAGCGGAAAGCAGAAGAGAGCGCATCGCATGGGCGACGTTCCAGCCGAAGAAAACTTAACGAAGCACACACTCGAAACGAAAACTCAACTATAAACGAAATCCAGCGCTTATCTTCCCGGCCGGCCTACAAAACTGTTGTTGCCCGTTTCTTGCCTCTATGTTGTTGTTGTTGTAGTTGTAGTGCATCGTGTTCAGCTAATCACAGCTTGTTTGTTGTTTTAGTTAGTTGTCTTTTATTGTTTTTAGTGGCATATTTTATGTATGGAAAAACTCATGACGTGTTCGTCTTTTGCAGCTGTACACTTTTCATTTTATTAGCATTTAGCTGCAAATTATAAAGTCAAGTCATTGCATTGGCCCAGGTGGGCCCAAGCTAACGGTTCAGGCGACAGTTCAATGAACCAGGCTTAACTGCCAGCTCAAATCAAACAAACCAAAAAAATACAAAAGATACAAGAGCAAAGCAACACGCAACTGGTTTTACTGCGAACAGCCCAAAAAAAAAGAAGCAACAAGACGAAACAAGAAAGAAAACTTAACTTCCATTAGCCGAAGATTCAATGCACTGAAAGACTTGGACTTATAAGATTATATCTTAGCAAACTGCGAGTTTCGTAATAGAAAAAATTCGAGTTTTTACGGATTGATCTTTATAAGAGCTATAATATTTCGACTGTTTTTGAGTACTAGCTAGAGGACGCTTTCAAAAACCTAAACAAATAGAAACATACCAGAAATAACTTTTTAGAGAGTTCTTACTAGAAAACTTACTTCCGAGTTCTTTAAACAAATTTCTCTATATAGTTTCTATAACAACTCAATAATACAGTTTTCATATCTTTTGGAATACTTGCCTAGGAAAAAAACCAAGCTTACTAGAAACGAATATCAAAATCGGATGAATCACCCAATCAGAAACTTATGTAACCCAGCTGTTAGTGTATGTATGTAAAGAGTCATTGATTCAAACGATAAACGAAGAAGAGTGTAAAGATGTTAATGTTGTTTTCACGTAATTGTTCCGTTACCAATTGTAAGGTGCCATTTTGGCCCATTTGCCGTCATTGATTAGTGAAAGTTTTATATACATATATTTTTTCTTTCTTTGCTTATTGTCATTCATAATAGAGCTGATTTATTGCAAATCATTTGCTTGAAACGCTTTCTTCCAAACGCATTCATCTTACGAATGGCCCATTGAAAATGCCCAAGATGTCCAATTCCCAACTTTCATTTGCAATTTCAAAACACCTACACCTACCTAATAATAAATTCAAAACTAAAACTATTCCACATGAAGCGTTTTCGACATCCAAAATGGTGCTTCCCAGCCCATGATGGTCATCGTCACCTTTTACGTTTAGCGGACATTACGCATACGCACCGTTAACACAAATACACACACGCACACGCACACGTACACGGTGTGTAATAATTTGCAATTTTGGCATTGCATAATCCTCTGCAGTTGGATAAAAAATAAGAAAAAAAAAAAACCTGAAGCGAGCTGGCAACGTAAATGAATTGTTGATTTGCATAACGGTTAATTTTTCACTCTTTACTCGTTTTTTGTGTATTACTTAAACTTTGCACTGTGCACCTCTTCTTTAATTAGTTTTCAGTTTTCAACTTGTGTAATATTTAATCATTTTTCATATATTTGCTTGCCATTGAGCTTATAATGGCTGATACTCGAGATCAGTAAGAGAGACCTTTTAGCTTTATCTCATGAGGAGTAAGCAGCTTTGCAATACTTTTCTAATTACTGAAAAGTCATTAAAATTAGAATTTCAAATTTCCACAGTCACCGTTAAAGTTAGATAACACAAAACGCATGCTTTTCGATTGCTTAGTCGAAGACTTTAGCGAACTGTGAACTTGAATGAGTTCTCGAAGCTATTATACTTATAATAATCATAGTTATTGACAACGATTTGAAACTTTTCACTTGCAGCCATGTTGAAATCAATCGTTTTCTCCTGCCTCCTGGTGGCCTTCAGTGGCGTTAGCTGCAGCGATCTCAAAGTGGATGTGATCAGCACACCCGAGGTTTGTGATCAGAAAACAAAGAACGGGGATTCGCTCACCATGCATTATACGGGCACACTGCAAGCCGATGGCAAGAAGTTCGATTCGAGGTAAGTTTTCAACACAAACATTAAAGCTGAAAGGCAGTGTGAAATGCATACTTAACTCTGTCAACATGTTTGCATACACACACGCACACACACGCACACACACGCACACACACGCACACACACACACGCACACACACGCACACACATGCACAATGGGGATTAAGGATGTGCCGCATAGGCTTCGATGGCGGCTCATTGTCGTAAATTAGACGCCAACTGATAAGCGATCTCAATTGTTGGCCAGCATTTTCCATGCGCTGCTTCTTTCTTCTTTTTTGTTGCCTTTGTTTGTTGTTGTTGTTGCTGTTGTTGCTGTTGTTGCTGTTGCTGGCAATGCAGTTTGGCGGCCACGTCAATTGTGCAATTGTTGCCTCAGCTGCCTCAGTTTCAGTTTGCCCCATAAAGACAAGAATTTTTAATAAGCATTTGTACATTACATATTTGATGGACACATGTTGTAATATTGGGCGTTTCAGCATTGATAAGCGTTTTTATGCTCTCTCTCTTTGCACATTTTTAGACTGTTGTGTTAGAGATTTGTGTTTCCTGTCACTAAAAGTAGAGATTAAGTATGTTATGTATATTAACATTTCTCAAGGCAAAGCTGTTTACCTTATCTTGCTTTAAGTCTGAGATTGTTCTTTTAAGTCAAATTTAACATTCTTAAAGCTTATAGTTATAAATAGTTCTTATACTATAGTTATAAATACAGCTAATTGGTGTTTACCTACTTGACAGATACTTTTTTACATTTCAATACAAATATGTAAAAAAACAAGTGGGGAAGGATTATCTTCGGCGTGCCGAAGATTTTATACTCTTTTCGAACCTATAGGCAATTTTCACTCTGTACAAAATCGTTTTGTCGCGTAACATTTATTTTTTTGTTCTAAGAATATGTAATTCATTGCCAGTTGTATAGCAGCTATAAGATATAGTGATCCGATCTGGCCGGCTCCGATCAATGTTATGTATGTTTGAATAATAGGTATCTGTGCAAGGTTTTATTGCGATAGCTTTGAAAACATGGGATTTATGGGCAAAACCGACTTCCAGTTGTATGACAGCTATAAGATATAGTGGTCCGATCCGGCCGGTTCCGACCAATGTGCTGTCCCTTTGAATAATAAGTCTCTGTGCAAAGTTTTATCACCATAGCTCAAAAACTGAGGGACTAGTTTGCATACATACAGACAGACAGACAGACAGACAGGCAGACGGACATGGCTAGATCAATTTGGATTGTCATTCTAAGCATACTGGCAGTAACTTTTGGGGTCTCCGACGCTTCCTTCTATGCGTTACAAACTTCAGGACAAACTTAATATACTATTTTCTTCGAAAAGAGTATAAAAATGTAATAATTTTATACTTTTGTGCAGCTATAAGTATATATAAGTACATAATGTATACTTATCTTAGCCTCAGGCCAAGCCAATTAAATGCCAGCTTGCAACAAAGTATTCAATTTCGAGCTTGTTTGGGTTGCTTTTACACACATGTTCCCGATTTCTCATTCTACCCGAACTCCAACTCGAATGAATTTCTATTTTAAGAGTGTAATCAATTTGGTTGGCGCTGCAATCATTTCATTATCAATTTGCTGCTTATCGCATAAATATGAATAAACTAGCAGAACCAACAAGAATTAAATCTGCTAAAAATATAATAAATCATGTACATATATATATATATATATATATATATATATAGTAAATATGCAGAGATAAGCTTCGGCTAACAATTTAATATATGAATATGATTTGCAAATTGACTGCAAATGGATGAAATCATTTCTAGTTATATGTTCATCAACCTACATTGCTATTGTCAATCTACTTTTGGAAAATCAAGAATTTCGTTTTGGAATTATTATAATAGCAGCTGGGTAGATGATATAAATATGTGGAATTTATAAATACTATATTATCGGTTTACTAAACTTAATTTTAATTATTTAAGCCATGACCCAAAAGTTGCAGTTTTACTTGACAGAATAAGCAGTACTTTTTAGCCTAATACACTTGACTTGACCTATGTCCAAAAATTATCTATTTTATTTACATAACAAGGCCAAAAGCTCGTCTAAAATTGAGTTCTTGATGCAGGAAATCGTTTTTATAATACGATTTTGCACATATGTTAAACAAAACACAAAAGCACACACATATATCTAGTTCTATCCTTACCTTACACACCTGGCCAGACAGAGACAGAGCGATTTATTCGCAAATTATGTGAAAGTTTGTGCTGAAAGTTTGCAATTGCTGTTTAATTTAGCGTGCTGCCAACTCTGGTCTCCGAGACCCGAGCTCTAACTCAATCAGTGCGTCAGATGTCCTTCTCAGACAGCCACTTGTTGCTGTTTTTGCTAAATGCCCCCCCTTTGCCCCTTTGCTCGCCCCCATTCTGTGTAGCAACATTGGCTTAAATGCCTCGCCGCACTTAACCCAAGCGACAGGCACTTTGCCAGGCTCCAAGTGCAGCCAAGGATGCGAGGCCAGGCGACAGGACGACACAGGACGATACGACAACAGCTGCTTGCTTTGTGTATATGCAAAATTATTGAGGCACACTCAGCCTGAAGCAATGAAAACGCGCTGCTTAAACTCTCTGCAGCTTCTTTTATTTTTTGTGCGCATTTCTGTTTAAGCCAACAACGCCGGAAATTAGCTACCTTGCTACAGTTCTTCTTCTTCTTCTTCTGCTTCTGCAACCCTTTCTGCTGTTAATTAAGAAGCTGCAGCTAACGAAACGTAAAGACTCAAGTGTTGCAGCGGTGGGGGTGGAAAAACTGTCTCTTTGTGCATTTGACAAGCCTCTAAATGGCAGCTCAATTGACTATTGAAGTGCCATTTGCAGGCATTTGCTGCTGAATGCTTCTTTATGCTTTTTGAATATCACATAACAGTTTGGCCAAGAGATAACCAGGCGAAGATAGCTCTTAGGGTTGTCCAACTGCAAGATACTCTTTAAGAGATGCTCATTTCAGAGATACTCGCTTAGAGATACTAAATTACCCTCTATAAGTTATATATTGAACTAGAAAGTTGAGAGGTAGTCTTTAGGTTAACAGAGCAAACATATATGCTAGAATAAACTACAGCTCTATAAGTTATACTCTTTCAGATTTCACACCTATAAGTCATAGATAGGTTATATTCGACTGAGAGATGCTCTTTAGGTTACCAAACCCATATATATATTACTATACATTACAGCTCTATTAACATAAGTTATGCTCGTTTGAGAGATACTCTTTCAGTTATACTCATTGCACCTCTATAAGTCACATATTGAGTTAAGACCTATAAAGTTCCACTTGGAGCTACTCTTGAGGTTATCAGAGTCAACATATATACTAAAATACAGTACAGCTCTATAAGTTTTACTCTTTCAGAGTTCACCTCTGAAAGTCATATATGGAGTTAAGAAGTTATAAACTTATGCTCCACTGAAAGCTTCTCTTCAGACAATCTGAGCGGAGTTAACAAACTAAATTTCACACCTATACTTTGTGAGTGCTAAACATCGTGTTAATATACTTATAAAATAGAAAAGTCATTTTGATTGATAAAAATGTTTAAATTGTAATGCTTGTCAAAAATGTATCCTTTACATAAAGTTAGCAGTACAAATTTGATTAATATTTCCATTGTTCTGAATCAGTTTTCGATTAGTTTGCTTTCATTCTCCAAAGAAAAACTTAACTATAAAGTAAACTAGAAAAAAGCCCAAACTTTCCTAAGCACACACAAAATGATTAAAAATCTATTCAATTAGAATAGGTTTCATTATGTTAAATACAAGTAGCGTGCAGTTTGCTTCCTTATTGCATACGTGCCACACTGGGCATAAAAAGGATTACACGAACCGGCTGCTTTTGGCCAACTAATTTGATTTCGCGTGCTTTCGCAGCCTTCAACATCTTGTGCAATTAAATTGACAGTGGAGCACTCTTCGCCTGCTACTCAATAAGTTATGCAATAATGAGCGCGGAGCGAGTCCTGTCACGTGCCTGGCTCCTTTTATTTTCATTTCATTGTGGCTTGACATCCAGCCAGGACTAACAGGAGCTGCACTCGTCCACCTGTCATTGCCACAGCCTCGTCACGTGCGCCCACACTTTGTCAATGGAGTTGCTGCTCCTGCTCCTGTTCTTACTCCTATTGCTATTCCTATTCCTATTCCTATTCCAGGAGTCGACAGCTTCAGCGACCAGCCTTTGACCCGCAGACCTTAATTTAGCTGGCATAAATAATGCAAACGTCCCGCTATATTCTAATCAGGCTGACGCGTAACATGAGCATCACCTTCAGTTAGTCCTCTTCCTCCCCTCGCTCGCTCCCTTATGATATATGTGCTTATGTCTAAAAAGGGGGCCGGCGGCCACGCCTACAACTCCTTGGCACACTCGAGACTCGTGTCACTGTGCACGACAAATTAATTTGTTATCCTTGCTTGCATGCTGAATTTGATACTTTCTTTAAGTTTTTCTTTACACAAGTGTAGCTAAAAGTCTCATAGCTGGAAAAAAAATGAGATAAGCAGCAAATGTTTATACATTTTGGTATTAGGTAACTGTAGTTGGAAATGTATATCATAGAAATATTTTTCAAAATATTGCAACTGTAGCAAAGCAATTTAAAATGGAATGTTGAAGCTATAAAAAACTGCTTTAATTGCTGATTAAAAAAATTATTTAAATGAAATATGTTTTTGGTCATTTTTTCAACGGGAAACCTTTAAAGTTTGAGCATAAGGTTTTAGAAAAATAAATTAATTTGCCTACAAAACTTGTATTATAAAATTTTATTTATATAGTCAATGACTCACATGAATTATCTATTCTTTATAATAATTCTTAAAATAACAAACAGTGAATGTAAGATACGATAATATTGTTAGTTTTAATCAGGGAAACGGTATATGATTAGAGTAATGCAATAATTCAATCAGTTACAAATGTAAATAACATAAGAAACTGTAGTATCAGGGCATAAAAGATTACAGCAGATGATTTTAACATCCTTCATGACTTAAGTTCTTTTTTTTCGCTGAAAATAATAAGAATTATAAATTACAACATAAGTCAAATGGCAGACGACAGCAGAAGCAAATGTAGAAAGCTGAAACTGCCCAAAGCTGAAAGTATTTTCAAGGTTACAAAAAATTTATCACGCATACGCCGCGTTGCAGTCTGAAGTGTTGTGAGGGAGCTGGCAACTTTAACTTGCGCCGCGGATCGCATCTTGTAGCCCATTAAAATTGCAATTTGCAAGAAACTGGCAAAAGGATGGCCAAACTTGCAGCATGTTGCATGAACACACGCATACAACATTTTTTGACAACAGGCAGACAGTCCGCCAGGCATTCGAGCCAGTTACACACCATTCCCATCTTTGATAGTCATATCTTACGTTGTTGCGCTGTCTTCGTTGGCCTCGCATGATTTGTGTGTGTTGAACGTTGAATGCGTCAAGTGCAATTTAATGCCCAAAAGCGGAGCGGAACAACAAAACGGTACCGAAGCAGCGCTGCAAAGTGAAAGTTTTCGAGGCGTAGAGAGCCATTAGCCAAGGCGGACAACCTTGACTGTCACCAGTTTCAGTTGTTTTGCTTTTCTTGCACTCCAACACAATTAGTGCAGCCAAGCAGGAAACGGGGCCAGGGAGGAGTCCACTGAGAGATAGATGCGTTGTTGGCCATGACAGGTTTGAGTTTTTGTTGTCTTCTCTGCGGGCGTACGTCAGGCTTGAGTGGAGCTCTGATCTCTGATCTGGACGCCGCCTTGGCACCATTTCGTCTCTTTGCAGAGGAAACACTTATGAGTGCTTAATGATCAGTTCAATGGGAGAAAAAGTGCGGGCAACGACTTCAACTTCAGCTGCATGCCACTAAATCTAAAGCTCATTACCATATGTAGCAATCAGTTGAAGTTGTGCTGCACAGTGGGGCAATATGGCTTGTTCGCTTAGCAATAATCTTGTGAAATTGCAAGCTTGAAAAGCTTTGCGCGCTCAGCTTTTCATTGATTTGTTTATGTATCAGCTACTAATGGCAGTTTTAGTTTTTAAGATTACAAAACTATTTTAAAAATTATCAATACATTTAAAAGATACAAATTTACTGCAAATTGTGTAAAATACTATTCCAGCTTAAAGCTTTATTTGCTGTTTATGGTTTGTTGAACTTTTTTTTAGTAAAAATAAGTATTCATGTTAAATGTTTAAGGCAGGATTTTTAAAGCTTTGTATAACTGTCCTTAGAATTTGAAGACAAATCTCCCAAATATTGATTTAAAGCTTTCAGAAGAGCTCACAGCTATTTGGTGTATTGTGTACCCACTGTTATTTAAATTCGATTCTTAAGCTATCTTTTCTTTACCACATATATACATTTGATGTGGACCTAACGTAATTTTAACTTTATATCTTTAATTTAATATATTTACTATTTTAAATTTTTTGAAAATTTTGTATGTATATTATAATGTTTTATAATTTTATATAAATTCTTTTGTGTCGACTGTCAATAGTCGACAATAAATAAATAAATAAATATGTAAAATTTAAAAATTTGTTGAGCTTTCACGCACCGTAAATCGCACTTTAAGCTTTAAAGCTCAACTGCAAAGCTGAAGATTTATTTAAATTTGTACTAGTATTAACCACAGTGGCAAGTGCAACTTCTGCAGCAGCGTCTGGCTGCTCGATTACATTTTAAAAAAATTGCCAAATGTCTTCAGTTTGCAGCGCACACACATTCGTAGATAGCTTAAATAATTAATGTGCCTGCTGCAGAATATATACTACTGTACTCTTTTGCAGTGTTTTCGTTTCGTTATTGTGAGTGTACAGTGGTGCTGCAAGAATTCTTATAGGTGGCACGTGCTGTTGCCGCACAGCGGGTGCATAAATTTTGCGGCACAGACACAAAACTCAGCTCAGCTCAGCCCAGCTGCGAATTGTTCGCACATTTGACCAAAGACAGTAAGAAGTCTTAATCGCTGGGGTTTGTTCTTGTGTGTGTGTTTTCCGGTTGGCAACTTGTCGCTTTGAGATCCCGTTGTGGTTTTGTGGACGCATATTTGATTTTATAACGCAAATAAAACGAGGTCATCAATGCTTGCTGCCCAGCCAAAGGATTCAATTTGATTGGATTGAAAGTCGAGTGTGTGTGTCTGTGTGGTATGATTTAGCAGCCTAACCCTCTTGACTGGATTGGGAATCACGTAATGGTTAAAACGGATGTGGCCCATCTCTCTCTCTCCCTCTCCCTCTCTCTCTCTCTCTCGCTCTGTCTTTTTGCGCCCATTGAGCTGCATTTTAAATGCCTTCGAATGCATTAAGAGCTCGCAGCCCGAATGAAATCGAAACTTATTAAATATTTAGTGATGCCTCCTGCAAAAAAATGAGTTTACATTTCTTGTTTGACTTTATGATAATGCGCAGCACACACAAATAAAAAAGAATCCACCTGCTGTGCGAAAAACGCCCACAAAACGCACGCGATTCGCAAACGTTTTTCCAAATCGTTTGTGTCCAGTTTTGTGCACAGGTAAAAACACACACACCTGTGATGTCGACTGACCCAATCGTATGCCCCCCACTGTTGTTTGCTGTTGCGTCAGTTGTGGCGCCTCATCAATGTTGCATGTTTGGGGAGCCGCTTTACAGCGGGGCCGAGTTGGCGACGGATACGTTTACGGATATGGCTACGGATCTGGGCAAACGTATACGTATAGTTGGCTGAAACAATCAACAGCATTTAAACGATTTTTATTAATTTATTCAGCGCATTGTGCGCTTTTTAAACGCTTTAATTGGCAGCTTAATGATTTGGCAAAACGTTTTTTAAAGCCGTTTACAAAATGCAATTTTGTATGTAAGGCTCAATTTGTTTTTGGCGCTTATTATCATAATATTCTTTTAATTTAGTTGGCTTCACGAAAATGGGCCAAGAATTTAGTTGGAAAATTTCTGTTAACAAATATGAGTTTATTTTAAGATTTAGGCATTTTATAAGCCATTTGACTAATTCTAAAGAAAACTCTTTGTTTTATATACAGCTGTATTTAAGTTATATATCAACTTGGCATTCAAAACGTTAGAATCAGCATAAAATAATAAAAAGTCCTTGGCATTATGTTACATTTGTTTTTATTAACTAACAGCCTTTATCTTTGTTCCCCTCCAATAAATCAACTAATGCTTTTCGCTCACACATAACAATTAACATTGATCAGGAATATAAATAGCGACAAGCGGCTTTATTTGCGTTACATTTATTGCTGTAAATCGCATAAATTAGCAGGATGCGCATAAACAGCTACTCCTGCTCCTGCTCCCGTTTTGAAATCCCGCAATCCCCCAATCACCTGTGCGTGCTGAGTCAGAGTAACGGAGACATGTGAGAGGCGCTATAAAATGTTCACATATTACTAGAAATTCATGGAAAATAATGCAATAAAAATTCACAGCCAAGCGTCGAGTAGCGTCTGCGATTGGGGGCTGGGAATTGAAAGGGGCAGGCGAGTGGGGGTTGTGACTCTGTCTTAAAGGCCGTAATCCCCGACAAACATATACGACTGAAGAGCCCGGCGTGTTGTTTGTTTGCTGCATGACATTTGTTTGTTTCTTTTTAATACACTTGCCGAATGGGGTAGTCCAATTTCGTAAAGAAGTTTGTAATGCAGTGAAGAGATCACAAGTGTGAACATTTTGCTTATACATAAGGTATATATGTATATGAGGCTGAGTTGATCTAATCTATAGTCCTTCTGTCAACCTGTTCTTTGGCTCTTATTCTAGCTTTCTAACTGACCAGATCAAACTTATTGTTATATTTATGTTTTACATTAGTAGCTGTCAACATTTTCTTGAAATTTCATATTACTATACTACTTATAGAAGGTGATATGCTAGCCTTAGCTTATCTTATCTCATCTTATTTGCATAAACTTAACTCAAGGGTATTTAAACAGCAGATATCCAAAGCTAGACCTTAGCCCTGCCTTTTTTGTTGCCAGACAAATGTTGTAGGGTTTTTTTTTTATTTCATCAAGAGATTTGCAGCACTTGAGCAGCGAAAGCCACAACGAGGACGACACTTTGGTTACGCTCCAACTCCTTGGAGCACTTGAGGTAGCACTTTTTCGCTTGGTTGGATTATTCCACGGGCAATGCCAATCCACATGCCATCATCATGATTCCACACAAAAAACAGCAAGGCAAAACATGTTAAATATGTAAAAATGTTTGCAAAATGCCCCAGAGATGCACATAAAATATTTAAGAGACGCCGCGGAAAAAGCCGAAGGACTTGTGCAACGGTTTGGGAAGGCAGGCAGGAGGCAATAGAATTTCGTAGAGAACTTTTGCCAGCCCAAAAGTGTCATCAGTGGGTGTCCTGCGTATGGTGTCCTTGTTAATCATTTGTTGTGCTTGTTGCAATCATCTGTAAGCCTGTGACTGACTGTGTGTCTTGCCTGTTGCAGCTCTTTGGCTCATTAAAAAATGATCGTCAACTGGGGATGAGAGATGTACGCGGGGAGGGGCAAACAAGTTTCAACAACAGCCAAAGTCGCAAAGTTTTTCATATACAAATAACAGCAAACACAACAACAACAATTGACTCGAAAGTTTCCTCAGGCATGCCCAAGTGACACATTTCCAATTGTAAGTTCATATCACAAGGGAATCGAGTTGTTTAATGGAGCGATAGAACATTCATTATTGACGCACAAGCTGGTAAAATCAATGTTGAGATATGCTAAAATATATTCGTGACAGATTTGGAGTATTCTAGTTTTGAAGAAACATATTAAAAGTTGTATTTATAAGTGGAGGAGAAAACATGAACAAATTACCCTGGAATCTCAAAATCGGTTCAGTTTTGGCCAAGTTATGATAGTTTAAAATCTTTACAGGGCTACAAATTAATCGTACAAGCTAAAATTTTTCCCCAAAAGTTACCTCCAGTATGCAAAACAAATATAAGCTAGTGAAATCTATCCATAGACTCGAAAAGAGCATAAAATCTTCGTCACGCCGAAGATAATCCTTCACCACTTGTTTTTAACTACAAGAAATTTAAAAAAAAATCTGTATTACTTGAATAATGTCAGAATTTCTTCAGTTATACATATAGCCATAAACACCATCCTAACTTTTATAAGCAGCCTACTCTTAATTTCCATTTTATCTTCCTCTGCTTTCTCTATAGACCTTATTATCACCTATATATATTCATTTTCTCTTTAATATTTTAATGTTCTATTTGAAAACCCATACATATTGCGAATATGCTCGTAAAGCATATAATAATCATCAAATTATATGCCTGCTTCATTGCAACTGTGCCACATCATACATCATGCTCAAGTTGCAGACAGTGGGGATAGGCTGGGGGCTCTTCTTTCATGCATACCTGAACAGCTGATTATGATAAGGTTTAGCTCACGAGGGCTGTTCCACATCGTCCTTTATTTGTGCGTTACAAATTAAAGTAATTCGCTTAACTTAAACAGCGGCGGCAACAAGGCCATCAAACAAATAATTTCGAGCATTTTTACAACATGGCAGCAAACTCAACCCTCAAACTCAAAGCAGACATAAAAAATGATGTATTGTTTTAAAATGTTGTGTGTAGCTTGCCTCTTGATTATGTGCGAACTGCAGCAGGTTGACACTGTGTCTGTGTGTGTGTGTGATAAATGTGTGTGTCCACAACTCCAGCTCCCTTGTCGCAGAGCACCTCTCAAAAACAAAAACAAAAAAAAAACACGCTGCACTTCAAACTTTGCGACTAACAAGCGTCTAACAATTTGCCTGTGAGTTTATTCTCATCTCATCTCAACTCTTCTCTCTTCTTTTTTTACAGCTTCGACCGCGACCAGCCCTTCACATTCAATTTGGGCTCCGGCCAGGTGAGTTAAGCTGTCCAGCTGGACGGACACATTTAGGGCAACACTTTGAATGTGGTCAGTTGATCTATAAGTGCAATCAACTTTTGATACAGTTATGTTGATGGATGATAAAAATAAAACGATGCTAAAGAAACTGCTGAAATTTAAAAACAGTTTTTTTCAAGCGTCTCAAGCTTAAGTCTGTAATGTTAATAGTTTTTAGAATAATATAAACTTTTTCTTCAGTCAGATTTACATTTTTCAAATGTTCTGCAATCTAAATAAACTATTTTTCTATCATATTTTAAGAATGTGTACAATCTGATTGTAATTTTTCCAGTTTACAAATGAAGGTTGTTTTTTACAATTAGAATATTATTATTCGATATAAAAAAGACAGGATTTTCCAAATATAGTAAAGTTTATAATAATTATACGCTGATACCAAGTAATATGTTTTCTTAAAATCATATAAATAGCTTTTGCAAAGCAAGAACACTGTCTTAAAAGTTAAGTTCTCATATTTTCCTTAAATGTTAGGATTTTCTACATATATGAAATAAATCCAAATTCGATTTGAATACATATTATTATAATTTACAGGTGATTAAAGGCTGGGATCAGGGTCTGCTTGACATGTGTGTGGGTAAGTTGCGAGGCGAGAAAACCTCCATCACAAATACCATCTAAATATATGCATTCCTTTCTGCATTAGGCGAGAAGCGTAAGCTGACTATTCCGCCACAGTTGGGCTATGGGGATCAGGGTGCTGGCAATGTGATTCCACCGAAGGCAACGCTGGTCTTTGAGGTGGAGCTGATCAACATTGGCAATGCGCCACCGACCACAAATGTGTTCAAGGAGATCGATGAGAATGCCGACAAGCAGCTGAGCCGCGAAGAGGTAATCGTCTATGTATGGATCGCACTTTTATCATTCTTTTAGTTCTACACTCTATATGTGATATATCCGTGGGTCTCGGTTCGTTACTAACCTCAAACTTCTTCACACCGCACATTTACAAGTCTATATGCCTAACGTTAATACTCTTGGCTGTTGTTGTCTTATCCATCTTCTTCTGCTCAGGTCAGTGAATACCTGAAGAAGCAAATGACGGCTGTGGAGGGTCAGGATTCCGATGAGCTGAAGAACATGCTGCAGGAGAACGATAAGCTGGTCGAGGAGATTTTCCAGCACGAGGATAAGGACAAGAACGGTTACATCTCGCACGATGAGTTCTCCGGTCCCAAGCATGACGAGCTGTAGAGCTAGAGCCTAGGACAAGTGCTTAAGTTATATCTATCTATAACTATCTATGTATAAATACAAACAAAAAACAAAAACAAAAACAAAACCAACATGAACAGCAGCAACAACACGCAACACTTGAACAGACAACAGACACATCATCGATAACATATTCCAAAACTAGAATAAACGAGTGGACTGACGCCCCTTAAATCCCCCCTGTCGCATAGGGGCGCTATTAGTGGAATATATTTTGGCAATATCATTCATATTTGTATATACATATTACCATATTTATATATAGTATATATGCATGCATATAGGATGTTAAGCGAATTTTGTAACAACACCACTTTTCTCTCTTCCACTATGATTCAATGTCCCAGTTTTTGCATCTGGGAGTGCTCAATGAATACCCTTCTAGGCCGTAGTTTAAATGATGTTAAGTACCAGCTAACTGAAGGGTAGAATATGCGTTATATCTCTTTTATATACATTTATAGGTTGTTATATTAAAGTTTGTAACTTATTTGTGTTGTGTCGTCGGCCAACTGAAACATTTTTTTAAGTTGTGTGCAAAGTGGAACATTAAATTTAATAAACAATTTTCACAATAATTTAACAAATGAAATACTGTTTTATTTTTAAATGGGAAAACACTGGGTTTAAAAGTTCTAAAAAGCAAGACTTTTCAACCGTATTTTATTTAATGCTACTCATTTTTATTTTGCTATATCAGTTAAACAATACAAGTTTTAAAAATATTTCATTATAAGTCACGTTTAAAATTCCCAAAACAAAAACATTTTTTTAATAAAAGTTCCCTTCATTAAATACATACAGATTTTAACAGTTATATAGTCGTTATTTATATTCAAATCGAAAATATACAGGAATATAATAAAGAACATCATATACAAATATGTATTGTTGTTGTTGTTTGTTTCGATATTCGGAAACAAAATTAAAAACGTTCAAAATGTACAATACAAAGATTGGAAAAACATTTCGGAAAGTGAGAAGGCTGCCAAACGCCGTCAAAGATTATTATATAAAAAACATTGAAAATTACAAAATGTCGACGTTGGCGTTGTGAAGGGAGAGGAGTGAAGTGAAGTGAAGTGGAGTGGACAGGAGTTAAGAAATGAGATAAAACAAACAAAAACACCGATAATATAGTTATCAAGTACTAATTATATACAGAAGCTGCACAGTCCATCCGCTCCCATTGCATAGCAGCCAGAGGAGAATACGTATAACGATTAACTGGGGGCAACACTTGATCACTTTATAGGCTTACGTAACTAGGCGTGGTTAGAAATTTATGAAAAGTATTCTGCTGTATTTGTATTGTGTTCGGCTTGCGGGATTTGGGTGGCTCCATAAAGTACGAACTGCACCAAGACTCTTTACTCGAGGATTTCAGCTTAGGCGTTTAGTATGTAGAAAACCAGTTCTAATATTATAGGATCCTGAATGCCAGACGATTCGCCGTGCAGTGTGGCTATCAGATGATTATCGAGTGCATTCATATAAAGTGGCGGCAGCTTGCTGCCCCTTGCGCCGGCCTCATAGCAGACCTGTGCGAATTATGAATTAATTGTCAGCTAATTAGCTATGGCCACTCTTTCTGCTTACGTTCTCCTGGTCCAGCGTGGCTCGCAGTGCCAGCTTGTTAATGCCCGCCGCGGCTAGCAGATCAAGGAATGGTAGCAGCGCCATTGAGGCGCTTCTGGCCAGCTGCTCAGCGATGCGTGTGATATCCGCATAGTTGGTGCCATTTGTGGCATACCAATCCTCGCACTGTTAAATAATGAGATAGTATGTTTAAAAGCAAGTTCAAGTTGATCCTTGTGTAATAGTCATGAACTGTAAGAGAGCTTTATCAGTCATTGCTATAAAAGAGAGCATAAACTGTTTAGACTCTACCGCAATTACGCTCTCTTACAGGCTTCATAGTTCATATTCAATATCTTACGCACTTTGACAATGAATATATCGCTCAAGCGTATTGCATAATTGGTATTGGAATAGTTAAAGCTGGCATGCACTCGCATATTGGCCACACCATCCATGGGCTTCTCATCTATGGGCGACTTGACGCTACAAGATATAGATATATATGTATATATATTAGCACAGTTGAGAGTTAAAGTTAGCTGCTTTCAACCTTACCCCACATTGATCTCGCGATCATTGTCCACCCATCTGATGCTAACGATTTCGCTCTGTTCATCGCTGGCCGCAACGGGACCGCAAACGATGTCCACGTCCGTTTGATTGCGCAGTGCCTGACGCACTTCCTCCATTTTGGCGGGCATAATTTGCACCATGAGGCCATCCTCGACAATGCTGCACTTGCCCGACAGCCCGCTGCTGCTCTTCAGCGATTCGTTGAGCACAAAGAAACTGGCACCTGTGATCTTTCTGGGCTGGCCTTGTATATTGATTGCCTGCGTGGAGTACGCATACATCTCGGTGCGATCATCGTTGGTGTTCTGCATGCAGACCAAATGGCCGTCGGCCACTTTGGAGAAGTTGCCGGCAAAGGCAAGTATGTGATCGGTGGCATTGTTGATCGCCTTGATGACATCGTTCTGGCGATATCGCGGTATTATCACCGTCGTCTGTCGCTCCTCCATGTGAATGTAGAGGCCGCGTATGGCGGGCAGCGAGTACGAATAGTTGCGAAAATCGACAAGGAAATTGATAATCGTTTGGGCTATCTCACCGTAGACGGACTCACGATTGCGCACCGAGATCAGCGGGCATGGATAATAGCGATACTGTGCGCCCAGGCGCAGGATCAGACGCAGCGGCAACACCTTCGCCCAGGGCACCTCATGCCGATGGATGAGCACCCCCACCAGATACGGATTATCCGGCACAATCACACCCTGCAGGCACTGATACGTCGGCCGTATGTAGATGAACCCACCATGCTCGCGTGAGCCCAGAAAATTGGCGCTACGTGGACTAGTGAAGGCCAGCTCCTGTGTGCTGCTGCGTGCATGCTCCGCCTCCACATATATCTCATACAGATGCTGGAATATATCACGCGGCACCGATGGGCCGCCAGTTGCCGGCGGCTGTTTGATTTCCAGCAGTATGATCAGCTCATCGTTGCCCACATGGTGCAGTCCACATGTGGTGAAGTTGAGCACCCAGCGATTCATGCAGCAGCTCACTAGAAGCATTATAGAGGATTAGTGAGTGGGAATTCAGGCAGCATCTCGAGTTTACTACTCACTGTTGACAACCTTGACCAGCACGAAGAAATTGTTCTTCACAATAAACTTGAGCGTCTCGCGCTGCAAACGCTCGATGAGATCCGCATCGTTGCGCACCTCCTTGTACTCCACATCACAGTTGCTGCTGTTGCTGCTGCCCTCGCGACTCGTCACACAAATGGGCGGCAGCGAGTTCTCCTCGTAGGGTATGAAACAACCTTGGGCATCGCTCGGTGGCAATTTGCGGGAACGCTGCGGTTCCACTTTGCGACGCGGTGAGCTTTGCGCTGTATTGCGACCAGCTGGAAAACATAACGTTGATAATTGAGGCAATTGAGAATAGCAAATTAGTGCTAGATGAGCTGCATGTTGTGTAACGCAATGATTAAACAAATTTAAATTAGTACTAGATGACATGATTACAACATCATGAGATTGATATTGAAAGCAGAATAATCTTTGCTTAAGATTAAGTATATTGAAAAAGTTAATCAATTGAAAATAGTATTGGCTACTATAAAGCTATTCTAATGTATTCTATATTTAATGCACAGTATTACATTTACTGAAAATGTATGTTTCTTATAGGATCCATCAGCTGGTCAACCTATCTAGTAAGAAAGACAAGGCAATTAGGAACTTGACAGCTAAAAGAAATATGAGAATACGGGAATAAGAACGGAAATCTAGCAGCTGTCATCAATTTTAGCACAAATTGAATATGGCTTTATAATAAAGTTAATGTGAATTAAAACAAGTGGGGAAGGATTATCTTCGGCGTGCCGAAGATTTTATACTCTTTTCGAACCTATAGGCAATTTTCACTCTGCCAACTGCACCACTGGAATTTCGTAAGCTGTACAAAATCGTTTTGTCGCGTAACATTATTTTTTTGTTCTAAGAATATTTAATTCATTGCCAGTTGTATAGCAGCTATAAGATATAGTGATCCAATCCGGCCGGCTCCAACCAATGTGATGTCTCTTTGAATAATAAGTATCAGTGCAAAGTTTAATCGCGATAGATTAAAAAACATGGGATATATGGCCAAAAACGACTTCGAGTTGTATGGCAGCTATAAGATATAGTGGTCCGATCCGGCCGGCTCCGACCAATGTGCTGTCCCCTGGAATAATAAGTGTCTGTGCAAAGTTTTATCGCGATAGCTCAAAAATTGAATGACTAGTTTGCATACATACAGACAGACAGACAGACAGACAGACGGACATTGCTAGATCGATTTGTATTGTCATTCTAAGCATACTGGCAGTAACTTTTGGGGGTCTCCGACGCTTCCTTCTATGCGTTACAAACTTCAGGACAAACTTAATATACTATTTTCTTCGAAAAGAGTATAAACATTTAGCTTTTGAGCTTTAAAATTACAAGCTGTCCTAGCAACTTCTAAAGTCAGACTTAATCAAAAGCACAATCAAACGAAAGAAAGCTCATCGTAAACTGTAAGTGTCATCCAAGCTGCATTTACCACTTGAGTCCTGGCTGCCCGCTGCAGCCGCCGTGAGCGTTGCGGCCGCTGCAATGGGTGGTATGGAACCACGGAATAGCTGCGCCACCAGACCCAAGGTGGTGTTATTGTCAATACTGCTGCCACTGCCACTGCCACTGCTGCTGCTGTTGGCGCCGGGCGTGGGCGGCTTTTGACCCGTGCCGCTATTGCTGCGCTGGACGCCTCGGCGCGGCTGCTTGGCCTCGCCCCACTGCTGCTCCATGGTGCTGGCCAGTTCGCTGCCCGGCGCAATGCCATCGCTGAACATGACGCTCTTGCGCTTGCGCCCCTTCTTGCCATCCGAGCTGGACGAGTTCGAGGAGCTGCCGTCGGTCTTCTTCAGCACGCCGACGGGCACAATGACGCTGGGCGTGGGTGCAGATGCAGCATCTGCAACCTGACGATGCGGCGGTATCGTTGAGCAGTACTCCATGGGATTGTTGGGATTGGGCGTGCGCATCGGTGTCGGCGGCAGCGCAGTTGGGGGTACATCGCCCGCATAGCCATCCGAGACGACGCCACTCGAGCTATTGCCCGCCTGCCGCTCGGTGAGTATCATGAAACACTGCACGCAAACGCGGGACTCCGGCTCATTGGCGAACTGCAGATGGAAACGCTGGGAGCAGCAGACGGAGCAGAGAACTTTGCCACAGGCGCGACAATGATGACGTCGTTTGATCATGGTGAACTTCTGCTGGCACTGCATGCACTGGGTGGCCATGTTGTCGGGCACCCAGATGGGTGGCACCTTGCCCAGATTCGCATGCGGATCGCTGTAGCCGACGGCCTCATAGATGGGACTACCGTCGTCGTCGTCCTCAGCGTCTGGAGCTGACTGTTGCTGCTCCGCTTGCAGCTCGCTCGGATCCGGTGGCGGCGTCTGTCCGGCATTCGCCTGATAGCCGCCATTTAGATCGAGGGTTTGCGGACGCTGTGGTCGCTGCTCCTGCGTTTCCAGTGCATCCGTGCCGACACCATCCTCTGGCTGCACCTCTTCCTCCTCTAGCTTGCGGCCGGATAGCGAGTCTGTATCGCTGGCACTGCTGCTGAACGGTGAGGCCAACTCCTCCTCTGGGGCCGTCTCGTGCGGACGCAGCTCAGCAAATTCCACGGTGGATGCCTGCGAGAAGTTGTCCACATTCATTTGATCCGCCGAGGTGGTCTCCTGCTCGGACAGTATGCGCACAGATTCCTCTTCCGTGGCGGGCGATGCAGTAGCGCCTTCGTCCTCCTCCTCATCGTCGTCGTCATCGTCAACCCCAACGTCAATCATTTCGTGTGGAGACTCTCGCATGCAGATGCATATGGAGGCAGCAGCATCAACAACTAAAACTGGCTGCATTGCGCTCAGCTCTTCGTCAATGTCCACCTCCACCTCCTGCAGCATGCTGTCCAGCTCCGTGTCCGATATTTCATCCATAGTCGAGCAAAAGGTCAATGGTTGACTGCGTTTGGGCGCGGGATCCTGTGACTCCTGCCGCTGCTCCTGCGGCTGCACTTGATCCGCCTGCAGCCTCTGCTGTTGTCCTTTAGCTGCCTCCAGCGTGGGCGCGGGCTCCTGTGGAGCGAGTTTGAAATAGGAATTATTTCATATATTAATTTCAAGTTTATATATTTAGTTTGCTTACTCACCACCGGTAAAATATCCATATCATCGTCATCATCCAGTTCCTTATCAGCTGCCCGCTGACTCTGCGTGTCCAGCTCCGTGCTGGTCTCTTCCGAGAGCTCATTGAGCACCTTGCCCAAAGCGGAGCTGGCGGTGACTTCGGTTGGCAGCATGGACTGAGAGGCGCTTGCTGTGGTAATCGATATGGAGGAGAGACCCAAAGCCAAATCCTCCACTGCAATCGATTCCACATGCGGTTGTTGCTCCTGCGCCTGCTGCTGTTCATGGTTGGCCTGGGGCAGCACGCTCGCCGGCAACTGCTCCTGCTCCTCCTCCTCCTCCGAGTTGCTGACATTCGCCGGCGATGGGCCCGACGAGAACGTGGAGCAGGAGGAGGTGGTCAGCGATTCCGAAGAGGAGACGGTGAGCTCTTCGCCCGATTTCCTTTGCTTTGCCTGCGCCTCGCTGTATTTGTTGATGTCCTCATGCTGATGATCATCATCATCATCATCGTCGTCAAGCGCTTGCATTTGCCTGGAACGCTGCTGCTGCTCTTCTGCCGCCTTCCAGTCGTAGCATTCCCGTGTTTCCAACCCAGTTGCCAGCGATTTCACATTGTTGCGATAATCGTTGAGGCTATTGAACACCTGAGAGACGGCCACAAAATTTTTAGCAGCGCCAGCGCTGCCATCGCCTGGTGGGCGTGTTTGCTCGCCGCCCACATGCACCGTTGCCGTTGCCGTTGCATTTTCAGTTGCCGTTGCCGTTCCAGCTGCAGCTGCAGCGCTCACTGCTGCCACATTTCTGCTCAGCTGCTCATCCGCTGCACACACACACACGAACAAACAAGAAACGTTAACTGTTAAGCATTTACCGTTACATACAAACCACACACACAAACACACATACACACACAGAGATACGCACCTTTTAGCTCCGCTTCCAGATTGTCCAGGACCTGATCGATGTCCACCAGATCCATTGTAACTAGGCGGCTTGCATTTAAGCCTGCAACGAAAGACGTAATACGCAACTGAGAGCAGCTTCACTTTTAGGACGGAAAAAATTTTCACTATGTGCGTATTGGAAGAGGGGGAGTGCGAGGTACGTTCCACAAGCGACGCAAAAACAAGACAACAAAGCAAATGATTCATTGCGTTATTTGCGGCGAGCAGTGGCTGAACTGTCAGGCAATTGCCTTATCAGCGTTTACGCTGCCTAGTCGTTTTCGGTTGTAAATTAACGGAATTACCTTATTTACCCAATTCTTTTTGTTAAATTTTCCCTTGCAAAATATGTTCGAAATGTGTGTGCAGTGTGACTGTATTGCACATAGCGCAGAAATCCCCACGACGTGGGTGGCCATCGCACTTTGGTATTATTTGGTGCATTTCGTGAACGTGCAGTGCATGGTCTGCTTGGCTGCGGCAGTCGCTGTTAATTAACATAAGCGCCTTAACATTAGTCGAAATCAAACCGTCGAAGGTGTCGGACGCGGAAGAAGCGCGCGTTGTCAGTTCAAGTGTAAAGAAATTTAACAATTTATTACAACGAATTTGTTGTAATTGTAATCAAAAATAAAATGCGGCACACAACGTGCAATTGAAATCAATAAGGTGCGCGAGTGCAATTTAGCCGGATAAATACAACCCAAAGTTAATTCGTGTAGTGAAGCAAAACGCAAACAAGCAGCGCAAAAGTAAAAGAAGAAAAACATAAAGAAGCCGCCACCGCTATGAACTGTGTGTGTGTGTGTTTGATGAGAGTAGATGTGTTTGAGTGTGTGTGTGTGTGAGTGAGTTGGTAGTTGTGGGCGGAAAATCAAGTTAATAGAAATGAAGCAGCAAGAATCGTTTTTATTTTACACATTATAATGTGGAAATATTTACGATTTATTTAATTTTTATTGTTTATGCGCTCCTTGGCAATTGTAACTTTGTGCTACGCTCACCAACACTGCCAGCCCACACAAACACACACCGACACGATACACGCACAGCAAACAGTTACACCAACACCAACTCACTCACACTAACACTCGCACTCACACTCTGCCAGCCATTTGCTGGCACCTTTTTGGTTGCGCTCTTGACGCTCCGCTGTCTCATTTTATCATTTTTGTTTTGTTGCGTCTCTCTTTGCCAGCTGCTTCGTGCAGTAATCTTGTTGTTTATTCTCTTTTGCGCTCTCCGCTCTCGGCTCACGCCTTCCTCGCCCACCTCGCGCCTCTTTCGCATTGATAGTTGCTTTGATTTAGCCGCGCGCGCACTAAGAAATTGCTGTTAATTATCAAAAATTAAATGTGTTATTTACGATAACCTCGCTCTCGCTCTCTATCTCTCTCTCTATATCGCACACACACATACACACGCGCAGCGCGCAATTGATTTGTTATTGTACGCGTTTTGTTTGAAATTTAATTGATAAATCGCGATGCCAAATAAGCGTTTCTGTGGCTCTCAGTGTCTCTAAATATATTGAGCATACAACAAATGTTAAATCACGTGTTTTATTTCAAATTTATTTAATTCCTTAGCGCATTTTTGAGTGTACAAATTGTTGTATTGCATTTATAAAAAATACACAAATTTACAAAGAATATATATACATATATATATATATATACAAGCTCAATTCGAAGCTCTTTATGCTGCCATTTGTCGCTCTATAAACAAATCTGGAATCAGTTTTTCAATAAAAACTGCAACAACACCAACAACAACAACTAATTCTTCTTCTTCGCCGCCACCGCCACCCACACAACGAAAATGAAATCAAAGCTGAAAAGTGCGCTGCCGGCGTCGCCGTCGACGTCGTCTAGCAACGGTAAATGGATGCTGGTGTCAGCGCTGCTCTTAGTTCTGCTGGTGGCCGCCACCCAAGCAGCTGATGAGGTAAGTGGAATTGAGTGGAAACAGAACAGAACAGATCTATCTATCTGTTGGGCAATTAATAAGAATCAAGTGGGAATAGAACGCAATTGATCGAAATGAAACTTGAACAATGTCTTTTTTAAATTTAAAAAAATAATACTAATCAATTTTAATTTTAAATGACAACCTGCTGAAGTTAGATTATAACTTCTTTGTTATATTTTCAATTAATTTCAATTATATATATTTTTATTTTCTGCTGTTATTTTAGCTTGATTCTCGAGTAGCTTTTCTTCTTTCACTGAATAACTATTAATGAAATGCACGTATTTTCAATTAAACCTAATAGAAAAGTAATATTAAAAGTAATGCTCTTGATAGCTTCTTAATTATCTTGACATTTATTTCCTGTGTTTTAATTACAATTGAAGCGAGCATTTTCACTCGATTTTTCTTGGTTTCTAACGCGTTAAATATTAATTGGATGTGGTACAGTGAAACCAATCGATTTAGTACGAATGTACAGCATAGCTACAGTATTTTACCTTGGAAAACAATTAGTTAATATAAAGTTTTAGATTATTTTGGAAAGTTGAAAGGCATTACGTATAGCAAAGTCTACAAAAATTAATCGCCTGAAGGCAAGACTTTTAAAAATATTCCTTCTATTGTTTTGCCACATGATTATTATGAAGCTCTTAGTCAATAGATGCAATTGAAATTCTAGAGATTATGAACTGCTTTAACCTCAAGCTGCCCACCTATTTCACACCTGCGATTCCCCTTCGCGCCGCTGCTTTTGATTTCCCCTTGCAAGTTGTTATTTGCGGCTTGAGGTTTTCTCATTGCTTTGCCAGCAGCTGCTTGCTGTCTCTGTCTCTGTCTCTGTCTAACTAACACTGTTAGAAACTGCCACTTAATAGGCAAAATAACAGAGAAATGTCTGAAACTCTTATGCAAACTAATCAATATACAAATACATACATATCTTTATGTGTGTGTGGGCAACAATGAAAACTTTGCTGTCTGGCAACGCTTGTGTTTCGCATTTCGCATTCCGTATGCCGTATTGCTTTTTGAGATTGTTGCTGCTGCTGCTGCTGCCTATTGATGACACGATAATGAAGAGTGTGGAGGAAGATGCTGTAAAAAGACATTAAAAACGTCTGCATTGCAGCGCAGCCCATAAATATACATATGGCAACAGCATACACACACACATGCAGACATACAGCTGTGTGCATAAATATAGTAGCGATTAACTACAAGACTTATCAAATCGATTGATAAGTTTAATTTGCGTAATTGTTAATCGCTTCAGAATATTTAAAGCTATTTTGTGCTTGTTGTCATGCAAGATAATGTGGCAAAACTATGCTGTTAATAAAAATAGTACTAACTGCTACTTTGATGAAAGAAAAAAACGTAGATTGTATCAAATGTTGCATATTTTTGCTATGGTTTATTGCTCTTACAGACCTTAATAGCGATTTGCAAGCACGAAACTAAAAAAAATGAGTAAAGTATGTTTTGAGCTGTTGCGTTACTATTTCGATGAACACGACTGTATGAATATTTCTGTGTTGTTGCATTGTTGTTGCTGTGATGAATGTTGCACTTGCAAACGCATTGACCATAAGCAGCTATTCTTCTTCTTCTACTACTACTACTACTACTAGTGTTTCATCTGCTGTTTCTGCTGCTTCTTCTTCATTGCCACTGTTGATCGTTTGCCAAAGTGATGGAAAAAGGCATCCGGCTGTTGCCAATTGCAGTAGCCCGTTTCGTTTGTTGTTTGCCTCACTCTTTGTGTGACTTATTGGCCCAAAATGTGCACACACTCACACACATGCACATTAATAATGCATTGGCCCCTTTACCAACAGTTGTTGTCGTCTTGTTTATCGTTCCGGTCCGGTCCGCTCCAGTCCAGTCCAGTCTCACCCGTTCCTGCCAGCCTGGCTGCCTATCTGTCCGTCTGTTTGTCACTTGTTTTTGCCAAAATTGGCTCAGTTGTGGTTATGGCTGCTGTCCGCTCTTCTTCTTCGTCCACTTGTTGTTGTTGTTCTTGATACTCCTCGCCAAAAAAAAAGCAAGAACATTTTAAGAACGTGCACAGTAAACTGATGAACAGCTTGAGTGAGATAGAAACAGTTTTCGAGTGTGCAGGATAATGTAATGATTTGTGACAAACACACAAACAAACAAACACATACATACATAGTTAAGGCAGAGTGAGAAGAGATGCTGAGCTATCACACACACACACACACACGCACACACACACAAGACCCACCCACCAATCCAAGTTTTTGTTTTTGGCTCGTTTACGCATTTGCGCTCATTAGCATTATTGGCATGTGTCGCATTCGTGTTCGTGACATTGAGAGAGAGAGAGAGAGAGAGAGAGAGCGTGAGTGCGAGAGTGAGTTAAAGGTGACCAGGCGCACTTAATGCGGTCTCAGCTCATCTTTGGCCCATCTTCACGTGCTGTGTGCAATGGCCTGTTTATACACACACACACACACACACACGCACACACACTCACGTCTATTTGTATGTATGTATTTATAGATTTCCGGGAAGGCATTTGTTTTGGCCACACTGGGAACGTACAGCGATAAACTCGCAAACATATTGTTAATAATGTGGGTTTTTTTGTTATATCTGGTACGACCTTAGGCTAGGGCAGCATATGATAGCGACTAGCTAACGGCATCAGCTGATGACGTCATGCATTTGTGAATCACAACAAATTGCTGTGTTGCTAGTGTCGGCTAATAAATACAGCAGATCAAGTGGAATTTAAATGCCTTAGCCTTGAATCGCGAAATTCTTAAATTATTATATGTAGGCACATACTTATTAAGAAAAGCAATAGAATTTGCAAGCAATTGTTTTGTAAAAACAAAAACAAATCATCAATTCGACAGAAATTTCGTTCTTATTCATTACACACACACACACACAGCTCATCCAGTAGCAGCTATCTCTGTCGCACGCTCGTTTTAATTATTCACGTGCATGTGCGTGCGTCTCTGTGTGTGTGTGTGTGTGTGTGTGTGTGTGCTGCTATGCTCATTTGTCTCTTTGCATTCGCCGTGCATTTAATAAACAGTTGTTGCTGCTTGCACTTTGTTACTTGCTCTCTGTCTCTGTCCCCACCTTCGCTCGCAGGCGTTACGCTCATTGACGCCGAAATCGTAAACGCAGCAGACGTCGCCGTCGCCGTCGCTGTTAATGTCAAGATGTTATCAGCAGGGTTTCTTTTTAATGTCTTTTGCAAATGTCAACGTCTCGCACACACACACACACACACACACACACGCGCGTACTGTAAATTGACTGCTTGTATCGCCCTCTAATCTGAGTTCAATTGAAAATCCCCACAAATAATCAGCGTAAATTGCAATAATGGCAACATTTCATACACACACACACACACGAGCTAATTACAAAAAGCGTAATTGCACACACACACGTACATACATATAAATTGACAATGCATACTAACTACATATGTATGTACATATGTACATACATATATAAAAAAAAACAAGATCACGTTGCAAATGTCACTCAACGAGTCAAAGAGCGAGCTTACGAGCTTAAGAGAGCGCAAGAGAGTGAGTGAGCGGAATTGCGGATCAATTACACATGTTGTCTGACATGTGCATAAAAACCAAATCCAATTAGTACATTTTTACATGTCAAGACAACATAAAAGCAAAGGCAATTGCAACAAAACCCAAAGGGTTGCCGCAAATAAACCAAAAGCAAAAACATTTGCGGCAGGCAGCCAGCCAAAATGCGAGGGCGCGATTACAACAGAGCGAAAGAGAGCGTGCTGTAAGAGAGCGAGAGCGACTGAGCGAGCGAGCATAGCATAAAAATGTGTGTGCAGGCGGCGAAATAAGTACAACAACAACAACAGCAGCAAACGAGCATAAAATGTAAATGTATGTGTGTGTGTGTGTGTGTGTGTGTTGAGGCAGCAGACAAAGTTGAAGAAAAGAAGACAGCGATAAACGACGACGCGTCGCGACGTGGAGTTCGTGAAGCTCCCAACAGCAGGCAGCGACGCTGGCAGCGAAGTTGAGGGCTGCTGCTGTTGTTGGTTGGCTCGTTTACTTTGCTTGAATTTCAGTTTCTGCTGAGGTAAACAACATGCAGACCAGAGACAGCGACCAGGCCGGCAGTTTCCGACCCAAACAAGCAGATTGAACAGCCGTCGCCGTCGCCGCCGCTGACGTCGCTGTCGCTGCCTGCAAGAAGGGTAACGCAATGTCAATAATCATGCGTTGTTGCCAGTTTTCATTGTCGTTGTTGTTGTTGCTGCTGCTGCTGCTCTGTTGTTGTTGCTGTTGCTGCTGCTTTAGCTGTTTCATATGTTCGACTTGAGCTTGTTTCATTTTGCGGCTTGCTGCTTGCTTGCGACAAGTTGTATCTCTCCCTCTCTCTCGCTCTAGCACATGTAAAGCGTGTGCGTGCGTGCTGCTTGTCTTACTGCTTTATTGGTTTTTACAATTTTATATTTTCGTTGTCCCACTGCGGCTTTTAGTTGCTGTTCGCTGTTCGCTCTCCGCCCCCGCCCCCTTTCTCCCACTATATTTGCTGTGCGTGTGCGTATTTTTAGGTTAATATATTAACTGCAATTTTCTTTGTTCAAAGGCCGGGGCATATGGCATATGTACATACATACATACATATATTATTCTTGTTTCTTTGCCACTTCTTTATAATTTACACTTGATTTGTTTACTGCGCGTTCAAGTTTATTTTTGTTTTTAATTGCAAAAATAGCAGCACACACACACACACACACGCACATGCTCATCAAACAACCGCTTAACCCCTCTTTGCAATTGTGCTCGTCTCTTTTTCATTGACGCAAATCGCGTGCACATTTTTTGTTGTTGTTGATTTCTGTTACTTCTTCCTCTCTGTCTCTGTCTCTCTTAGGCGGCGCACTCTGCTTGCCCTTTTTTTTCTGTTTTTGTATATGGCGCGTATTTCCTGTTGTTGTTGTTGTAGTTATTGTGTTCTCGCTCTCTTTTGACTTTTCGGCTTTCTGTGTCTGTTGTATTTATGTTTGTGTTTGTGTTTGCATATCATTAACATGGAAAATGTAAGCCGCAAAAAAACAACATGAACGAAAAAAAGAGTTAGCAGCCCACGCAGCAGCTGAGACAGCTGCAGCTACACACACACACACACACACACACACACACACACACAGACACACACACAGAGATAACCCCACGCACTTGCATACTTTCATAATTATGCCGTATTTTTGTTGCAACTATTTGTGTTTGATGTTTTCGTTGCTTTTTCAATCGAACTTTTCACACATTTTTCAGCTGCTGCTCATTTTGTGTGTGTGTGTTTCTGTGGTTTTGTCTGTTTTCTCGTTTTCATCTCGGTTTGTTGTTTGTTTGCTGCACATTTTATGGCCTTTGTGATTTCTCTCTCGCTCTCGATGTATTTCGTTATTGTTGTTGTTCTTCTTCTTGTTGTTGTTGTTGTTTAATACCCACGCAAACGCCCACGCAAATTCTTCGACTTAAAACATAAACACGTTCCCCCAAACAGTTTGTTTATGCGCTCACAATTTATACATTATTGTTAAAAAACATTCCATTTTAGTAGAGGATGCCTGCGGCACATATTTTTAAACAATATTTTTATGAGCTGATTTTTAATTTACTATGGCCACTGCTGGCATTTTATTATCGAGTAATATATTTACGGAATTCGCTGTTGGGCAAACTTTCATTTCGAACCGAGAGCATACAAATCTATAAATATATCATTCTATATGTACTACTTGGTTAACATTTGAATTCGCCCATGCAAATACCTTTTGAAATTCCATTTTCTTTGGGATGTTTCAGGTTGGGATTAGCTGCTCAGAAATTCCACTTTAAAATGTATTTAATTAAATCTGCTTACAGTGATTAATTTGTATTGAAAAACAAAAAACAAATCACAAAAAAGAACAACAAAATATTTGTGTAATAAAAAAAAATTGTAATCACAGTTTTTAAGGTCATTTGGTCACAATTGCGATTTAATGGAATTCTGAAATCAGCGAGAAACAAAGAGAGTTTTTTAAATACATACTATATAATGATTAATTAGCTGTTTGTTCAAGTAAATGAGATCATTTCTGTTTCAATAATGTGCTGGGATCTTTTGTTGCTGATAGAATGTCTATATTATGGATTATAAAATGGCATAGACTGAAAACATAAGCTTAGCCAATTGAAATGTTTTCTAGTTGATTTATTTTCTTTAATCTGCTCATGAATTTTCTTGGAAAGTGATAGTAAATGGGAATTTTGTATTTGTTGTAAAGAATGACACAATTTATATACATACATATATATTTTAATGTATAATTCTACTTCTGTAGATTATTTGCTTACATTTTGAGTGAATTTTCGTTTTAAATATCAAAGACTTGTGCGAAAATGGAAGGAAAATATAAATTTTAAGGTGTTCATATAATTTGAATATTTTTCTTCGTAGTGTTTTAGTCGATTACCAAAATTGATCTTTAACGCACGTAAACTGATTTGCATACAAAGAGCTGCTGCAATTGCTTGTTTGCCATTTCCGATTCACCTCCAACTTCCGATTATACACACACACACACACACATACACATACATATGCTCATTCACATTCACACTCGCACACATTCCAATTGGAATTGCAATTTTCGCTGTTTCAATATCTCGCGCGCGCGTCTGAAAACGCCCACAAAACGCGCGTAGGTCGCTTCGCATGGACTCGAGGGCTGATGCTGCTGCTCCTGCTGCTCTGGGTAATAGGAAAATGTCAGGGATGTAGGAAGTGGGAAGAGGGGCTGAGAGTGGTTTGGGGGGGGATTCAACTGTTGCCGGCTGCAAGTTGCTGGCGTGTTTGCATATGGAGTGGAACGTTCTTGTCATTCCTGTAGTTTTGGAGCATTGTTTGCCAGACGACAATCGTGATGATGATGATGCTGATGCTGATGAGAACGTTGGGCCACGCCCATTAAGCAATGTTGTCCTCAACGTCATGATCTTGGTCCTGGCTAGCTGCTCCTTTGCCAGAGCAACCAGAGCAACGAAATACTCATTACGGTCAAACAAAAAATACAGAGAAACACATGTGAGCAAGTGCTAAAAGCTACGGTAAGCAACTGGCAGATACCCTGTATAATAAATATATAGTATATATACATATATACTCATGAGATTGCCAGCTCAGATGATTTGCTTGATTTGATTTATAAATATAAAATACTGCTTGCTAAATCTACTAATTATATAATTTGATTTTGATACCCCATGCTTATCACATTTTGTTTATAGGGTGCTTAAAAAAACAAAAACAATTACCATGCCATGCGGTGGGGGCTGCTAACAAACAAAGTCTGCAACAGATTGCAGCAGTCCGAAAGTTTGGCCTTTGTTCTTGCCACAGTGTTGTTGTTGCCACAGTGTGTTGTTGTTGCCTCTCGCCGGTGGCCTTCGTTGCATGCGTGACAGCTGCCGTTGCTGCCACTTCTACTTCTACTTCTCCATCTTCCACGTCCACTTCGTCACTTGATGCTGTTGCTCATTTCGCTCAAGTTTGGACGCCAGGTTATTGACATGCCACATTTGACTCCCAATCTCAATAGTCGACTCAAATTTCTTCTTCTATATACATACATATTTGGTGCGATTTGGAGTCTTTTGGGAGTTTTGCTTTAAACTGCCCTTGGGCTAAGATCAAAGGAAATCAGTTTACTTGTTCAAGCACACAAATCTGAATAAACAAATTTTGGCTTTATATATTTTACAAAGTTATGCAGGACAGTGGCCTTTATGCAATTATTAAAGTTCGATTTGGAATATGAATTTGAAGCGCAAATTGTGTGGCTCAATTTAAAGCTAGTATCTAATAATAAATAAAAAAATGGAGGAAAATGTGTATTACAGGGCATAAACATACATTTTACTTTAAACAACTCCCAATTAGTTGTTGCACAAATGAAATTTTACTCAAATTTTCATGCTTTAACAAATTGACAGACAAATGTCTGAAAATACAAAATAAACTTTAAATAATTGCACTGCAAAACAAACATAAATATTCACACAAGATATGTGTACACTTAAATATGAGAATATATATATATATATATATATATGTATGCATATATTTTATTTTGCATTATTTATGTTTTATCTTTGATCTCTTTGGAGCGCCAAACGCACGTGTTAAATATTTCAAATGTCGCATATTTCAAAATTTCTGCTATTGTGTGTCATCATTTTTTGTGTGTTTGAGTTGTTGTTGTTGTTGCTGTTGATTTTGGCCACGCCTCTCTGTGTGAGCGTCATAAATTTGTGTGCAAATCCGGTAAAATTTATGCATAATTCGTCTTTTCCACTTTGTGGCGGCTGTCATTGTTGCTGTTGTTGTTGTTGTTGTTGTTTATCGCCCTCGACATTGAGGCTTTAATTGTTAGCAACAAACGCAACGAAAAATATATATATATATATATATAATATAATAATATAACGCCACTTTTGTGCCATTTATGTAAATATTTGCATAAAATTATGCTTATGTATCACATTAAATAATTTTGGCGTCTCACTCTCGCTCTCTCTCGCTCTCTCTTTGTTGCTATCCCTGTCTGGGCTGAGCTTTGAATATGTCACGTATTCAGCTTTCAGCGGTTTTGTATTTCCGTCTGCTGACTCAGAGAATTGAGACCGACTCACGAGAGTTAATATTGATATTATAGTTTCTTATGTATGCTCTCGACTCTCTTATTGCATATATTATATATATATATGCATATATATAGCAGATATTCGAGTCTTCATCAATAAGCAACGGAAGAAATATGACTCAAGCCAATGGACTCGAGTGGAGAGAGCTTTTTGTGTGTGTGTTCCAAACATTCTATAAGTGCTTCCAATAAATTGAAGCGGAGAACGACTTGAAAATGTAAATTTTGTGGGAAAGCATAAATTTCACACTCGTAAAAGTATTGCTTTATCATAAGTAATGCCCACAATATCGTTAGTTGGCAATCTTTAAATGTCGTTAAATTATATCGAACATTTCTTGACAGGAAAATGTTTAAATCGTAAAATAATGATGGGTCTATAAAATGATGAAAAATATTGTATGCAAACAAATTTGTAGAATTGCTGCAAGATCTGATTACTTTATTATATAAAGTTATTGGTTTTGTGCTGTCAGAATGAATTATATATATTCTGAATAATATTCAGCAATTGTTTAATCTTTTTGTTCTTGCTATATTCTTAAAGTCGGATTTCCTGAATTCCCTTTTAAACTATCTAACATTGACTCATAATTAAGAAACAAATATCTTAAATTTGTCATTATATTGAATCCTAACGATGACTGAGAAGTAAAATTGCATAATGCACATACTTGAAATTGTCGTTAAGAATTTTATACAATTACTCATTATATTATTCCGAATTATGACTCATGATACATTTGATAATTTTGATATTCTGTGTATCAATTTCAGTAAATCACAATCACATTTTATTTGCAAATGAAATGTTTTTGTGTAAATTCAATTTGACTTGCTGCAATTGACCTTGCCACACTGTGCGATTGGAATTTTGTTTGTACATTTTGCTTTCGCCTATGACTTTTGGTCAGCAAATTTGCGCAGCTTGAAAAAATGCTCAAAATTTACTTAAGAGCAACAAAAAAAATATGCAAGTTTGTATGTAAATACATATATATATATATATATACATACATATATGCAGATGTTATGGCAAATACAAATAAGTTGTGTACATAAGAAATATTAAAACAAGAATAGTTTTTACTGCGGTCTCTTCTGCCTCTGCTTCTTCTTTATTTACCACTCACTACGATTTCGTTTGCCTCTAAGCGAATTTACATTTTCATTTACGCCTGAAATGAGCACGAGATTTGCCTGCAATGGTGTGTGTGTGTGTGTGTGTGTGTGTGTGTGTGTGTAGACCTTTCCTGTGCCTTGGCATTTGCTGTGTGTTGTATTATTTACACACACACACCACACACACAAACTACACCACCCACTTACACACACCAGCCAACTAGGCAAACGCCGTTAGCGCCACCGGCTGGGGTCGCTACCCCTTACAGCCCCCTTAAGCCCCCCACCCCTTTAGGCAGCCCGTCACCCCACCCTTGTATGCGCATCATATGCAAATACTCGTAATATTTTTCAAATGTTGTTTGCTTTAGCTGCTGCACACATTTTTTTTTCTCCTTTTTTGTATGTATTTTTTTTTTTTTTGCTTTTGCTCTCTGTGCCTGCGTGCCTGCCTTTTCACATTTTTCAATTTTCCACGTTCGCTTTGTTGTCGTCGCTGATGATACTACACACACACACACTCGCACACACACTATACCACATACATACATACATACATGTATTGAGGCTTTGTGTTGCTTACATTTTCATTATATATTTTTATACTCTTTTCGAAGAAAATAGTATATTAAGTTTGTCCTGAAGTTTGTAACGCATAGAAGGAAGCGTCGGAGACCCCCAAAAGTTACTGCCAGTATGCTTAGAATGACAATACAAATTGATCTAGCCATGTCCGTCTGTCTGTCTGTCTGTCTGTCTGTCTGTCTGTCTGTCTGTCTGTCTGTCTGTCTGTCTGTCTGTCTGTCTGTATGTATGCAAACTAGTCCCTCAGTTTTTGAGCTATCGCGATAAAACTTTGCACAGACACTTATTATTCCAGGGGACAGCACATTGGTCGGAGCTGGCCGGATCGGAATACTATATCTTATAGCTGCCATACAACTCGAAATCGGTTTTGGCCATATATCCCATGTTTTTTAATCTATCGCGATGAAACTTTGCACCGATACTTATTATTCAAAGAGACATCACATTGGTTGGAGCCGGCCGGATCGGATCACTATATCTTATAGCTGCTATACAACTGGCAATGAATTAAATATTCTTAGAACAAAAAAAAAATGTTACGCGACAAAACGATTTTGTACAGCTTATGAAATTTCAGTGGTGCAGTCGGCAGAGTGAAAATTGCCTATTGGTTCGAAAAGAGTATAAAATCTTCGGCACGCCGAAGATAATCCTTCCCCACTTGTTTTACATGTTATTTTTTTCTTCCTAACAATTCTCACTTTGCTCTTGAGGTTGCCAAAAGGAAGTTGTCCTCCCTTGCGCCCCCTATCCGCATAAGGCCCCTGGTGTCCACCCCCTTGCTGCCAACAACTGTTTGCATTCCAAATTACCCATGGGCCAATGGACTGTGTTGCCCCTCGCTGTTTTGTAGCTGCTTCTTGATGCTTCTTGGCTTCTTGGCTCCTTGGCTCTCTTCCGTTCTGGTTTGCTTTTATTTTGCTTTTGTGTTATTTTCTTCCATTTTTTTTATTTTGCATATGGTAAATATCAATTGGCAATTGGCAACGCCGACGTTGACAGTTTTATGCCGCAGCTAATTAGATTTGATAAAGTTTCAAGTCCAGTCCTACAACAATAACGAAAATGCTTCAGTAAACAAATCGACAATAAACAACAAACTCAATTCTCAACGGGTTTCAATTCGCTTCAAATCATGATGAATGCGTTTCAATTTGGGGCATATTCTTTTTTGTGCTCAGATCTTATGTTATAAAAGTCGTCTTGCTCAGTTATGGAAAGGAAATATGCAAAATGATTTAAAAATTACTTTTTTGAAGAATTCGACATTTTAATAGGGAGGAATTTTAATAGGGATTGTATGATATAGTAAGGGTAGGACCTTTTCATATATATTTAAGTAATTGTAAGTCTTATTTTCACCTTGTTTTATCTAACAAACTTAAATCCGTTTTTTGTGTTTTAATTTTTAGTTTCTGCGATCTTAAACACATAATATCGAGTCATATATTCTCCACTATTACTTATTGGAATCTAAGGAATTTCAAGCACATTCTAACTGAAATCAACACTTTACTTTTGTATATTATTATCATTTCAAGCTAGAGTGCTCTACGATTTACAACAGTCACTCTGCCCCTAAGCCCCCCCCCCTCAAAATTTGCTCCCAGCTGCTATGCTTTTTTCGGCAGCTGCTCTCAAATGATATACGAAACTGAAATTATAGAGCAGATTCAGCTTGTTGTTTGTTTTTACAGCTGTGAGAGCTGTTAAAGCACTCGCTGTGGCCTTTTTGTGTTTCTATCTCGTATCTCTGATTATCCAGCACACATTGATTGATGACAGGGTCATGTTAAAGCTGCGTTTGAAAATGTTTGTTGTTTGATTCAATTGCAATGATTGCGATCGTATGTATACCAAACAAATGTACGAAAAAAAACCCTTGAATCCACATTGGATACCACCCAAACTAATTACATATTTAAATGCATGCAGGCGCTGACAACTAATGGGGGAGGGGTTGGGGGGGGGGGTGGTGATGGGGGTTGTGTGGGAGCCTGAATTGGTTTAGTCAAAGTGCATAACAAATGTGAACCCGAGACTCTCTCGCTCTCTCTCTCTCTCTCTCTCTCTCTCTCTCTGTCAGGCGTACTCACTCTTTTTGAGTATATGTTTGCATACTTTGCGGCCTGTCCAGGCAGTAACCTAAACTACCCACCTCTTACCCCCTAGCCAGCCACAAAGGGGGGCTCCCACGCTCAGCTCAGCAGCACAGGCTGATGAAAAATTTACATAAATTACTGCAGACTGGACGACGAGAGCACAGGAACAGGAACAGGGCCAAAACAACATGCGAGACCCATAAGCCGAGGCAAAACGAACAAAACAAAAAAAAAATCATAAAAACGAAACGAAATGAAATGAAAGAGAGAAGCGGCGAGCAGGGAGAAGCAGCGACGTTGACGATGACGACAACGACAACAAAATTAGCATAAATGTGTTGGAGTTTCATTTTGGCACAGTATATATAATAAGCATTATGCATTTGCGTGTTTGCTGCTGCTGTTGTTGTTGTTGTAGCTGTTGTGGGCCATAGTTTGAGCCATGTTCCCCAAGCGTGCGACATGAAATGTTTTGAAAACAGCGCTGAAGGACAAGTAATAATATGCAACAAAAACAAACACACAAAAATAGCGAGAAGAAAGAAGAAGAAAAAGCGTTGAGCTGTAATTTGGATACGCTTGTCGATCCTTTGAAGGCAATGCAGAGAAAAACAAGCAATCCTTCGTGAATGATGTAATACAATATTTAATCATGCATTTAATATTTAATCTTTAAAGGCGATTTTAAACAAAAGTCAACGAAAAGAAAACTTAATACTAAAACTGCTTTGCTATTGTAAATGATTGGGTATTATATGAAATGTGGAAACATTGCAGGATGCGATAGAAACAAATGCAAAATAATAAAAGCTGAATTATATCTCTTAACTTTATGTCTCATGTAATTGAATCATTTAAAATTGTGATACCAAATCCACAAAACAGCTTCTTTCTTTTCTAATGTAAGGCAAATAAGTTTTTTAATTACATTAAAATATATACATATATCCCATCTATAAGCTCCACAGCCCAGTAACAATCAGCTGTCTCTTGTCCCACCCAGTGGAAGATAAAGCATTCCATTGCGCATCTTCGATTCCTATATCGAATTTAATTTGACACTTCTGATGAATTGTCCATTTGCGATGATTATTGAATTCGCATCGCATGCGGCTCAGCTTTAGATTACCGTAAATTCAACTATGTCGTGTGTTGTAAGTAAATGGGGTATTTCTCTAAGTCTCTCGCCCTGCATTCCACCGGCTTCCGCCGTCTACCCCGTTTAGCTCAGTCCGAGTTTAATGACCAGGCCCAAGTTTCGTATGCGTATTCGTATTCGTGTTCGACATGGCGAACTCGCCAATTACACACAGAGTCCATTGCAGCCGTATGTTGCTCAGTTTGTTTGTCCATCTCTCTCACACTGCCCCCCGACCCCTCTCTCGCTCTCTCACTCTTACTGCTTGTGTGTGTGCATTTTTAATCATGTGCTTGCCTACTTACGCAAAGTCCAACGTTGTTATAGGCCAGGCCCATTTGGGAATAGCGCAATGTGCCACGTACTTAGTTGCTAATTCTTTATGTGCACACGAGCATTTTTATAGTTGGATACCCTAAGCACGGCATAATGGCTTTGCCATTAATTAAGCAACATATAAAACATACGTATGTAGAGCACAATATTTGATATTTAGACGGGCAGTGGAAAGTCTTCGGTTTTCTAAGGCGAGACAAACAGAAAATAAAGATAGTATTATCTTAACTTTTTCAGCATGTATATACATTCAATATTAATAATAATAATAGATATAAACTCTGAATATATGAAGAAGTATATGCAGGAGATCTAATTGATATGCCGTACTAGAAACGTTTAAGAATAACGCACAAAGAAGAATTGAAAAATCGAAAGCTTTTGACATCATATGCGAGAAAGAGAAAGAATATATTTTATGCTCACATATGTATGTTATCCAAGTGCTCTTAGTAAAATAGTTACACACAAAATGTATAAAGTACAGATGCTAATGCAAGGCGAAGGTAGTAAAGAGAGTAAAAGCTGGTCAACTGCATCTAGGGTATACGAAATGTGTTGTTAAGCAATATTTAGTATTTCGCTGTTGCGCTTAATGTGCAGAGTGCGCCCCCAAAGGCAAGCTTTGAAAGTCCATTGCCATGCGAGTCACATAACCATGCCCATATATACGAGTGGATAACTGTGTGTGTGCGAGTGTGTGTGTGTGTGTGTGTGTGTGGATGTGAGCTAGTGTGGGTGCTGTGCTGGCGATGGAACGGAAGTGCACAGTGTACAGGTACAGTAAAGGCTCGTAAAAATGTGCAAATTTGACACTTGATATTCAATGTCAACGACGACAACAGCAACAACAGCAACAACAATAAGAACAGTGACTGTTCCATTGTGGGTAAATCGATGTTCAATGAAAAGCACTTGGCCAAAGTTGCAGCATGTGGCATGTGTGAGAGGATAGTTGTATGTTGTATGTATTGGTTAGTTGTTGTCTACATTGCATTTCGAGTCTATTTCACGTTTAGCACGTTCTGTGCCACTTTTGCCGCTTGGTCGAGCTATTTACTCTTCCATCTATTTGACTTGTTTTTCTTGTTGTTGTCGGCCAAATTCCAATTTCACAAATGTCACTGCATAGTTTTAGGCGTTTAGCAGGGCGTTGGCTTCAGACTCGCATACAACATGTGGGCTATTTATTGTGCCACGTCACGCCCAACACTGGGCAAACAAAACGGAGGAAGTAAATTTATATGGGAACATATGTATATATCTATACTATGTATGTTTGAATATCATCGCATTTGCCTGTATTTGTATTTGTATTTGTATTTGTTTGCTTTTTCTGCATTTCATAAATGGCGTCGTGCTTTCTTTATTTACCCTTTGGGCGAAATGTGATATTTCATTTATACGACCTTTACTAAAATGTACTCATATTTTTATCTGATGCCATTCAAAATGGTTGCCTTGCGAAAAAAGCTCCATATCAAATGTTTGTTATATGTTTATCTAAATAACGTTTATAAATTGAAACTTTTATTGGCTTTTGATTGTGGTTTCTTCAGAGATTTATGAAACTAGCTTCTCTCTAATCAACACCCTTTGCTCAGTTTTAACATAGAACTCCTGATTCTTACTCCATGTTGACATTCCGCTTTTTATTAAGCGCTTTGAGCCGCTTTTTGGCAAAAGCAAAAAACAAAAGCAAACGATACGTGCATAAAAACGAAAGAGAAATGTTTGCTTTACCAAATATGAAAATTCCTTTGGCCTCACGTCTTGTCAAAGCCTCGCGACATGAATCCTTTGACTTTTAGCACTTTGTGCCACTGAGCGGAACTTCAAAGTTTGCGCTAAAAGTCGGAGTTCGCTTTGAGAGGAGCTGCAGGACACAAAAAATACAAAAAATGGGAAAAATAGAAAAATAAAACCAGGAACTTTGACGGCTCATAAAGGCAAGGCTCAAAAATTCTACAGTGAAAATGAAGCAATTGAGTGTGTGTGTGTGTGCGGGTGTGTGCGGGTGTGTGTGTGTGTGTGTGTGTGCAGCTGCCCAAGGAAGGATAAAGCGAAAGAGACAGAAAGCGAGAACGTTTTTGAGCGACTGAAACAAAAGCTTCAACAGTTAATACCCGTTGCTTATCAGCAGTTGGCAAACTTTGCATTGACTGGTACACACACACACACACACACACACACAGTCGCATACACACACACACACACACACACACACACACACACAATGACAATCAGAAAATGTGAATACAATGAATATCCAGCCACAAACATCTGGACAACTTTGTGAACGACTGTGAATATAAGTACATATATCTGGCGGATGCGGATGCGAATGCGAATGCTTTGACTGACTCCCTGCTCCTTGCTCCTTGCTCCCCGCTGTCCTGCTGTCCTTGTGTCTCTGCCATATCTGCCGCTTGCTGGTCTCTGTTTAAGTCGGCGGCTTGCTCTGCAGCTGACATCATTGTCTTGCAATGCGCTCATTTGAGGCAACGACGACGACGACGACGACGACGACTGCATAACTGTAAAGCGCGGTGGCGCCAAAAAAAAAACACACACACCCACTTGCAATACGTGCATGTGTGTGTGTGTGTGTATTCTATACCCCATACCCCATGCCCCTTAGGTCTGTTCGCCTACTTTCATATGCTGTGCTCTGAATGTTCCCATTCTCTTCATTTTACACATTTTTATTCAGCACGTTTTTGCCCTTTTTTTCTGTTTGTTTGTTTTTTTTTTGTTGCGACAGCTTTTGTGCTTGCGCCTTTAATTGAAGATTTTTTGACAGCAAACGTCGTCGTCGTCGTCGGAGTCCGACTCGTTGTTGTTGTTGCTGTTGCCCATAGAAAGTCAAGATAGATGTAGAACAGTCATAGAGTTCGTAGAACTTTTAGCAGCTGCTGCTGCTGTGGCAGCGATAGTGTTAGCTGTCAGAAGGCAACAACACAGCACAACAAACACAACAAACACAACAAACAAACACACACAGCCTTGGTAGTAGCGAAAAGCAAAGAGCTCTACTTTATGCTCAGCACCTTTCACTATCGACATCAGACTTGCTTTTCACTGTTTCCATGTGGCCTGCATTTGCAATAAGCTGCACAAACATCAAGGCAACTACATATATACATATATACGTCTATATATGTATATTTAAGCATTTTATATATATCTTTGTTTTGCTTGTGCCTGTAATTAAAGTAGAAGTTTTTGTGTGGCTGGCATTTAGGCGTCACTTATATACCCTACAGAAGGGCCTATTGGCTAGCTGGCAAAGTTCATTTAAAGGCATACTGATCTCAATCATGATTATTTTGATAAACTCTATAGTTTTAAATTTATTTATATTTAGTATATGCAAACTTTTAAATTATCAAAATCTTGTCAGCTTTTCAGTGTGATTTTAATATAATATATATTTAGATAGTTTCGTATTTTATTTACTAGCTCAAAAGATAAACAAATCGAACACAAAATTACTCTCTTGCGGCCAACTTTGACTACACACATTAAGAGCACCTGCTGATCTCATTGTTTGCACATTCCATGTGCCACAGTGAGTGCAAGCAAAAGAAAAGTTTTCAATTTCGCGTGCTTGCAACAAATCCATTTGCAGCTTGGCACGTGCAACTCGAGCTGCAGCAGGAGTCGACTCCAAATCTCGAAGTCCAAGTCCAAGTCGAAGTCGAAGTCGGCGCCAAAGTCGCGTGTGAATAAATTGGAGCCAACGTGGTCTTTTTTCCCCTTGTGTTGTGTTGTTGTTTTGCTTTGGCGCCAGCTCCTTGTTTCGTATTTTTGTTTTTCATAATTTTTTTTTCACCGTTTTCACCCCGAAAATAAAGTTTGAAAAGTGCAAACTCAGATTTGAGCTTTATGCATTTTACTGCTGTTCGCTCTCATTTTTTTGTCTTGTCATTTTTCATTGCCAATTCGAAATTAGCTGCATGTTGACTTGGCCAAATGCATTTGGCGCTCGTTTGTAAGTAACATTGGCTCACATTTATTGCATATTCATGGACACTGCGGCAGGGGGACTACTGTAATAGCGACAGCAATCATGAATATTGATAAAGCAAATTGTTTGTATTTGTTTGCATTTTTGCTGGGGTTTATTATTTTCGTTGGCCCCGGACGCAAAATCGCAGCGAAATTGTAAAAATTGCAACTGTTGCAAAAATTGCATAAATTTCGCGAAAAGTGTTAAATAAAAGTGACAGCAAAATAATTAAAATGTTTGAGCTACTCTTTGCAATGATTTCATGTCATTTTTGTTGATAAATTAGATTACGCGTGATATTGGTAAATAATATTTGACTTTAGTCAACACTTTAAAAACAGTTCAGAAGAGGAGCTGAAACAGCATTTAAAACAACTTTTAAAGTGCACGTTTTGTAGAACACTAAACTATTCTATATTGAATTTTTAAAAACCTTAATTCTGCTGTTTTTAATTACCGTTGAATACGTAAAATATATGTATGTATATATATATGAAAATGCTCACAAAATGCTCAGCAAATTGAGCAACGCATTTCGAATTATTCATTTGTGGCTCTTTGAAGATGGATTTAACAAGCAACTTGACTGCTTTTCGCATATAGTATTATACAAATATATGTATATACATTTAACCATGTAAAATTTCCAATGATTCGATTTGATTTACTTGCACAGGTCAAATCCAGTAGAAGGCAAAAAGGAAAAAGCGCTCAAAAGGTGCAGAAAATCGATGTTGTTGGCTTTTCCCGGCTCATATCGTGTGTGGCGCACATTAAGGGGTTTTGTTCCGGCGAGGAAAAGTGGGGGCAGGGATGTGGATGTGAATATTGTACGGTTGTGGTCTTTCGTATACCAGCCAATTATACATTGCGCAAAATAATAAAAATTAACGATTGCGGCCGGCTATCATCAATAGCTGACCCAATTTTCGGCAACAAGTTTTTTTTTGTTGGAATGACGCAATTTGATTTGCCAAAAACATGGCCGAATCCGTTTTGTAAACCAAAATAATATAAAATAGCAAAAAACCACTTTGATATGGCCTATTCTCTGATTGTGGTGGAGAATCAATTTTGTAGCTGTTTCAAGTTTTGTATTTGATGTTGTAGATGCTGTAGATTGATCGTAATGTTCTATAGAAAATTGAACATTTTCCATTTATTGCGTTTCTACTGAAGAGACATGAAATGTGTAAAGGGTCTAGAAAATTACCTATTTTATTTTATTATTTCTATTTGATGCATTAATTCTTTTGATTGAAAGACGCAAACAACAGATAACTAAAACCCTTTTAATATTTAATTAAAAAAGTGCTGTTGTAGCTGAAGGCATAAAGTTTAAAATGCAATTTACTACCTTGCAGCATTAGTATAAACTAATTACTATTAGCTGTACAACATTTGCTTTAATTTGGTATCTGTAATTGGAATTTAATTGTAATTTCTCGCATTTGTTGTACAAAAATACTTGCATACTTTTTAGCGTTGACAATTGTGCTTCTATCAATATTTGCTGAATGCCGTGTATTTGATTTGAATTTGTGTGTATTTTATTTATTTAATTGAACACAATCGTTTTTATTATTATTTGCTTAACTATTTTTGGTTTTTCACCACCGCCCATCCAATTAATTGCCAATAATTTAAAGCAGCTGCCGAAACTTTGTGTATACTATAAACAAATTTTTGCACAGCAATCGAAAATTTAAATTTGCAGGTAAACAAATTAAACACGTCGAATAATGAGCAAAACATTTTAATTGTGCGTCGCTCGGACTAAATTAAACACGAAAACCAAGCACAGCACAGCACAGCAAAAAAAATACAAAAACAAACAAAATGGCAGTCCGGGCAAAAAGTAGAAATAGCAACGTGTAAAGAAATGAACAAAATGTTGCCATGGTATGCACCACCCTAAGCCACCCAACCACCCAACCCCACCCAGCTGCCCCACTCCGCTATCGCTCAGTTCGCGTCCCCAAGCGTCAGTTTAGAGCGCCAGACTGACTTGTGGCATATGCTAATGAGTCCTGTGCGGCGCTCTCTGTCTGTCTGTCTCTCTGACTCTCTGACTGACTGACTGACTGTCTGCCTGTTTGTCTTTTTCCGTGTCTCTATCTGTGCAGTCCTGGCGTAACTCAACTTGTCTGGAAGATAATTCCCAGCATGCCTGCTTTGCTGCTGCTGCTGCACGGCAAAAAGCAAACCAACTGTTCGTGCATTTTAAGCTGCTTGTTAGCGCAGCTTTGCTTTAACTATTCTGCACGACTATCGCGTGTGTCATAATGTTTTCATTACATGCCCTGTAATAATTGAGAAACCAGAACGGCTGTATATGACAGCTTTTTTCTATATATTCAAATCTATGCAAACGAACTTCGAGTGTCTCTTATTCATTTCAATGTGTGAGCAAAGCTATAGCAATTGTTTAATGAAAAAGTTGAGCAAATGTGTAATTTATATATTAAAAAACAGGCACAAGTTGGCAAAATTTATATATTTACTTGCTGGTAATCAGAAAAATGTATATTCTTTACATATATTTTTCAGTAGGGTTTAAAACTACTTCAAGAATCAAGACTTGATTATAATATGTTCGGAATATATTGTATTCAGTAATCATTGATGTACAAATTTTTGAAACTAATTCAAAACCTTCTAAAAAGATAAAGTAGTTGCTTGTATTTTCAATAAAATCATATTGATTTTTACATTTCAATATCTTAGCTGACATATATGCTATTTCTTCAAATTGATCAAGTCATGCTGTAAGAATCACAATAGCCAGTGTATCTGGAGAGTGTACCCTCTTATCTATTAGTCTCTGCCCCTTCTTGCATTGCCTTGCAAGCGCACTGACCATGAAAAATGCAGTTAAACTGTGACGCAAATAACAAGAAAAGAGAGAGAGAGAGAGAGAGAGAGGGCGAGAGAGGGACAAGAGAAAGAATACGACTGACTATGAATAAGATTACAAAAGCCGAAAGACATTTGCGGAACGACTCTTGAGTTTTGAGCGTCCGCCCCCCAAGTTAATGAGGAAATAAGCTTAGATAATGCGAGCAGACATCATGTTGGCCACAGCCACACGAGTGGGGCCAGACTCGACAGGGTGGAGCTGGGGGATGGGGATGGGGATGGGGACAAAAGTGGGGAGCACACTCGTCTCATATTCTCATGTTTGCGGTTGTGTCACTTAAGCATTTTGTAAATGGTTTGTTTTGTCTTGCAATTAGTTTGAAAGGGCTGCCCAGACCCTGGACAGAAAACATATGTATATATATATATATATATATATGTGGAGGGAGAACTTTTAGACAATGAACCGCTTTGTTTTGTTTTGTTTGCTTGTTTGGCATCAGGGGGGGCATTCCAAGTCAGTGGGGTGTAACAAATTATCGCATATCTTTTGCATACCAGAAGTGCAAGCAATAATTGACCCGTTGGCTCAATTTATTGCTGATTGATAAGTTTGTTGTCTGCAATTCAGTATATATTGTTCAACTGTGTGCGAAAAGTATCAATTTAACCACTCCGATTAGCTAGTCAGGCAGGCTAAATAATTTAATTTATCTGGATTATGTTTCGTTATCGTTTAAAAGTCATACGTCAGATGCGCCAAAAACAAACTAATTAACTTTTTGTATCTATATAGTCGACATACATACATTGTAACAATAACAAGATGCGACATTAATTATGCAATAAATTACACGTTTTATGCATGCAGCAAAATAATAATAATAAATGTTTGCGTTGCTCCCAAAAACAGCGTCGAATTTAATTAAAATGCCAAACGCATCATAAATATTCCATATACATATATATATATGTATATATTCTTTTTTTGAGTGCCTCAGGCCAAGTTTTTCTATCAAATTCAATAAAATCGAATTAAATGCAGCTTTAAGCAGGTTTTTTTTTTCGTTTGGTGAAAACAATTTGACAATTGCTTATAATCAACTTTGAAGCACTTTTGAATTGGGGCTAAGTTCATAGGCTTTATTTAAATAATACCCAAGGACAATGACAAATGAGCTGCTTTTGTTTTACGGTTCAAAAAGGATCAACTTTGGTAAATGTGTTAACAATGGACACAATGTGTTTGTGTGTGTGTGTGTATGTGTATGTATCTGTGTGTCTGTCTGTCTGTCTGTCTGTGTGCTTTGTTTTGCTAGCCTTTCACCACATCAATTTGTCTAAAACAATGTCTGTCTGTCTGCTAGTCAGCCCCTTTGTGCGTCACCTTTGTTTGCATAAAAGAACTGCACCCACAGCATTAGGTTAACATATTGACGCATTTTTGTTGAAATGGGTTAAAAGCGAACGCTACCAAAACGTTATTTGATTAGCCAAAACGAATATTTGATAAACGTCAAGAAGAACCAATTTAACAATTATTCTTTCTCCAGCTGCAGGCTTACATGTTTAATGGGAAGTTCAGAATTTTCTTTTTATTATTATACCCTTTTTCGAAGAAAATTACCTCCATTATGATAAGGATGACAAAACAAATTAAAACGGTCCATGTTCGTCTGTCTGTCTGTATGTTTGGAAACTAGCTCCCTAGTTTTTGAACTATCGCGATGAAACTTTGCACAGAGATTTATTATTCAAATGGACTGGACATTGGTCGGAATCGGCCGGATCGGACCACTATATCTTATAGCTGCCATACAATTGGAAGTCGGTTTCGGCCATGTATCCCATATTTTCGTAACTATCTCCTTCAGAACAAAATGAAATATAACAATCGCACAAAGCTTAAGAGTAGACTAAATACAGAGGAAAAACCATGAACAAATTGGTCTGGAACTTAAAAATCGGTTCGGTTTTGGCAAAGTTATGTGAGCTTTAAGTATTCAAAAGGAAATTTAAAAAAACCGAACTTGTTTTTATTTGTTTCGCATCCCTAAATGTGACTTTGTTTCTGAGAGGAAGTTTCTCCTATGATAACTTTGTTGTAGCCATGTAGCTATTAAAAATTATATTCTATTATATTTTATATTTTTATATATGACTAAAACTTTATTCCTATCTCGTTTATTTACAGGTACGTACCTGTTCATGTGTTCTATATGATATCTGATTTTATATATACCCCAACGGGTAAGTAATGTTAAAGTCTTTCCGCTTTGTTGTTGCCAAAAATACATTTGCGGAATGCAACAAGCGCCAATGTCAATATTTATAGATGTTTTATGGAATTTACATGCCAAGGCCAGTAAATTGTTTTCGTATTTTGGTTGTGGGCGCTGTGGGGGTGGTTGGTCCAGCAAAAACAAAAAACAAAAGCCAAAATTACCAAAATTGCCAGATGAAAAATGAATGCGCTTTCGTCATGCAAAAGTCTCGTCAAAACTTTTCAACGAGCCATAATTTTATGGCAACCATATGAATGCAAAAAATAACAGTCAGCTTTATTGTGGTTGCATATATATATACATATATATCTATGGCGGAATATTTTTAGGGTAGCAGTGGTGTCAAAACGAAGAAGTATTGATTTGCTTAAGATTACGATTAATAACAATGTTTGATATGATAGTAAGAGGATTTCAAGTACTTTTGATAATTGATTGATGAATTGATAAAAAACAACGGTTAACTAAAATATGAGCTTTCGTAAGCTTTTGTTTTTACAAGTCTGCGCCAGAAGGAAATGAGCTTTTGGCTTCAAGAATAAACAGAACTTTGAAAAAAGGCTTTATCATGGTTTTGAAGCCTATGCAAATAACAATTGAACCACTGTGCATGGACTACAATGTAAATGCAAATATATGAGATGGCGGTTTGATGAATATGAGCCGGATACACACTGTTGTTACTCACACATACATTGATATGCATATAGTATATACATATGCATGTGTGTGGATGGATGTTTTTATGACCACAAAAATAATTTCGGTTTTACTGTGCAAACATTAGATAATCATTTTGTGGCTACACCTCTACATCTCTCTTTAGATGTGTGTGTGTCTGTGTGTGTCTGATTACATATGTATATGTGTGTATATTCGCAGCTCTAATGTCATTTGCAAAACGATTGCTCAACCTCCTTATTTTTCCCTTTTTTTTTGTGTTGCATAGCCTGCGGCGCCGCTTGTTGGCCAAGGTAATAAATGTGCTTGTGTGTGCGTGTGTGTGTGTGTGTGTGCAGTGACATTGTGAAAATGTTTTAGTCATTTATTATGCAAAATTAAATTTCATTTGACTTTGCAAACTAAGTCACACAACGAGCCCGATGCTCCTTTCCTTTGTTAAGCAACCGGCTTGCCATAGAAACCAACTCACGCCCAAGTCTCGCTCGCTCTTAACTTGAACTGCCAGCAGCTAAAGCAGCAAAAGCAGCTGAAGCAGCAACAGCAACAACATTGGCAGCACTTGAAGCCCTTTTTATTATTTCCTCGCCGGATATGTGAGAGCCGAGGAGTGCAGGCTCCGTTGAAGCGAGCTGCACTTGTCGTTCCTTAACGTGTCTTCCCATACGCTTTTTACAGTCATAAACTTCCGGTTGGTTGCCTGTGCCACATGACTGTTCCCCCAGCCACGCCCCCTGCCCCCATATATTTTGCCCATACTTCCTTAACTTGTACCATCTGAAATGTTATTTCGACTCTTATTGCTGCTGTTGTTGCCGTGTCGGCGTTCATTTTCATTTCAATGCTCTTTGCACACTTTTCCATCTTTTACTTTGTTAATGAATCCTTTTGTTTGTAATTCCTTTGCATGTGCTATCTCTTGTTCTTTCTCCCTCTCTCTCTCTCTCTCGCTATCGTACATTATTGTTTTGCGTTTTTTTGGCTACTCCGTATATGCTTTTTATATTCTCTCGCTATATTAATGCGTAGGGTATATTAAGCTTCACACAATTCCCAACACATTATATTAACTAACAGACTTTACGATTGGAGTGCAAAGTAGAGTAATTAAAGTGAACATAGAGAACAAAGAGCTTATAACTATCCCAATTATAGCAGAAGTGAGCAAGAAGTAGACATTTTAATAAATATAAACAAGAAAACCATGCGAATGAATATTTATAAATCCTTTTACAACTCAAATTTATTTATCTACTTTGCTTATTTCAATTTGCCATTCAAATAATCCTTTTGCTATAAATATTTAAGGAAATATACCCTAGAGTAATTGTGAAGTCAAGAAAAACATACGAAATTTTATTTAATAATAGACTAATCTAATAATAGTCAAAAATAATCTGTGTCTTTTATCTACAAAATAATCCTTTTCTATAGTGCATATATAGTAAATGCTTACCCAAACTATTTAGAGTATATCTTCCATTTCCAGATGCAACATCTTGAAACAGTTGTGCACTTTCTATCCCCTTTTGCGCTCCCCCGCATTTTGTGGCTTCCCAAGTGGCAAACCGCTCATCAAGGACACTTTGCGCTACTACATTTTTTACGCTCTTTTGCTGCTCGCCTTTCTTTTTCTTTTTACTATTACTATTGTGTCACGCTATTTGCTTTGCCCAATTGCAAGATTTGTTGCTGATTGCGTTTTGGCTCTGCAATTTGGCCAGAAATGCATTGCGCATACGCACTGTGCGCTCGCGGCAAAGCTTCGAAACTTGAAAAGTCAACATTTTGAGCCTGGCTAGCTGGCTGCTGACGTTGCAAGCGCATTTTCTTAACAAATATTTGGACAACGTTGGCAGCGGGCTTTAGCCACAAGCAACGCAGTGCAACCGCATTGCAAATCTAATCCTTTTAGTCGCTGCTGAAGATTTTTGCTAACTCGACTTTGGCTTGTGGTCAAATGCAAATTTGTGTGCCGAGTTTGATGAATGGCAACTGGCTTAAGTGATACGCGAGAGGCAATCACAGCCAGCATCAGCATCAGCTACAGTATCAGCATCAAATGCAGCATTAGACCATGACCCAGACGACTATACGATAAATCCGTTAGATGGCAACACCCAATTATTTGCAGAGCCCGCCCACATAAATCTCAAATACGCTTGACATTTATCGCAAAATGTCTGCGGCGTCCACTCAACTAAACGCCAGCGTATGTGTGTGTGTGTGTGTGTGTGTGTGTGTGTGTGTGTGTGTGTAATGCTGCTATTTATATCTGTTTTATGTAGCTACCAACAGCGAGGACAAGCGATGCTCCTTGCTAAGTTTAGCTGCTACAAATTTGTTGCTGCTGCTGTTGCTGTTGCTGTTGCTGCAGGGGCAACACATGTTGCTAATGTGCCCGTTGAGACTTGTCTTGAAATTACAGAGGTCGCAACTGTCGCTTTCTCGGTCAGTTTATGCAACGTCTCAGTTCGCTTCGATTCTTTATATATACATATATATATATATATATGGAAGTCGCGCTTGCTAGCTTTGCTCTGCTCTAGCCCAAAAACTTTTATCGTTTTGCCTTTTTATTGATTTTGTGACAGTTGTGTCCTGCGCCGCCCACTCTCTTTGCCAGTTGCCAGTTGCTATTGTTGTTGCTATCGTTTAGGCCTTGTATAATTCAATTCAATCAAGCAAAACAGTTTGCCAAGTGTCTCCAGTGGCGTGTACTTGATTCTTGTCGTTGTTTTCAACATGTTGCCAGCAACTGTCTAACTGATACCGCTTCTCTACACTCGCACACACACAAACACAAACACACACACACACACACTCTCTGTACTATTTCCTTTTTGCTGCTCTATCTTTTGCTCTATCGCTCTATATTCGTAGCATGTGCCATATTTGCATGTTTCATGTCACGCGCTGATGTTATTATGAACCAGCAGCAGCAATTCTTGACATTTGCCTCAAATTAAACTGACAACAGCAGCTGACGTGCATTTTGTCAACTGATGAAAGCCTCACTGAAGTTGGAAGCAATCTATTGCGATTGTGATCTATAAACTAGAATTCTTTATAATAGAATACAATGAATAATCAGTAGTTGTATGTATTGTGTGTACTTACTTTTTCACAGAATAAATAAACTAAACATCTAGCTTTTGATATTAAGAAAATATTCTAGGGAAATATTTTCAGCAATGGTATCATTTTCATTCAGTGAAAGTAATCAAAGAAAATAATCAAAAACAAATAGCTTTGTTTGGGGATTTCTATAATAATAATAATAATTAGTATTATAACTACAATTGTTCATCTATTTAAAAAAAATATATTGATTAATGTATCAAAAAAACAAGTAAGAGTGCTCTAGTCGGGAGTGCCCGACTAGGAGATACCCTGAACCCAGTCCTTACAATCATTCGTACTGCTCTAAACACACACATGCTGCAGTACAAGCAGTACAAGCAGTGCAAGCGGTTTAAGCAGTTAGCTTGCTTTTCGCTGAGCCCCACACAATGGAAAGTTAAATCTTGAATAACTTCTGTGTTTATTGTCCGATCTTATTGAAATTTTTGGAGCAAGCAATTGTCGATAATATGTGTTACCAAACCAAATTGCAAGGTCGTACCTTCAAAAATGCGTTTTTTTAACTTTTGGGGGTTTGGGGGGTGGTATCCAAAAAGTGAAATATTTGTTACATGTGTATGCTATTCGAGATTATACATGCCAAATTTGGGGTCTCTAGCTCTTATAACTTTGAAGTTATGTCCCAAAAACGCTGCTCTTAAATCGAAATTTATCGATAACTTTTAAACGGTACGAGTTATCGATCAAATGAAATAAACTTGATCTGTCCCGGGATTAGGAGAACTTATGTTCCAAATATGAAGTCTCTAGCTCTTGTAGTCTCTGATATCTGTGTGTTCATACAGACGGACGGACAGACAGACAGACGGACATGGCTAAATCGACTTGGCTGTTGATACTGATCAAGAATATATATACTTTATATGGTCGGAGATGCTTCCTTATGCCTGTTACATACATTTGCACAAAACCATAATACCCTTTTTACCCATTTTTAATGGGTTCAGGGTATAAAAACTGTATGTTTCACTGGCAACTATGTATTAAACAAAGGCTTGAAAATGATCAAACTTATGCTTAAGCCTGAAGGTTAAATAAATTCCAAAATTCTAGTTGACTCAAGTAGTTTGCAGTTTATGTCAATTTCTTTCAACAGCAGCTTTCTCTTTTCGCATTTGACAACTTATCTTATCGGACAGCTACTGTAAGCAATCTCACATATGAGTTATTATCACAGTGAATGGCTCAAGCGAGTACGAGAGCACGAGTAATACCATTTGACTTTAGCAATCATATCCTGCTCATCCCTGAATAGAGCTCACACACACACACACAAACACACACATGCACACACATACACACATACACAAGAGTGCGTTTGCTCGCCTGTCCGCCTATCATAAATTGCCTAAGCTTCTGCTGCTGCACCCGCTCATTCATTCACTCAGTTACCGGCTGTCTGCTTCTTCTTCTTCTTCTTCTTGTTCTTCTTCTGCTGCTGCTACTACTGTTATTTCATCTTCCGCTTTCCGTCTCTCGATTTGTCTGTCTGTGCGCTTTCCTGTCGCCAGAGCTTGGCCTCGTTTTCAACGTGGGCAAAACGTGCGCCTGTCATGTCGCCATTTTTTATTTCAGCTTTTGCGTTTTTCCTGATGATTTCCGTGGCACACACACACACACACACACAGGCACACACACACACACATTGAAAGTGGCGCACGTGCAGCTGACATCAAAATAAATAAAAGCGACTCTAAATGACAGTTTTGCATTAGAATTGGTTTTTTTTTCCTTCGTTTGTTACAAAACTTGGCGAACGGCTGCCAAAAAGTTGCCCAGAGTTTAACTGTAGTTCTTTCTACTTTTTTTGTTGTTGTTTATTTTCGTTTGCCTTTTTTGCATTCCTGCTCACAATTCACTTTCTTGCCACTGTTGTTATTGTTGTGTGTTGTTGCTGTTGTTGCTGTTTCAGTTGGATTGCATTCGAGCATACACTTTTGCTTGGCGTTCTTTTCTTTATTGATATCAAAAGTTTAAGTGCAGCTTTGGCAGCGCTTACATTATGCTTTGGCTTTGCTCAGTGCGCTTATCCCCTGCTTACAAACTTGAAGACTCACTCACACACGCAACAGAGCGGCAGCGAAAGAGAGAGACAGAGACAGAGAGAGAGAGAGAGAGACAGAGAGAAAGCGTAAGAGTGGGTGGTAAAACTTAAAAAGCTTGAGTCAAGTGGCTTGTGTGAATCGTGCGTTGAAAGTTTCGAGCCTCTCACTGCAGATTTGCGTTAATAGCATGCTAAACAATAAAGGAGCTCAGTGAGTGAGATGAGTGAGCGAGTGAGTGAGAGAGTGTGAGAGAGAGAGCAAGTTCAACTGTCTGCGGCGCAAAACAAATTTAACTCCAAGTTGTTAACAGGCAGGAAGCCAGAAGGCAGGAAACAAATCAAATTCATTTTATTCGAGTGTTTTTGCATCCGACAAGCCGATGTTTTGATTGTATTGAGTAAGTTTTCCGCTTTGCCGCGTTGTTTATATACCGAGCCTACATTTACATACACACACACACACACACATGCACACATGCATACACACTCTCACACATATGTGTGTGTGTGTGTGTGTTTGCGCCGTCTGGCAAGCTACCAGCAGCATTTATGCCATTTCAAGTTTTTGCCTAAATTGATTTTCTGTTACAATTTCAATACATATGTGTGTGTTTGTGTGTGTGTGTGTGTGTGCAGATGAAGAAGAACGATTTGGCATTTGATTGTTTTACTTGGCTCCCCCGTTGCATATGTATGTATGTTTTTTTTTTAATTCTGTTTATTACTTAGTGTATGTATGTGTATTTATCGCTTAGTTTGAGGAAATTTGGTTGTGATTAAGTAGTTTTGTGGGGGCTATTAAGCATTGCTTCACAAAACTACTTGTTCACCTAAACTACTCCTCCCCTCCTATCGCGTTCAGCAAGACGCAGCTCGGTCGTGATCACCGATGCAAATTCGCAGACCAATTCCCAGCTTTCGCTGGACTCGAGCATCCATGGGACCAGGTTGTCCACTGAGATAGCGCCGCCCAGTAGCGCTTCCAAGCGCTGTCTCTGCAGCGTAAACTTGCTGCATTCAAAGATGGCGTGCTCTGCGTCTTCCTCGTTGCCATGTCTGCAGTGCGGGCACTCCGCTGTCGCCTCGTGGCCGAACCGGTGTAGATAGCTGCGGAAACAGCCGTGACCGCTTAGAAGCTGAGTCAGGTGGAAGTTGACCTGGCCGTGCTTACGCTGGATCCACGCCTCCAGATTCGGGATGAGCCTATATACATACCTATATACATACATATGTATGTATGTATGTTGTTGTATTTGTTTGTATAAACCCACTCGTATTCGTTTTGCCTTGTATTTCCTTGTATTTGCCTCGAAACGCGTCTGGCATAAAATCTTTTTTAATTCTGCAAATGTTCCAAGTAGCAGCATCAGCAGCATCATCTATAGGCATTTTACGAGGGTCGTTTACTAAGTAATCAGCTCATTTATGCCCTGGCACTCGTATAACTTCCATAAATTATGCTGATTTAATGGTCTTGTTTTTGGAAATAAACAAAAACATGACAACTTATACTTATTTTGCAGCCGTGATGTCATCTAATTAGTTCTCCTTGTGCCACAAACTAGCGAATAGAATTTTCGCTGCTTTGTGTCCTTTGTGCATATTTTAAGCGCCCAAGAGTATGCAATACAAGATGTGGCGAATTTAATTCAATTATACACATGTGCTGATAACATTGCCATATATGGCAAATCAAATATTTCAATTGATTTTAGAGCTTTTGCTAGTTTGGCCCTCGCATTATGCTCTTAAGCTGTTTGTTTTTCAAGGAAGCGGGCCTTACAAGGCTTCCTGGATTTTGCTTCCTTGCTAGCAGCGTGTGCTGCTATATGGCCAAAAGTTTTTTTTTTCAAGTTGCAGCTCGGCGGCCAAAAGGCAAAAATCTACAACTTGACAGCGCTAGAAGAAGAAGAGGGTGAGACAAAGGATACAAGGATACGACGATGCTAGTAGCAACTAAAATCTGTTTTAGTTTGCTTTTCCTGTGTGTTTGCGCTACATTTATTTGCTCTTTCCCTCTTACACTTTGTCTCCCCCTCACTCTCTCTCTCTCTCCCTGTGTCTCACGCTCTGTTAGCTTGTAGTTCTTGGCTGCTGGTTCTTGCCCGCATATAAATATTTAATTTGATTGTTTCTCGGTTCGACGTGTCTTGTGTGTGCTTTGCAGTTGTTGCTCTGTCATTGTTTCAAGTTGGTTTTTATACCCTGAACCCATTAAAAATGGGTAAAAAGGGTATTATGGTTTTGTGCAAAAGTATGTAACAGGCATAAGGAAGCATCTCCGACCATATAAAGTATATATATTCTTGATCAGTATCAACAGTCGAGTCGATTTAGCCATGTCCGTCTGTCTGTCTGTCTGTCCGTCCGTCCGTCCGTCCGTCCGTCTGTCTGTATGAACACGCGGATATCAGAGACTACAAGAGCTAGAGACTTCATATTTGGAACATAAGTTCTCCTAATCCCGGGACAGATCAAGTTTATTTCATTTTATCGATAACTCGTACCGTTTAAAAGTTATCGATAAATTTCGATTTCAGACTTGCGTTTTTGGGACATAACTTCAAAGTTATAAAAGCTAGAGGCCCCAAATTTGGCATGTATAATCTCGAATAACATACACATGTAACAAATATTTCACTTTTTGGATACCACCCCCCAAACCCCCAAAAAGTTCAAAAAACCCATTTTTGAAGGTACGACCTTGCAATTTGGTTTGGTCACACATATTATTGACAATTGTTTGCCCCAAAAATTTCAATAAGATCGGACAATAAACATAGAAGTTATTTAAGATTTAACTTTCCATTGCGTGGGGCTCAGCGAAAGAGCAAGCTAACTGCTTAAACCGCTGGCACTGCTTGTACTGCTTGTACTGCAGCATGTGTGAGTTTAGAGTAGTACGAATGATTGTAAGGACTGGGTTCAGGGTATCTCGTAGTCGGGCACTCCCGACTAGAGCACTCTTACTTGTTAAAGCAGGGTTGTGGCAAATTCAAACAGAATGTGCGAATGTCCAAGCCAAGCTGTGATTGACACGACTTTCAGGTTGTGATTAAAACAGAAATTGCTTCATTCTGAAACTGAAACAAAGATTAATGTCTAAGAACTTAAACAATCAAATCAAGTATAAGAAATGCTTATATACAGTCAGTGTCATATATAACAAACAAGTGTTGAAAAATATGAACGGAAGTAAGTCAATTAGATTGTTACATTAAATATTATTGATAACTAATATGGAAATATGTATTTCAACTATTACAAAGACATTTGTATAAAAAAAATTAAAGAATATGCCTTACAGGTAGTCAATCAACTTAATTTTTCTTATACTCCAAACCGCATTTAATTCGTTTGAGTTTCGCCTGAGTTTTTAGGCACCAAAGTTTAAATATCTTTATTTTAACGCACTTGAACAAAAACCACAAACTTTTAAACTTTGTTTGGCCAAATGTTTGTGTGTTTTTCGGAGTTTTCCACGTGTGTGTGCTCTGAAAAGTATGCTAGAAAGGAAAACATGGAAACTATTGTTCGACTCGAGTTCAAACGCAATTTCCCACTCAAGGTATAATTAGCTAAATATAAATAAATTACTTTTCCCACACACACACACACACGCACACATACAATCCCATAATCTGCAGCGTGTGTAATTTGGGACTTTTAGCGTGTCACATTTAATTGGATTTATTTGAGCTTTTATCATAGTAAAGGCAACTTTTTTGTTATTGTTGTGTACTATTGGAAATTGGTTGTTGTGGTTGTTGTTGTTCACTAGAAAGTCGTTAGGCGTTAACATGGCCATTGTTATTGCAGTTGTTACCAACATTACTCTCGTTGTTGTTGTTGTTGTTGGCATTTTCATTGTACGCTCAAATGTCAGTGGGTCAGACTGACCTGAACTTTTGGGTTGGGGGATTGGGGATTGGGGTTTGGGGACTTGGGGACTTGGCTTGGTTGGCCGAAGCATGCAACCAGTGCAAGTGGCACATGGTTCAAGTATTTTGTATTGTCCATTGTCGACTGGCCCAAATATGTTGCAAGGAATATCAAAAAATATCACAATAGCTGGTCACACAATGCCAACTCACAATGGCTGGGCATCAAAACGAAATGTTGTGCACTATGCTGCGTATACGTAATTATAATTTATATACATCGTATTATATTAGCTAAGCTAATCTGTAATTTGTCGCAGTGACAACAGCAACAGCAACAACAGCCAGAACAGACAGTCAGCAAGAGCAGCTGTTAATGAAATTTATGGACAGAGTTCATGAACCCCGGGCAGCAAACAAGAACAACAAGAACAGCAATGATTTTGCTGCATTCGACTCTAGGGGCCAAATGGCAAAATTGCCAAGCTGGCTGCCATGTTGTGCTCGACTGTCTGACAGCCTGGAAAATTTTGCCACCTGAGCGGCGCGAACAGCAAACGACAGCAGCAGCAGCAGCAGCAGCAGCACAGCAGCAACACCACCAGCAGCAACAGCAACAACCACAACAACAACAGTGTCTGCTACAATGACAATGCCTGGCCGAATAAATTCTCATTTATGACACTTAAAAGCCGACACCAGACTGCGCCAGGACTCGGAGCCACTCATCCTCGCATAGCCTTGTGGGCTTCTGCTGCTGATGCTGCTCGTTAGCTGCTTCTGCTGCTGCTGCTGCTGCTGTCTGTGTGCAAAGCTGTAGGCAAGCAAGCAACAACAACAACAACAACAGCAGCAGCAGCAGCAGCAGCAACAACTTGTGGTAGATTGCCACGCTTGCGGCTGAGTATCAAGCTGTGCACCATGCAACGTGGCAGCCACAACACTTTGCAAATCGTATGCATTCCGACAATTGATAAGAAAATGCGTTACAAATTAGCAACAACAACAAAAGCAGCAGTTGCAGTAGCAGTATTGTCGTATCAACATCGACAGCAGCAGCAGCAGCCATTTCACATTTTACGCATTCCAGCAGTGACTGATGACATTTTATAGTCTGCTAGCTACAGGGTATATGCCTTTATCATTAATCTATTGTGTTGAGATTTTGTTAAAATATTGTAATATTTTAATATTTCTTAAATTTATTTGTCACTTGCTTCTAGTTTATTTTTATTTTTATTTTTTATTTATTTATTGTCGACTACTGACAGTCGACACAAAAGAATTTATATAAAATTATAAAACATTTTAATGTATATACAAGAATTTAAAAAAAATTTAAAATCATAAATATATTAAATTAAAGAAATAAAGTTAAATTTACGTTAGGCTCTGGGGATATCAATAGCAAAATTAAATCATTGGTCCAACATTTGTTGCAAGGATTGGGGAAACCCAGAAAAACCCAATCAAACCAAAAATCAATAAAAATTTGTTTAGTAGTTAATGAGTTAGTATATATTAGAAAGTATTTTATAAAGTGAAAAATAGAAGATAGAGAGAGAATAAAGAAAAATAAAGGAGGGAAATAAAGAAAGAAAAGGGAAAATAGATTTAACTAAACACGGGCAGAGGTGTCCCGTAAATACAAAAGTATATAAGATTTGATTAGTGGGAGAGAGAGCTCAACCGAGATGACATGGAACACTTTGTTGTAGTCCTTGCAAAGAACACGAAGAGGATTGTGCAAAGCGTAATCAGTCGTGCATGAAGGTAAAATCAAGGGGACGTAGTTTCTTGTTGGCCTACCAGGCACAAAAAAGTTTAGGCGAGCTAACAGAAAGGAAGCGTCTATGTCGCCGTTAATTAACTTGTGTAGGAAGACAACACCAAGCGTTGTTCTACGGTTAAGTAACGACGGAAGATTAATAAGTAACAGCCTACTGGAATACGATGGCAAACGGAGATTGGGATCCCAGTTAAGTCCACGTAAGGCAAAGAGCAGAAATTGCTTCTGCACGGATTCTATACGCTCTTGGAAGTTTTGGTACTGCGGACACCAAATACATGAGCAGTATTCAAGGATAGGACGAACTAAAGAAACATATAGCAGTTTTGTGGTGAAAGGATCGTTAAATTCTTTCGACCAACGCTTAATAAAGCCAAGTACACCTCTGGCCTCATTAGTGATAGTCGACATATGCATATTAAAGTTAAGCTTGTTGTCAAAAATGACTCCAAGATCTTTAACTGTAAAGATACGTTGCAATGGAACATTGTCAATCGTATAAGTGGTTAAGTAGGGTCTAGTCCGACTAAATGTCATGAACATACATTTTGAACAATTTAGCTGCAGTTGATTGGCCGAACACCAGCGCTGCATAGAGTTCAAATCATCTTGCAGATGAGTATGACACAAGGGATCGGTGTACGAAAAAATAAGTTTCACATCATCTGCGTACATAAGAATACGAGAGTGTGATACAATCGAAGGCAGGTCATTAATGAAAAGAGTAAACAATAAAGGTCCAAGATGACTACCTTGAGGTACACCAGAAGTAACGTGAACCGTTTTCGAGGTAGTCGACCTAAGCAATACTCTTTGAGTGCGACCTTTCAAATAGGTGGCAATCCATAAAAGAAATGAGGGAGGGAATCCTAAACAATCAAGCTTATATAGCAATATATCATGGTTAACAGAGTCAAATGCTTTACTGAAGTCAGTATATATAACGTCAGTTTGCATTTTCGATAGAAATGCATCATTTACCAGGGAGGTAAATTCAAGCAAGTTGGTCGAAGTGGACCGACTCTTAATAAAACCATGTTGGGCAGGGGAAATAATCGACTTACAGAGATGTTGCAAAGTCGAAGTAAGGATTTTTTCAAATAATTTTGGGATGGCTGATAACTTTGCAATACCTCTATAATTCGAAATATCTGACTTCCCACCTTTTTTATGTAAAGGAATCACAAACGATTCCTTCCATATAGATGGGAAGACTGCAGAATCAAGGGATAGATTAAAAAGCTTTAGCAATGGTTGAATAAGCGAATTACAGCACTCCTTGAGCACACAACTAGGGATGTTGTCAGGCCCTGGAGAGAAAGAAGATTTTAGAGATTTAATAGAAGATAGAAGTGAAGTGTTAGAGATGGTTGGGGTAAATAGGTGGTTAGAAGGCGAAATTTGAAAATGATAAGACACATTAGTAGGGGTGACAGAGGAATAGGTTGACTGAAAAAATTTAGCAAATAGGTCAGAAGCAGCAGAATCATTACTAGCTTTTTCTATCCCAAGAAAAAACGAAGAAGGCAAACCAGAAGATTTGCGCTTGGAATTCACAAAGTTGTAAAATTGTTTAGGATCCTGACTAAACTGACGTTTGCAGCGAGCAAGATAATTCTCATAGCATTGAGAGTTTAGAAGAAAAAAGTTTGACTTGGCTATAGAATATTTAGACAAATCGAAATTGGAGCCAGACTTCTTAAATTTTTTAAAACACTTTGATTTTTGGTTTTTTAAATAAGAAAGTCTTGGCGTGAACCATGGTGGTTTCTTCAAACCAGATGTTCGAATGTATTTTGGTATACAAACGTCAAAGAGCGCATATATGTTTTCGTAGAATCTTTTAATAGCTACATCTATATCAACAGCATTGTCTAAAAAAGACCAATCAGTTGAATAAATAAGCTGATTAAGTAGGGTGTAATTCCCCTTACGAAAACAAAATATTGGCATATTTGAGGTTGGTGAAGGTAAGGCGGAAGCTTTTGAAAAGAAAAGAGAAATTTCTATAGTGGGATGGTAAGAATCTTCAGGGACAGTTACTGGAGGTGACCTAGACACAGAAGCACTGGGACAGTCGTTGATAAAAACGAGATCAAGTATTCTATTCAATTGGTTATGAATTGAATTGATCTGAAACAACGAAAGATCAAACATGCCATCAATAAAATCATGCTGAGCTGACGGAATAAGATAATTTGTGCTGCTGAAAAATGACCATATGATATTTGGCAGATTAAAATCGCCTAAAACCACAAAAAGGTCATTATCACGCACATGGGTAGAAACTTCTCTGATATAAGATATGTGTCTCATATAAACTTGAATATCAGAAGAGGGAGGGATATAAGAGCAAGTAATAAAAAGAGCCATTGATGGGAATATTACTTTAGCAGCAACAATTTCTACATCAGCGGGCATAGTAAAATTAAAAAGTTCAGATTGGAGCGTGGCTTTAATGGCAATTAGAACACCACCACCTCTAGTCGGCCGGTCACGTCTATAGATATTAAAATTATTTGAAAAAATCTCGCAATCAGAAACAGTAGTGTTTAACCAAGTTTCAGAGAAAGCGATAATATCTGACTCAAAAGATGTGCTATTTGAGAATAGACTTTTAAGTTTAGACATAAGGCCTCTAACATTCTGATATTGAATGGTAGTTAAATCAAAATTCAGTTTTTTGAGGGATTGCTGGATGCTGAACTACCAGCTGGAAGTGTGACAGGTGGAGGGATGTTTCGAATTTTTGGCTTAAATTCATGAACAATCATGTGTGGTGGCCAAAATTTCGGGTCACAAATTATGTGGAAAGTGTCATTTGGAACACTTATTTTGAAAGACGCTATTTCACGAGGTGAAGAAAAATTAAATTTGGTGACTAATACGCTAGCGATAGTTTTGCTAGCAATGTATGAGACTATAGAGTCTGAAGTAGTATCAGAAGCAAGCCTAGATATAAAAACTTGCTTCCTAGGGGCAATCACATTTAAAACTGGTGGTTGCGCTGAAATTGCAATATTAGAATTGTTGCTAATTCCATTTGTAATCGGGCTATGAGTTGTTCTGCGTTTCCGCCGAGAAACAACTCGCACCGATGTTGACAGATCTACAGAAGGGGGTATGATAGGATCCACTGTGGTTGGTAGTGGAGTAATTTGGAGGGATGGAGAAGGAGACAAAGAAAGTATTGGCGAAACGTCCACATTTTTTGGAGTTGCCAAAAGAGTCGGAGTACACTGGGCAGCAGAAGGCGGCACAGATACAGGCACACTTAAGAAGTGCGACTCTAGCTGGCGAGCAGGGGGGGACTCAAATTTATATTGGCTAAGCAGTTCAGCGCTTGATTCGAAATCATTCGCAAGAAGCTTAGCCACAGTTTGCAATTTAGTAAACTGATTTCTCACGGAATTATACATGCGTGAGAAGTCAGTTTGTATGTCTATGCATACTGGGCACGACCATTTCAAGCCACCGCTGCCTTTTTTAGCAATTGCGGTGACTTTGTCACATTCGCGACCAGTAAGTCCTGCACATTTAGCATGCATAATATTGTCACACAACCAACAGAAAATAAATTGTGGCTGTGCAGCATCATCAGCCTGCTTAAAAGTGCAATTAAGTTTGCAGCACGACATATTGACTACTGGGGTCTAATAAATTACACAAATATGATACAGAAATTTGCGAGAGCGCAAAGCAAAGAGAGGCGTAGAAATTGAAGCAACCAAAAAAAAAGCACTCAAGTTTAACTCAAAACTAGAGTCAATACACAAATAATAATGCGTGTGAAGAACAAAACAATAACAACAAGTTAGGTGAGCGCGGCGCACAAAGAGAATATGCACAGGCGAACACACGCACAAACAGATGCTTGCAAACGAAAGCACCGAAACAAGATAAGCAGACGAAAAAAAGAACACAAACAACAAGTGCAGAACTGACGCCGCGTTAATAAATTGAATAATTGCTATTATTCTATGCACAGCTGATAAAACTTCTATGCACAGCTGATAAAACTTTTCCTTTGCAAATACCTTTGCTTTAAACTTTACTTGTTGCCTACACTGTATATTTGCTTTAAAAGTTTGTCTCTCGCTTCGTTTCTGGCTTCAACTTATCGTTATCTAAAAGCATAGTCGCTTCTCGATTTGATTATTATCGATAATTATCGCTTTAATTAGTTCATTTGCACCTCGTTCAGCTAGAAGCAAATCGTTCTCTTTTGTAAATATTCATATATATGTATATATGTTTTCGACAATTTGCCTTTACAAAGTTTTGTTAATTGCAAAACACAGGGTATCTGATCGGGTAGCTTGTATAGCTGGCTTTTTAGCCGGCAGTCATGAATGACATCATGCATGTCCCTGATTGTCTGCGTGTATAAACATTAATATATATATGCATATATATGTATATATTGCTCCTTTTGTTCCGTTTGGCAGTGTGTAATGCGCAACTCGTTTCGGATTACAGGTAATTAAATGTGCGCGACGGCAGAAGTTTAATTGGCTTTTTGCCAATTGAAGTGCAACAACAATGTGAATTCCTCTATTATTATACCCTGAACCGACTAAAAATTGCTAAAAAGGTATTATGAAGCTGGACAAAGGCATGAAAAAGACTTCAATTATATAAATTATGATCAAACCTAGTTTTGAGGTCCAAAGCAATAACAAATCGGTTCAGTTCTTACTAGCTTAGCTACTTAAAAGATATCTTCTAGTCGTGCACTCTCCACTGGAACCTTCTCATTCAATTTCGCACTGCATTTTTTGCGCTTGATTATTGTTCATATATATTTTCGCATTCACATTTGTATTCGTTTCGTTTCATTTCATTTGTCAAGAAGTCGCCGTCTGCCATTTGTATTTGACATATGATAAATTTAATTGGTTTTCAATGCAGCTTTTTGTCTTTTCGCCTGTTGCCTTCTGTTACTTGTCGCAAATGGCATTGCGAATCAATTAACCATTCAATGGTTCATTGAACGCGTCTTTTAATTGGGTCAACAATTATTCAGTACTTTTGTTTTTGGGCTGAGATTGAGATTGATGCTCTACTCATTTGCATAAACTTTTTTTTAAAAGTTATAAGCGCACATTTAAGTTGTATGAGACCGCAATCTAAGCCAATCCCTAGAAGCATCTTGTATGCAAATCTATTCATTCCGCCGCTTGTCGCAAGAAACCAATCTGAACGTTAAAGTATTAAGAGCAAGCGACTAACCAACTAGAGACCCAAATCCCCAAATATCCAGAAATGTTCTTGTCGGGGCTTAAGTAATTGTAAAATGCTAAGCCAAGTCGGGGGGATTGGTTGGATGATGCGTTTGGTGGGGCTACCTCTTCGCTATAGTTATTTTTTGTGTGATACCCTTGCAGCGGGTATTATAATTTGATCATGAAATGTGGCACTTATTGAAGCAGACATAAGCCGAAAAAGAAATATAGTTTAGATGCTGACTTGTTTGCTTTATATATCTGCCATTCAGTTTTAGTATGCATTTTAAGGATATTTTTAATACTAATAGCATATATTTTATGCATCTGCCGTAAATCTGCAAGAGTATTAAATTTTCGTCACCTGTTAGAAAGGTTTTCTTTTGTGTTTCTGTTTTTTTTTTTGAATGCCGAACCCAAACTAACCAGAATTCATTTGCATGTGCTACAAAGTTATTTTTTGCTGTTTCTTTTTGCGTTTGATTTTTCATCTAATCCCTGCGTTTACATGCAAAACTACCCACCATCAAACCCCTTTTCCCAACCCAATCGCTGTGCATTGACTGAGTCAGTGAGTGAGTGAGTAACTCGGTGAATGTGTGAGTGAGTATATAACGATTAGGCTCTTGGTTTACTTTCTTTTTTGGGACGGGGAAAGACTCTCTTTTATATCAAAAATGGCTGCGCACAGTTCGTTTAGCATGTGTGTGTGTGCGTGTATAGACGAGTGTGTGAGCAGCTCAGAATTTTGAAATGGGTGAAAGCCAATTTTCACACTTAACTAAATTGGGTTAGTTGGGTGGTTGTGTGTGTGCGGGTGTGTGTGTGTGTGTGCGGGTGTGTGTGCGGGTGTGTGTGTGCGGGTGTGTGTGTGTGTGTGTGCGGGTGTGTGTGTGTGTGTGTGCGGGTGTGTGTGTGTGTGTGTGCGGGTGTGTGTGTGTGTGTGCGGGTGTGTGTGTGTGTGTGTGTGCGGGTGTGTGTGTGTGTGTGTGCGGGTGTGTGTGCGGGTGTGTGTGGGTGTGTGTGTGGGTGTGTGTGCGGGTGTGTGTGCGGGTGTTTTTGTGTGTGCGGGTGTGTGTGTGTGTGCGGGTGTGTGTGTTGCAGGTGCACGTTGCACGTTACATTGCAGAAACGCTGAAAATCGTTTTTTTTTCCGTCTACTTTACTTTTCCTTTTGTTGATTCAATGCGCATTTCAATATGATATATGACGTGCAAATTGTATGCAGCTATATTTGGGATTTTCCTTCTTTTTAGCTCTGTCTGTATTTTTATTATTTTTTGTATACGTCATTGACACGTATGCAGATAGCCAAGAGTTATGAGAACTTTTCAATGTGCGAATGTGAGAAATCAAAGATGGTTTATGGCCTGCTCGTAATGTCTTTGACTTGAACTTGCCAGCAAGCATATTTATAGTTGAAATGTGCTTGAAAAAAGTACCGTTAGCTGGCGTAACTATCAACCGAATTGGGTACAATAATATTGCCATAATAAAATTTGAAAATTCGAATTTGCTGTGATTCGAGAGATGGTTTTAAATACATTTCTATACACATTTGTGTTTCCAATTTGTTGTTTTTCCAATTCATGTAACAAGCGCTCATTTATTCTATTATTCGCATTACTCTATTATTCTATTATTATTATATATTATATAAAATTGTAAGTGGAGCGTAAACTAATCAAAATAAACTCTTTTCTCTTTTACTTGCAGGTAACTAACTATATGATCTTGTTTCGGGCTTTAAGTTCGTAAGTAAATGGCTAGCAATTTTCGTAAATAGGACTGTGGCTCAATTAACTCTTCAATGTCGAATCGTTTTTATGAAAGACACAGCGTACGACAGCTGAACCTTTTGCGGCTTAGATTTACTTAAAGAAAATGGACCATTACGGCAACACTTTTCAAAATGGCCAAGCCAAAGGCAGAGCCATAAAGGCAGGCAAAAAGGGTCCTGTGTAGCAATTTGCTCGGCACATCCTCTCGGCAATGGTCAACAAACCGAAACGTTACGGCGACGCGTAATGAAAATTAATGCTGACGATCCGTAAACTGGGAAAGTAGGAGAAGAACAAAAGTAAAAGTCGACAACGAGTTGTTGCCGGCCTGCCTGCCTGGGTTGTTGTTGTTGTTGTTGTTGATGCCTGTTGGTTGTATTTAGTGTGTACGATATGTCGGCAAAATGGGCGAAAATTTAACGAAGCGTAAAGTGATTCAACCTTGACGCTTGTCGCACACATTCCACAGCCCCATTCATATACACCAAGCGAGCGCACGAGCGAGATAGGTAGAGATTAAGAGCGGCACAGGCGTAGGCGCTTTGTGTGTGTGTGCTCTTGATGAATAAATTATGTGCATGGCAATAAATTAAAATTTAACAAAGTCTAGCAAATGCTACTGCTGCTGCATGCATTGGGCTCTAAGCCATGGCCACGACCAAAAGCCATGGACATGAATCTAAACCCTGAATCTGGTTCTCCCAGAGCCAGGCTGCTGCTGCTTCTGCTGCATTTTTAATGCCCCAAAAAGTATGCTATGGCATAATCAAATTTCATGCGTCTGCCATGCAGCACCTCAACCGCATGCCCCTTGCAGCTATGCTATGCTATGCTATGCTACTTGCTGGCTGGCTGGCTGGCGGGTTGATTTCAGCAACAAATAATGCATGAGTTGATGCTCTCGCTATACTCAAATATGTATATGGATAGGGGCTAAGTTTGTTAGCCAGTTTTGGGGTCACAGGTAATAGTCGGGCATTTTATTGCATTTTTGTGCTCACCGTTTTGGCATAGTCTTATTAAATTTTGTACAATTTAAGCTAGAACAGAAACGTATTAATTGCGTATTGGCTTTACTTTAAAGCAAAGTTTTCTTCTAGTGCTGCTAGCTAACTCAATATTAATAATAAGCCAAACATTCAAGGCTGCACAACTTTTGAAACGCACCTCGTCTATTGGATATGTATGTATGTGTGCGTTGCCGTTGCCGTCATAAAATAAAAATCAAGTCAAATGCCTATCTCTAAATTGCCGTCCTCATCGCAGCACTTACGAGAGCCTTGTAAACTTTTTTTCTGCGCTTGCTCTCTTCGGCCATTGCCGCTTGATTTAACTTGAAACTTGGCTCATTTGTATTAAGTTCACCACTCGCTGCGGTTAAGGCCGCTAAAAGCAAATGAGTGCGTTGGCCAAAAGTTTGCGCATCGTTGTTGTTGTTGTTGTTACTGCTGTTGCGGCTGTGGTTGCCACAGAAGCTACAATCGGAAGAAAGGGGGCGGGGCCTGAAGGGTCTTAGTGCCTTAGCTGCAGGCAGCTCTGATCAAATAATCTTGTTTGATGATGAGTTTGCCCACATAAAAACACTCGCACACACACACACACACACACACACACACACACTTGCGCACACACACAGCTGGCGTTGCAGATAAAATGCCAAAGTTTTCATTCTATTTTCTACTTTGGAGGATTTGTGTTACATTTTGTTAGCAAAATACAAAAAAGGTATATGTATATAAAAAAAAGTTGAAACTTCTGTTTGAAGTTTCACTGTCTATCTTCTGCATCTGTCTGTCTCTATGTGTGTGTGTGTGGGGCATTTTGATTTTCCCTACTTGGAAATTGGTTTGGCATAAACCATTTTCGTTGGATATTATCAGCGGCGCTTGAAACTTTTTGTTTTTTTTTTTGCGACTGAACTTTGTTGTCTCGAGTTATAAACAAATTAAAATTGTATTAAAATGTCAGTGCATGTACAAATACTATGATTGTACGTTGCACTGAAATTGTGCTGCCTGCCACACGCCACTTGCCACATGCCACATGCCACAGAACCACCGGCTAGACGTGTCCAACGCCCGCAACGCCTGCAATCATACAGCAAATATAAAATATGCTACAATTATTGACCAAAAATTACCCTGTGAAATCTTATATTTGAACTCTTAATTATTACAAAATATAAATAAAAGAACAGAAGTATTTATTTATATATTTACGACAATATTTGATTGGAAATTGTGTCAAATAAAATGGCAAGAAAAGTATAAAGTGAATACATATTAGCACATTTAAGTTCACGCTTTATTGTTGTTCGTTAATGATATAAAATATAAATTTGTGAAAAATGTATGGAGTATTCACGTTATCGAGCTTGCACTGTATTTGAGTTTTAAGTGCTATTTTGTAATAAAATATAGGCTGTTTATGGTAATTAGGCGGAAATCCATTCTTAAATTTAAGCATTCCTTTGAAATTATTCCAAGATTTTTGTAGTGCAGCTGTTACAAACGCACACCTAAATTGAATAAACCCCTTTCGCCGCTTCCATGGCATTTGAGGTGCATTTTAAAAATGAGTCTGGGTAATTGCAGCGCATGTTGGTGGCAAGAAGGCCCCCAGGTTGAGTTTTCAGTTTTCCGTGTTCGGTGTTCAGTGTTCAGTGTTCAGTGTTGAGCGCTCAGCTTTCAGCCGTGTGCAAACTTTATTATGAAAATTTCGTTTTAATTGAGCGAGTTCTGGTGTCGTTTTAGTAGTTGTTTTTGTTGTTGCCGCAGCAGTTACTCCTGTCTGCACACACATCCACAAATGCACATTTTATATTCATTACACTCACTTTGGCTGCATTTTGCCCTCTGGCAACTGAATTTGCTTTTTTTGTAATTTATTTATTACATGGTTTTAAGGTGGATCTATTTGCATGTAGCTGACAAAATGGCAGTCGAATTAATTACACAGCTGTATTTTACGTTTGTTTCTTTTTTTATTTATCATGACTATTTGTTTGCCTAAAATATTCAGGTATTTGTAGAATGCATTTTATATTTTAATATCTTCGAATATATATATATATGTAATACTTATAATATTTACTTGTAGTTAGCAAACAACTAAAGTATGAAGTTTGAATGAATCGCTTTAATCGTTTGAGAAAAACATCGGTTCTGTGTCGCTTAAAAGTTGCAACAAAAACCATTTGTTCAAATGCAATTGAGTTTGTACAGATTCCTTTCAAAGAATTTACAAAATGAAAACCTTTCAAGCATATCTAGCATGTGGAATGTGTTGTCTTTCTCTATATTTTGCATCATTTCCAAAGCCTTAGAATTTGTGCGGATGCAAAAAGGGGTGTTTGGGGGTTGGGGGGCTGGTTATCATAAATAAACAATATGGAAATAAGAGCATTTTCAAATGCCACTTGACACCATATGGCGACTATGCTAGCTGTCAGGCACTTTGCAGCTAACCTAGCCTCTTCATGCTCTATACTTAAACTCAGCTCAGACTCTTGTCATTGTCAGTTGCATGCATTAAAATGCAATGATAACAAGCAACAACAACAACAGCAACAGCAACAATAGAACAACAATTTCTGCTCAATAGTTTTGCGAGTAAAAGTTCTTTGTTGTTTTGATTTAACTAAAGAAGAAGTAAAAGCTGAATATTAGACGCAAGTGGCTTGGAACATCTAAAATCCGCAAACAACAAGCGTTCAAGTGATGCTGCTGCTGATGATGCTGCTGATGCTGCTGCAACTTCAGCCTGCTGCGGGGCAACAGCAAGAAGACACTTGTGATGTCAACGGCATCAACAGCTGTGGCTGTCTCAAAGTTCGCTTGTCGTCAAGCAACTCTAAACCCAACAACAGCAACAGCAACAACACCACCACCAACAACACTTGCATATTTCATTAATTTTGCATCTAAACTGGCAACAAACAATTTTCCAAAGCTGTTTCTTTTCTTTTTTTGGTTTACTGCGTGCTCAAGTGGCAGATTGTCCAATTGGACGAGCTGCTGTATTTTTATATTCATTTTTTGTATATAGGAGGGGTGCGTGAATTGGATGTCGAAAAATGTTCAAAACAGAAATATACATACATACATAAAATGAAATGAAATGCGAAGCAAATAAATTGAATTGAAACTAGAAAATTGCTGAAGTGCCACTAAACAAGCTTCGGGTTTGAAACGCTGCCAACGCTAACCAACAGCAGCAGCAGTCAACTAATCAATTGAATTAGCGACTGGTCTGCCCCCCATAGCACCACCCCATAGCACCACCCCATAGCACCACCCCATAGCACCACCCCATAGCACCACCCCCACTCTCTTTCACTCTTCTTCTAATCAAACAAGAGGCAAATGAAGCCCAATATTGGAATGTGTGCTACGATTTAATGAATAAACAAGTTCAACAACTGAATAAAATTCAAATAATTTCTATTTAAAACTTGACTGACTGTAAATTGATTGAGGACTGAAAAAAAGCTGCCAAATATGTTGTTAAATATTGCAAAATAACTTTCAAAAAAATGTAAATCGCATTAATACATTTAAATATACAAATTGGCGTTGTTACTACAATGCACAAATGTATTTCAATATTCTTAAAGTTTAAATGCTTTTATTATACATTTTATATATTTATTATTTATTTAATTGTTTCATGTACGCTGCTTATAATAATAAGCATATGCAAATTTTAAAATAGCTTTTTTATGTAGTTAATTATTTGTATGCTGCTTTTTTTTTGCACTGAAAAAGTCGCTCTACACAAAATTTTACCAAATATTTAATAAATATAATTCCAGCTAGTTAAAATTAGATCAATTAATGTCGCTAGAAAGCAATTTCTTTATGCAAAGCTGGGGATTTGTACATTTGTTTAAGCATGTACTTTTCATTTTAGATTTTTTCTCGTTTTTGAATGGGATTGGTGAACAAATGAAATGCTGTAAGCTGAATGCTGTAAGCTGAATGCTGTGCTGCCCCCAAAACAAAGCGGAAAGAAAGAAATTCCGGCTGGCTGTCAAGTGCCAACGAAAGCAGCTCAGGCATATAAAGAAGGCGACACGGCAATTGCCTGGCGGGCGGCGTACTCAGTACTCTCAGTACTCTCAGTACACAGTACTCAGTTACTATACTATGGAAAGAGGTCCAGAGTGGAGCGTCAAATCGATAACAAGCGGAAATGGGGTCAGTGCACCCAAATGCCCAGGCAAAAGCAATCAAAACTCATTGCCAAAACGAGTACCAACCAAAAAACACAAAAAATACAAAAGTTGCTGGCCAGTTGTTTGGGCCTTTGAACAGGGGCTGTGTGGCTGCCCAGAGGGGCAGAGGGGAGGGGCATAACAATTTTCAATGCAGCAACAAAAACGGTACAAAAGGGCAACCCAAGCAAGTGCTTCAATTTTCCGCCCTGCCAACCTGCTGCTGTTGGTTGGAGAAAAACGAGAAAAAAAGATGAGAAGCTGCCAAGCGTTGCTCTCGCTCTCAAGGCAACACACAAAATACAAAGCACAAAACACAAAACCTTGTGCATTATCAACGTTTAACTGCAATATCAGTGGCTGGCTGCAGTTTGCTGCCGTGTGCACTTAATCAATATTCGATTACCAACCACTGCCCGAGCAGTAGCAGCAGCAGCAGCAGCAGCAGCACTTCAAACAACACAGTTGGCAAGGCCAGACACACACAACAAACAAACACACACACACACACACACACACACACATACGCACATGCACATTTTATAGTAACAAACATACCGATTGGCAATTGAATCATGTTTGATTGCACTTGCTCTGCGCCGCCTCTTTGCTCAGGCACCTTTTGTGCGTTTACCAATGTACTTTTGGCCCAGCCGTTAGTAGCCACCTGATCCACATCCCTCCCCCCCACCCCCCACCACATCCTTCATCATCTTTTTGGTGTGCACTTGTAGTAGTAGCAGTAGTAGTAGTAGTAGTTGTGCGGTTCGCTTGATCTGCACAGCTGCCAATTACAGTTCGGGACCCGACCGAAAGTCAAATGCCAAGCAGACCATTACATCCAGCAGAGTGCAGGGAGCGGAGAGGAGAGTAGGCAGCTGAGTTTGAACTAAAAGCAACAGCAGCAGCAGCAACGTTATTGGCCACTGCAGTAGCCCCTGGTGCACCACTCGGCGTATGAGTGTTGTACAATTTATTTATCGATTTCGCTTTTTGACTCATAACGAACTACATTTCATGTATAGCATGCTATGGCAAATGAAAAAAAAAACAACAACAAGATTTCCCAATGTTACGAGACATATTTCATAACACTGCAGCAGCCAAGTAGAGGTGCAAGTTATGCATATCCTTAAAAAGGATTTCAATCCTTAAAACATTTAGCAATTGCTTTAAATACCCCATCAAATTGTGCAAATGTCTAGCGAGATTCTTGTATTTGCAATCATTTATTTATGCACATAGTACATATATTTTTTTATTTATGGTAATTAAGTTGCTGAGTATACTTTTACAACTCTGATGCTGAAAGCATTCTAAAGTTTTTAATTGGCTTTATTTCAGCAGAATATATTAAATGGCTTATTTCTATAATTGATGTGCTTTTGCAACTTGCAAATATTGTAATAAATCAATTAAAAGAATAAATAACATATATTCGTTTTTATATTGGTTTCAATTGAGTTTGACTAATTAAAAAGTACATGCCAAATAGCATGGTAATTTAAATTAATTATTTGCTAATTGTTGTTAGTTTAGAAGAATAATTTATGTATTTGGATACTCTGTAATCCGTTGAACTCATTCTGAGTTTATTTCGTATAGAATCTAGCCACATTTGAAATAATTGTAACATTCACATTTAACATCTTTCGAATTGACTGTTTTGTGGCTTTCTTAACTGCATTTTCAACATGTAGTATGTCTGATATCTGACATCTGGCATTTGACATTTGACATTTGACAATTTCGTGGCTTGCATTCGATGTTGTTCAGTTGACCTCAGGCTCGTTGCTGTTTATTTGTTACAATACGCAATACGACTGAATGCCATTAATTTATACTAAATTATCAACCATATTTGCTGTTCATTAAATTGCATTTCAATTATATAACTCTCAATGTGTTGCAAGTGGCCCTAATCACTGGCCAATGTTCTCTGTGGTCTCTCAACTATTTGTCAATGTGTGTGTGTGTGTGTGTGTGAGTTGGGTGTGTGTGTATGTGTGTGTGTGTGTGTGCTATGTGGACATTTTACATAATAAATCACGTAATGTTTCAAAATGCTGTCATGTTTAGTTGGTTAGCCAGGGAAATGCCTGGTCAGGCAGACATTAAAGACAAGACCCTGGCAATTTGGCCAAAAGCAGTTGTTGGTTTAGCTGCTGTTGCCAGTTGGCGTGCAGTTAGGGTATATTGGACTGCCAGAACTATTGCGATTAGTAGGAATAACATTCTTTGTTTAGTCTACAAATTTATAGGGTATTCTATAGCATAGTGCTGTTAGCCTTTCAGCTTTCTTGAATGTTGCTCACATCTCTTAGCTATAATCAAATTTATTCTGTCTGCTGCTATTTACAGGGTATTTATTGCTCTCTAACTGCCGTTTGGGCTTTCTCTCATATTGCTCACATTTTTTTGTGCCACAAATTTGTTTGCTGTCTTAAATCCAGCGAACTTTTTCGTAAGTTTGCTAATTACAGGGTGTATGCCAGTCGCCCACTATGTTAATTGCAGCCTTCTTATTTGTTGTCCGCATGTCTTGCCTGCAATTTAAATGAAATTGTCAGCTTGCAATGTGTAACATGCGGCCGGGCCACAAATTACGTAGCACACAATGGCTGACACACACACAAAGCACACACGCACACACACATACACACACCCACACCCACACACACACACCCACACACATATGTATAGACGTTAACATTATTGCATATGTGCATGACACGTAAATTTGAGTTCTTCTTCTTGTTCTGCACGAATTACTTTGCAATTTAATTTTATGACTTGTTTATTTCGGATGCGTGCCTAAGGTTAAATATAAATAACTTTATCAATAAGCGAGCTATGCACCGAATGTACAATTAATATGCCAGCCAAAATGGGAGTATGAGTTTTACATGCATATACATATATACATATATATGTATATATATTTCATGGCGCTCTTTGGGGTCTAATTAAGCAGCTGAACGTTGAGACCCAGACTTTGCACCCATAATTACTCAAAAGCGCGCACAGATAAAGCACGAACTTTAAGGCAAGACACAAAGAGAGAGAGGCAGAGAGAGAGAGAGAGAGAGTGAGTGAGAAGGAGGATAGTCGCCTGAACGCCCCTAATGCCCCATCGCCTCAATGGCCATGTAATTAAACTTTGATTACGGTACTTAGCCAGCGCACTGAGCATTTTCCTTCCTTCCATCCGTTTTTTTTTTTTTTTTTATTATTATTGCAACTTCTTCACCTCCGATTTTGTTGTAACGGGATGCTGTGTCCCTGTGTGCTCTCAGTCCGCTCTGTCCTATTTTCAAGTGTTACTACTTGGCGGCTACTGTGCGACAGATACCCTGTACAAACACCTATACGCGTAGGAGCTATAGATTCTCTCTGCCTTAAAGCACTTGACTTTAGGGTGACTGCTGTTTTCACACCTTATTTTACACAATTTAATATGGAAACTTGAGTGTGTTTGTTAAATGTTTAAATTAAGAGCATATTCAGCTATAATGTAAAATGTTAATGAAGTCACTACAGTTGAAAAGCTCGTTTTCAATATCAAACGAATAGGGTATATAAACTGCCGCATTGCTGGGTTTTCTTTCTCACTTGACGAGTCCTTCTTCGAGAGAGAGTTCAGCTAATGATGCTTCACTGCAGCATATAACGGAAAGCATAAAAGCGCAGGCGGCATATACATAACTATGTACAACAATATGTATATGTATATATATATATATATACTATATAGCAGCTACTTTCAGGAACCAGCATCTGTTTTTCTTTTCAACACTTTGAATGCGGGAGAAGCTGCTGCTGCTGCTGCTTCTTCTTCTTTATTTTTATTGTCTGCAATATGCAATTATATTTATGACACTTTTATTTGATTTCCCAAAGATTTCTTGCGTTTAGCATAACATAAAGAAAAGCAGCAGCAGCATGTTTGTTTATTTGTCTTAGGTACATTTATCAAAACGCAGAGCTGCGCTGCCAAATTGCCCGGGCGCACATATAAGGATATTAATGCCTGTATGTATGTGTATACATGTGTGCTGAATATCATCATTTGTTGGCTAAGGAGAAGGGGGTGTTTTCTGCGAATTCGCCATAAGCCCACAAGCCATATAATGTGCCATAAATATTAAAACGTTTTGACTTTACGCGCAGCGCCCGGAGGTTAGCCAAGGAGCAATAGCAGGAGCCAGTAACCAGCTACCCAGCTACCAAGTACACATGGACTTGGACCTGGCTACGGCCCGAGCTCTCCGGATCAGGCTTGGCGCCTTTTCGTAAGGCGCTAGCAAAAATTATTTGCATTTTTTATATGGCTGAGCAGAAAGACGTCAACAAAAAAAAAAAAATAAAATAAACGAGCGAGAAGCCCTGCCACAAGAAAAGTCGCTTTGAGCATAAAATGTAAAAAGTGCAAAGGAAATTTAGAGCCACACAACACCCACACACTCACACACACGCACACACACACACACACAAAAGCAGCAGCGCCAGATCGGAAATTTTCTTATAAAAATATATTTTAAGCGCCGACGCTGCTTGATTGGAAGGCGTTGAGGCGCCGACTGGAGCGGGAACTGGGACTGGGATTGGGATTGGGAGTGTGTGACTGGGGGCTAAAGCTAAAGCTATCAACGGCGGCTCTTTGCGGCTGCTTAACGTTGTCACACCGCCAGGCAAATTGTGGCTGCTGCCGGATGCAGTCAACTCAAACTCCAACTGCAAATTGAAATTGAATCAAATACAATAATAAATTGCATTTATTTTGCAATAATTTGCATTTATTTACAAGGATGTGCTGCATAATTCTCAAGCAGCAGCAGCAGCAGCGCCTTTAGCCATCGTTGCATGTCCTGTGATTAGAATGAGAGCATAGACTCAAAGGCTTATCACACATCACTACTTGGAATATACACTTTGAATTTGCCTTCCAGCCAGCTTATAATAACAACTTGAACATTGTCTTTCCAATCGCATACATACATTAGATACTAATTCAATCAAATACATTTCGCACTACGAACTTAATTAGGAATCTTGCCTTTTATTCTGTGATGTGCGCAATTTGTTAAGATTTATATTGAAATGTTTCTACTAGTAGTAGAAAGCAAACTTTAAAGCTAACTAGTTTCTTTTTGTTTGTTTCTGAGTATTATGTCTAAAAGCTACAATCCAAAAGTACTGCTCATCATAATAGTTACACACTCAAAAACCTTCATTACAACTAATTAGTTGTATTTAGTATATTCGTATAAAATAATGCACCTGTTTTTCGTTTAGCGCAATTTATTGGCTCAAAACTAACTTTTAATTAACACACTGCAACAAAATGTATGCCATTTTATTGTTTATATTTGTTATCGTTGTTGTTGTTGTGGAGTCTATGCATATTGCATTTATGCTGTGCTTCCCTTTCAACTTTTTAATTAAATATCAAGTTTGTGGCAAAAGTTTTGTTTAAAAATAATGTAAAATATTTTGCAATTTGTTTGCATTGCAATGCATCAAAGCAGCATTATTTCGGCAGTCAGAACCGCATTGTGGCACTTTTTGGCAATTAGTAGGCTAGTTTCATAATCCACTAGCAAATATCCTGTACTATAAACTAACTGTAAATATATGTGTGTACTTCCTGGTGTTATCAGATTTTGACTGTCAGATTTTCGGTGCCAGGTTTTTTTTTGGATCATGGTTTGAACATTAGCTGCTAAGTGCCTAGAAATGCCTTTAAAACACCTAAAACATCCATAACTATGCATTTAAATCTGAAAAACTTACGAATTTTCGATTTTCTATTGAAATCAAAGCATGAAAATGAAAAAATGGCTTAGCAAAGTCAATCGGCTGTCTGAGATATACAATTTAGTAGCAAGGCTACAGGGTGCACCTAACACAACAGGAAACATTTACAATTTGCGGTTGCAATCAGCATGAGCATCTTGCAGCTCTCCGCTGTCAAGGACCCTCTGGACATCTGCTGGTCAATTGATTTTGATTTGACTTGGCCACTTGGCATTGCAGCAGCAGCAGTAGCAGCAGCAGCAGCAGCAGCAGCAGCAGCAGCAGCAGCAGTAGCAGCAGCAGTCAGTTGCCATAATTGAGAATCAATAGTTGATCAACCGGAAGCGGATGCGACTAATGAGAGTTTCAGATGCGGCTGCAGCTGCTATTCCTGCTGGATTTGCATTTTTGGCATATGCACGTACAGAAGGCTTCACAGTAGATTATGGGAGGAGAGAGCAGGCAAAGCATTTAACACTTGCCCGCAGCACTTGCCTGCTGCGGGCAAGTGTTAAATGCTTTGCCTGCTCTCTCCTCCCATAATCTACTGTGAAGCCTTCTGTACGTGCATATGCCAAAAATGCAAATCCAACATGGCCTAATACCTTGAACTGACTGTTGTCATGTTGCCGCAGTCCCCAATTGACGAGTCTGCTGCTGATGCTGCTGCTGCTGCTATTGTCCTTAAATATGGGCGTGGCTGCGCTATTGACCGTGCTGCCTGTTGGCCATATAATGAATGTTTAAATGCTTTGCCACGTGAATTATTATGGATTTAATTGTGCGCTATTAATGACTTTGGTTGTGGCTGCTGCTGCTGCTGCTGCTGCTTTTGTTGTTGCTGGTGTTGAGCCGATGCCAATGAGCGCTCATTAAAATACAATTTGTTGTGCGTGTGTGTGCTGTTGTTGTAAAAGCCAAGTGGCACTTGGCTTAAATGGCAACGCACCACACTCGAAAATTCTGCTGCTGCTGCATCAGCAGCTGTTGTTGTTGTTGTTGTTGCAGCTGTCAGTGTCACATAATTTTGCACTTTGGACAGGCCACAAGCACTCGAGGCTTTCGGTTTGCATGTCAAACACACACACACACACACACGCTCTCACTCACTCTCTTTCACTCACCCACACAGCAGCCCCAATATTTGCATGGCGTCGCAACATTTTTTTTTATTGCATATTTTTGAGCGTTCGCACAAAATAAGACAATTAAAATTGAAGTAAAACTAAAAGTAGCGCTGTGATTTAAAATAATATTATGCCACACATACATATTTTAAACTGCTGCGTTTTATTACATTTGATATTTATAATTTTTTCTGTTTTTGCTTGCAGCTTGCAATCATAATAAATATAAAAACCTGCTGTAATTGAATTGATATTTTGCACGCTGAACTGCTGGTTAGTTAATATAGATATACATATATTTTAAAAGTGTGCGCATGTTTTCGTCTATAATGTAATTAATTGTGACACTTTTGCATAAATTCAGTTGAGCTAATTGAAAACTATGTGAACTATGTTGCGCGACTTTAAAGCTTCAAAAATAACACGTTTTACTTTTAGAGCGGTAATTAATTGTATTTTAATGTATAAATAATGCCTCTATAGATTGTTTGTTTTTGTATTATTCTTTAATTATAATTTTTGTGTTCTATCATTTATGACATGATTTGGCTAAAATGTATCCTACCAAAATTTGTCAAAAGAATGTTGCAAACATTAATTAATCATAATGCAAGCACTTTATTTCATACATCATATATCATAATCATGATGCTTATACATGTATCTTTATTTATATACATATATAGCCTATATTTGATTGACTTTTATTGCCCTAGTGTGTATTAAGTTTGAACGTTTGACTTTCTCCGCCTGCAGCGTGTCAGTGAAATCTTGTATTAAACTTCTCAAGAATATCCCAAGTAAAATGTAATGCAATTGTTGAAAAGTGAACAGCGATTGTTGCAAACTTTTTAGCTGGCTGTATTTGCAGCTCAACTTGGGGGGATTGATAAATGTGCTGCTGCCACATGCCCCACCAACCACCATTTGCCACAAAATCACGCAACGCACAACTAAGAAGAAGAACAGCAACAACAACAAAATATTTGACATGAAACCATAGCACGTAAGTTTCAATATTGGCACTCATGCGATGTGTGTGTGTGTGTGTGTGTGTGTCGTGTCTTGTCTTTGTGTGTTGTTGTTTTTGCTCATGTTGTAAGCTGAAACTTGAAGGCAAGGACGAGCTCAACTGTCGCGTACGTGTCAGCTGGCGCAAATGTCTTGCAAAATGGCGGCATTGGCGCCATTTTATGTAAGCCATGCGTGTGTGAAGTATGTGTGTGTGTGTGTGTGTGTGTGTACATAACTATTTGACTGTTTAGCAGCTGCGTTTTGTCAAAAGTCCAAACCAAAATCCAAAAATGCGGCCCACATACAAATGTGAGCGATGGCTGGGAGTTTGTGTGGCAAGCGAAACATGAAACATGCAACAGCCGCCATTTTTAATTTGTTTGTATTGTTTTTGCATGGAGCGCGCGTTGCCTGTTTCCGTTTCCGATATTCGGTTGGACAGCAGTCGCTGCTTAAATCATTATTGTTGTTCTTGTTGTGAATGGATACGCTGTTGTTTCTTTTGTCCAAATGTAAATAACAAAATGTATCACTTCCGTTGGTGGCACACACCAACACACACACACACTTGCACACTTGCACAAATGCAATGCATTTTTAGCTGCATTTGCCCGTTGCCACCACATTTTGCAGCCATTTGCAAATGGCGTGCGATAACAAAAATGGCCGCTCGCTGAGTTTCCGCTTTGTTTGGTTAGAACGCAGCATTTGGCAACCCATTTGGGCTCTGATTCCACACTCGACGATACTGCTGCACACGACTGCAATTGTTAACTTTGTTAACATGTGTCACAGTTTATCGGCCAGCCAGCCAGCCAGCCAGCCTGCATTGTTGCAAAAGGAATCTGGTGCCCCTTCAGGCGGCTCTGCCACATTCCATCAGTTTGCCCGCACAAATGTTTTTGATGTGCGCTCGCGAATATGCAAATATTTGGTTTCTATGCCTCTTTGAGCCACTAATTAAAATCGGACTGCCAAATATGCCACACACATACACAAATACGTAATACTCATATTACCATGCTTGATTGACTTAGCTTTTACTATTGCCGCTAATTGCCTTTGTGCCCATTTCAATATGCATTAGTCAAGCAAAAACTCATAATCATAAGCATGATAGAGGATGTTCCTAGTGTGAGCTTTAATCAGTGCTACCATACAAGGATAGTGATAGTATTTATCATATGTGCTTTGATGTTTACCTATTGATAGACAAAGTATTTCCATCTTTAAATAAAAATGTAAATTGATTTTTTGCCAGCTTAGGGAATTTTAGTTATTTATAAACTTTCCACTGACATTCGTTTTAGTTCGTTTCGCTAAAATGTAGGTCATTTTGTATTTCGATTATATTCTACATATAGAATACACTTGGCTCTGCAGTAGTTTTCTTTGAGTGAAGAGATTTGTATGCTTGACAGCAGCTAATTTTGTAATTTACCAAAGGTCCTGACATGTACTTTTTGCTGCTTCTTCTCTCGTAATTGACCATTAGTTGAGATACTTAAATTTCTAATTGCATTCGCACAGCTGACAATTATAAATTGCTTTCGGCACTTTTCACAGCAGTCTCGAGAGAGAGAGAGAGAGACAGATAGAGATAGAGAAAGAGAGAGTTGTCTTGACACAAGAATAGTGCATTCAAATTCAAAATGTATCGCGATTACAAAAGGTGCAACAACAATCAGATGCGCTAACAAATTGAGTTTACTCCCAATGGCAATTGCCAGTCGTGTCAAATTATTATGCTGGGTGACAGACCCAAATTGACAGCCATTTAAAATCGATTTGTTGTTAATTGCAACCGGTGCTTAATATGTTGATTCGATTAGTTAAGCAGCAGAGCACAAACACACACACACACACACACAAAACACACACGCACATACAATTTGTTGTTCTTGTTTGTGATGTCAAACCAAAATATCCAAATGTTGCTACAACTGATTATGTAAATTGTGTATACACTGTAAAAAGCGTGGGGTACATCTGCTAAAGTGCTATTCTATGTTGCCAACAACTGCCAAGAAAATGTTCGTATTACCATATAATATTTCAATATTTTGCATGAATATTATGATATATATAAAACTTTAAATGTTTTACTCTCAAATTAAATTGTATTTTTTTTTATTTTGTCAAGCTTTTTGGGATTTTAGTTAGGGTATAATTAACGATCGACTATACTATACCGAATAGTTTTAAATGTTTCCTAAAATGCATTTGAGGTTAGTTTTAATTGCAGCGAAAACACATTTCATGCATTGCTTTTTGATTTACCAAAATGTCGAGAACAAAAAATCAAATGCATTTTTAATGTTTGCGGCGTAGAACATGTTCTGTGTATTAAGTTTTTGTTGTGTGCATATCAATGGCACTGTTAATTGCATAAATTGTATATATACATACATATATATGTATATATAAAACAGCAGTTGAAGCTGATGTGAGTGCAAATTAGCGACGTATGCGTTATTTGAGTCGCTGCTGCCTTTTGATTGCCAGCTGACCAAACAAACCACCATCAGCAGCACCACCTGACTGAATTGAAACCACTCTTGCACCACGCAATTAGAAACTTTAGTTTGATGATTTGAGTTTTTCAACACTTAATACAACTTTGCAGCGCATTGTGGTTGTGTGTGGGCTGTTAGCATGCTTTGTGTATTACTGCTAACTGGAATCCATCCATTCGGTAAATGAGCTTTACGTTTGCATTTTGGTCGAAACGGATTTGCAGCTAGACGCGCTTTATTGGCCCAAAAGCCATTACAACATGAGCCAATAATTAAAGTCCATAATTATGGCATGCACAGCTCATTATTCCTGCCGGCTCCCCCGGATTAATTATCCTGTTAATGAGTATGGCGCAGACAAACGAGATATATCGAGATATTCATAGCATGCAAATTTCAACCCGCCAGCCATTGCATTTGTGGTATATAAATGTATGTATATACAATGAGCATATTTTCATGTCGAGTGCTGTAGTTGCATAAATCTTAATGTATATCATAGATGTAAGATGTAAGAAGAGCTAGTCTGTCGATTAACTTGAACTAAAATACTATTATGGCTAAAGCTGGCAATACTAATACCCAATAAAGCCTAATTGAATGCTGTTGTATTTTCATGCTGAAGCAGCAACAACTTTAGCTTAAAAGGAATTCAGAAAGAGATCAAAAGCAACCTTCAAGTTGCTACCATAAAAAAAAGCAACATTTTTCAAAGAACAACAGCAAATTTTTCTGATTGAATCACTTCGAAGAGGAAAATCTGTTGCTGTTTCAATTAGGAGCACAAAAAAAAAGGGCAGGGCATTTCATTAGGCAAGAAGGCAGGCACAAGAAAAAGAGGCGGCCTGACACAATCTCCAATCCATTGCATAGTTTCTCATACTAGCTTCTAATACGCTCAACCCTCTGACTAAAACGCATAACGCACCTGTGTAGAAAGTCATCCCTATGTCCTTTCTGTTGCGTTGCGACAAAAACAAAATGCTGCAGGAGCAGCAGCAGCAGCAGGAGCAACAGATCTGTTCCATTTTCCATTTCCGCTTGAAGTTGCAGTTGCAGCTATAGCTTTTTCCACCTTGCCACACAGCAACAACAGCAGATTTGCAGAAAATAGAATTGCTCCATTTTGTTGTTCCGGTTTCAGTTCATTTCATTTCCTTTCTTTTTTGTTTGTTTTTATATATTTGATATTCTTTCGTTTTTGTGTGTTTGTAGCTCGTGCGTGTGCCCTTTGTTTTCACAAATTGAATTGTTTTTGCAATGAAATTTCTGATTTCCTTTCAAGAACAATTCCGAGCAAATGCTGGCAAGGACTCGCCAAAGCGCCGGCTGCGTGGTAGCATGTAAATCGGCCTAAAAGCTTTTTATATAATTGAAACACTTTTGTGCAAATGAAACGTTGGACAGACAAGCCATCTACAAAATAATCAAGTTAGTCCACAATATTAAAGTGTGCTGCACATTTATGCTGTATAAGTGAGGCAACTGTTCAAGTTAATCGCATTCTGGCCCTTAAATGGATATATTTCATTCTTCTGCATGCCTGCAACGGAAACTTTAGTTACAGCTATTAACGTAAAAAGAAGTTAAAGTGGAGAAGCAAACAATATAACTTTCAAGCTTGTTTCATTGGGTACAATAACAGTTTTTGCTTATTATAAGTTAAATAATATAAATTTAAGCTCCTTACTGCTTGCATTGGCTCTGAGCCATTTTGTATTTGTCCGATTTATATATATTATGCATATTTTTAATGTGTTTTACTTATGGTTTTCACAAAGATGCTCAATATTACACATACGCCATGTTGACAACTGTCATTTAACATATTTGTCAAGGGAAGAGGCAACTCGACAGCTTGTCAGCTGCTCAGTGGCTGCTCGCAATAAGTCGTTCATTAATAAGAACGTTCTGCTCGACTAGAAGATACTCTGTACTCAAAGAATATATGATTCTAATCGAATCCAGAGTGTAGCTTGAAAATGGTCAATGTCATGGAATAAATACAAAAATTATAAGTTTTATTTATGCCTTGTTCTGCCTATATGATTAATATACCCATTAGTATATGCACAGGGCATTTAAAATGTCAGGTATTTACAATGGTATGCTTTTGAGAAGGCAGTCTAGAGTCTGCGCAGTTGAGAGAGAGAGAGAGAGAGCGAGGGAGAGAGAGAGAGTGAGAGAGCATGTGGCATGAAGCTAATCGAAATGTAAAGACAATGAACCATTCGACTATACCGACCGACAGTACCTGACCCCATAATCGAGCACGTGCATTTACGGGCTGACTGTCTGGCTGGCGGCTCATTTGAAGTGCACTGCACGTAGAAACGAAACTCATATCCCGCAAAAGAGAGAAACATATTGGTAAATATTTAAATTACAAAACAATTGCCAAACAAATTGCTAAAAAAAGGGTCACTCACTTGTCCGGCTGCAAGTTTAATATTTGTCAATTATACGAAAATTCTTCTTTTTAGCCCGAAGCCAGCGTAAAATACGAAATACTAATACAACCAAATTAGGAACAAATAGTGGGGACAGGGCAAGAATACTTTGCAATGCAAAGCAAAGTTTTACCAAAATGCGACTTAAAACAAAGGACGACGGAAAAAAACAGAAAAGAAAAGAAGAAAAAGCAAATGCTTGGGTCTGCGTAAAGCGGCTTAGAAGGCTTTTCAGTTCACCTGCTGCTGGTGGTGCAGTTAAAAGGAGTCAGTGGCAAAGGGTTTAGAAAAGTGTGCGCACAACGTGGCTAATAAACTGACTGGCATACTAGCACTAAACCTAAATAAAAGCAAATAAGGCTGGACAGCTTAGATACACCGAATGCTTAACGCTCTAGCAGACTACTTAACTTATATGTAATGCAATTTCAGCTGGCATTTGGTCAATGAGAAGCAGATTTTAGCATTTAGTCATAGTTCTTCAAATACTGCAAAACTATATAGCTTGGTTAAAACTAAACCGACTTTCAAGCAGGTTTGAATTGTGCTCTAAAATTGTAATATTTTTCTATACATGTAAATATTAAGTATTAATTTATGCGAATTTTTGAATAGCTCAAATCATTTGTGAGTATTTATAATAGTTGAAAACGAACTATTGCTTAAGCAATAGACCACAGCAAAAACTTTCACATTTCGCTGAGTTATTAACTCCTTCGGTAAGGGTATACAAATGGGGCGCCAAGAAGCAATTTACCTTTAAGAAAATGCTTGTGCAACCGAACTGGCTGAGCGACAAACTGAGAAACCTGCAAACTGACAAACGGACAGACAGACGGACAGACAAAAGGCAGTCGGCAGGCAAAGAACTGCTAGGCATTTATAATTAAAAACGCAAACCCTTAAACAACATTTTACTTGGGGCAACAACGAACGTCGGCGACAAGTTGTTGCAACAGCAACAGGGGCTGGGGCTGGGGCAGGGGCAGACAGAAGTCAAACAATAAAGGAGACAACAATAATTTCAACAATAACATGACAAATTGTTTCAGGGCACACAAGCAAAACTGCCTGTCTGCCATCCTGCGAGCTGGTTAACTTAAGAAACAGCTAAAAGCAGCCTTGCGAAATCTTTTACTTATTTATGTAGGTGTTGCAAAGTCTTTCCTGCTTGCCACTAACCAAGTGCGAGTTCACTTGGCCTGATGAAAACAATACTAGTTGTTAAAGCAGTTATCGCGTTTATTATTGATAAGCGTGACAGTTACACTTGTTTTCGACTAGTTAACTAAGCTGATACGGCTACTGGCTTAACAAATGGTTAAAGATTTGCCAACTTGGAGAGAGCTTTCAGCTTTCAGCTTTAAATGTTCCCAACTGACTTCCTTGCGTGTGCATTTTATTTTTTGACTTTATGACCAGAAAGTAATATCAGTAGATCTGGAACGAAAACACCAACCTTGAGCTAACTTTTCTGTTGTGTGCGAGTTGTGATGATAAATTCGATTGCAACATGCGCATTTTGCAGTAGCATGTGCAACATTAGCAGGCACCCACAAAACATATAAAAATAACTTTGCAAAAATGCTCCATAATTATACTCTTTTCGAAGAAAATAGTATATTAAGTTTGTGCTGAAGTTTGTAACGCATAGAAGGAAGCGTCGGAGACCCCAAAAGTTACTGCCAGTATGCTTAGAATGGCAAAACAAATTAATCTAGCCATGTCCGTCTGTCTGTCTGTCTGTATGTATGCAAACTAGTCCGTCAGTCTTTGAGCTATCGCGATGCAACTTTGCACATACACTTATTATTCAAAGGGACAGCACATCGGTCGGAACCGGCCGGATCGGACCACTATATCTTATAGCTGCCATACAACTCTAAGCCGGTTTTGGCCATAAATCCGATGTTTTCAAAAGCAATTGTTTTCAATTTCCTTGTGCACTTGAACATTCTCATCACTGGGTAAAATTGCAAAACCATAGAGTTTTAAATAGCAAAGATATGCGTCATTAAATATTTGGAAAGAACTGGTGCATATGAGCAAACAAAGTCACAAGTTTACGGTACAGAAGAATCCCAAACGGAACGTCGAATTGGAAGCCGTAAGTCTCATGAAATCCCCACTTGACTATTTCTAATTTTGCCTTATTTTCTTTCAGGGAATATTGACCAAAAATAAGCATAGAGCTGCCACAGAGCGATCAGTTGGTTCGGCTGGTAACTTTGCTCCAAGGCCAGGCGTGCAACATGCAGAATCTGAATGACATCACTGACCATCAAACTCGTCTCCACCAGCAATGTGCAGCAGGCCATGAACAATGGCTCCATTTGATATATATTTCGCTAACAGTTGCCATTTTATACATATATATATAGCTATATTTTTATGATCTGTACAACTGATTTGTAAACCTAAACTAATTAAGCATATATGTTGTTAATATTTGATATCAAACGATTTACAAATAAATGCATTACTCAAAACATAAAACTTGTCTGAATTTGGGAATCAAACGGAGTAACAACCAAGCTATCCAATTTCTCGCGTGCGGTTGTCAGAATGCGTCCAGTTTGCGAGCAAAGACAAATTGGCTCTGTTTCGCCGGTCGAGGTACCAGGCGCACAAAAATCAGCAGCAAGCAACCTTGAAAATTCAATTTGCATGCTGCATTGAATTAAAAGTCCCGCCTAAAAGTATGCAATACATCATATTTAAAAGTATGCACTGGTTTTTTTTCTTCTGCATTTTCAAGGTTGCTTGCTGCTGATTTCTGTGCGCCTGGTATTTCGAAAAGTGAACCGACGAAATTTGCGTTTCCTCGGTACTTGGACGCATTCTGACAACCGCACGCAAGAAATTATCTGCTATGGCAGCTGGAAAACATCATTGGCCGATCTCACATTTAGGATAGTAATATCTCCGCCAAATGGAGTCTGATCTTAGAATGGTATAGCTTTTTGAGCTCGTAAGGAGCAGGACTATCGATCCTTGAAATTCTTGCAAAACTTTCAAACCTGCATAACTCAGCCAAATGAAATGCGACTTTCGAATGATATACCTCGCATGACTCGTAAGGATCAGGACTATCGATTGACATCATAAAAAGGACATGTGAAAGGACATTTTGTCAAATTGGTTTTTGCTCTCAAATTAAAAAGGAGTATGGCGCAATCGATAGTACTGATCCTTACGAGTCCTGCAAGTACCGCCTGGTACCTCGACCGGCGAAACAGAGGAAATTTGTCTTTGCTCTTTTGATAACTTGGTTGTTACTCCGTTTGTTTCCCAAATTCAGACAAGTTTTATGTTTTGAATAATGCATTTATTTGTAAATCGTTTGATATCAATTATAAACAACATATATGCTTAATTAGTTTAGGTTTACAAATCAGTTGTACAGATCATAAAAATATAGCTATATATATATGTATAAAATGGCAACTGTTAGCGAAATATATATCAAATGGAGCCATTGTTCATGGCCTGCTGCACATTGCTGGTGGAGACGAGTTTGATGGTCAGTGATGTCATTCAGATTCTGCATGTTGCACGCCTGGCCTTGGAGCAAAGTTACCAGCCGAACCAACTGATCGCTCTGTGGCAGCTGTATGCGTATTTTGGTCAATATTCCCTGAAAGAAAATAAGGTAAAATTAGAAATAGTCAAGTGGGGATTTTATGAGACTTACGGCTTCCAATTCGACTTTCCGTTCGAGGTCCTTCTGTACCGTAAACTTGTGCGTCTTTTCTTAAGTGTCCCGGGAGCTTTAGCTGGAATGCAGTACCCCAATGCCGGGGAACCACTATACCGGCTCCTTCACAAGCGATTCACCGAAATGCAGCTCATTGACAGCAGTGCAGGATATCTGAAATAGATAAAGTTAAGGATGTGGTGAAGATATGTAAAACAAATACAAATAAATACAAGTGGGGAAGGATTATCTTCGGCGTGCCGAAGATTTTATTCTCTTTTCGAACTGCACCACTGAAATTTCATATGCGGTTAAAAATCGTTCGAATAGAGTATAAAGTCTTCGGAACTCCGAAGAAGATCCTTCTCCACTTGTTTTAGTTGTTTTTATTTGTTGTGTTTTGCGCTGCTGCCGACGGCATAAATCAATTTGAATGCTCACAAAGAAATGCACGTAAAAACATGGAAAAACTATGCATAAATATGCATTTCAATGATTTATGGCTGCAAATTCAAGTCATAGAGCGGCAACTTTAAGCTTAGTGCATATTTAAAAACACATACACAAAAACACTTAATTAAAAACCCCAAACACGAAATTACCCAATGAAAATTTAATGCTGCTCAACTGAATTTGTTCTGCTTTATCTTTTCGGTGAACTCTTAAAGCCAAGTTTCTGCTGCTGAACGTTGTTAGTTGTGCTGAATGTCACTTTCATTCATTTGAAATGCTTTTAAGGCTTTGATTTTTACACCACTTGGCAGAAACAAAGCGAAAGTGCGAAAGGAAAGCACAATAAAAACACAGGCAAAATTAAGTGTGAGGTGGTTTAGTAGGGTAGCGTTTTGTGTGTGTATGTGTGTGTGTGTGTGTGTGTGTGTGTGTGTGTGTGTGTGCATGTGTGTGTTTGTGTGTGTCACTCGCTTTGGTCGCATGTCGCACATGTTCCAGCTTGAAGGACATTCAATGGCTATGCGCATTATGTAAAGCCCTTTCAAATGACCAACCAGCTCCAGCAGCGAGTGACAGTTCCAGCAGCTCTATGGCTGCTGGAGCCACAGGCAATGCAACTTAGAGGTTTACACACGCACACACACACACATACGCACACCAGTAGCAGCACACACACACACACACGATGTGAGCTTTTTCTGGTCACATCCACTAACTGGCATATTATAAGCTGTATAACGTTGTTGATTTCTACCAAAACGAGCTAGCTAGCAACAGTTTACTAAGCTACATTTAACTGCCTACATACTGCATAGAAAATGACAAGTTAAATATAGCAAGTATACTCGAAGAGTTATAAATCACTCTTAAAGATACCTCTTTAACTGATATGACCATAACTCTATATAATTTTCTTTTGCGCTAGCTGCAACCATTTTTATAGCATACTTTTCAGCTGTTGACTTGCAGCGTACACAGCGAATTAGAATTTGATATTATAGACCCCAGCTGCTTTTGCAGGGTATCTAGCATATGAGTAATGTTCAACTACTTGCTCCTATTCGAACTGACGTGTTTTTAGCAAATGCTGTAAGTGTAAGTGGGCTTTCATGCAGCCATTTTGTGCAGCGCTTAAGCAAACAATAAAACATAATGAAAGTGTAAAGCTATTTGAGCCAGATGCAAGCCGAACCCAAAGTAAAGTCTGGCTAAAACCTAAAACCTTAAAAAGGGGTCAAATAGCCATCTCGAGTGCCACAAAAATGTGCACATAAATGTGATAGATGTGTGTGTGGCAGTGGCAGTGGCAGGCAGGTTCTTTTGCTGCTGCACCCACCAACTGCTGTGGCAGAACGTAATCTTTTTTTTGTGTTTGCAATCACTGGGACTTGCAACAAAATAAAATTTAATGCCAGCTTTTGTCCAGCAGTAGCAGCGAGAGCAGCTTCTACTCCGATTTACTTGTGTCAGTTGCATGTTGCCCGTCGCAAGCTGCAAGTTGCAAGTTGCTCGCTGCCAGCTTTGCCACAAAAGCTTGAGAAATAGCTACGTTTTTATATTGTGGCGAACTTTATCATTTGTTGCATGCCTGCGCCTGACGCTTCCATCTCGCTGCATGTTCAACAAATTTTGAACATTTAATTATGAACATGTCATTGCGGTAAAAGGTTTATGAAATGAGTCGCAATAAAACCCAACAAAAAAAGAACACTCCAAATAAATATACAAGCTGAAAAAAGCGTAGAGCAAAAAGCGTACAGACAGAGAGAAAGAAAGCCAAAATTAATATGTATAAGCTGCTTTAAATGTGAAAATGTATGTAAAGGCAAAAATAAAAGTACAAATACTTTATAAAATAGGCAAATTCATCATTAGCTTACGAAATTCAACATGTGTTTTAATAAAAAAATACATACAGAATGCTAAGCATAGAATATTATCTATATATACTCCGACTTGCAAACGACTTAAGTAATTTAAAAGTATTTCTGTGCAAAGAGTACTCGCTAGTCGAGCATATTCAACACTAGTTTTTTTATACTCTTTTCGAAGAAAATAGTATATTAAGTTTGTGCTGAAGTTTGTAACGCATAGAAGGAAGCGTCGGAGACCCCCAAAAGTTACTGCCAGTATGCTTAGAATGACAATACAAATTGATCTAGCCATGTCCGTCTGTCTGTCTGTCTGTCTGTATGTATGCAAACTAGTCCCTCAGTTTTTGAGCTATCGCGATAAAACTTTGCACAGACACTTATTATTCCAGGGGACAGCACATTGGTCGGTGCCGGCCGGATCGGACCACTATATCTTATAGCTGCCATACAACTCGAAGTCGGTTTTGGCCATATATCCCATGTTTTTTAATCTATCGCTATGAAACTTTGCACAGATACTTATTATTCAAAGAGACATCACATTGGTTGGAGCCGGCCGGATCGGATCACTATATTTTAAATCTGCTATACAACTGGCAATGAATTAAATATTCTTAGAACAAAACAAAAAAAATGTTACGCGACAAAACGATTTTGTGCAGCATATGAAATTTCAGTGGTGCAGTTGGCAGAGTTAAAATTGCCTATTGGTTCGAAAAGAGTATAAAATCTTCGGCACGCCGAAGATAATCCTTCCCACTTGTTTTTTGCTGAGTTCATTGCCATTTTAAAAGCCCCAAAAATTATATAAACAAAATGTCAAACTTTATGTGGCAGACGTGAAGTAAAGGAAGCGAGCTCGCTGGTTAATTTTTATAGGCATCTACATGCTCGCTCGTATATCAAAATAAGTACGCGCCGCAGAGGCAATAAACATACATTGCTCATACGCTAGGTGAACTTTAGAGTGAAGAGTAAAAGCAGCAGCGGCTGCCACCAAACCGATGCCATTTTTCATGCGACGCCAATCGATAATTCTTTTGTTCATTAAGAAGTTGATAAATCACAGAATCGCTGGCTGTGGCTTCAAATGGAGCTAACAACGACAGAAAATGAAATGAATTTCATAGTTTAACTTGCTCTGGCCATTGCAGTTGTTGTGTGTGCGTGTGTGTGTGTGTGGGTGTGTAGAAGCGTGACTAATGCACTTCAAATAGACTTTGACACTCAAACAAACAGAGAGCGAGAAAATTGTGTCACTTCATGTCTCACCTCTTGGTTCTTTGTCCAATTGAGCTGGAAATTAACGCTTCGCTAAAGCTGCTGCAGTTAAGCTGATTTGCTGTTTACCCAGCAAATTCTTTACTTTAATGTTGCATTTAATTTTTCTATGCGACGATTAAGTTAAGTAACATACCTCGCTCTCCTTTAAGCCATATAACTTTTGAATTCATTAGGTTACATTCTTAAACGTTTTACAGAGTGTTATACCTACTGAAAGTTAAATTTTTGTGCATTGCCAGCAGCTCCGTCGATGCCTTTTTCACTTGACTAACAAAACTTTGGTATGTTTTGGTGGGTTTTCGCTCGCTCGCTCTCTCTCTCTCTCTCTCTCTTTCTTTCTATTCTTATTGCAGATTATGTGCTCAAAGCCTTTTGTAACTGATTAGATTTCGCACAGCTACCCGAAGTTGCTGTCAAAAGTTTGTCCATAAATTATCGCTGGCACTCAGAGAACGCGAACTCACTTGTACACCTGCTGCGACTATTTAAACATTTTAATTGTATTTTAATGAAATGGCAGCCATTTTGTGCGTTGCGTGTGCTGTTTTTGTGTGTGCGTTGCCCTGTAGTGCAATAAAATTATGTTTAGCATATATTAAGGCGCGACATTTGGAGGCACTTAAAGCGCGACGCAGACGCTGCACAAATTAATGAGAAATTATAAGTATACGCCCCGTGTACAACCGCCCACTCAGACACAGAGAGTTGAGTTGAGAAAAACTTGAGTTAAATGTGCCAAATCGACGGCACAAATTGTGATTGCAGTTGGGTAAAAGTGTTCTCTGCTGTGCTGTGCTGTGCATACTTTGGTTATTGCTTTGGCGAGCTTCTATCTTTTGTGTATTATACTTTTTGATGGCTTTTGTTGTGGTTTAGTTGTTTTGCTATTGGCTTAAGTTAGTTACAAACAGTTTTTACGAATTTTTGGTGTACGCAAGTTTTGTATTAAAAAAGTTTCGTTATCTTCTCTTCTACTTGCAGGTAAAATGACATAAATTTTTAATTACTAACTGGCAAAAACTTGCCCTCGACGATGGTGGCCTGGTGTGGTCTGGTCTGGTCTGGTCGGGTTGTCGTCGTCGACGTCGTCGTTGTCAACATAGCTGGTAAAAACTTTTCATCATTCAGTTGCCGTCAAGTGTCAAGTGTCTGTTGGCCAGAGCCAGAGCGAGAGCCAAAGCCAGAACCAAAACCAGCACCAAGAACGAGAGCCGTAAGTTGCCCCCATGCAGCTGCAATTCCCCGAAACAATTGGGTATAAAACTGCAATGTTGCTGCACAAATTGTAGTCTCATCTCATCTCGTCTCGTCTCGTCACCCTGCTGCTTACTTTTCGGGGCTAACATGTTGGATAGACACTTGAATGGATGTACAGACTGCTATGAGCCTGCTCTTGGCAGCAAATAATCAAAACGTGGCTGCATAACAGAGCTGTTGCCCCTATATCATTATGGTTGGATTGAGAAATATGTGTGTGTGTGTGTGTGTGTGTGTGTGTGTGTGTGTGGGTGCACAGAATTTGAGTTGAGTTTGGATTATGGTAGACCGCAAAAAGTTGCACACAATCAGAAAAGAGCGAGCGAGCGAGCGAAGGCTACAGCTGCAAATTAGCATTCAACGCATTCATTCGACTCATTCAGGCTTTGCTTTGCGCTTTGCGTTCTGCATTCCAAAATCGGAAGAAAAAAGCAGAAGCAGCAGCAGCAGCAGCAGCAGCTACCGGATACGGAAATGTGCTTGGCAGACGAAATTATCATGGGAGCCAAGAGGAAGTGTTGCTATACGACGACCATTGCGATGGCGAAGAGCGGAAGATGTAATTAGGGTAAAAGCAAAATGGGAAAATAATTAACACTTGAGCATAATTAATTGCACGACAAATGACAAGTGCCCTGGGAGGGGCTCAGCTCAGCTCAGTGCAGCTGTGTTGAGTTGAGTTCAGCTTCTCCGAATTCCACACTGAAAACCGCCAAGTAATTCCCGCTTTTATTATCTCAGAGCCAAGTAACTTCCCCTGTTGTTTTCCCCCCAAACTGTAAAGTGAAATATTGTTGCCTTGTCTAAGCGCATTACGCACACTCCATTTGCCATTGACCAAAAATAAAGGAACTCTCCGTTTACCATTTGCCATGCAAAGTGCCACATGCCACATGATACACACAAAGCAAAGGAACATTTAATAGCATTTGTAATCAGATTATACGCAAAATTGATTTCAAATCAAATTGCATTTTAACATTTTACAAAATGTTAATAGCAAGAAAAATCAAAAGCTATTCAATAGCATTTACCGAGGCCAAGTTGCAACGATACATCACTCGAATGTTGACAATATCAATGTTCAATTGTACCCTGTAAACGAGCAGGAGTTGCTTGACTTTAGGCTGACTCACACGTAAATGGTTACAAAAGTAAAAATATTGCATTAATTTTGTATAAAAATGACTCAATCAATTACTATGTTTTTGAAGGTTTGTATTGCTATAATTTTGTATAAATATGACTTGATTGGTAGCCTAAAACTTTACTGTACGAATGTCAATATATATAATGTTTCAAGTGTTGTTAAACAACACTAAAAAGGTGAAGGTTTAAGGTACACAACGTATTTTGTCCATCAAATATATTTATAAAATTTATATTCTTTACTTTACTTTGTTTCTCTATTAATATTCTCGTGTATTATGTTTTGAAAGGGTATTTCCATTTCAGTACTGTGCAAACCTCTTCTTCATTTTTATACTCTGATACCGAAGGTACTCATAGTATATTGGTTTTGTCGAATGTCCGTCAGGCCGTCCGTCTGTCCGTCTGTCTGTCTGGATGAACGCGCGTATTTCCGAAACGATATTAGATAGACTCTTGAAATCTTTTGCGTTATGATTATAGCTATCTGCTTCAGATCAAGTTTATTCCAAATTTATGCCACGCCCACTGGGAGGCTGGCAAATCGATAACATGTCGATACACCTCAAATCACAAATCGATTAAACGTGAATAACTCCCACAATTTTGAAGCTAGAGTAATCAAATTTGGTAGGTATATTGCTGGTGACCTCCCGAAAAAATTGGATCCTAGGTTAATCGGCCACGCCCATTATTACGCCCACCAGCCCCCCTCCAAAATTAATTTGAAATGCTTATATCTCCCGCAGTTTTAGAGCTAAAGTCACCATATTTGGAATATATATTACTGGTGACGTCCTCTACAGATTACAGAAACAAAATTTTGACCACGCCCACTCCCGCCCCCGTAATCGCGAAAATCGATATACATGAATGCACAATTCGATAACACGTGTATATTTCCCGCAATTTTGAAGCTAGAGTCCCCAAATTTGGAATTTAGACTAGGGCTGACCAGCCCAAAAGATTGCGTCCTGGATTTTCCGGCCACGCCCACTAGAACGCCCCCCAGCCACCCCGCCCCCACGAAACACGGAAGCCTATATCTCGCACAGTTTAAGAGCTAGGGCCACCAAACTTTGAGGGTAGACTTCTGGCCAAGTCCTCTAAAGATCGGACAAAAATTTTGGGGCCACGCCCCCGCCCGCCCCCAAAAATCGCGAAAATGTATATCTTCCACAGTTTTAAAGCTAGAGTCACCAAAATTGGAGGATAGACTTATTGTCAGCCCCCCTAAAGATCGGCAAAAAATTTTGGGGCCCCGCCCCCTCCCGCCCACAAAAATCGCGAAAATTTATATCTTCCACAGTTTCAGAGCTAGAGTCATTAAACTTGGAAGATAGAATTCTGGTCAGCCCCTCTAAATATCGGTAAAAAAAATTTGGGGCCACGCCCCCTCCCGCCCCCAAAAATCGCGAAAATGTATATCTTCCACAGTTTTAGAGCTAGAGTCAAGAAATTTGTAAGATAGACTTCTTGTCACTCCCTCTAAAGATCGGCCAAGTTTTTTGGGGCCACGCCCCCTCCCGCCCCCAAAAATCGCGAAAGCTTATATCTTCTACAGTTTTAGAGCTAGAGTCACCAAAATTGGTAGATAGACTTCTGGTCACCCCCTCTTAAGATCGACCATGCCCCTCCCGTTCCCAAAAACTTGGAATGCCGATTTCGGGTCACCCAAACACCAGCAAAAATTTTCTGTTCACTTGCTTTCAGCTGTTCTTAAAATGGTATCAGAGTATTACGCAGTCGGCTCCGCCCGACTGCAACGTTCTCACTTGTTATTCATTGAACTTTTCCTTGCTATCCATGGGGTTTTCCGATTTGCAGTTCCAGTGAATCGATTGTGACATTGATTGTACTAATTAAAAATAAATTGATTTACTGTTAAATTGAAATGTTGCTCAACACAACTGAACAATATACGGTTTCCATTGTGGTGCACACATTTCCAAACGAACATTTCAGTTCGTTTCACATTTCACATTTACATTCACATTTCATTTTCTGGTAATAAATTACAGTAAACTTTTGCAAATCCCACTTGTATTTGATGTTCGCACTTCAGCAGCACACAATGCCAAAAGTCGAAGCAACATTTTCCGAGTTTGGCAATGCTATTGTTTTTCTCTCTTTTTGCCATTTTCAATATACATACATATATTGGTAATCCAATAATGGTTGGCAGCCATAACAACCGTTTAGTATAATTCTATAACATTTCATAGTAGTGCCAAATGCTGTGTGGAGTTGCAAATCTCCTCAACTCAGCACTGCTGAACATGTTTGATGAAGTAGAAAATGATCAGAACATTTGCCTGCTATGCGCTGCCAATTCACAGATTATGTCTGAGTTTTGATTGTATGCATTCAAGTTTTAATTAAACTCAGAGTTTCCATTTGTGCGGCTCAATGACCTTCAACGTTGTTGCTTTTATACCCTGAAGCCATTAAAAATTTAAATGGTATAATGAACTATGTAACAGGCATAATTAAGCGACTATATAAACTATATATATTCTTAATCAGTATCAACAATCCGAGTCGATCTAGCCATGTCCGTCTGTCTGTCCGTTTGACTGTTTGAACAGGCGGATATCACAGACTACAAGAGCTAGAGATCTCACATTTGGAATAAAAGTACTCGTATTCCCTGGTCAGATCAAGTGTTTTTTTCATTTTATCGATAACTCATTCCATAGTGTGGGGCTCAGTAAAGATGCAAGCTGACTGCTTGGATTGGTTAGTATTTAGTTCACTTTATCGATAGCTCATCCTGCTCAAAAGTTATCGATAAATATCGATTTCAGACCAGTGTTTTTGGGCAATAACTTAAAAGTTATAAGAGCTAGATAGTGTGGGGCTCATTAAAGAGGCAAGCTGACTGCTTGCACTGCTTGCTTGCACTGATTGGTTAGTATGAATGTAAGGACTGGGTTCAGGGTATCTCCTAGTAGGGCACTCCCGACTACAGCACTCTTACTTATTGTTTTTCATACTGGATGCAATGTTATAACTCGCTTGTTTAATTTTCGGATTTTTTAACTCGTATAGCTCTTGGACGGCGCTTGGCGCTTGCCTATTAAGTTGAATAAATGAAACAAATATTTATGTTGGCGCCTGTCGGGTTTTCCTTCTCCTTTTTTAATTAAAAATATACACACAACATTTTTGATGATTTTTGCGCATTGTCATCAGAAACGCGATGGCGGAGGGGCAGTTTGGGGTGGTGGGGTGGTGGGGGCGTGGCAGGCGGAGTTCTGTGTGGCGCCCCATCAACGTGGCTCGGTTTGTGTTTGCTTTTGGGGGATTTCAATCAGTGGCAAGGCAACAACAGCAATAACTAAAGCGCTTCTCATTTAATTTAACTGGTACTTCTTTTCCAGTCGCTTGCTGGACAAAAGGCACACAACAATAACAGGGCAACGTGGCAGAATTTAAGTGATTTTCATTTAGTATTGCACCCAGACCCATTCCGCATTCAGCATTCAGCATTCATACAGCCTCTCGCTCCGCTCCTTGGTTATCTCAATGCTATCGATTGCCAGCTGCGGCAGTCGTTCTCGTTGTCGTTGTCGTTGTCGTCAATCCCAATCAACTGCATCCATCTCGATGATGATGCTGGATGATGATGACTGCCGTCCGGTTATCTTCATTCTTTTGTTGTGACCGCCGCTTCGATGACCAATGAATGCAATTCTTCTACGCGGACGTGCCTGTGGTTGCACAAGCAAATCTACTCTACTCTCTCTCTCTCTCTCTCTCTCTCTCCCTCTCTCTCTGTGTGTGCGTCCTTGCGGATTATAGCCGGCGTCTATAAAGGATAATGCCGCAAAGCCACATGCTTTAAATTGCATGCGAAATTGAGTTCAATGAATTGAGCTTTAAATCACAGTCAAGATGCGGTACAAAATATGTGTGTGTGTGCATTAACAATATACATATGTGTGGGCTGAGAGGAAAATAATTAAGGACCTCAAATTATGCACGGAATTTGCTGCGTGTTGCAAGGAGTAACAAAAAGAATTATTCAAATTAATTGGTTTAAATATTATCACAGGTCTTAAGAACTTGCCATGGAGATTAATGTAATTGCATAATAAATGCATCAATTGTTGGGTTGTGCAACAATTTTGGATAGTATTTCATTTTATTATGGTTTTTAAATGCAATAGAATGCTTGTCATATAAAGTTGTTGTCCTTATGTTGCCAATGTTTCCCAACTAAAATTGAGCTTGTTTGTTTTTCAGACACATTTTCTTGTTTGTTTTCTGTCTAATTTGCATCTGAAACCTTTGAGCCATGTTGTCTTTTGCTAGAACAGGCACACAAAGCATAAGCCAAAGCAATTATTTTGCAAATGACACGGGGCCAAAGCCTTTAAAATTGTTGACCTACTACTCACAAATTTCCCCCCCCAAAAAAAAAGGTGTCGGGTTTATTCTGCACAAGTTGCCAAACTGTTTGCACAAAATCTACGACACTTTTACAACAAAAAACTATGCAAAAAAACGAAGACTAATACAAAAAATAACAATTTTAGAAACAACAACAAAGAAAAACGAAATAAAAACAAGCAACTTGCATAATTTCTTTACTTTTCATGCCACAAAAAGCCAAAAATGTATGTGTGTGTGTGTGTGTTTGTATGTGTGTTGTAGTCAGTGAAAGTCCTGCTAGTCCAGCTAGTCACACACTCTGTGTGTGTGTGTGTGTGTTTGTATTTGTGTGTTTTGGCATTTTATTACAAAAGTTTACATGACTATGCAGCCCTTTCGGCCATTGTCGTCATTTTCTCCGTGTGTCTCTCTCTTTCGCTGTTTTTGTCATTTTTATAAGCTTTAAACGTGGCCTGCAAACTGTTTTGCATAAAATGCCATAAGAACTGAGTCATTGCATTCGAAATTTATAAGATGCAGCGACAGCAATAAAATGGCATACTCAACTTTTCTTTACTTTACTTGAGCAATTTGTGTTGCAATATATAGTTGACATTTTAATAACATTTTTGTTGCCACTATTTTCTAAGGGCCAACTCAAGAATTTGGCAGCACTTTGATTACCTCGAAATATTTGATGGCACAAACGCAATGCGGCTGCTGCCAATTGTGAGACAAGCAGCCAAGCCACTGATAAACTTCGCCAAATAGATGAAAGAACTCAGCAAAGAATGTAGACGAAGTGTAAATGCACTTTCAGAATATTTAACTTGACCTTAATTGTTTTAAATTTTGTAAAAATCTATTTTGGTAAGTGGACACAGTTCTTTCAATATTGATCACGCTAATCGATTGTGATCATAAGCAATTTAGCAAATGCGACCAATTTCAAATACCCTAACACTGCTAGAGTAGAAAGTACGAGAAGCAAACAAGCAAAATGCATTAGAGCAATGCGAATTGTGGCATCCAAAACTATTGCAACTAAAATTGAATTAAAGTACAAAGTTTTCCGATGCTTTCGCTGCTGCTGCTTTTTATACCCTGTAGCCATGAAACATGACTAACAAGGGTATTTTTGTTATATATTACAGGCAGTAGGACATGTATACGATTCTCTAAAGTTCTCGAGCAGAAATATATACAAGTAAATATGCATGTTAAAGCTGGCTACAGGGTATGTCGTAGTAGGGAACTCTCGCAACTTGTTCTTGTTTATTTGTTGTGTTTTTTTTTTTATTTGGTTTGTTGCGGCTTTCGCTTGACCACGAGTAATGCATTACAACAGCGTTCAACAAGCTCCGAAACATGACCAATGCCCAATGTAATTAAGAAACTTACAAGCAACACACAAACACACACGTATGCACACGCACACACACAAACAAGCACACACACACACGCACACACATGCTGATACAAAGGCATTTATTATTAGTCCAAGCATGGAGGCGAGCATATAGCACCATATTTAATATGCGATTTCTGACACCACTTTAATGGGGCTTGGCTCACTCTTCGCCTCGCCTCGCTTCGCTTCGTATTCCGCTTCCTTTGCTTGTCCATTCGATGGCCGAAAAGATAAAGGACGATGCTCATTTATTTGACTTACGCAAATGGATGAACGTGTGCGGACGTGTGTGAGTGTGCGAGTGTATGTGTGTGTGTTTGTGCGTGGGCTGCCCAAATAAATGGCAGCTCATAAGACCCGTCTGGCACACACACACACACACACACTCACACACGCACACATGTCATATTTTTAATGAAAGACCGTGTGGACTTTTTGGCCAAAATTAAGAGGCAACATTGAGCGCCGCCGGAACTCAAACATGTGCAGCTGTCTGCTCTGTGATTTTAATATGTCACAAGTTATGAAAGCAACCGTAAACTGAAGCACAAGAAAATACGATATGTGAGTTACTCGGCAAAGCTTTCATATGGATAGCCAACATGCTTATATTGACTGTACGTATACGTAATTTACGTGTGGGGATTATGAATTGCAAAACTTTAAGAATTGATAAAGTAAATGTGAAATAAGTATATCTATTTCGTATTCACCCGCTCACTATGCTTTTTAAACAACTGTTCAATACAAATTACTCGAATACCGAACTCAAAACGCGTTCAAATTATAAATCAAGCTATAAATCAGTTCATAATGTATGAGTAATATGAATAAGTAGTATCACTATTACCCGTATGGATGAAAGAAACATCGCTTTTATATATATTCCAGGCAATTTTCATAATTTGTAATCAACATTTGTGAAATCGAAACGAAACAAAGAACATTTAATGGTTATTCCATATTAATTATTATAATAACTGCAAAAGTGAAGTAAATTACATTTGAAAGTAGTTAATACTTCTGTAGTTATTATTGCAATTTTCGTGCAGTGCATACTCGCAATATTCTGTCCACTGTCCGCAATGCTGAGTTGCAATTAATGCGTTTTAAAGCCATTTTGAGCGCACAAAAGTCGGCAGCATAAAGTAAACATAATTATAATGCCACTCTCGCCCGGGGCCGAGTACACAAAACCCCGGTTAACATCAATTGCTGTGCGGTTGTGTTGCATGGGAGGTCTTTGGCTATTAAATAAGAATCGACATTTCATGCAACAGTTTTTGGCATTTGAGGTTGCCCGGTAGAACATTAATGAGCCCTTTTTGACATGTTAATTTGGCGAGCGCGCCACGCAACCGCGGATAACTTTTGACGGCGCCAATCAATAATTACACACACACGCACACACATGCGGACACACACACACACACGCACGTAAAGTATACAAACGGATTTAGTGCATTGCTGTGGCCGATCAAACTGAAGCTTTGCCAAAATAACCAATAATCAGGCACCAGTTGCGGTCCCAGTGTCGCCTACATGTAATTTAAAGCATGCGCCATTGACCAACACCCACACAAACAGAGCGACACACTCACACACACACACACACACACGCACACGGTTGCACTATAAATTCCGTTGTGGTTAGCATTATTACGAAATTTTCGTTACGCCAGCAATATAGCTTATGTGATTGATGTCAGCTAGGAGCCAAAAGTCGCAACTAAATCTACACATAGTTATGGCAGCTTCCCAGCCGCAATCGGCAGCCACACAGCCGACTTTGCAGACAGGAAATGCGCTAGCAACGACGCCATTTTGTTGAACACTTTTCTGTGTGTTGCTCACGTGTGCGTTAGCAACAATTTCGCGGTGATTTTTAGCTCGTTTATATATCGAAAAGGCAACGGCATCGAGAACGACAACGATGACAACCCGGAACTCGGAAAAAGGCAAGCATGAAAGAAACTATGGGGTGGCAACTCTGGCTGTCTGGCTGGCTGGCGGCTATGACTTTGCCGGCAAGCACGACTGCTGCGTCTCTCGGCTACATTTGATATTTACGTGATGCTGCTAAATGTCAAATATTTTGTCATTCACTTACAACCAACCAGGCACACCAACAGTAACAACAACAGGCAGCGTGATGGAGAGCCTTTTGCCTAGCAACATGTGACGCCAGCGATGGCAATCGCATTTCTCTGACAGTTTGACGAACGATTTTTAGACGTTTGCAGACAAATAAGACGACTACAAAACTACGGATATTGTGGGTGTACATATGAGTGAAACGACTACATATATATATTTTAAGCCATATATATTATTGAGAAAGTTGCTGTGGCTGAAAATTAAATAAATATATTTTATTAGGTATATCCATTGCAAAAGATAAATTATAAATCGAAGATAATCCCTCCCCACTTGTTTATTTTAACAATGTACTTTGGACTACGTAGACTAATCGTAAGGTGGAAAGAAATAAAACAATGGTCTATTTTATGTAAATAATTTGAAATTCAACAGCTCTTCCAGACTCATAAAATGCATAAACAGTGGTCCAGAATGAAACATAAAGTAATAAAACAACTGAACGAACTTTGAACATAATTTGCTACATTTACTGTGGAATCTCTGGTAATTCTTTTTTTTATAGTTTAATGCGCTTGTGCCTAAAACAAATTGTTTGCTGTAAACTTGTGTGTGTGTGTGTGTGTGTGTGTTGGAGGCAAGTGAATTCAATGCAGGCAGGCAGACAAGTGGCATTTGTTTGGCAGCTGGTTTCAGGCCGTTGTCAGCGAAGTTGAGATAAGAGCGACAGGAGCAGCAGCAGCGATGACTGGCGACAGCAGCACGTGGAGTCAATTTCAGGTGTCGGGCGGACATAAATTACAATTTGAGTGGGCACTCGAGGTGGGCAGACAGGCAGACATAGAGAGAGAGATAGAGAGAGAAAGGAAGAGAGAGGGAGACAGGGCAAGAGGGTGAGAGTGTTGGGAAGCGTCATAAACAACAGCTGGTGCGTTATAAACTGCACTCGGCTCACATTTTGATGAGCGCAAAACTATTTAAATTACCGAGCCGCGTGTCGCAGCTGCGTTTGCATAAAAAAACAACAAACACACACACACACACACACACATATTATGATTTACTTGAAGTGTGCATGTGCTGAAGCATTCAGTTAACCTGCTGCTGCTACTGTTTGGACCTGGTCCTGGTTATTGCCGCTGGCAGCACGCAATTAACAACTTTTTGATTAGTTGGTCAGCCGCGCGCAAAACTTTTGACATCGTTTTTGCAGTCATGTTTTGCAAAAGTTGTTTTCCAGCACTAAGCGTCGAAATTTATTTAAGCCAAAAACTAAGCCACACTAACCTCTCGCTCTCACGCTCTATCTCGCTCTCTCTCTCTCTCTCTCTCTCTATTTGTTCATTTCGTTACAATTTAGAGTTGCAGTTATACACAGGTATGTGTGTGTGTGTGTATTGCACAGTTATTTGTGCAGCTTAAAAGTTTGTTATCAACAAATGCGTAAATCCACCCAACCAACCGAAAAAAGCGCAAACTTTACAATCTACCGAACACTCGAACATTTGCACATGTGTGTGTGTGTGTGTGTGTGTGTGTGTCTGTTTGCTGTGCGTGTTTATAGAGCTGTCTAACTTTTAGACAAAATATTTATGATAGCCAAGAAATCGTTTAACAACCTGTAAAGTTCAGCTTAGCTTGCAATAACTGATGCACTCGCATTACCAAACCGTTTGCGGATATCAATTATGTGCAACTTTTTAGCCATATTTTGCCAATCAAATGTTATCAGTTTTTTGTGGTAATTTTATGAATGTATTCGAAATATTTATTTGGCTTTTGAGTCACTAACTCTATACAATAATTAGTTTTAATTTAATTAAATTTCACCTATCAATTTTGATAATGATTAATATTTGCTTAAAAGGTTTTTTTTTTCTAATTACATTTGATTGAGATTTATTTTGTTTGCTTTGTCAACTTTTATGACAAATATTTTAGAAATGCTTACCTTTATTGTTTTACTATACTGCCAACTGTTTTAAGTTTGCCGCAACTTTACCGATTTCTATTTCTGCAAAGATAAATGCTCTATATTGTTAATGCGCATGAATATGATTTATACAATTTCTTAAAAAATGTAAATTTCTTTTTAAAAACTTGGTCGTAGTCCATTTGGGGGCCAGCTAAGTGGCTAGACATTTGGGCGCAGACAGTAAGCACCGAGTAGGTGTATAAAGTGGGCTGTTATTTAACAGTTAAGTTGTCATCTTTAGTCGAAAGTTGCGCCCACTTAAGAGCCGCTTCAGCTGGCACAAAAATTCAGAGATTAGAGTGAGGGGTGGGTCATCTTATCAAAAGAAATTTTCATTTATTATTTTCAGAGCGCAAAGTTTTGCAGCGTGTCTTGGGCATAAGTTTAGGATTGGCTGGTTGGGTTCCATTTTGGGGGGGGCACCTAAGGTGTAAGTGCTGGTTAGTGGGTACTTATTATCGATTACCCATCAGGTGAAAATGCGACGCTTTTTAGCGCTCGGGGTTTTTTTTTTCGTCAATATGCTGCGCACACGCTAAGCTTTTCTTTCTGTTGCGAAACTTTGTCAAATGAAGGCGGCAAAGGATAACAACGTTGATGTGACAGTTAAGTAGCACATACACACACACACACACACACACACATATACAGGCGAAACACACCTACACACATCCTTGAAACTGTTGCCGTTGGTGTGCCATAAAACTTTATCTAAATGGTTAAACCAAGCGCACGCTCATTCATTGAGAATGGGACAAGGGTGGAAGTGGATACGGAATTGTCGGAATTGAAGGGGACTGTACTGTGCTGTGCTGTGTTGTGCTGTGCTGTGGTGTACAGACTTTCATTACTTTCATTATTTAGCGCTGGCACACGCAACACAGCGCAAACTGAGCGATTTAGTTTAATTGAAAGGCATTTGATGAGATTTTAGTTGGACGCTTTTAAGGCGCTTAACTCCTCTCCTCTCTGGCGATACAAAACGAAACTTAAGATGATTTATCTGCAAAATTTAATAGACTTCTATACAGTGTGTGGATTGCAAACATTTTGCAACACATTTAACTTGATATCTTTTCGCACTCAAAGTGCTAAGAAAATGGATATTCTCTTTGTTGTAGCTTTCAACGACTAGTTGATAACAAGTGCCTAATTAAAATGTGCTTTAAAACGCACAACTAATCAATTCCGACGAATAATTGACTACTTTATAGTTTACTTAAGAGTTTTCGGCGTAACTTGAAATATGATATACTGAAAGAGTCTTTTAAATAGTGACTTTAATTAGAAGAGTAGAATATATACTTTAAGTGCTAAGAAAACGGATATTGCCATTATTTTAGCAAGTCTCTAAAATATTAATTGACTACATTAAACTTTGATAGAGTTTTCTGAGTAACTTGAAATATGAAATACTGAAAGAGTCTTTTAAATAGTGACTTTAATTAGAAGAAAGGACCAAAACCACATACCCTCTTTACCATTGGAGTGTTGAAAAACGCTTTCAATTTGCATGACTAAAGCCGCGTGAAATTATGCAACACTTTTGTGCTTAATTAGACAAGCGGCAAATAACCAAATGAAACTCAAGAATTCATCAGCATCAATTTGTCAAGTAACAAGGTTCGCTTCTTTTTTTTTGGGGGGGGGGGACTTGGAGTAGGGTTTTCCAGTATATTTCGGGAGTGATTGTGGGGGTTATTTTTTGTTCGTTGCTGTCTATTTTGACACGTTTTGCTGCTCGTTTGCCACGCCCCCCACGGCCTTGGCACGCCCTCTGTTTGTCTTGTTGAGACGTCGACGGCATTTTGTGCGTTTTAATTATCAACTCGTCGACTGGCCACAGAAAAGAAAAGAAGGAAAAACGAAAAGAATGCAAAGCGTTAATGTTTACTTGAAGAAAGAAAGTCGTTAAGCAAATTGTATTCAAGGATAGGCGCTGTTGTCGCCCTTCAAATGCTTTTATAATGCTTGCTTTTTTAAGGCAACTGCAAATGTTAAATCAGCTTTGAATCGGAAATTATGCTTGTGATGAAATTTGTTCTTTTGGCATCCTAACAATTGTATAAGATTTCAAACTGTTTGGCATCAGTTGTGCAATTGCAACGCTTTTGTTGCACTTTTCGATTACAAAGATGTAAAAGCAACACCAATTTGTAATACCTTGAAAATTAGTTGCTTATATTAATGGGCTTACATTAAATTTACTATAGATCTTGCTCTCTTTGACCCTTTTAGTTGATTTCCGTCGTGAAATACATTACAGAGCATCTGCAGAGTCAGCCACTCCTTTCGCTTCGACTTACCCTATTTTGTTTATTGACAAGTGTGCTTTTAATGAGTTCCGCTCTGTGAGCTTCTTAGACGCCGCTTACTTTCAGCTGCTTGAGGAGACAAACTAGAAGCTAGAGCGAAACTTGGTGCCCGGAACTTGCCATTAGCATGTTGCCTTGACCAAGTTACAAGTTACAAGTAACCAGCTACCAGCTACCAGTTGCCAGTTAACAGTTTTAAATAAATACACCGAGTGTAAAACGTAAACACAAATGCATGCCCAGAACCTAGCACAAGTTTTTGCCAAGAAGTGCGCCAAATTGGCAGTTGTTGCGCCTTAGTTTTGTGGGGGGCAAAAAAGTTTTTGGCTGCCTCTTCTGTGACAGCTTTAATTAAGAATATGTTGTATAATTTATGGCTGCTGCTGCTGCTGCTGCTGGCTGCCACAGTTTGTAATTATATTGAAACATTCAACTGGGCTGTGCTGGCAATCAGTCAACAGGAATTCGATGCGAAATAACTTGGTAAAAACAATCGAAGCTGGCAATGAGAAACAGACAGAGACAGAGAGAGAGTGTGTGTATGTGTGTGAGCGAGATGGAGTGCGAGAGTGTAGGAAACTGGCAAATAAAATTGTTAAGCAAAGCGACAATGGCAAATGGAATTTTAATTCAATTTGAATGTGTCGTTGGTCCTACGCTCTCCCGCTCTCCCGCTCTCTCTCTCTCTCTCTCTCTCTCTCTCTCTCTCTCTTTGCCTCTGTATCTGTCTCACTCTATTAACGCTGCCGCACAGTTGAAGTTAAGTTCCTTTTCGCTGTGTATTTGTATGTCATTTCGCAGATTTCTTTGTTTTTTATTCGCTTTGCTCATTCTCTGGCGTCGCCATTGCCATTGCCATCGCCATTTTGTGTAATGTAATTTCATTAAGCCAGGCGACAGGACGAACAGGGACATGCTTCGAATATATGTTCAATTAACGCAATTTGCTGGCTGTCAACATTGCAGATAGCATGAAATGCTGCAAGAACCTGCGTTCAATAAGGCGCCAGACAATTGAGATGCAGTTGTTCTTGTTGCTGTTGTTGTTGTTTTTGCAAGAAGAAGAAGAAGAACAACAACAGCATAACCACCTGCTGCCGCTGCAAGCAGCAAGCTGCCACTCGCTGTTGCAGTTTCCCCCAGGCGCATTTGTGTCGCGTCCCGCTAGCAGCTTTTGAAGGTGTAAATGCATGCTCTGTGGCACTTGTCTCCACAGTTGGTCCTCTGCCCCCTCCGGCTGCGGCAAGTCAGTGGCTGTCAATTGTGTGTGTGTGTGTGTGTGTGTGTGTGGCAGCGAGACGAGAACTTAAACTCATTAGCTGTCGCCATGGGGCTTAGTTATGCAGCAAGTTGCTAGCTGCAGGCTCAGCGTGCTTTATGCATTTTTTAGCTGCTGCTGCTGCTGCTGTTGCTGCTGCTGTTACTGCAACGACGATGCCAAGTAGCTTGCCACAAATTTGGGTCAACTGCAGCGTGCTTTAGCTCTTTCACCTACCTAAAGAGGAATTTCAAGCAGAGAAAGAGGGGAAGGGGGCAGAGTGGAGTGACAGCACACAATTGCCTTGTTTCTTGTGACCAGCCAAAAACTAAAACAAGCAAAATCGCTTTCCTTAACAAGTGAAAGCGCACAGAATTTCACATATTCCAAGCGTGTGCGTGTGTGTGCATAGATTTTCCCTTTCTGTCGCTCTTTCTCGTTGCGAATTTAATGCTGCATACTTTTTAGGTGCCTCGCAAGCAACATACCAACATTCATTTTGATTTCGACTGGCAGCAATTGCGTACGGTTTATCTCAGTGTTGTGCAGCGTGCAAACAGCGAAAAACATCATGTTTCTCATTTACCAAACAAAGCTGCAACTATATTTCGTACTTACATGAAATTGTATTAGACGATGAGACCTCTAAAGTTGATTAAATGTCTTTTACATAAAAGGAGACAGATTCATTAGATGTACAATTATTTCCAATATCCATCAGGTCGTCCATAACCTAAAATAGCACATTGCTCACTACTTTTTAGCAATTATGCAAATATAACTATAATTTTGATTCATATTTAATATAAATTTGCCCATAATTCGCTTTTATCTAATCCTTTTGCACGATTTTTAATTATTCAACAAATTTGTTTATTATCTTAAGCCAACAATTCATTATAAACGATGCTGACTGTAGTTGCTGTTTAGCATAGAAAGGCAGTTCGTGCTTAGGCTCTGTGGCTTTTGGCTTTTGGCTGTGCTATTTTCTTTTTACTGCCACATGGAACGTTGACTTTTATCGTGTTTTGCCGTGCAGCAAAAACGAGGCGCATTTAAATATATGCTAGTATGTGTGTGTGTGTGTATTTAAACTGCTGCTTAGTCGGCAAAAATTAATGAAAAATTATTATTATACCCCCTTACCTTATCCCATATCCCATGTAAATGCAGTCGCGTTTGTGCAAATTTGTGCAACCAACATGCGCAATTCTAAAGACCAAACAAAGCCCATTATGACTTAGATTTCTTTCCAGCATTTAATTGGTTATGAATTAAGCTCTGGCAACTAATTAAAAATGTGCGTGTGTGTGTGTGTTTGCATTTCGAGAGGTTTTATGGCATGGCAACTTGAAAGTTGAAAGTTGAAGACCTCCAGACTGTTGACATTTGTTAAAGCAAGTGGCTAAGCAGGACTACAAGCAACAACAACAAAAATATAATAGTCAGCTTTTGCTGCTATTTCAATAAACAAACATGGCCAGATCGGCAAGCAAATAAGCAGCGGCTCTAGACAGACGAGAGTCTACAATCCACACACACAAGCACACACACACACACACACGGGAATCGAGCAAATCAAATGTAAACAGCATCGCAACACACACACACACACATACATACATATGTGTGTGTGTATATACAAGTAAACACACATCCAGCTGCTTACAGCCAAAGCAATAAAAGAGAAAAACTTAGCAGACTTCGCTTAAAAAGTACTTGACAGCGATATATCCTGTAAATAAATATATAAAATAGCCTGTTTGAATTACAGACTTATTAGATTACATATTGTAAAACAAACAACAGATACTATATAAAATATATTCGAAATCAAATATTTTTTAAAAATTGCCAATGATGAAAGTTTTTCGAAATATTTATGAAGAATTTTTATAAATAATAGATAAGTTTGAGTATTGTAAACTAAAAATTATAAATTACTTGTATTTCTATTATATATGTTGAAAAAGCAAGTTACCCCATGCCATCTGATCTGGTTGGGTATAAAAATAACAGAGGCAGCAGCTTGGCTGTCTAATGGCCCCAGCAATTCTTGCTGTTGTTGTCCTTACGAGTCCTGTTGTTCCCAAATGCTGTGTTGCTGTTGCTGTTGCTGCAACTGCAACTGCCTGTGCGTGGCAAGAAGCATTGTGGCAACATGCAACATGCGCAGCACTCACTGCGCTCCCGTTAAGGGACTGACAAATAGCAAGCAGAAATGCTTATTTTATTTGCATATATTTCAGCATCTTTGCCAAAGCAGATGCACATGTGTTGAGAGATGAATGCAGCCGGAAATGTAAGTCGTACATTTGCAAAATATATATATATATATATACAGTTCGCATTTGCACTCAATACACAAATACATATGCAATGTTATCTGCTTGTGTGTGTGAGTTGGCATTTCCATGTCAATTAGTTTTAAATTTTCCAAATGCTGCTTGACATCAAATGATAAGAAATATGCAAAAAAAGAAGTTATTGACAACAGAGCTGAGCTGAAGCTTGAAGGGGTTGTGTGTGTGTGTGTGTATAAGTATGGAGTAGGTGTTAATGTGGCAGGCATTACATTGAGTGCAACTGCCAACCAAATGCAAACAACTTGAGGCAGTTGGGTTGTTGTTGTTGCTGTTGCAGCTGCTGCTGTTTGGTTGTTGTTAGCTTGGCTGCTCCTGTTGTTGTTTTCGCCACTTTGCCATTGTCTTTTGGTGGCAAATATTATTCACGATGTATGACAACATTGTTCAGCATTGTTGTCATGTTTCTGCTGCTGCTTCTCTTGTTTGTTGTTTGTTGTTGTTGTTGGCACGCTTCGTTTGGCAACATTTTCGTAGCATACCTTTGTGCGCATCGCATCAACCAGCGGAGTGTGTCGTGTCCGATTGCCTGGCAGGCTGGCTGTGCACTTGCTCCCGCTATCCCACTATCAACTCCCACTCGTGTCTGGCAGCCGCTTTTGCTGCGAATCAATTTTGTGCATTGCAGCTGCATGCATGGATCGCAGGGAAAGTAGCAGTCAACCTCACCCTTGCCACTGCTAGTCACACTCGGCTGCAACCGCTGACGCCTTTTGGTAAGCAACATCCAAATATTTGCCAGCTCTTGCAGAAAATTGCACACACAAAAAAAGAAAATGAGAGAAGGAACTACATTTTCATATGTAAATTTCATAGGAAGCGAGCCAAGAAAAGTGCTGCTTTGAGTGCATGTCAGATAAAAGAGTGGCAGAGTGTAATGAAAATTGCAACCTGCTGCTGATGCTGATGTTGATGGTGTTGCTGTTGCTGTTGCTGTTGCTGTTGCTGTTGCACAAACCGCTCTCGAGCTGATCATCAGTCATGACTCAGTGTCAGGCAGGCTGGCAAGCGAGGCGTTGTCGTCGTCGTAATCGATCAATATTCAATTACAATTACCATTACCCCAAGAGTGAGCGCTACGTAAAGTGAATGGCAACATCGAACCCCCACCAAATTGACAAAATGTTCGCGACCTGCCACAAACTGCATGCCTCCTGCCTGCCTGCCTCTCTGCCACTTGTCAGCTGCAGCACAATTCAATTGCAATTTTCCTCACTGCGCTGCGTTTCACATGCCCGAAACCGAGTTTATTTATGCAGTTGACCCCATTTTCCATTTGGGCTAACAACACGTGTAATTCAATGCACTCACCAAAAGCCATTCACAACATTTTACCCAAAAAACCAAGATATTTAATTGAATTTACGCATTTGCGACATGCGCCACACACACACACACAATGTTGCAAGTATATGTTGTGCCCCCAACCCCTCGAGTATTCGCCCACTGTCATGCTTCACTATGAGACGGCTAGTTGGCCTTTAGTTAGCCTTTTGGCCGAGTCATTTTTAATGCAATTTGCAGCTTTGCTGAACTTGAAGCCAGACAGACAGGCGAGAGACAAGCTCTCGAAGTCCAATGGAGAGCGACAGGCGAACTTTGCCATAATTACAACTGAGTGGAGAAATTTGAGCACTTTTCAAGTCATAATGTCAGTGTGTTGGGGGCTCTATAGAGATGCTTAGCTTAGCTCTAAAGAAAAGCTGCAGATATTAAATGACTTAAATTGTTGATTGCTTGCAATGGGAAAAAACAAGCAGTATTCAGAAATTGGCAATAAATATTGGGCATTTCAATAAATATATATATGTGTGATACAAGCCCATGTGCAGAAAGATTATTCGAAAAATATATACTTAGCGTTATAACAAAAAATGTAGCTGGCAGTTTGTATAATACTCAATAATACAAATGTTTACTATTTTGAATTGTCATTTAGCAGAGATAAAATATAAGTATATATAAAAATACAAATAAAAATAATCAATATTGAATATGCAATAAATATTGAAAGAATGAGTAATTGCATTTCGTTTTATAATTTTACTTTTAGTTTTAATTGTTTTAAAAATGTTTTAAAGCATAAATTGTTGGAGTGCCGCTTTTCACCCTTTTTCTCATATTCACTAGTCATGCACTCCGCTTTTGTGGCATTAATTGCATTTACTGGCTACTCGACTGACTATATCGAACATAACTTGTCCAAGTTGCCACAGCTAGTCAGCTAGACAGACAGGATGCGTTGGTAACAAAGGCAATCAGTTGGCGTTCTCATAACAACAATGTTCGCAGAGGCAGCACTTCAGCTTCAGTTGCTGCTAATAACAATTTTTCTAAGCTCTCTCTTTGCTGGAACACACGCATAACTTCATTATGCTCGAGTTGCCACATGCAACAGCAACAACAAGAGCAGTAGCTGTGATTGGTGGCAGGATTGGGGCTTGGGGGGAAGCTGTGTGAAGTGCACAGCTCTCGCGTTTTCCGCATCCGCGTTGCTCAATGATCCGTGTAAGCACAGAAAACTGCAAGGGAAACCAGAGATAAACAGATATAGAAATACGAAACGCTTCTTCTGCCCACTTCTGCTGTGTGGCACTCATCCCACTCCCATTCCCACTGCTTGTGGCTGTGGCAGTGGCAGTCGAGCTGAGTCGCAGCCGGCTGCAGGATGGCGCCGCAGTCGTGTATTGATTGTGATAAATGTCCTTCGGCACGCTTTGGTCGTTCCACCAGCTATACCGCAAACCCAACGAGAAACTGAGCGATAAACTGCCAGAGAAAGAAATCGTGTGGTTTTGCGAACATTGCTGTTGGCATTTTCTTCAAGCATAAATTCCGTTCAATTTTACGGGATTGGAGCAGGGGGGCAGCGAAATAATTTCTAGACACAACTCATTAAATATTAAGCACTTGCTTAGCAGTCATCCGGAAATTTACACTGCTATTTAATTACATGTGCAATTTATTGGCACACACACATCACACTCGCACACTCGCACACTCGCACACACACATGCCTTGACGCGCCAGCAAAGCAAACAGCATCCAATTTTAATTAATAAAATCCAATAAACCCCCAAAAATACACACACAAATACACACACGCACACACACATGACTGGCTGGCTGTGTGCGAATTATAAGCTCTGTGTGTGTACATTAAAAGCAGAAAATATATAGAGTCATACAAGTTAGGGTAGATTGGTAGACAAAAAGCAAACTGTATTTAACTTTTCCTACACATCTATATATTTTGTTATATTTATTATAATATATATAAGAAATTATTAGATTTAATTTACTACATTTCAATATTTAACTGTCTTTGGTGTTTATTAATTTGTAAAATCATGATAATTGACGACATTTAATCACTGTGCCTTATAGGGTATCTAAAAACATATACACACACACACACATGACTGTCGAAAGTTTTCGCATAATTAATGCAAAAATTGTGTATGCTCAATGCTCATTTCGCAGTACTTTGCCGCCCCCAGGACTTTCCGACTCAATTTACCTGCTCAACATATCAATTACTTTTTTTCATATAGGAAAAGTTCTTTGTTTTTTTTCGGATTTTTCGCTTAATGAGCAAAAACTGGCAGCCGAACTTTTTCAAGCTCACATTTGACAGTTGACGTTGGCTGGACGGCGGCAATGGTGAATCCATAACTATATTCAAACCGATGCCGAAGACGAATTCCACTCGGAATACGAATTCCCCGAGCCTGTCAACATGTCAAATAAAAATCAAATTTCAAATGAATAAATACCCAAAAGAAAATGCGAAACGCAATGAAAATAAATTATAGAAAACTTTTGTAATATAAACTACGATTGGCACTGTGAACCGAAGCTGATAAACATGATGATGATGATAATGTGGATGTGGATGTGGATGCTGAGATGATGATGGCCACTCGAGCATTTCATTTTGCAAGCAAATCGCTTGCACAATTCCCGAAACTCCCACACAGAAAACGAAATGAATGACACAGAAAAGTGAGAAACAACAACAACCACAACAATTCTATACTCTATCATTTTTTTCCACTGCCAATTCTTTGAATTTCTTTCATTGTAGTTGCTTTTGCTCGGTTCGAGTCGGAACAATTCGCTTGTGTTTATTTGGGGTTTCTGTTTGCCCTCGGTGTTAGCTCATTTCATGGCTTTGCTGCAGACACTTTTGGCAGCTCTTCTTCTTCTTCATGTTGTTGTTGTTGTTGCTGTTGCTGCCAAGAAATATATTTACCATAAATCAACATCAAAATGTTTGATGATGCGATAAATAGCAAAAGAAAGCAAAAGGCGCCAAAAGTAAAGAGAGCGGAATTCATCAAATAATACTTCAAGATACATTTTAAATATAATTGTATATATCTGTATATATGTTTGTGTATGTATCTAGTTAAATCCTGCTGATTTGTACGCCCTGGGGCTGACTTTAATCAGCATTGTGTAGTCTGAACTTGTGCACGTAACTTTTAATTACCAAGTGTCATAATTTACATACATTTATTACCTTTGACGTTAGAATCCAGCGTCGCAAAAAAAAAAAACCGTATGCTTTAAACTTTTAATTAAATTCCAACTTCGTTCGCATGCCGCTGTTGTTATAAGCCTCAAGCTAAAACTGTCTATGAACATCACTCAACAGCGCAGCTCTACGAAAAAGTTCAGTTTACACGTCAACATTTAATGTGATTAGTGCTTGCCTTGCGAACTGACAACATTTTCCCTGCTAATTATGCACATTTGCCAAGGCTGAATACCTAAGCTAAATTGGAAAGTGAAGTTAGTTCTTGCAACATTTTGACTTTCACTTTCAATTCATAATTAATGCCAGTTATACACGTGGCACATATATATTGTGTGAAATCACGTAGTTGACAACGTGTAAACGTCGTGAGAGAAAACTTTCAACAGTCGCTTTAAGCTCGTCCTGCTGCTCGTCGCTCTTTAATTAAAATGTTAACTCAACCCCACAACCTCAAATCAGACAAATGTGCTCCAGACGTGTGAGCATGTGCCAGTTGATGTCTTAACACGCCCACACACACCCACTTCACACACACACACACGCATACACCCTTAACACACACACTCACGTACACCTGAGAGCAATTGAAGCACACACTGACTTTGACATTGGTAGACTATTAATTAGCTAAACGCCAAATTCATGACCTTTAGACAAATTGACACTCGCGATAATCAATGGTAAATTGCGTTTGGTTTGAGTTACAACCATCTCAATTACAATGTAAGACTACATCTAGTGTCTAGTGTCTAAGCTCTTCACGAAATTTATTACATTCGCCATATTAGAAATTCCATTTGTCTGTCACACTTCTCTTTCGCATACAGCATATAAGTATATGTATATGTATATGTATATCAATCAACTGCTCTAAATAATTCATCGAGCTTGATATGCTCAAAGGCTTGACTTTTATTTAACAAGATATGGCCAAATTTGTGCTCGTTAAATATTTGGATATCAACTTTAATACCTGCTGCTGTTGGAATGTGTGTCGCATGTGCTTTTTTGAATAAAAACACATCACAAAGCAAAAGGTGTAAACTTTTCTAATAAAATGCTGAAAACATCCGGGCAAAACAACATAATCCCGGTGTTGAAATATCCTGTACGTGGTAAAGCGGGTATGATAGGCGAGCAATCAGATTTAGAATATGTACATTATCAAGGCTTTCGGAAGATTTCTAATGTATGATTACTTTAATGCACAAATATATGATTTGACATTTTATCCGGCTACTAAAAAGCGTATTTAGGCTTTTGTAATCGCTTGCAATGTAAACTAAGTTGTAGAATTAGGCGAGCTTTTTAACTATTCGCAAATTTGAATAGCATCTGCTTAAAACCAATTGTTGTTATTACATTTTTTTTTAATACATTATTATTCATAGATAGTTTTGGCTATAAACGACTCAGTACTTCATTTGTTTTGCACTATATTCATACTGCAGGGTATCTGCTAGTCGCACACTACAAATGTTGAAGGTGCGGAAACTGGTTCGAGTTTAGCCACTGGCAAAATATGGGCTACTTGTAATTTTCATGTTGTTTACAGTGTGCGTTGCACAGTTTTTTAATCATGTCGAGCGTGCGTGTCTAAAATATGGGCGTGCATGTGTGTGCGTGTGTGTGTTTCGTTGCGTGTGTGCGTTTGTGTAAACAATAACATATTTTGCATAAAGCGTTTATGTTGACGGCGTCGAAAGTTGGACCGCAGAGCGCTTTCACATGCATTTGTAAGTGCACAACTTTTGAGGTTAAGACGCTTGAAAATAAAACTGCAAATGTAAAAGAACGCACACGCAGAGAGAGGGCGAGAGAGAGAGATGAGAGCGGGACAAAAGTTGCCGCTTTGCTGCCTCGACTTAACTTTTTTGTATAGCATACATTTCAGTGCCAGAAATATTGCAAGTTTCTTTAAGTGCAAGTGGTGCTGATTTGTTGATGTTGCTGCTGTCAAAGAACTGTTAAATATGCAACTTTAAACGTATGCCGCAAATAGAGATAGGCAAACAAACAACGCAAAACTAATATGAAACAAAAAGCCGTAGGGAAGGGCGCAATGCAACTAAGCAAACACAACAAAGATATGCACACACAGATGTGTGTGTGTGTTGATTGTGTGTGTGTGTGTGTGTGTGCTGTGATATGCTAATTGCCAACTCATTAAAACAGCTTCGTCTTCATGGACTGACAGCGAACGTTGCCACAGCTCAGTTGTTCACTCTCTCTCACTCGCTTGCTCCTCAATTGTCTGGCGCTGTCTCACTCGCTCACCGTGTGTGTGTGTGTGTGTGTGTGTGTACAATGCATTTACATGCAAATAATTCTAGTGTGTGTCCATGTGTGTGTGCGTGCGCATTCTAATTTAATCAGACTGCTAAATAATGAGCCAACACAACAGACAGCAGCAGCAGCAACAACAACAACAACAACAACAACAACAATAGTTACAGCAACCCTTCAAGTGAAACAGGAAGAGTAGAATCTTCCTCTGCTCCCAACTGTCACTTCATTGTCTTATTTACTAGTTATATACCCTGTCAAACTAGCAACTGCTGATGGGGTTGTCCAGCGCTAGTTCAACATTTGAATAGGCAAAGCAAACTGCTGATAAATACCGAAAAAAAAAGTCTAAGCAAATTGCATATCTACTCTAAGAACCCAGCTAAATTTTAAGTTTTCTTTGCTAATTCCCAAAGCTTAAGCGCCTACTTAATACTTAATAGAACAATTGAAGATAGAAATGCCTGCAAATGTTTGATGTACTTTGTTGTTGATGCTGTAGAGATACTTGAGCAAACTTTACAGTAGTTTCGAAAGTTATCTGAGAATGATTTTATTACTTGCAGCAACTAAAGAAAAACGGCGCTTTTAACTCCGATTCGTGGAATACTTGTTTTGCTTGTGCTGATGCTGCTGCTGCTGCTGCAGGGCATTCTTGTAATCGTATACTCGCACTTGACTGTCAGCTGCTGTTGAGTTGTTTTCGTTTTGCTGCCTTTTGCTTTTGCTACTGCTTTTGCTGACTGCATTTCATTCTTTGCTTAATTAAATGCACTTTGTTGTGGCCAAATATTATGTTACGAGAGCACAACTTGTGCCAGAGAACAGAACGAACAACAAAATCCCTAAAAAAACTTGTTGCCAAATCAGCAAAACTCTGACTAATTTCCACACTCACTCACTCACACTAATTTTCCTTCTCTCTCTCTCTCTCTCGTTGCAGGTAAGCGGATGTTGACTGTTGGCCACTGCCACTGCCGCTGCCGTTGGCATAAAGCTTTGTTAACAACACAAGCGTAAATACCCAAAAGGCTTAGCAGTTACATTATTTATGCCTAAGCCTTATCAAGACCCGTACATGCTACGTCCGTAATATATACCTTCAAATACATACTAACATATACATACAAATATATAAGGCTCCTGGTTTTCCCTTTTTAAGTTGCGAAATCTTCTATAATCGTTTTATAAATTTATGCGAACGCTGCCACAGCAAAAAGTGCTGGGCACATGTTTTTGCGGCTTCTAAAGTTGCTTAAACCTTATGGGCCTTTAAGTTGCGTGACTCTCTGCACGTGTGTGTGTGTGTGTGTGTGTGTGTGTGCCAGTCTGTATGCCACTTTGTAGTGTTTCATTATCACAAAAATGTAAAGGGACAACAAAGACGACGAGGCTCACACAGTGGCCAGTTATTTACGATTAAAAGTGAAAGCTCTTAACCTTAACAAATGTGCGTAGACATATTTTGCTGGGCTATATATTGTGCCCAAGTTGCATGTGAATGCCTAAGAACCCAAAGGACACTAGCACTCACATAACACTTTAACATTGATTAAATCTACAGTAAGAAATATAAGCTTTGTTCGTATGACACAAGCTGAGGCAGGTACAATTTATAGGTGGAGCTTTTGGATAATAGAATGACATATTATGTATAAATGTAAACGAATGAAATAGTATATGCTATATATTAGAATGAAGTATAATATTGAAAGTTATTCGAATTACTTAAATCTAATAGATCAGTGACAAAAGTTTGAAAAAGCACATTAAAGCTTTGATTTGGTGTACAAATTATACCATGAAAACAAAATACAATAAGAAATGCTTAAAGCTCTTTTAAGTAACTGTATTAAGTAAGAGTAACTACTTCGCTAAGATTGTCTCCAGCTTTTGTTTGACAGCGAAGAGCTTTTAAAGCTCATTAAAGCACAACAAACTCTAAAGTGTATGCAAACAGAGCAATCCGAGCTAAACTACTCGATTTAATTGAAGCAGCTTAATGTGCTCATGTCGTTGGCCCCAAAGGACAAAGGACTCGGCTGGCGCCATTTTAAAATGCTGTTATACTAATTTTTGCTTTGGGCTCATTGCCAGCTGAGTTTGCGGCACACACGTGTATTAATTGCTGATCTGTCTACGTGTCGAGAGTTTCTGGTCGCCATAAATACACATTACACGTCGCCTGCATTGCATAGACGACTCTGCCTAATAAACAGAGGGGCGGGGGGCGTGGCAGACAGCACATAATGAACACTCAAACCAGGCAGCAGAAACAAGCGCTTAACTTAATTAAAAATGACATTCTAAGCGCGTGGCTCTGCCGACCAGCAGCCCAACAAAGGGCGTGGCACAGCCCACCACACAACTTTCGGCAGTTGTGCGTGTGTGTGCGTGTGCGTGTGTGTGTTTGTGTGTTTGTGTATGTGGTTCAATGCTTCACATATTTTAGCGTGGAAATATTTGCAATGCGTTGCAAATTGTAAAATTTGGCTTGTTGTTTATGCGGCGCCACTTGGCTCTATTGCATGGCCAAAACTTTCCACTCTGGCTCGTATTTTCTACGAGTTCATTGATTGCTAAATTGTGCGCATTGCGCATACGACCCGTTACCAGCAGCGAGCGCATACCGCAAAAAAAAATACACACACACAGGCGTATAAAGAGCAAACAACAATAACAAGCCAAGCGACAAATTAAATACTTGCTGCATTGGCGAAAAGGGCAAAAACCACATTTATGCATATCAAATTAATTAAATAACTTTAATTTTTGTTTTAACAAAATATAATTGGATTCTTTGCTTTTGCAAACATTTGACACTTTAATCATTTTTGTTTACCCTGTACAAATTAAGTGAGATGGGGTAATATGAAAGTTGTGCATGTGTCTTTAAGCAGAAGAAGTAAATAATTTGTTCATTGAATTAAAATAAAGCATTGATTTGAAACAGGAAATATTAATATGCTTTATTTAAAAAAAAAAACAATTCAATTTGTAGCACTTTTCATTTGTAGGGTATACTTGAGTCAAACACTCTCGTTACACAGTTTTTAATTATTGTTTTTGCTCATGCTGTGTAAAGTGTTATTGGTTTTTTCTTGTATTATTTATTCATATTACATACTAATTGCGGTCATCACAAAAATGTTGTAAAAAGCGCGATTCAAATGCGTTGGCGACTAATTAAATGTTCAACTATGATTTAGATTTATTATATCAATTAATATCATTCGTCGCTTGGGCATTTAAATTGTTTTGTCTACGTGCAATTAAACTTACACAATTCAGTTCGAATTTTAGATAACTAGAGAGTAGATTTGCGAAAACTTAAATGGATTTTACATTGGTAACTTTAAGCTTCAATCCTATTAACATTTCATTTATATAAGAGCTCTTATTCTGCAAACAACTTTTAATTGCCTACAAATAGAATTACATATTTAAGTCAGTGCAACTATTATCGAAATATTTGTATACAAAATGCAACATTTAAATGCAGCAGTTGCTCATCTTGTTTTAGCTAAGAGCCACCTGAGAGATTTTCAAGCACTTTGCGTCCTGCCAAAGTCGTCAGCAGCCGGATATGAGAATATACGTTTATTTAATGCCTTGCACTCACAAGGCGAGCCAATTTAAGCTTGGCTCTCGACGGCAGCGATAAGTCTAAGCGACAACAACTTCAGCTGAATACCCTGTAGAACTATTGAATTCTGTTATATTTTAAAAGAGTCGAATAGAAAAGATATCAGAGTTTCATGGTAAAATTGTATTTTTAAGGACTTCAAAATAAATATAAGCTTTTCCTAGAGAGTATCTGTTTGTCGTGTGAAAAACATCAATTTACAAATAGGCCCATTTGAGCTTGACAAAGTTGAAGGTCATTCGACACTGGGTATATGCTCGTTGTGCATACGCACCGGTGTCTCTAATAATGTTAAATGATTACCCAAGCGAAACATTTATCATGTGGCAGGCTTTATGCAATGTCCAGACAGACACACACACACACACACACACACACACATAGACATAGACATCCCCCACACAGACAGACAGACAGAGAGAGACAGAGAGTGGCAACCTGGAGCTTAGTCGACAGTCGTCGGGGTGTAAAGTGTTAGTTAACTATTTATGCGGCTGTGTCTGTGCTTTGGCCAATTGGAAATTAGTTTTCAGCCAATTTGCGCTTGCAGTTGTCATGCGGCGGCATCCTTTTGGGCCAATTTATGCAGAATTTATGAAAATGCGCACGTTGATTGAATTTTGTGTCCATAACATTTGAATCAAATTCAATTTTAGCTCATTAATTTTGTGCTTTGTTCGATAACGGAACAAAACTGGCGCTTTATGGTGTGTACTTTTACATATCTCTCTCTCTCTCGCTCTCTCTCTATTATAGTCCTTAGTCCGCTTGCTGCTACGTCCCTTTTTTCGGTGGCTATTTTATTTTACCCACTTTGCACATTGCACAAGCAATTAAAATTGATTTATGCCGTCGAGACAGAAGCAGAACAGTTAAATGCACTCCGCCAAACGAATGGCCATATATCTCAGTAAGAGTATCCCTAAGAGCTATATATATATATAGATGGATATATGTATATACATATATGCGCTCTCAACTTTCCTTTTCAGCCCGTTTTCGGTTATAAATACACTTGCAAAGGGTATCAGCAAGTTGTCCTGGAGTGAGACAAGCTTGAAAGTATTGAATGTAGAGTTGATATTGTATATCATAACATATATGTATGTATATATTTTGATTCACTTGAACAGTAGAGTTAATATAGAAAGGCACTATATATGTTTAAGGCAATAAGATCGATAGGATAACAATCATATCTATGAAAACCTATCCATAACATATTTATCAGTCACTAATTTAAATAGAATTTGATAGTATATTGTTTATTTGATAGTTGCTGCCCAATTTGCTAGAAGAGAAGCTCGATTAGCTTTGCTAGGGTATTTAATCTTCGACATGCCGAGGATAACATATGCTGCTTATTGTTCTTTTCTACTATGGTCAACTCCGCCCCCAAAATACATCGTGAGAGTTGTGCATTTATCAAAGAACTGAACTCCGTTTGTCTTCTCCTCTCAAAGCTTCTGTCAGCGCCTATTTCTCTATCTCTCTCTCGCTGCTAATTAGATGAAAATAATTTATTTTTATTGCTCGCCCGTTACGCAAATGTTTCGCAGACCACACAGATACTCTGCGTGTGTGTGCGTGTGTGCCGTCTTAGTTTTTAATTACAATTAAGTGGACTCAAAGTTTGTGCAAAAGCCGTTTAAACTTGAGCAGTTTCTTTTGTTGCAAGTATAACGCACCTGTCAGGCGCCCACCTCTAGTCTAATAAATAGCCAGTGACAAAGTTGAAAAATGTAAGAAAGTAGATGAAGAAAAAAAGCAGCTCGCTCGAAAAATCATTAAAAAGTATTAAGTAGATGAAAAATGTAATTTATGGCCCAAATTAAACGAAACTAATAGGAAAAGCCAGGCGCCAAGCCAAAGTGAGCAACAGCAGCAGCAGCAGGAGTAGCATCAGCAGCAGGAGTAGCAGCAGCAGCAATTGTCCGGCGACTCGTGTCCTTTTGACAGGCACCTTCCGTTGCCTTGTTTTATGAAGATGGACACTTGTAATTCATTCTGCGTTCTGCGACAGGCGCTGAATCAACGGAAATGAGATGGCAACGAGGCAAGTTTTTCTCATCGTTTTCCTTTTCTTGTTTTTTTACATCACAATTGTTGCTGTTGCTGCTGCCGCCTGCCAATGATAATTTTTCTTCATTCGCAAATACGTTGCTTTTATCTAAAGTTTACGCGACGTGTGTTAAATTTGTTCATAAATTGCTTCTAATGGCGATTTGTTGACGCGCTACCCGCTACCCATTAACAATGGTTAGAAGGGGTAGCATGAATCAAAAAGGCAATCTTTTTAAAAGTAAAAGTTTAACATACAAGTTTGCTTTTAAAAGTAAAAGTATTATTCTTGAGGAATTCGTTTCGTAAATCGATTCAGCTATAACAAAGTTTGAGCAATTTGCACCCGAATCGCCCACAAGTTATTTTTTGGGGTAGAACTTGTAACAATTGCATTTTGCTTAACAGTTGCTAAGGCTGTAACAATAACAGAAAAACACATTCTAACAGTAGGACAGCTGTCTGTTGATGAGCAGTTATTAAAGCGTCATCTGTTGTATTACACTGGCACTACAGTTATGCTTCTAACATTCTGTTAGTTAACACTAGCATAAAGCAGTTGTTCTTTGTCTGTTGGTTGCCATTGAGTATTCACAGCTTTAAATGCTGTATTGGCCGAGCTTGTCACAAAGCACTGCTTATGTCTTTGTATGTTAAACTGTTGCTACTGCCAGAGTAAAATCTGTTGTCGAGGTAGTTCAGTATTGATATTCTGTAGTTTAACACTGCTACTGTGCTGGAAAAATTAGGGTTGTTGTCTTTGCTTAAGCTGCCCATAAGCTTACTGTTGGCTGCATCAGTTGTCTCTGTGTTTAAGCCATAAGCTGCCTGGCAACGAATAGCTTCGCTGATTAGTTTCGTGGTGTAGACTTAAAGTCACTGCTTTCTGACTTTGTCCCTAGTTTGCACAGTCTCTTAACAGTTTTCTTTTCTTTTGATTAGTTGTGAACAAAACGAGTTCTGGCGACCCAATAGCTGTTAAATGTTAGGTGGTAGTTGTCTTCGCTTAAGCTCTTGCCATAAAACACTGCGTTTTCTGTACCTAAGCTCAAATTGGGTTGTTATCTCTGCTAACGACTGTTCTCAGACAATCTGTTGTTATTGCAACAAACTCTGTGTAATTGTAGCTGCTTTTTTGTTAGATAATAAACTAAAATAGCTTTATTGTTTGCCGTTTGCCATTAAAATGCAATAGTTTTATTGCCTAGTTATTAGCAGCTTTAATTACTGTTTATAAGCTTTAAAAAAAAACTACTTGCAACTTACTGAATAATTGGTTGCTGTCTTTGCTTCAATTTGCCATAAGTCTCAACTGTTTGCTATGCAGGAACTTGGTTGTTGTCGTCGCTTTGTACCAACATTTATGGCCATTATAGCTTTAATCCTGCCTGGCTGTTTGCTTGGGGCCAAGTTTTGCACTGCTGCGCAGCATGCGCAGTGAGCGCCCATGTTTTGCAGACTCCCTACGAGCAACAACAATAAAACCGACCCAATTTCACGCGCCCGCCCACTGGACCAAAAGCATTTTTCGGCACCCCCAGCACGTATCTCTGCGCCTCAGCATCACTCTGTGTGTGTGTGTGTATATGTGTGTGTGTGTGTGTGTTTATCACAACATTTAACGTGCTCTCTCTCACGTCTCTCTGCAGCGTTTCTGCTTTTTTTGTTCTCTTCGACTCTAGCAGGCGGCTAAAAGATAGCAACTGCCATTCAGTTTGAAACATTCGGCTGAAGTGTGCGGTTCTCGAAGTTCAAGCGCCAAAAGCGCTACCCTCTTTAACAGTAGTTACGTGCCTGTGCCTGTGTGTCTGTGTCTGTGTCTGTGTATGTGTGTGCCTGTGTGCGAGTGCGAGTGTGTCTCTTTATTGTTGTGATAACAGCGTCAAACATTCAATTCGCGTAAAGGCGCTAAAAACGCGCACGTAAAAGCGCTGCCTGCTCTTAGGCGCATTTAGCCTTGTTTCTTTTTGGACTCTGCCCACACACACGTAAGTCAGTTGAATTTTTGTATGCATTTTGCACACCTGGTCGAAAAACGCTGTGTAGGTCAGTGTTACACTGTGCAGCTGCAGATACTTGTGAGTGTGTGTGTGTGTGTGTGTGTGTTTGTCTGGCATACTTTTGAGCGCTGTCACTTTTGGCCTTTTGCATTGTCTTGCTTTCAGTCCAGTCGTCTCAGTCGTTTAACCTGCCAACTGTCAATTCAGCTTTTATTGTGCCACATGCCCAGCCCTCTCCTATCTATGTGTGTGTGTGTGTGTGTGTGTGTGTGTGAACAATTTCCGCCTTTGGCTTTGTGTCAGGTCTTGGCAGTCAAGCACTCAGGGCCACACACACACATACACACACACACAGCTTTTAGCCTTATTTACATATGAGTATGATTCTCGTTTAGCGGAACACTCTTTCCCTCTCCCCTCACTTTCTACCTGTCTCTATCTATCTCTCTCTCTCTATCTCTTGCTACCTGCCAAAAATGTTGCGCGCTAATTGCATTGTTTGTCTTTTATTTTAAATATTTGCCGCTCATTAGCAGCCGCTGCATAAATTTAATTTTGACAAACTAGTAACGGTTTGTTGTTGCTGCCTGTTTATTTGCCCCTCGGGCAATAAAATAATTTCAGCTGTTCAATTAGTTTTGTGCACAAATTCGAGCGTAAAACAAGCATCAGCTTGTTTTATTTTTATATATATATTTTTTTGTCTTCTGCTCCTTTTCTTTTTGTTTTTATGACTACCGTACACATAAAAGCTTACCCCACACACACAACAGATTTTGCACACACACACACACATGTGTGTGTGTGTCTGTATGTGCGCAGCATAATAAGTTTTGATTTGGTTTTATTGGTTGAAGCCCAGAGGCCAAAACAGTTAGCCCCCAAACAGCAACAAACACACACGCACACATATATACACGCACGCATAAGTTTTGACACCTTAATGGCCAAGACGCACGCATGGCTAGGCAGTCGAGCAGAAAGAGAACGAGACAGCAAGCAAGAGAGAGAGAGAGAGAGATAGAGAGAGTGAGACAGCTGCTGAGGGGCGCACGCCTAATGAAAATGTATAACGACTTGGCAAAAGCGTTGACGTATTTATACATTATTTATGGATATTTGCTGGCATATGGGCAAATGCTTGACTGTCTGCCTTCAAGTCCTACAGGACGAAGTCAAGTCAAGTGCAGAGAAAAAAAATTATGTTCAGTTTCTTGAGCACAAAGTCATTCATGGAATTTCAAATACGATTTCTGCTAGATTTTTCTTGAAGGAGTAGCAAATTCGAGTACAAATCTTATCTCTCTAAAACAATGGTATAAGTCGAATAATACTTCAACTAAGTGCGAAGGTTTTCTATCAAATTACTAGGAATCAACTAAAGATGAACGTGAAACGAAACTTAGCCTCTGGTCTGTTTTCATTGGACGTCTATCTTAACTTAGCTTGGTGAAAAATAGTCTTCAAAATTTCTTGTATTTCTTTTTTCAGACAACTGTTTTTAATAATTGAAATATATTTATTCAATGTTCAAATGTAAAATCGTAAAATATTTATACTCTCAATACCAGAAACTATGTTTTTTCAGGTGCCATAATATATAATAAATCTTTGTAAATTGTGTTTAAATTAATATTTTTAAATTCAATGGGTAACAACTTAAGCACCTATTTCATAAGTTTTTGTTAGTGTAGTTGCTGCTTGCTGCTTGTGCTGTTTCTTGCTTTAACTCAGTTGGTAACTGACCTGCCCCACACTTGAGGCCACTGGCATTGGATAAGGCTGTTGCTTAGGCAGCTCACGCTGCGTATACTTGCTGTAAATTGCATTTGCAATCCATTCAATACCATTGCCTACTTTGTGGTGCGTCTCGTTTACGCCTCTCTGTCTGTCTGTCTCTTTGTCTGTCTGCCTGACTGCCTGCCTTGTACAGCTTCAATGGCACATTCAGCTTTCAATTCAATTGCACAACTGACAGCTGACACCCCCAACAGTTACTACCCCCACCCCTCCTCTCGCCACTCTCTCTCTCTCTCCTTTTGTGTGTGTGTGTGTGTTGCTCGCATTGTTGCTCATTTGAACAGTTTAGCGAATGCAACTGACATTCGAAAATGAGCAACAACAGCAACAGACATTCCATTTATTTCATTAAAATTGCTAAAAATTCTATAAAATAGATTTTCATTTATTTTAATTCTATTTGTTGTTGGCAGCCATTTTTTTTATCTAATCTGTTTTATTTTTGCGGTCGCACTTTGTCCATTTAACTGTAAATTAATGTAAATTATATAAATGAATGCAAATCGTTTATGCAAAAATGTCTATCAAATTAATCAAAAGTGTTCGGTTATGTGAAAAATGAATAATATATGCTTATACAATTACTTTTTTATAAATTGAAATAAAAAGCCTGGAACCATTTATGCATTTATGGCTAAATCACAGATACACAAACTTATGATGCGTTAATGCAACGTAATCCGATAAAAACATGAATATATATGCTGTAGTTACTATCTTGAAAAACAAACAAGCAAAGCCTCTTATGTTCTGCGCAATAAGCTGAAAAACTTTGCCAGGCTCTCGAATATTTATAAATGACAAATATAAATTGCAAAATATTTATTTGCAGCTTCAATGGCAAGCAAATTAATTTCCTTTATTTTTTTATTTTTGTTGGTTTGGGTTGATAAATAATATATTTAATATACTATATATGCAAATATACATACATACGTCATATATTCACGCCCAGCCACGCCCCTGCGCAAAAGTACCAACTGTAAAACTGTCAATATTTATATTGATTTATTGTCTGGCTGGGGTTTTTAGTTTTGTCATCTGTAAAAACAAAAACAAAGAACGCGCCACAAACTGTTTGGCTTTCATTCTTCCTTTTTGTTTCATTCTTTATTGATCTCATATATTTGTCGAAGAGTGGCAAATAAAATTGTTGCTTCGCTTTATTTCGCTGCTGCATTTCAATTTCAGTTAACAGTCGCCCTCTCTGTCTCTGTCTCTCTTCTATTTTCCAGCAAATTGCCACCAGTTAAAATTCATATAGAAAAATTGGCGAAATATGTTGGGCGAAACTTCAAATGGAATCCTTTTTTGGGCCATTGCCACCCCCAAAAACTTAGCTCGGCCAGTGCATATAAATGTTTCAAATTGTTGAAACATTTTCTCTGGTCACCGATGCTGAAAATTGCAACAGAACAGTTGGAAAAGTGGCTTTCAATTTTGCTCAATTGTTTTTGCTGTGTACGTGCCTCAAAACACTTTTGGCTGCTTTTTGCACATTATTACGCAAAACAATGTATTGTCATTAAAATACAGCAGGAAATTGCAAAAGCAAATGAGCATTAAAGTTTAGATTACGGCTATTAGCTATGAAAATGTGGTTAAAACTTAAATGTTGAACAAAATCAGAGGAAAAATCTGAACATGAGCAAATTGGCCTGAAGCTTGCAATTTGGTGAAGTTTTGTGAGTTTTAACTATAACATTTAGATAAACTTAGGCATATTTGATCATACACTTCGTTTGCCTCTTCTTTTAGTAATATTGTATATATTTTCTTCAGCATTATCTAACATTTTGCATTCAATAACTCATTTTAATCTTTTAAACCTTATTTTCCATGTATAAAAATCGAAACTTGATTCTTTCTCTATTTTATACTCGCATAACACCAAATATAAAATAAATGAGTAAATGTCGAGAGCAGTTCGTTATGGGGCCAAAGACATGGTAAATGCATTTTGCAAGGCATTCAACTTTTGCCCACACACACAAACACAAACACACAGACACTTACACAAACTTCATAAACGCCGCCAAGCAACAAGGTCTCATATTAATGCAAAAAGATGCCTGTCCTGGCTGTCCTGGATGTCCTGCCTGCCTGTCCGTCTGTCTGTCTGTTCTCAGCCAAATGCAAAACTTGGCAACTCAACTCGAGTCAAGCCAGCCACAAAGCTGTAGCTGAAGATGAAGTGTTTATCTGAGGTTTCTCATATATCCTTCCACGTTTTTTCCCTTTTTGCAACGAGTGCGCGGTTATTCACACCTATGAGCAAAAAGGATATAGTGAATGAATGACAATGTCAGCAGAGGGGCAGAGCAGCGCAGATTATCCTTGCAGTTGCTGGTTATACTGTCGGCGTTGATTCTTGTGGTTTCAACTGCTGAAACTTTGACTTTTGCTAATCTGCCATGCAGCGCGTTGAATGTTTAAACTTGCCCAATGGGGCTTATGAAAATTGGTTTATGGTAGATAAATTCATTCATTTTCTTTTTTCATTTTATGTTTTGGCTCGTAAAGTCGCAAAGTTAGGTCAGGTTGCGTCCCTAATGAGGCAGGCACAGGTCCTGGCCAGAGGAGCCATCTGTTTGGGGGGAATTAATTATGCGAGCAGGAGCTGTTAATGGTCTTTTAATACCCCGTAGCTATAAAAATGAGTAAAGGGTATCTTTAGACAGTGACAACAGTTGAAGAATGAAGCACACAAGTATAAAGCAGTATCTTTATATATACCTGATATCTAATATTTAAAAAGTGAACCATCTGAAGAGATAAAATTAATTTCAATTCGAATTTATACGTTCAAGTTCTTTAATGATATTTATCTCTGATTGTGTATATTAGTCTGCCTACAGGGCATAATAAGTCGAGTGAAAGAACCAAGAATGACACCTTCTGAAAAGAGACGCATTTCTTTTCGAGTTTTTAAGAGAAAGTTCTTTAATTCCATTTATCTCTGATTGTATAAATTAGTCTGTCTTACAGGGTATACTGAGTCGGGCATAGGTTGCATTTTATTCATCCTGCATCATGGGGATGCATGCAATTTGATTTTATTATTGATTTCAGCACAGTCGCATCATTAAAAATGCATTTGTTTTCACAATTGTTAGGGTTGCTTGTTGTTTATTGTTTGTTGTTATTGCTGCATTCACATTTTTCTTAATTAATTGTTTTATGCGGTTGCATGCAAATTGACTGCGGTCAAAATGAAAACTGTGGTTATTGCAAAGCTAACTGGCAAAAAAAAAAACAGAAAACAAAACACCAAATTGGCAAATGCCTGCAGCAAGCAAATGTGATAGGACTATTAAAAGTCCAATCAATTTGATAAATGTTATTTCTTACTCTAATTAATGAAATGCAAATATATTTGCATATAGATGTATATACATCATCATGTTTGATGTGCATTTTCTTATCATATTTTTCAATTTCTCATATATATTTATCTTTTTTGTTGACAGAAATCTGTAAAACCATCGGCGGCATCGGCATCGGCGCCTGTTTCCTCATCCTCCTCCACATCAGCGAACCGAGATGAAATTTATATCGATGACGACGGCATTGAAGGCTCCGGCGGACGTGGCGGGGTAAGTTCCAGCTCCAGTTCCACTTCCACATCCACTTCCAATCTGCAAATTCAAATCTGCAATCTCGCCGAGTTGAAATTAATTAAATTGAGAGAAGTCAAAGCGAGCGAGCGAGGAGGTCAAGGGTCAACATTTGCTGACTCAGCAATTTGTGCAGCTATACGCTTTGATAGCCTAATGATAGTTGGACTGCCCGTCTGTAGAGTGGTTCATATCCGTCTATTATTATCCAACTTATATTCAGTTTGTTTTCCGCTTTTTATTGCATTTGCATATTTCATGAAGCTGTGTGTGCATATTAAAAACCCATTTGCAGACAGGCTATGAAAAACTTATTGTTATGCAAGTATGCGGTCAGTTTTTGGATTTTAGGAGCACACATATATATATATATATATATATACATATGTATGTAAATATGTAAATATATATATGTGTTTATATAGCCAAAGCCCGCTTTTTTCGGCTACTTTTAATGGCTTATTTTTCTTGGGCGCGGCGCCAAATGCCAAAACGCTTTTTATGCGTTCAATTTAACAGCGTGAAAATCAAGTCAAAAAGTGCAAAACAATGCCCCTTCTAAAATATATATTTAGAAATTAAAACAAAAACTTCTAACATTTTGCATAGCATATTTAATTGGTTATTTGCAGAAATAAGAGACGCTAAATTCTTGTAAAATATGCAATGTAATCTGTTGCAAACTATAAAGCAACATCTCTGCTCTATAGCACTCAGAAAATTAGAATATATACATACATATACAATTTCATAGCTGAATTCTTTAGTTTTCATTTGGAAATACTTTGAATTTGTGAATTGATTTATTTGCATTCGCTGCACTTAATGTTGAGGCAAACAAAAACGCATTAGTAGCTAATGTTGCTGCAGCCATAAGTCTAGTCAGCTTTTGACTTATGAATGCACAACCTTAAGTTATAGTTGTATGTAGTTAAATATGCATATATATATATATATAAACAGCTGTAAGTAGCTAAATATCATATATTAGACAGTTTATTCACATGGAAAGAGTAGACAAGCAAATATGTATAAGCAAAAGTTCTTTATGCCAAAATCACAATGTTCTCTGCACACATCATCAACTTTCTACAACAATGTGCCAAAGGGACCGCTGTGCCAACTTACAAACGAAACGAACCGAAACAACAAAAAAAGGTGAACAATTTACACGTTTACGTTTTGTCCTGAAATGGCAGCTTATATAATCAAAACTTGGCGTTGAAAATTGTTTATGCGCATGAAATGTTAATGCAACAACACACACACACACACACACACAGAGACTGCCACTTGTATTTGTGTGTGTGTGTGTGTGTGTGTGTGTGTGTGTGTGTGTGTGTGTGTTTGACATGTGAGCGACATTTTGTTTGAAAGTTTTTTGACAGCCGCCGCTCGACATACATTGAAAGCACACACATATACACACACACACAAACACACACACACACACACACACACACATATCGTCAATTGTTGGCGCAGACTTTTTGATTTGTTTTTAGCGCTCGCACACACTTCAAACGGGCAAAAAAAAGAAACTAATTAAAATGCGTTGCGCTGTCATTCGCATGCCTTCCTCTGTGCCTGCATGCCTCAATGCCTGCACAGCTGCAAATAAATAAAATAAAACAAAACACCAAACAAAATAAAATAAAGTTTAATTAAATTCTTTTTCGCGTTTCCGATTTCCTTTCTATTTCCACCGCTCGCATTTAATTAAACATTTTGCCAATGTCGCTGCTGCTGTTTTTTGTGTACTCACCCACTCTAAGCTCAAAGAAAGCGCCACAAACACAAATAAAAGTTGCGACGAATAAAATTAAAGCCAGCCGCGTAATTCAATCCTTCATTTGTGTCCTTTTTTCTTGTTGTTGTTGTTGTTGTTGTTGTGCGCCGCTCGTGTTACTAAATCAACACGAAATATGCTGTCCTACTGTCCGATATGTCTGCTTCACATGAATTTGCATAAGCAAAAGCATGGCAAAGCAAACAACAAAAAAAGAAGCAGAAGTAGTTGAATGTGTGTGTGGCATATTTAGCTATTTGTTTGAGCGCTGGGATTGGGACAAAAAGCAAACGAAAAAGCAGCAGCCAAAACTGTTGCCAAAAACGTTGATGTTGTTGTCGAGCTGACCAAAGCTAGAAGCTAAAGCCAAAGCCAGCTGATGTCTGTCACATTCTCTGCCTCTCTCTCTCTCTCTCTCTCTCTCTCTCTCTCTCTCTGTCTCTGTCCTTCGTCCTTCGTCCTGCTGCTGTACGTTTTCGCACTGTGGCATTTTCTAATTTCCCCTTTTGCTGCCGCTGCTCGGGACGGTTTCTTTCTGCGCCATTTCCGTTGCGGCGCTGCATGTCCTGGCGTCTGAATCGGCATGTCCTGCTTCGTATGAGTTGGCATTTTTATGCAACTGACAAACGGCAACGTCGCTACTCATGCTGCTCATGTGTATATGAGCTGACCCCCCGCCCCCCCCCCTCCCCCTGCTGACCTGTCACCGCTGCTAGCTTGCCGAGTTGGAGTTGGAGTCGTGCAAATGCAATTTATTATACGCTCCGTTGGCCCGTTGTGGCCAGCAACACAATTTCCCAAGTAGCGGACACTTTAAAGTTATTGAAACCAGCACCAACGAGGACAACTGTCTTAAGGTATTTGGCGCTGTCTATTTTTATACTCGCCCCCGCCACTCGCCCCGCGAAGTATGCTGCAAAATATTGAAATACTTTCGCAGGAAATGTCGGAAAATGTCGAGCAACGTTCTGCGGAAGGTTTGTTGCTCCGCTGGGATTCATTTCGTTGGAAATCGGTCTAGATGAACGTTGCCTCGGGATGATTAATCTTTTATGCATACCTAAAGAGCTAGCAGACACTTTGAACTTGAGTTGAAACCGTGCTTCAACCAATATCTAATAACATTCTATATCGCCTAGAAGAGCGATGCAAATTGAAGCAGCAGCTAAGAAGTTGGAAAGCAGTTGCGTATCTTAATAGAAGTAAAATAAACTGTATAAGAAAACTTACCACACATACCAAAATGATAGTCTTCTTTGTTTTTGCCAAGTGTCATTTGAATTTGAAGTGAAGTATTATTAATGATTGGCTGTGAAATGTGTTCGCCTTGTTTGTCCTTGTTTGCCTTTTGCTGTCTGGTGCCGTTGTGTCTGTTTGTCTGTTTATAAATTATGATAAATTTTGGGGCATGCCTAATGTGTCATTTCACATAAGTTGTGGTTGCTTCAGATTAATCAGCAGACATGCCAAGTTAATCAACGCACATATGCCACATGATTTATGATTGGCTTGCGGTGTCCTGCCACTTGCTGCTGTGCCGCCATTTAACACATGTTTCACATTTGCGACAAGCGTTAAGAGAGAGAGAGAGAGAGGCAAGAGAGAGCTGGCCGCCCCAGTTTTGAGGGGTGTCAACAAGATAATGAGATTTGGTTGCATCTCGGCAAATATGCAAATATGCATCAACATATAGCTCAAAGCCATTCTGCCACACAATGAATGGAGGCAGGCTTTTGGCCAGCTGCAGCAATCATTGTCCCAGCTGCTCCTGATTGCTGTTCCTGTTGCTGTTGCTGTTGTCGTAATCAGCCGCATTGCATTGCGTTTATAGGCTTACAGCTGCAACATTGCTCGCACGTTGCACACAGACGTTTGCTGGGCTACAGCATGTGGTATGTGGCATGCAGCATGTGGCATGTGCATCTTGTTGATTAATAACGAGCACATGGCACACGTGCTTCAGCAAAAGGCAGCAACTATGGCCATAACACACACACTTATACTCCGATATGTACGTTCCACATAGAGTTGGTATTTGTGCCACACACGCCACACATTTGGTAAATGCGCATTGACAATAAATTAACATCGATTGCCATAGGCCCACACAGGAGAAACGCATTAGCTGCAAATATAGCTGAAAGCTGAGCATGTACACTGAAAGAAACATAATTATATGACCTAAATAGATAACAAAACTAAAGTGTGATAAAAATAGTTGATATCAAAGTAAATGGAGACACATAATCAAATGTGAGGAGTATTATTAGTTGTGTTCTAGACTAGGTGCTGACTAATTCATTGTTTGTACCAGATGAGCTTTACTGAGTGCTAGGACAAGCTATTCTTTTATTTAATAGATTGTCGAGGTATTGTTAGACTGTGGGCTTTATAAATATCCAAACAGTTGATTAATAGATTAAACTGTCTTTAGCAAATCTGAACAAAATGAAAAAAACAAACGATTTAAAGAAGAAATAAATATAGATAAATATATAAATTTGCAATTTAATTTCTAAATATTGTTTAGTTTAAATATGAACTTCAAACAGTTATAGAAAACGTACTCCTAGTATCGCTCGGTGTATTTACTTGCCTAAAAATGTATTCACCACATTCTAACAATCCCCCAATCACACACACACACACACACACACACACACACACACACACACACACACACCGGCACACACACAAGCATAGTGTAGAGGGCTTATGCAGACAGCGGGCATCTGTTTTATATGGACGGTGTGAATGTGTACTATTTGTGTCCTCTACTGAATCGTCGCAAAAGCTATGAATCCTGAATCCTGCCTGTATGAAATGCTGTATTCCTGTTGCGGCTGCTTTTAAGTACGTGCATATAATTTCCAGAGCTGTTGTCGCTGGCACTTCTACTCGGCCTGTCAATATCACTTGCTTACATGCGAATTTATTGTTGACAGCGCACATAATACATAATGCATGGCAAACACATGCTATGTGTGTGTGTGTGTGTGTGTGTGTGTGTGTGTGTGTGTGTGTGTGTGTGTGTGTGTGTGTGTGTGTGTGTGTGTGTGTGTGTGTGTAGGGTAGGGCTTTTAGAAGCTCTACATTCGATAGACATTGAAATTTATTGTGATTGTAATGTCAACCAACGCAGCTCAACAAAATGGAAATGAGGCAGCGCCCCCTTAAGCATATGTTAGCCCTCTGCTTGTGTGTGAGTGTTTTTTTATACCCTATAATGTGAATACAATTAAGGGCAAAGGGGAGGCAAATGTGACCCTAAAAACGAAGTGCCTTTAACATTTGTCATTGCATAAGAGTATGCAAAATATTCAATAAGCTGATTGTTGATAATTGAAAATGTATATTATTACAGGGTATCTACTAGTTTTCACTAGAGTCTTGTTATTTGCTGTGTAATGCCGCAGCGTGTTATAGGTTGATCTAGAGTCCAGATTCTAGACTATCGCATTAAGCTGCTTGCCTGTCTGCATTCATTACTCAATGTCTGTTACGCTCTCTCTTTCTCACTCTCTCTCTCTCTCTCTCTCTCTCTCTCTCTGTATCTGGCTTGCTCTGTTTTGCTATTTTTGCTTTGCTGCATTATATCACAAGCCTAATTCCTATACACAGACACTAATCCAAATTAGGCTGCATGCATGCGGGGTGAGAGGAGAGGTACACAGATAACATTAACAAAACAGGATTTTTGTTGTGGCTGTGTGTTGTCGTTGATGTTGTCTCTGTTCTGTTCTGTTCGGTATCCTGTGTCCTGTGCTGTCTTTTGGGATATTGCGCATACGCCCCGTTAGGCCACAGCAGACACAGCAGCGAATGAGATGTTTGTGACAAGCATGCAGATTGAATTAAAGATACAACAACAACAGAAACAACGACAACAGTAACAACAACTGCTACTGCTACCAGCAGCAACAACAACAACAACAACAACAATCGTAGCCATATCCTTTTTGAAGTCAAGCGAAAAGTCATTGTCAAAGTTGTTGGTGTCGCACAGTGTTGTTGTCGCTGTTGCTCTTGTTGTTGTTGTTGTTGTTGTCGTCCTCGTCGTCGTCGCCATTTTGTTTGTGGTTGTTGTTGCTTTCTGTTTTTTATGCGCATTGTTTTGTCGCGTCCCCTTTTTTACATGCTTGCTTGCCAGGGGGTTCCTTTAGGGTCCTTTGCTGCTGCATATTTTATGGCAATAAATTCGCTTAACTTTACGACAATTTGTAGCTGCAAAGTGTGCCATAAAATTTGAGAGACACAACCAAAAACCCAGCCGTAGACAGGCTATAATTTGATTTTGGCTGAACCCACTGCCAGCCGCAGTAAATAATTGATTTCGCTTGACTTTGAGATGGCTACTTAATGCTGTCGATTAGCGTAGAACTTGACTTGCAGCTGCCTTAGCTAGTCGACGCCTTAATTAAAAACAAACTGGGCACCTTTTAGTGCTGCCCGTTGTTGTAGAAACCGAACGCATTGATGCAACTGCTGCTGCTGCCTGTGCCACTTCAATTAGTGGAACACAACAGAAGCAGCAGAAGCAGCAGCAGCAGCAGTTGCAGTAGCTGCAGCCTCTTGAAGCCCAAAACTCCAATTGCGACTGCACTTGAAAGACCGACAACGTTTTGAATTGCTAAAATACAAATGACTGGCAGTCAGTCAGTCAGTCTGTCTGTCTGTCAGTCAGGTAACTTCCCGAGGGTGGCTCACTTACTGACGCCATTGACGAATTGACGGCAACTTCGAGTTCGACATCGACTTCGACTCCGACCTGACTTAACTTGAGTACAGCTCGATTACTTCGCCAGAGTTTGCTCCTGCTCCTGCTGCTGCTCGCTCAACAAACTGAAGACTCTGTGGTCTCGTTGCTGCGGCTTTGCCAAACAAATTTAAAAGTTCACATTTCAACAATACTGTTGCAACATTTTTTGCACAACTCGACGTTTAGCTGTGGGCAGCTAAGTTTCTTTTGCAGTCAATATAATGGCAGAGATTTCATAGCCATATAACCCTTATTCCCTTATTATATAGCCTTTAATTATGCTTTTCATGCAAATGTTGCCATCAAGTTGCGATTTTAATGAACCTAACAAGCTGAAAAAGTTTGAGCAAAGCAGAAGATGTTGCGAAGAGTTTAAACGAAGTTGCTTTTCTTTATACAACAACTGCAATACACAATTTTAGAGTATTTATGAATATTATTTCCTGCAAGTATATATTATTGTGTATTATTTATACAACAATGTTGATTAATACATTAATACCATAAATCTTCCTCAATTCCATTAAATTCATGTAACACGATTGCTTATTTGTCCTCATTAAATATTTAAAAAAGTGCAATGAATTGAATGCTTTATATTTAATTTGTTTTTAATTAAATCTGGCGTAACTGCACTTTTATATTGTCATAAAGCCAACACAAAAGGTAATTAAAGACTGCTTTGTTGCACTTATAAAAGTAATATGAGTCCTTTGGACGCAATTTCACTTTGAGGCACTCAAATCAAGTTGCCAGTTTTATTTTACCATTCTTCCATTTTTTTGTATGTCTGAAAGTAACGTAGGGTATCAAGTAGTCATGCTCGCTGCATTCTCAGTGTTCTCTCATGCGTAGACTTTGGACAGCGGCTCGTTAGTTATTGCCTCTGTCTCGCCCTCTCGCTCGCACTCATTCGCCTTCTCGTTCTGCTTTCAGCTGCTTGAGCAGCCTCTCTGGGACGCACTTCCTCCTTGCTCCGCTCCCTTGACGACAACTATTTCTCTGACGGTGGAAAAAATTCTTATTTCTTTCCTTTTTAACTGCCATTTGTCGTTCTGTCAACGTTGCCGCGTTGCAATTTGACTTGTAACCGCACACTTGAGTGTTTCTCTCCCTCTGTCTCTCTGTGTGTGTGTGCAGCATGCTTTTAGGCGCAACGTGACGCAGTTTGTTGAACCTGCCGCCTGCTTGGCATTTGCTTAGAGCGCGGCAAGCTCCTTAAAGGCTCTGGCTTCGTCCTGCTGCTGCTGCTACTGCTGCAGCAGCTGGGTCAAGCAACTCGTCTTAATGCCATGAATAATTCAGCTGAGTTCGCCCAGCCAACTGCTGTTGCAACATGCCACAGAATGTTGCTGTGGCTTGCAAGTTAATTACATTTGTTGCATACGTGCAGCATGAGCGTTGATTGCATGGGGGCATGCCACCTGATGTTGCAACTAAAGCTGCCCCTTGTGCTGCACACACCGCCTTCTATTTGAATGTAACCACAGAGCACTGGACCAGCTCTTTTGGTTTGTGCCGCACAACTCACAACCAACTCACACCTAAATATGTGTGCTATACACCACCCACACACACATACACACACACAGAGAGAGAGAGAGAGAGCGAGACAGCAGCCACAACAATGCGGTTCACATTCATCAGTCAAACAATACGCTGTCAAAATGTTTGCATCAATAAATGATGAATGCAGGTTTATATATATATATGTGTGTCTGTGGTGTAAGTGTATCTGTGAGTGTGTGTGTGTATGTGAATTGTGCACATGCTAAATACATCAATGCCAATTTACATTTAATTATGCATGTATGCGATAGCCTTGTTTCTGCGAATTGCTTAAATGTGAGCTCATTTAAGCGTCTCTTGCATTGATTTAACACTCTGTGGCCCACTAATGAGCGTCCTTGTTACCTGCTTTTTATGTAGACCAACTCCGAACATTGCACTTCAATTCAAAACTATCTCGACTCGACAACTTGCCCCAAGCTTCACACGTTGCAGCTTACCAAATGGGGGCAACCAACGAAAATTTGTTAGCATCAAGAGCCCTTGTAATGCGGCAAGGTTAGATGTTTTGGGGTATTTGAGTTTGCAGTTTACAGTTTGCAGCAGGGTGTTCCTCATTTAAAGGTTTTGAGCTTAACTAGTTTAGCTGAATAATCTAGAAAGAGATTTCTTTGTTATAATATAATAAACAAAACATATAATGTTGTATAGACACATTTTCACTTGAAAAATACAATACAAAAAGCTAAATTTTGCTTGCGCACTATTTAACAGTATTTCTTGAATGCAGATAAAGAATTTTGTACTTGAGAAGTATATGATGACCAACTAAACTTAGTAAATACAATAATATATATTGACATCTTTAGAATACAGTCAGTTTAAAAAAATCAGTTTAGTATTTGGTGAAATCTTCTTTACACACTTTTATTTTCAATAATCACCCATTTTGAAATCCAATCACCTAAAAATTTTACAAAAATGCGTATACTTTTGAGCTATAATAATAGGCAGCATCAGAGATTTAATTGAAGACAATGCCATTTCAATGAGAGTGGAGTTAATCTAACGTATTTGAAATAAAATGCCAGCAAATAAGTTCGTATATCTCAGAAGATAGGTTTATCGTCTCATTTCACCTGCACTAAATGGTTATTGTGCATGAAAGCTAGCGGCAACTAACTGCAATTATTTACAGCTCATCTGACAGTCGATCAGGTGGGAAAAGAAAGCTCCTGGCTGCTGCTGCCTCATGTCCTTTGCTGAACGAAACATTTCTAAGCGTTTGCAATTGACTGAGCAGGTTGCAAAAGCCACGCCCGTTGCATTGTCGGGATTGGATTGGATGGGATATGCTTGGGGGGTTTGAATTGAGCTGGGGGGGAGTGCATTACTATTTTAATGATGTGCTATGCCAGTCAAGTCAAGTCTCCTTTACACACGTGCAAACATCTTGTGTGTGTGTGTGTGTTCCCTTAGCTGCTTTTAGTTAACTTGCAGCAGCAGCAGTAGAAAATTAAGTCGCGTCTCTGGTGACGCAATTAAAATGCAGCAGCAACTTTAACATGCGCTGCAAGGGGACTAGGACCACGCCCACTTCCTTCACGCCCATAAGCTGTCAAGTTTATGGCTTGGCTTGGCTTGTTGGCTCATCAGCAAAAGACGTGTAATAAAAATGTTGTCTTATTAGCTGCAAAGTGTGCAGCTTATGTGTTAAAATACTCAGCCACTCTAAGCTCTCAACAGTGCATGCAAATTGCTTTTAGTCGCAGTTAACCTCAATCCTGTAAGATTTATCGATTAAATTTTAGCGCCTTTGATGCGCAACACCAAAAAGCAGACCAAAAAAAAAAAAGACAAGAGGAGCAAAGTCTGTAGTTTATGCTTTTGTGGCAAAGGCTTACACTTAAAGAGGATTAATTATGCCATAAGTTGCAAGCAGCAGCAGCAGCAGCAGCAGCAGCATCAGCATCATCTGCTGCCTCAATTAGCGCTGAGCTAACAAGTTGAAAGCTTTCAAAATATGCGCCACATAAATTGCATTTTGTGCGCCGCTTGCAATTAAATGCGTGGCATACTTTTAGGCGGCGCCCGTCTTTTAAAATTTAACAGCTGAAAGGAGTTGGGAACTTTTGGTTTGCCTTTGCAGTTGCTGTCTGCTTTGGAGGACCTTCCTTGTTTTTAACCTAATGCGATGCGTCGCATTAAAACAAAAAAGAATAACTGCCAGTCATTTCGTTTGTTTCTAAGAGAGAGCGAGCGAGACACAAAATGGCCAATGGGCAAGGCAAAAAACAAGCAGTATAAAATCACACACACAAAAAAAAAACAAAACCAAAAACGAGCCAACGCCTGTTCTGGGTGTGGTTATTGATTTTCTGTTCGCTGATGAGCAACAACAACTGAGCAACAGCAAAGCAAATGATGATGATGCTCCTAATAATGATGTGGATGCTGCGTTGGCAAAATTTGTACGTTTTTCTTTTTTGGGTGGGTAGCACAAATCGGCGTCTAGAACGAAAATTGCGTGTTGGAGCAACACGAAAAGCGCATTAAGAGCTCACAACGAGCGATTAAAGCCGCAAATTTCAAGTTTGCGCCATAAGCAAAATACAGCAGACAAATGAGGCAGATAAGTTATGTACAGACCGGACGGACATAAATAAAATAAAATAAATAAATCAACAACGCAGCTCATCAGCAATAAGCCAAAGACATTGCCAAAAGCTGCACGTGATGAAAATAAGTCCAAATAAAAAACAAAAAGCAACTGAAAGAAGTTTCGCATTGAATGCGCAAATTTGCGTTTTTCCGCTTTCCGGTTGACGTGCACACACCAATAACAAAACACACACATAAAACAAAGTGCGTACACAAATATATATTTTTTTAATGGAATGGTGTGTGTGTGTGTGTGTGTGTGTGTTAAAATAACCAAGAATTACGCACAGCAGCAGCACAACAGAATAATACAATAAACGGAAGCGACAACTGAGACGGGCGACCCAAACTCTCTCCCTCTCTCTATCTCTGTCCCTGTCTCTGTTTGCTGACAGCGCGTGCCTCTGAGCTTGATAAATGTACCCGAGGATTGCAGAAGTGTAAAGGAAGCGGGGGCTGGGGGCGTTGACAGGCACTGCAAATGCAAATGCAAATGCAAATGCAAATGCAACCAGCAAAGACAACAAACTGCCAATTAAGTGCCAAATTATGCCAAAGCACAGAGCAGCATTAACAAATGCAGCAGCAAACTAGACAATAAACTGCAATGTGAGGTGTACAACAACAAAAACAAAGAAATCAAATAGAAAGCAACTTCTACAATTGCCACTCGACTACAAGAGATGCCCAGATATTATAATTTGTGATTGCTTTTTAGGGTATATTGTTAGCTCAATTCAAAGTTGCTAAGTTGCCTTAGTCTTTTGTTGATTTGTGTTGCATTTAACTATAATGTGCATTAAGTATCATGACATTTGTATTTATATATTTCATTGTTGCATTATAAGCAGCAACTGTAAGCTTTATTTTTCATAAGAACATTCAAAATAGCTGCTTTCTTCTCATTCTTCAACAATTATTAGTTTGTTACTTATGGCTATATAACTATTATAAACAACTTCATACATTTTATACCTCCCTGCAGCTATCCTTTACAGGGTTACAGGGTAACAGTGCGTTTTCAGAACTATGCCAGCAGCAATTGTTGTGGCAAGGACGCGACAACAGCAACAGCAGCAAAAGCAGCAGCAGCAGCAGCAGCGCTTGTTGCTGCAACAACAAAACACACATTGTTATCGCGAGTCGAGCAGGAAAAGTAAAAGTTTTCTATAGCTGGCACCAAAAAAAAAAAAAAACACAAAATGGAAAAAGCAACAACAACAAGAACAACTAGCTTAACATGCCACTGATATTTAGGTGTATTTCTTGGTCCGCAAGTTGGCCAAAAACTTTTTCAATTTACTGCAATTATTTGCGTAGCAAGTGGGGCAGGGGCAAAGGGGCATAATGTAAATTTAATGTTAGCCAAATGAGCTAACCCAAAAAACCAATACCAATAGCAAAGGGCTAGCTACAGTACCTCTAGATAGAAATATATACATATATATATATGTGATATTGCTTGCTGGTCATTTGATTGCATTACGGCCTAATCTAAATGTAAATGGGAAATTGGAAAATGGGAAAAGAAAAGAAAGGAGAATCGTAAAAAGCAGGGCAAAAAGGCAGCAAGTGGAATCATAGTATAATAAAATGCTAACTGGGCCAGAACTGTTGTGCAGAGTAGCGACAGAGAGAGAGAGAGAGAGAGCGCGATAGAGAGAGACAGGGAATGCAAATAGTAGCTCAGTTATCCTTGCCACAAAATGCGTTACAGCTGCAACGCAATCTCAGCAAACTGGCAAAATGCATGTAAATAAATTAGAATTTGATGGCCCAACTGGAAAGCTGGCTCAGACCTTTTGCCTATAATTGAACTGCCCAAATGCAGAAAATGCCAAATTCAAAAGAGGCAAACGCATCGCAGCTGGCTTGTGGTCTGCAGCTGCAGCTACTTCTTTGGCAGTAACAGTCCGAGAGTGGGCCTGGGGATGGGGGGGGGGCAAAACAGGGGTGCCGACCACCGACCACAATTGCAAAACTGCACAGAACTTTTGGGCAAAAAGCATTTCCTGCAACTACACTGTGAAAAAAAAGAAGTACTGGGCAAAAAATATGTGAAAATTCGGCTGTTGTTTTAGCTGTCCATTGTCGTAGTTGTTTGCTTTTGTGGAGGCAAGCGAATGTAGCAAATAGCAAATGCATGTGAGTTGCACAAACCAGCAACTGAGCAACTGTTGCAACAAGAGGGACAACAACAACAATGCCAGCTGCTGGTCAAAGCGACAATTTACTCGTTAAAAGCGGGCAGGCAGGCAACTGGCAACAGGCCATTTTACATTTTCCACTTGCCATTTTCCACTTGCAACTTGCCGCTGGCAACTGACAACTGACAACCTAAAACTTTACACGAAAACTTCTATACAGCATTTTCATGCGTTCCGTTTACAAAATGGTCCCAAACAACAAGGGGATGCAGCAGCAGCAACAACAACAACAACTACAACAACAACTACAACAACACAGAAGGCAAGGAAACCAAAACAAAAACAAAAGCAGCTACGAAAACCATTCGCAATCGAAATCGCCTTGTGCTTAGCCTCAATTTTGTAAATCTTTTCATGAGCTCAGTCGGGGGGCAAGCTTTAGATGTAGAGTTGGGCACGAGTGCGCTTTGGGTTGGCGTTAGGATAAGGGCTCTACAAATTCGGGTCTGGATTTACCTGTGTGCGTCTATATCTGTGAGACAGAGCAGCGAAATGAAAAGAAGCACACGAATGTCGGACGTGGCCAACTGCGTAATACTCTGCTCCCAGTGGAATGGCAGTTGGAAATATGTGCAAGAGCTGGCGTATGGGGCGAATGAGTATTTTTGAGGTTAACCTTTGAAGGTCATCCGTAAGGTAAATGTGAAGACGTCAGCTGTAATATATATATATATATATATATATATAAGGAATTTAAAGAAAATAAGCACAGTTGTGACTAGCTTTCAAATTGTGCAAATGCGAGTTAGAAAATCTCAATGAAATCATCATGTACAAGTATATATATTTCAAATTTAAAGTCTGCACAAATTGAATATACTCGTTTTGCTTCGCAATCAGTGTATAAAAAGCACACACTCGAAATTGAATTACGCATGCATTAATTATGCACGAGAAGAACTTGCCTTTAGCCCAAGGTGATGGTGAGGGTACGGATGGGGATGGGGATGGGGATGATGATGAGGATGAGGGGCAACTGACAAGTACTCAGTAATGTTTGCTCAAAGCAAAAGAAACGAAAAGCGCCCTTAAAGAGTATGTGCGAAAGTAGCCTATACAGGTACTTGAATTCCCTTTGGACTTCAACCTTACCTAGATTGCTTACTTAATTAAATGCTTGGCAAATTCCATGAGATTATCATATAAATTATGCTAGTATTTCGGATATGTTAGAGCTTTATTTATACCTGGAGATATAGGCGTTTAAATACTATATTTAGGAACGGTATTTCAGGTAGTTCTTACTGGGATCAGAGTCTTTTTTGACTAGTATTTATCTGTTTTAAGAAAACCTAGATACCAAATCTTATAACACTTGCTAGACTCTGACTTGCGTAATAGTCTAGTAAAAGAAAATTCCAATATTTTAGCATGAATTATGAAGTTTTAATCTTAACAAGAAGCAACAAACTAAATTTAATAGCTGTAGCTTGTGTGGTTTTTAAAAAGTTGCAAAAAAAAAGAGGCAACTATAAAACAAGTTTAATAGCTCATTCCCTTACAGTTTCTGGGTTCAACATAGTACAATATATATATATATATATATACATATACACAAGTATTTTATAGGGTCGTATATGCATTGGGTGTGCCTTTGGCATACCTTGGCACAACTTTATGATACCTCGTTTTATATGTTTTTGCTGCAGTGCAACTTGTTGTTTATGCATAAGGCGTGTGCCACACCCCCTCGACCCAGCAGCCCCCCCCCTCCCCCCTCAATTCTCAAGCCCCACCCACTGCACTGCAGCAAAGTTGAACATCATCTGAGCTGACACAATTTTTCGCGCTCATTATGCTTGAAGGTTGTTGCCCGTTTCTTTGCCCACTTTTTGTTTTTCATTTTTCACATTTTTATATTATGTAGCTGCTGCTTTTTCGTTGTTTTCATTAAGGAAAAGAATTTCGTTGTATTTGGTTGCCGTTTTCTTTTTCGCATTTCGTTTTCTTTTTCATTCATAATTTTTTGTTGTCAAGTTTTGCGCTTGACTTGCAAAACTTTAACTGGATGCAAGCTTGAATAAAAGTTTTCGACAAGTCATGTAACCCATGAAAAACAACAAAGAAACAAAAAACTCTTTTAAACGCTTTAGTTGCTCGATATTAACTTTTTAAAGTACTTGTCTATGAGCATTTGCATATTTCATATTTGCCAAGGCAAGCACGAGGAGGTGCTGGAGTCCTTGCCATATATCATACGAATGGTGTCAAACATACGCCATGTTGCACAGCCAGCAGCAGCAGGAGCAGCCGCAGCTGTTGCAGCTGCACTTGCCGCTGCAGCAAATGCAAATTTAATGCGAAAAATATTAAAGTCAGCGCCATTAAGCGGACTAAACGTGGCAGTGGCAGCGGCAGCGGCGTTGGCTACTATTGCTGTTGCTGTTGCAGTTGCAGGTGGCAGCAGCAGCCGCAGCAGCAGCAGCTGGCAACGTGCAGCGTGCCACGTTGAAATGACATCATTTAAATTCATGCATGACCCACATAGAAGCATCAGCTGCACTGCACAGCCCACTACACCACACCACACTGCTCATGTTTTATTAACAAAGCAATTTATTGCATAAGATGCACAGTTGCTGGCTGCCGCACTTGCAACACTTGCAACAGCTTATCGATCGCATATATAACTTTTTTTTTTGGGGGGCTAGAAGCCAGCCAAGAGCCCAGAGCCATGGCCAAAAGGCTGGCGCCTAAGTAAGCGTAAACCGCAGCGCTGAAAGTGCAATTCGGTAAGAAAATTGAGGCTAACCTGACCTGACCTCGCGTGTTCATCGAGTTCGCTTTTAAGGGCACGCAAGGACGACGCTGTAAAGTAGGCAACAAATGTGCCCCAATAGGCAGCCGGCGGGCGGCAACAAGGTGATTAAACTTGCAGCAGCCCCACGCGAGCATCAGCAGCAGCAGCAGCTCAACTGTAAACTGGACAGCAGGCGTGGCACGCCCACAAGCAAGAACGCCCCTCTGCTAATTGCTGCATAAATCAAGCGGCAAAAGTGACAAAGAGTTGTGGCAAAGGCCGCAACAGGAGGTGTAGCCTCAAATGGTGGCTGAAAAAACGTTTTAAATAAACTGTGCAGCCAGCAAAGAGCAGGCAGCAAGGATATGGGCCACAGCCAGCATAGCAGGCCAACAAAACAAAGCGAAAACAAAGCAGAGGAAAAAAAACCAGCACACAATGTTGCTAACATTTTGTTATACTTTATGAGCCACTTTCGGCCAAATAATTTGTGTATACAAATACGCAAATGCTGCTAAACAGTATGTGTGCGTAGAATTTATGAGCGCCATAAAAATGGCGGCCCGCAGTGCGTATACGCAATAATACAATTTTAATTAAATTGCGCAGCAAACGAAATGAAAACAATGGGAAAAAAGAGCGCACAAATAAAAACCAAACACGATATATACAAATTTTCGCCATCAGTTTTGTATTGTGTTTTGTTGTTATGCTTTTTTTCCTATTTTTGGCTGCCAAAGTTGTTGAGCCGCTGGCTTGTGTGCTTTCAATTTACCCAAACTGCGTGTGACAGCGTGTGTGTGTGTGTGTGTGTGTGTGTATTTTGAGTGTGTATCGAAAGCGAATTACAATGCATACGCTTAACTTTTGGGCTGCCTAAATGTAAAAAGTAAATTTAATTAAATGCCGCTTTTGTTCGTTGTGCGACGGGCTTTGCGCTAATGTTTTATTAATGAGATACATATACAGCCATGGCTGGAGAATTGGCAACGCATAAGCTCCATAAAACTCGCATGTCCTTTTTTTAATTTCCCTACAGCCATAACTCGACCGTAGCTCAATCGATTTCGTTTTAAAAAAAGTCATTTATTGTGCGACAGAAATCATGAATATAAAAATGCATCTGTTCATTCGCTCTAGCAAATTGATAAAGTAAAACACCACAGAGGTGTGGCATACACATTAAAAATGTAGAACAGCTGGCAACACTAAAATATTTTCCATATTTAGCCAATTAGCCAAGCTATTTGGGCTTTTGTACTTCAAAATTACAAATTGTCTAAAATAATTAAGCTTTGAAATGCTAAGACTTGTCTTGACGCCTTGTAGAAGACTAATCTGTGAGGCACATCGTTTGATCTGACTTTTGCTAGTACAAAGTCCAAAGACATCTAAAATAATTAATTATTACGCAAAATAAACAATCCAAATATGATTCAAATCAGTCCTGAAATTATTGTATGTAATATTTATAGATGAGCTTCGCTTTTACAAAAGTTTTCAACCGAAAAGGAAGACATGGAAAAAGCATAGTACTACAAAGGTTGTACGACAATGTTTCTATTCTATTAAAAACTCACTTAAGTTCAAGTGATAAAAGAAAGCACTTGATGCAGCAAGCTGAACTTGTGCAAGAAAACAAGCGAATTTAAAGTAGAAGCCCAAAGCGACACGATAACACTAAAAATAATGAGACAACTTTTAGGCTTACTGTGTGGGATGATCCACCCGATGCTCTGTATATCCTGTGGTTAAACAGCTGCGACTAATGCGTACATATTATCGCTTTCCCAATGGTCCAAATGTCAAGGCTGCTTATAATGCTTGCCGTTCTTCTTCTTCTTCTTCAGTTTTTTTGGTGGTGGCCAACAAGTGTCGGCCATAGTCGTATATTGTACATACTTGCAAAGATAAACGTAAACATGTTGGCATTTCATAACGCGTGAACAAATTCAATTAAGTTGCTTCAGGCAATGGCTCCTTGACTCGCTCGTCCTTTTGGCCTGTTTTTGTGGGGCAAAACAGCAAACGGCGACACAATTAAAGTAAATAAACAGGAGACGAGTGGGGCAGCTTCTGTTGTTGTGCCCATGACAATTGGCATTGGTCACAGTTTGGTTGTGCCTTTGTGTGTATGTGTGTGTGTATCTCTCTATTTGTGTGACTGTGTCTATGTGTGTGTTGGAGTTTTGGAGTTTTGGTTTCGTTGCCCAAATAAACCGCAAAAGCCACACTCAAGGCATGAAAACCACAATCGCAACAGTCACAACAACCACTGGGGCACGGCTGTCAGACAATAGCCATATAAATGTGTCCCCCGAGTCGCAAATTTGTTGCCCATTGTGCCACGCCCCCGTATGCCCAACGCCCTCTAGGCAGGGCATTGTATGCGCTGTGCTTGTCAAGGACATGGCTGTCGCATAATTTTCAATGCAAATCGTTGCCAGTTGTTGCGCACAAAAGCAGGTAACGGCTCTTGTTCCTTCTACAAAAGGAGCTGCCTCAAAAGCGGGCAACAGTTTCAAAGTTTCTATACTCTATTATTTATATGAAAAGCTAGTGTATATTGGCTTGCTGCATTCACAAAAATGTACACCTCTCGCAGTCTAAAACTTAAAGTTTGGGTTTGTTGAATTAATGATGATCTCTCACAAAGATCAAGCTGATGGATACTTTAAATATGTTGATGTATATTGTATTAATACATGTCTGCTTCTTGAAATCACAACTTAAAATGTCTGATATGACAAAAAAAAGCAGCAACAGAGTACCGCACAGTCGGCCTGTAGCGATAGCAATGTTTCTATTTGCTTTGTTCTGGAATAGCGAAAATATTTACCTTTAAAGATAGATGCCATTGTTTGCAAACTCAACTAACATTGTACCCCTTTCGATTGACTCTCTTCCATCAGATACACGATGATCTAGAAAAGGATCCGGACTATTCTGGCTCTGGTTTTGGACCTGATGACGAGGACGCCATAACCGATCATCATTCGAGTTCGCACAATACGCGCGTCCAGAACGTTGGTGGCAGCACAAATAGTAAGCATAATTCGAACGACAACAACAACAACAACGACCTCATCTCGAGTAGAGTCAACCATCATAATCAAATCGACATCAACAACAGCAACAATAATAATAATCTCAATCTCAATAATAATAATAACAATAATAATAATCATCAAGCGAATAGTGGCACAATCATTGGTAGTAGCACCAACGCCAATCATAATATCAACAACCAGAACAACAACAACAACCAAAACAACAACGGCATCATCAGCAGTGGTAGTGACATCAGCACAATCGGTAAAGATCAAGCTAGACTAACAACAACAACTATAGCAAATGCCTACGTTTCTTCAACCAATTCCAATAACAATTCCACAAACAACACAGAAACAACAACCATTACCACTACATACAATTCAAGCACCTCAACCTCAACCACCATAGCGCCCATTTCAGACCCAACAAATCCAACAATAATTATAAGTTACAATTACAATAACAGCAACAGCAGCAACAGCAGCAACAACAACAACAACGACAGCAATTCTCATCATCTCAATAGCATTAATATTAACTTACACACAACAACAACCACATCTCTATATCCAGCAGCTCACACACCTACAACAACAACAACAACAACCACACAAACAACCTCCACTAGCAGCAGCACCACTAGCACCACCACCCCAGCCACGCCCACATCCTTTTCGAGCACCACTGCCGAACCAACTAGCATCCATAGCATCCCAGCAAGCACACCCGTCGCCACCAACTCCACCAGCAGCACCACCACCCCGGCACCACCGCCAGCTGTCGATCAATCCACAACACCTCGCACGCCACCACTGCCCGAGCCGGAGGACGATGACGATACCTTCGATCTGGAGGATACGCTGCAGGGCAGCGGCGATGGCGATAACGATAACGATGACGATGATGATGACAACGACGATGACGATGCCGAGGATGAAGACGATCAACTGCTTGATCCGCATCCCGAGAGCGAAATCACTCAGACGAAACACACAAATCTGGACACACATGTCGAGGAGACGAACGGCCGGAATGCGGGCGTGGATGAGGATGGCGATGGTGATGGCCGCATTATCGACCTGGATGGCGATGACGAGGACGACGATGGACTCTATACGGAGATCAGTGTCAACAAGGGTGTGACACACAAAACCGTCGGACGTCAGTGGTTTTCTTTCATTCTTTCGTATTATTTTTCAATTCTTATTTTTGTACTTTTTACGTTTCTTTGTGTGTTTTTCGTTGCTTTTTATGTTGTTATCGTAGCGTTTCCTTTTGTTTGGTTTCCGTATTATCCTTTTTTGTTGCTTTTGTCTTTCCGTTAACTCTGTGCTTTGTACTATTGTCCAGTGTGTTTGCACATGTCTATCTTATGCTTTCAGTTTCCGCTTTGTGGCATGCTTCGTTTTAAGGCAACAGAAACTAGTCGCTTACCAACAATACACTGCAAGAAATGAGCTATAAATATGAAAAGTTATTTCGATTTAGCTGAAAACTTTATCAGCGCATAAATTATCTAACATTTGGCTTGCACATTTTCTTGCAGTGCAGCTGCAACTAGTTTTTGTGGCTTCCAATTGCTATCAATTTGCCAAAACTTTTGACAACAGCAATAACGTCAAATTTGCCATTTTAATTGCATACTTTGAGGGGCTATTCAATCAATTTGCATTTGACGTTGTTTTGTTGTCGTTTATTTTGGTTGATTGATTTATTTCTTTTATTATTTATTTAGCAAATGGCTTTGCCGTATGTTTATTATTATTTCTTACTAGTTTTTTTAAGCTGCTTTTGGCTTCTGTTTTTATGTATTTGTTATTTATTTGTTTTGTTATTGTGCACATATTTATATATATGTATTAACCTCTTGGGGCAGCGTATATATTTTATAAATCGTATATTTAGTGATTTTATTTGGTTGCTTTTGAATTATTTCGAGTACAAGTTGAGTTTAGTTTAAGACGTCGACAACACGGATGCTGCAATATCTCTCTCTCTCCCTCTCACTTTTTCTCTCTACGTTGTCCTTGTCTCGGGTGCGGCTCCTCTCAACACGATACCCAAACTTTATCCCAAAATATATGCAACAAAAATACTATTTTCAGCAAAGTTTCACTCACACGAAAAACTCTTCATCTATTCAGATCATGCGTATCATATATGCCTTCATATTCAGCAGTCAACTCATACATGCAGCTGTGCTTCCCAAATTACTCTCCTTTTAAAGCTCGCGAAAAACTTTGCGCTTATTTTCCGCACGGGTTAACTTTTGGCAAGTCAAAGAGGAATCTATGTTAGATTTAGCGTTGGGTCTTAAATTGAACAGTTGGGGATTAATTAATGACTATAGCTATGTCATTTGAGCTGATAAGTCTGATAAGTCGGGAAACAAACAACAATCGATTTCGCTGAGGCGCCCGCCACACGGCAGTCAGAAAAGGCACTCAATCAACGGCTGCCATTTTGCTGGCTTTTTAAGCCGTACAACAACAACAACACTGCTGCGCACAATTGTGTGTTGTAAAGTTCCATTAACACACACCAACAGACACACTCACAGGCACAACAGCATTAGATTTACTGTCTGAACTTCTGGAAGAACTGGCAAAGCTGCACTGTGATTTTGCACTGGCATCGAGTGGAAAACACTTCACAGCGCACACTTCACATGAAAAATCACAGGCCAGAGGGTTGAAGGCGCTGCCAGCGATCTGCTTACTCAAATCCCACCACCCTCGCCCACTTGGCAACCCGCTTAGTTGTGAGGCAGTTGGCCCAGAATTTGTTGCGCATACGACGCATTGGCTTTCAGTAGTCTTAGTGTCTGTGTGTATGTGGCTTTGACAATCAACGTTATATAGTGCCGCTGGCCACGCCCACAACAGAATAGATGGGGGCGCACACACATGCACCTGCTGCAAGTGTCATAGCAACACTTTATTGCGAAACGCGTGAAAGAATGGGCGCCTAGAAAGAAGAAAGGCTGGGCAGCTGGGTGTAAAGTGCATTTTTCAATCAAGCAACAGTCAAAGAGTCCTTTGACTAAGCAAACAGCAGCAGCTGCTATCAACTCACATTCGAAAGCAAACATTTCCAGTCTTGTCTTAGCGCAATGCTCTCTGTTTATTCCTCAGCCTTTGAGCGCTACTTCAAGTGAAATAAACCACAAGAACACTTGATTCCGCTTAAAATATGCTCATTACTTGCCTATTTTGGGCCACTTTTAGTGGGTATGCGAGCAAAATACTTAATGCCGCTGGCATTGTTTAATTAATATTTCAATTAGCGCACAGAGCAGCAGTCGAGTACATAACGACAGTTCATATACACATCCGAGGGCAGTTTCATTAGTTTTCTGGCATTTTCAACGATTTGGACATACTTGGCTTGAAATAATACAGGAGAATCGAGAGGCCAGAGTAGGCATCTATTAAAATTTGAATTTAGAGAGCCTCCAAGATGAGACAATCAAACAATATTCAAATGATTCGCAAATGTGGGAATAACAATCTAAATTATATCAAGATACAAGTAATAGATGATAGAAGTAACAACAAAACCAAAGCTAGTTTCCTCGGAACATATGACTTAGAAATTGCAATATGTTATATGATGAAAAGTAATTTCAAATAATTACTTAAGAAACAGCTCTCGTTCATGTACACACACATCAAGTTTGTATTTGAGTTTGTGTACGATACAAGGGATGAACAAGCAATATGTGTGTATTTGACTGTTTGTTTGTTTGTTTGTTATGTTGTTCGTTTGTTTGTTTGTCTTAAGCTCATTTCAAGCGAACCTTTGCCCTGCTCCTGGCATTTGTTGACAATACAAACTGCAGCCGAGCAACAACAACAACAACAATGCTAATATAACACACATGTCACCTATGCCTCCCCCTCCTCGGGCAGCTGTCAATTAAATTAATTAAAAATCATTTGTTTTCACTGCTAATTGGCATTACATTTCTTCAGTCAGGTGTTTACGAGCGTAACCAAATAGAACAGAGTCTCAAACTATCCGAAACTCGACTTTAAATATGCAAATTCAAGTCAAAAAGCTGCCAACTGGGTCAACAAGAGGCACAAAATGGTCGAATAAGAGTTGCCAAAGTGATTTGTCCTTTTTGGGGGCAGACACACAAAATTTGTGACAAACTTTGGCACATTATTGACTGAAGTGTGTTAGATTTAGCTCGTGATGCGAAATGAGTGGTAAATTCAAGATTTCGTAGTTAGCCATAGCAATTGTGAAAGCTGTTAGAAATAACTGGTAGTTAAGCGCAGTTTAAACTAACTAACTAATGTAGCACCCCAAATAGCCTTGTACATATTGCATATATATAAATATCGACACATATTCACACATAACTCAGGCTCATTAACACAAGAATCACATGAACACTAAACACACACTATCTGGACACTGGTTTTATTGTACTACGTAACACTTTGTATATTTTTTGCACGTCATCGCATTAACGTAACGAAAATAATCGAAATCATCCTTTATATTTAAACTGGAATATCTAATTGCAGCGGGTGGCAATAGCGGCAGCAGCAGCAACGTCCACGAATTGGACCCGAATACCAATATCAACAGCCAGCCGACAGATACTAAGAATCCGGATCACAGGCCCGGCGCCAGCGGGGAGGTTGTCATCATGAGCGAGGAGGATCGCACGACAAGTTTCTTTGCGCAGCCCGGCATACTGGCTGGTAAGTTATATATATATATACATATATATACAGTGCCTTTCACAATTATACGCACACTTACGCACACAATTTAGCCATATCCAAGATAAAAAGCATGATACGGCTGCAGCTTCTACATTTCCATCTCCTATGTCAAACTGGACATCTAATTATGAGCTGCACTGTATATCCTTTATATGCTTAGATTTCGCAACTAATTCGTTTTATTTTGTTAAATACACTTACAGCTGTTATTGGCGGCGCCGTTGTTGGCCTGCTGTGTGCCATACTCGTCGTCATGTTCATTGTGTATCGCATGCGGAAAAAGGACGAAGGATCCTATGCGCTGGACGAGCCAAAGCGTTCGCCCGCCAACAACTCCTATGCGAAAAATGCGAATAACCGTGAATTCTACGCCTGAGATAATGGCCAAGCGCGCAGGTATTAAGCTGATCTGGACCAGGGGGAGTAGCAGTCAGAAGTGGGCGTGGCAGTCAACAGCAATTGTCACGGGTTTGATTTCGGTTAACAAAAAGAAAAGGCTCAGCTCAATACACTGCGCGATATAGCTCAGTTGTGGCACGAAACAACAACAACAACAACATCTACAAAATAACTAACAACACAACAGCAACAGCAACAAACAAACAAACAAACAACTCTTGAGAACACACCATTTTTTCGTGAGGGGTAACAAACAAAACAAAAACAAAAAGAAAAAGAAACAAAAAATCGGAAAATTTTCAAAACTTACCTGTAAGTTAAATGCGTCACACACCCACACACACACAACAAGCAGTGTGCGTATGCGTGTGTGTGTTTGTGTGTGCAAACTTTTCTAATTAACTAAGTTTTAAGCAAATTGTGTACTACAAGAACAACAAAAACAACAACAAAATATCAAATACTATATAAAAGCAAAGTAAATCATGCGAAATTTAATATATATATATAAAAAAAAATTATATATAAATAGTAAAAAACAAAAACAAAATATAAGGGCGGGCAAAATTAAGCAAATTAATTATGCATATAATGAGTAGTTCGAAAAAATTAATAACAATAAAATACACACACACACACATCCAAACACACACACACAACTACATAGATATAAACGCAAAAGTTATATGAAAGAAACAGAAAAGAAAAACTGAGAATAAGAACTTTTCGTGCATATTGAATATTATTATTATAATATATGTTAGCTGAATACACAACACGATTATTGTAATTGGATGTCACTCTAAAATAAAGTATAAAATAAACAAGCGACAATTTGTAAACCACACAAAAATATGTTAATTTTAAATGAAATCGAATTACCACAAAGCCCAATTAAAAACGGAAAAGCTAAAATGAAAACATAAACCGAATTATCTATGTCGCACATCGGAAATATTTCAATTGATGCATAAATGTTTTTAAGTTTATATACATATTATACATAAGCATAACTATGTAATTATTAGTGTAATTCCTAAAAACGAAAAAATTAAAAAAAAAAAACAAAAACAAAAATAAGAAATCGAAAACGAAGCGTAAAAACATTTTCCTGGCAAAACGAAAAGAAAAACTAAAAACCAACTAGATGAAAAAAGCCACTACAAATTTCTACTATTTTCTACAAAACAAAAAAAGAAACACAAAAGTAACGAAAAATATTTATTGAGATGAAAACTAAAAGGAAATAAAAATGAAAGCAATTTGTATGATTTAATTATGTTTCGCCAGCTAACAAATTAATTTATCGTTTACCTGCGCTTCACTTAACTTAACTTTAACTTTAACTGCTTCCTCTTCCATGGCTAAGAATCAAAATCAAATTAACGCATGCAACAATTGTGCATTTATTTAGCTTTACGTTCAAATTGCGCTCTGTGTCTCTCTATGACAAAATTGTTTACAATTTTTAACAAGCAATACAAAATGAAAGCAAAAACAAATATTACAAAATAAACAAAACAAAAACACGCAATAGTAAAAGTTTATTCTTGTTAAGTTTACACCCCCCACAAAAAAAAACCACACATACACACACACACAAAATACTGTTAAAAACCAACACTCAATACACACACACATTCGCAAACAAGAAAATTAGCCGCAATATTTGTTTAACTGCTAATCCAACCAGTAAAACTTTCACTTTTAACGTTCATATGCCATATTTTCATTATGAAAAGAAAGTTATAATAATAATTATAATAATAATAGCATAAAATTAAGCCAACTAAATCAATTGTGTGTGTAATTATAAAGTATAATGCAAATATAATTAATTAATATGTAACTAATATATATATACTTGCATAATACATACATACAACTGCAAACAGACAGCATATAAATGTTTAAACCGAAACTCTCAAAGTCTCGTCGAAAAACAAAATCAATCAGCATAAACACACACACACACACATACATATACACACACCCACATACACCACACACACATCTAACAAATTTCAAAGAACAACTATAACAAACAACTGAATGCATTCTGAATACGAATACCAACTTTTTCTACACTGTAAAAAACGCAACTGCAACTTTTTATATACATATGTACTCGTAGATGTACTAAATTTGTTTCTGTCCCTAACGCAATCGAGTACGTTTAGTTTTCAAAAAGTTTACATGATGTGGTTTTTTTTTATTGCTATTATGTAAGCGTTTAGTTTGTTAGTTTTTTAAATGCGCTGAATGTACTGAGAAATTGGTTTTGATTTGCTAAATAAAAACGGTATAAAACTAATTTAAACAAAACGATTGAGTCATTTTCTTTGGGCCTGCGATTAAGATGCAAACGGGAAGGATAATCAATAGCAAAAGCAACTTAAACTGTTGTCTTTAAGTTATTTTGATAAAATGCATGTTTTAATAACGACAAGCAGACTTTAGATTATAACACCTTGATATTGCACACTCTACAAACTGGCCTTCATCAGCGGTTTTAGATAGCTCTCGAAGGACTTTTGCACGGGTCGCTGATTCATGGTGCTGCGCTTGGCCGCATCGAAGATACGCGGATAGACATTGCCATCGTAGCTGCCCAGGACAGAGTTAAGGACGCGATCGTGAAAGTCAAAGCCATCACAGATGACCACAGCGTTCGGCCGGAACTTCTCCAGGGACAGCTCCAAGCGCTTCTGCAGCGAACTGAGATCAGCATCCGTTAGATTGATGAACTAAAAGATGACAATACAAGGAGTTATAAATTACAATTGAGACATGATAACAATTGTCTTACTCTCAGGACATCGCTCATATTATTGAGCACAGTCTGCACCAGAAACAGTTCCACCACATTGTCCAGGGCGGTGTTTAAAGCCGCTGAGCGTTTTTGTGCCTTGGGTCCGGTGATTTGCTCAATAAATGTTTGGCACACAAATTGACGACCATGCAGCTGGAGTTAGAGTATTTATATGGATTAGATGTGGCACAACGGGCAAATATCAATAATTTATAAATAATTCAATTAAATACTCTCCCGATCTTTGAGGAAGCTCAGCATTAGTCTATGGGCTTATGCGACTCTAAACTGACGTTTAGGGTACTGGGAAGTCTCTAGACCCGCTTGTCTGGACTGGAACTTACCTCGGCGGCACGGGTTAGCTCAATGCCAGTGTTGTTGGCAGCCACAGCTTGCGACTGTCCAGCAGCAATGCGCTGCGACAGGTTCTCAAAGGCAATGCGGGTCTTGCTGCGAGTGTAAATCAAATTAGAGAATCGATCTAAATATGCGTATGTATAATGCACACTCACTGGGCAGCCGTGTACTGCAGCGCCTTGACAATGCACTGCCAGGAGTTGTCCCACTGGGGGAACTCCTTCAGGCGCATCGATGTCTCGAAGTAGGCATACGAAGAGGACACCGCTGCACCCTGCTTGAAACTGGCCCAGGCCTTGACCAAGGCGCGTCCAATCTGCAGCAGGAGCACCGTGTTCTCACCCTCGTAGGTGTAAGCGGCCACTGCATTGCCATAGATGTTGCTCAGGTTGGCGGCAATGTGATAGCCATGGCCGCCAGTGGAGAGACGCAGTCGCTCAATGCCCGCACAGCCATCGGTGGTGCAGAGGACCTTCAAGGCGCACGACAGGATGTGCATGTCGGGCAGCCGCTCGAATTTGCCATTATTAGCATCCAGCACTGTCTGATCGTACAGCTCCCACATGTGCTCGGCAGCCAAGTGATACGCCATGCCGGTGGCTATCTCCGGGAAGAGCTTCAAGCGCTGCGTCACGTGCTCAATGATCTGTGGCTCGGGCTCGCTGTGCAGGACAACAACGATGAGGAGTTATGTTAAAGATTGCACTTTCGGTATGCCCCATTTGTACTTACTTGGGCTCAATGGGACTCTGGCGCCGCACGGCCGAGTAGCGGGTGGCAATGGTGGCCGCCTGCAGCAACAACAACGAGTTCAAGTTGACAATCAGGCAGCGGGTGTAGACCATTGTCAGATAGTTGACACGCGAGGCCGGGCTGGCAGTGAAGGTGCCATCACGTTCCACTTTGGCGAACTTCATCAGCATGTTGGCACGTGGAATGCGCACGTTGCTGAGGCCCAGGAAGCCCTGATTGACAGCGGCCATGCCCAGTTTCTTGCCCACCTCCCCAATATCGACGCCAGGCAAGGGCATATGCGTGTCCGCATCACGCAGCGGCACAATAAACATCTGTATGCCCTGGTGCTTCCCGGAGATGTAGAGCTGGGCAACCACCATCGCATGGTTGGCCGTGTGACCCACTGTGAATGTGTTGCATTAGTAATAGAACTAAAGTCAAGTACGTTAGTCGACAAGGTGATACCCTGTACGCAGCTCGGAAGTATCCCAAGTCCCTGGAATTGCCTAAAATTCCCATAACTTTGTCAAAACTTATCCGACCCCCGATCCCGAGGCAGTTTTGATAATTGCTAGTGCTCCATTATGAATCTGCATTTAAGTTTTTTATGAAGCACAAGCCAATATAATGCATAGATAGTCCTTACAAATGTATTGAAAAACACCTACAACTCCCATAACTTTGTCAAAACTTATCCGATTCTCGATCCCGAGGCAGTTTTGATAATTGCTAGTGCTCCTTTATGAATCTGCATTTAAGTTTTTTATGAAACTAAAGCCAATATAATGCATAGATAGTCCCAAGACAAACTTATCCGATTATCGATCCCCGGGCAGTTTAGATCATGGCTTAACATCTATGTATATTAATCCTGCATTTAAATCTGAAGCGTTTGCGAGTTTTGGATTTTCTATGAATAACAATGCCCTTTCAAGATCAAAAACCAGATAACAATCAAGGACTATGCGAGTAAAATTGTAAAATTGTGTAGCTACTTACTGCCGCCGGGCCACCACTTGTAGGCCTCCAGGTTGGGCGTGTTGAGGACAAATTCACCCGCTCTGATGTCGTAGTCGGCGCGTGTTTCGATGCCGCGCACATTGGTGCCATGGGCCAGCTCGGTTTGGGCGTAGGTGCCAATTATGTTGCAGTTCTCGGCCAACTTGCCCCACTTCTCCACCTGTTCGGGAGTGCCCTGGCCCTTGATCACATCCACAAACATGGTAATGTGCGTGGCCAGCGGATGATTGGCGGGAAACAGGCCATGACTTTGCACTGCGAACAGCCCGCCACTGTCGATGAGTAAAATATTGATGAATGATTTGAATAGTGGAGCACGGCAGAGTCGGGCTTTACTTACGGCCAAATGTCCTTGCCGCCAGGGTTCAATTTCTGCTGCAGCGCCTTCAGCTTGGGCGCCGCTTCGGCTACCTTCTTCACGCTGGAGTTGTATAGATCTTCGTGGGACATGTACTCATGGTTGATGCCATAGCCATCCTCCAGATCGCTGAAGATAGCGCGCTCTATAGATATAATACACAAAATCATATTGTATTGTTACTAACTGACTGAATAGATTAAGTCTCTGTATAGAATGAATAATAAAATCATATATAGCCAAAATAGATTAGATTTTGCAGTTTGATTGACCTGACTCAATTGCAGTAGCAGCTGAAAATAACTGGAGAATATCTTTCTTAACTACGCAGCGGAAATTTGTGGTTCGATCTTTGTATGATCACCGCTTCAAATCTGATGAGCTTAGCTTTAAAACTGCGATATTGGCAGAACACCTTTACTAAAATTATATTATATTTCTAATATATATTCTCGCTTCAAATATTTTTTTATAAAGTCAGACCCGAATGCACATATCCCATTGGGTGGAAAGGAGAATGAAAAAAATAACAAAAATAAACTATCTGGGTCCACACTTTTATTACGCAAAGTTTAATCTTTTACACTTTGGATGGCTGTCATTGGGTGCATTCGAAAAAGTAAACACTATACATGGTGATAAGAAAAGCAACCTCCGATCTACTCATATAAAGTAATTACCCAAAGAAATTATTTACCCGTTATCATAGTTAATGCACAGGCCAGATTATTTGATATAATCAATGGACTTTGCCGGCTATTCGCCAAACATATGTTCCAACATTTCGCCTAACTGCAAACCAAACCACTAAAAGAGTCAATCACGTATGTTGATATTCTTATCTTTCGTAAGAGAGCGAGAGAGACAGAGAGCGAACGCTGCACTTGCTTACCAATCTCCCGTTTGACTTTCAGTTTCTGCTCGCCGCCCTGCCACCAAGCCGCAAACTCCTCCACATCAAAACTGGACGCCTGGCGCTCCTTTTGCAGATCAGGATTCACTGTGGTAGGTATTAGATTCTTAATGTTCGACATTTTAAAACAATAATTACAATTGCCAAACGCAAATACAGAAGAAACTGAAAGCCGATCGATGCTTTCGCCAAGAGCCACGAAAACCAACTAAGTAAATCGCGCACTGTGTGTTCAGCAAGAAAAGAGCTTTGGGTGCAAAGTGCAAACAATAAAATCCAAAAGCTTGCGCTCTGGCTGAGCGAATGTCAAAGAGCGCGTAGCTTAAGAGCAAAGAGCACCAATATGGAAAACTGCTGTGCTTGACGATTGTTTACAATACATTTAAGAGCATCACAGTCGTACTAACATATACTGCGCTCATTTTACAAAATAACTCAAAAGATCGACTGACACACAAAATTGTATCGTGGATTCATGAATTCTTAAGAATTATGGAGTTTTACTTCGCAATAATATTATATAAATTTAATTCTTGTTAAAATAAGTCTCGCAGATAATATAAAAGCAGTAAACATTTTACAAAATATAAGACTATAATGCGTATTATTATAAATGTATTTGCTTTATAAAAAAAACCTTTTATAGGTTGGATTTCATAAAGGGTCCCAGGTACTCGTGGAAACTGTTTGGAACCGATTTCTGGTTCATAGGTGCCTTTAGTGCAGCATCGAAAATGCGTTCGTAGGCATTGCCATCAAAGCAGCCCAAAGTGGAATTCAGTTGCTGATCGGTGAAATCGAAGCCATCCACAATAGCCACCGCATCAGGTCGTAGTTTGGTCAGCGCAGTCTCCAGACGTGTTTGAAGCATGCTCAGATCGGCGTCAGTTAAGCTGACGACCTGAAAATCAAGTATATATTAACTGAAATAAATAAATTGCATTCATTATAAACTCACCCGGAGTATGTCGCTCAAGTTCTTTAGCGTTACATTGACCAGGTACAGCTCCAGCAGTTGTTCCAGCACGCGATTCAGAGCAGAAGAACGTTTCTTGGACTTTGGACCGGTTATCTCAGTGACAAAAGAGTGGAACACAAAGGCGCGACCATGAAGCTATAGAAGAAACATATTTAACACCTTTGGGCATTTGAAAAGTGTGAGTAACTGTTACCTCAGCCGCCTGGGTGAGCTCAATGCCTGTGTGATTGGCGGCCACCTCCTCGGATTCGCCATTCTGCAGACGTTTGCTTAGACTCATAAATGCCACGCGTGTCTTGCTGTTAAGTACAATACATATAAATTAAAGCTTAATCCTTGGAAATCTCTGCCACAACTCACTTGGCAGCAGCAAATTGCATCGCCTTCACCAAATTCTCCCAGCTGCCTGTCCATATACCAAATTCGGGATTTCGCTGCACATCAGCCAAGTAGCTGACAGAAGGAGCTAAAGGAGCGCCACTTTGTGCCGCGCGCCACGATTTCATCAAGAAGCGGCCAATCTGCAGCAGCAGCACTGTATTCTCACCCTCGTAGGTGCAGGCAGCTGTTCCATTGGCGTAAATGTTGCCCATATTGGATGAGGCGAGGTAGCCATGACCACCACAGGCCAGACGCAGTCGCTCCATGCCCCCAGTGGCGTCGGCAGAGCAAAGCACCTTCAAGGCACACGATAGCGCGTGCAGCTCCGGCAGACGATCGTATTTGCCCTGGTCTATGTCCCTGGAGGTGACATTGAATAGGTCCCAGAGGTAGTCATAGGCCAGACGATAGGCCACGCTGGTGGCTATCTCCGGAAACACTTTCAGCTGCTGCGTCACGTGATCTATGATTTGTGGCTCCGGCAATCTGCAAACGATACTTTTAAGTATGAGGACACAAATGTCAAGCATGGCATATGTTACTTGGGATCGATGGGACTCTGTCGCCGCACAGCGGAATAACGAGTGGCAATGGTGGCTGCTACGGAAAGAACCAAGGATATATTGCGCGTAATGATGCAGCGAGTGGAGACCATGGCAAAGTAGGCCAGCGCATCCACCGGACTCTTCGAGTAAGTGCCGTCGCGATGCACCTGGGCGTGGCGCATCATCATGCGGTTGCGGGCAATGCGCACATCCTTCATGCCCAGGAAACCATTGTTGACGCCAAGGAAGCCCATCTTCTTGCCGATCTCGCCAATGTGCACGCCAGGCCTCGGCTCAAACGTGTCCTCCTCGCGCACCTGCACGTAGAACAAGTGCGGTCCTTTCAGCTCGTTATCTATGTACAGCTGAGCCATCACCAAGCTATAGTTGGAGCTGTGACCCACTGCAAGGTTCAGCAATTAGCAGACAATAATAACAAATATGTTGGTCGAGTCTACTCACAGCCGCCGGGCCACCACTTGTAGGCTGAAATGGTTGGCGTATTCAGCACAAACTCATCCGTATCACGATCGAAATCGGCGCGTGTTTCCAGGCCACGCAAATAGGTGCCATGGCCCAGTTCGGTTTGAGCATAGGCGGCGGTTACTTCGAATCGCTCCAAGCGCTTGCCGAACTCCTCGTACTGTTCGGGAGTACACTGTGCCTTCAGAGCCTTCACCACCATTACGTACATCACGCCGAAAGGATTGCCCGCCAAGTGCAGGCCCCACATCTCCGGCTCTTCAAAGAGCGTGCTGCAAATCAGTTAAAGAGCGGTTCAAAGAGAATTTCGCTTCACAGCAGCTTTAGCTTACGGCCAGTATTCTTGTCCGCCGGGATTACGCTCCGCTTGCAGCTGACGCAGCTTTTTCGCCACACTAATGCCACACTTTACGGCGAATTCGCACATATCCTCGTGCGACTTGTAATGCAGCTGAGCGTACTCATCGACATCGATATCCTTGTACATATACTCTTCTACAAGATAAAGAGGGAAGTGCCGAGTCAGCATTAGTTTTAATCTGCAACACATACTATATAATCATAAAAAGCCATTATTGTTGTTATGATAATCTGTGCAAAAAAGAGGAAGATTGAAAATTGTTTGTTTGCACCTTTGCCCCATTATCTGAGATAACGCAACTGTTTTATTTTGGTTTGTTACGAGCTGCTAATAAGGCGTTAAATGCTATCAGCAGCAGTAGGTGTAGTAAATGGTACAAATTAGATTGTATTTAAGCACATTAAATGTGTATGGACTTTACTTTGCTGTTTCAAACTAGTTCCATGCTCGCAAAAGCAATCCGTATGTTTTTCCATTTTACTGGTATTCCAAAACGCATAAATTAAATGAGATTGTAAACTTACTGACGCTTCTCTTAAACTTCAATTGGTCTGCGCCGCCCGCCCACCAAGCAGCGAATTCTTCGCTGTTAAAGCTGGCACCATCGCGTTCCTTTTCCAGATCTGGATTAACTGTGCTGGGTATAACGCTTTTCGACGACATATTTAACAATTAATATATACTTTTGCCAACTATTGTTTCAATTTTGCAACCAATCGCCACCTAATGCTGCTCACAACTGAAGCTTTCTTGAAAATATTTGCGATTAAAAGAAAAATTTCGCATAAACTTTGGGCTCTCTGTGTCTCTCTTTTTATCACTCTCTTACGCTCTGTCTGATAAGAGTGTTGAAGAGTTGGGCTTATTGCAAAAAATAGTTGAGCAACAGCTTTTTACTCAAAAAGCTTTAAATATCAACAGCACAACATACACGCTTGCATATATATGCATATATGTACATACACACATATACACATGTGTAGGAATTTACGATTACTACATTGAGGTAGGTTGCGAGCACAACAAAGAGATCAGTGCGGTTGCACTGCACACTGGCGCCATCTAGCGCTGATAAAATGCCGCTTTGTTTTAAGTAATTCGAATCGTTTAAGAAAAAACCATTTAGCATTTAGTAATTAGACTACAAACATGCACAACCATTAAAAACAAAGTCCCATTTAAAATACAAGTACCAAATCCTATTCCCCGCTCTGCTTGCATATCATTACAGTCTGTTTATTACTATATTGCAGATTACCCGAATCTCAAATCTTAGATCACGTGACACAGCAGGTAAAAGTGATTCCGGAGATAGCCACCAGCGTGGCCTATCGCCTGGCCCATAAGTTCGTGTTTGATCTCTTCAAAGCCACTTCCAATGACATAGACCAGGGCAAATACGATCGTTTGCCGGAGTTGCACTCTCTGTCGTGTGCCTTGAAGGTGCTTTGCTCAAGCGACTCTTCTGAGGGCATCGAGAGACTGCGTCTTGCATGTGGTGGTCAAGGCTACCTCGCCTCCTCCAATTTAGGAAACATTTATGTGAATACAGTCGCTATCCGCACCTACGAGGGGGAGAACACAGTGCTGCTGCTGCAGATTGGCCGCTTCTTGATGAAATCGTGGCGCGCGGCACAAAGTGGCGCTCCCTTAGCTCCTTCTGCCAGCTACTTGGCTGATGTGCAACGAAATCCCGAGTTTGGCAAATGGACAGGCAGCTGGGATAATATGTTAAAGGCAATGCGGTTTGCTGCTGCCAAGTGAGTTGTGGAATTCATTATTCCTAATTGTGAACAATAAGTTGTATTTTGTTGCATTTCACAGCCGGACTCGTCTGGCTTTTAGGAGTCTATGCAATCGTCTGGATAAGGGCGAATCGGAGGACGTGGCCGCCAGTCACACAGGCATTGAGCTCACCCAGGCAGCTGAGGTACCAATTACCAGAATCTTTTAGTGCTCATTGGTGTTAAATATGTTACTTCTATAGCTCCATGGTCGCGCCTTTGTGTTCCACTCTTTCCTCACTGATATAACCGGACCAGAGTCCAAGACACGTTCTTCTGCTCTGAATCGCGTGCTGGAACAACTGCTGGAGCTTTACCTGGTCAATGTAACGCTAAAGAACTTGAGCGACATACTCCGGGTGAGTTTATAATGAATGTAATTTCTGATTCCGCTTAATTTTTATTCGATTTTCAGGTTGTCAAGTTGACAGACGGCGATCTAAGCAAGCTGCAAACACGTCTGGAGACTGCGCTGACCAAACTCCGGCCGGATGCGGTGGCTATTGTGGATGGCTTCGATTTCACCGATCAGCAACTGGATTCCACTTTGGGCTCCTTCGATGGCAATGCCTTCGAACGCCTTTTCGATGCTGCACTAAAGGCGCCGTTGAATCAGAAGTCGGTTCCAAAGAGTTTCCACGAGCAATTGGGACCATTCATGAAATCGAACGCCTAAAACGTAAATTCTTGCTTTCGTTTATTAATGTATTTTAAATGGGACTTAGTTTTTAATGGTTGTGCATGTTTGTAGTCTAATTACTAAATGCTAAATGGTTTTTTTTCTTAAACGATTCAAATTACTTAAAACAAAGCGGCATTTTATCAGCGCTAGATGGCGCCAGTGTGCAGTGCAACCGCACTGATCTCTTTGTTGTGCTCGCAACCTACCTCAATGTAGTAATCGTAAATTCCTACACATGTGTATATGTGTCTATGTACATATATGCACATATATATTTTTTTTTTATTTATTTATTTATTTTTTTTTTATTTAAAATCTGTCTATAAAGACAATCATTAAATGTTCTGGTGTCCCTTGACATAAAACTATTTTATGAGACTGTATGTGATGGTATGGATAAAAATTAGCCTGGGTCTCTGAAAGGAATGTCTAGAGGGTGGAATCGCTTAAGACGTCTTGTTGTTTGGGTGTTGTCCAGCAGATTTATGGCATCTGGTTATTTCTATATATTTTTGGCTGAATCGCTTTATTTCATCCACCACCCAAGGAATCTTGAGCTCCCTGTGTAGCTCTTTGTTGGTAGTTAAAAAGTGAGCTTGAGCCGCTATCCTAAGGGTCTTGCTTTGGAAGCTTTGAATAATTTTTATATTGGAAGTGGAAGCCGTTCCCCACAGCTGGATGCAGTAGGTCCATACAGGTTTAAGTATGGCCTTATATAGTAGTACCTTATTTATAGTCTTAAGTTTGGAATGGCGACCAATAAGCCAGTACATTTGGCGTAACTTTATGTTGAGCTGCTGTTTTTTTTAATAGGATGTGGGGTCGCCAAGTGAGTCGCCTATCTAGGGTTAAACCAAGGTACTTCACTGTCTCACAGTACGGAATAACTGCGTTGTAAAGGGTGACTGCCGGGCAGTTTCCTCTTCTTTTTGTAAACGTAGTGTGGGAGGATTTCTCTGCGTTAACCACAATGTTCCACCTGGTCAGCCACACTGCAAAAGAATCAAGCTGCCTTTGAATTATGGTTGATGCCTTAGAGGGGCTTTTAGACACTGATATGAATGCAGTGTCATCTGCGTATGTAGCAACTGTGAGTCTGTGATCATTAATAACTGGCATATCAGCAGTATATATGGTGTAAAGTATTGGTCCCAACACGCTGCCTTGGGGGACGCCTGCCCTTATTTCCGTCAACTCTGACTCTTCATCTCCACATCTGACATAGAATCTTCTGCTGAAGAGGTATGATTTTAAAAACAGGAAGTGGGGGGCTGGGAGATTCTTTTTTAGTTTATAAAGTAAACCAGTGTGCCATACTTTGTCAAAAGCCTGTTTTACATCAAGAAAGACTGTGGTACAATACTGCTTGTTTTCTTGAGCTTCTAAGATTTTGTCTACAAGCCTATGGCACTGCTCAATAGTACCATGACCGCGGGATTAAGCGAATGTCCTCCATAACTGGCAGTAATGTATTCAAAAATACTCTTTCGAGTATTTTGGAGAGGACTGCCAATTAACTTATGGGGCGATAGGAAGCTAGCTGATTTTCCGGCTTACCAGGTTTTGGAATCAGTATAACCTCAGCACATTTCCATTGCGAAGGAAAATGACCAAGCTGAAAGCAGCGGTTCAAAATGTTGGTTAGAAGCTCAATACATCTTTCTGGGAGGGCTTTTACGGCAGGAGCACATATACTGTCGTAGCCAGGGGATTTATTACTTTTCAGGAGGGCAATTTCATTCAAGACTTCCTGTGCGCTTATCTCAGGAATAGGCAGGTCCATCTGACAGGGGATGTCCAGAAATTGTTTGGTTGCAATTACTTCCCTGGTGCTGCACTTATCAAAAGGTGAAAAAGCGCTGTATAAATGTTCCGCGAAGGCAATCGCTTTTTCCTTGTCGGAGCGACACCAAGTCCCAGAAAGATTTAAAACAGGGGCTAGTCTTTTCGATGGTCTTTTCATAAACTTCGTCGCTTTCCAAAGGTTGTGATAAGGATCACCTGGTTCAGCTTCCTCCAAGTAGGTGTCTAGAGCTTGCTTTCGAAGCGTCAAGAGAGTTTCCTTTAAGTTTTTAACGGCCCTGTTCAGTGCAGCTTTATCCCTCGGGTTCCTGCTTGTGTGCCAGACCCTCCTTAGACGTCGTTTCTCTGCCACTTGTTGGGCTACTTCGTGCGACCACAGATGTATATCTCTCTTTGAGGTGTTAGTAGAAGGTCTTTGTGCGGGAGTGGCTACACTGGCAGCCTCGTGAATTTTTCTAGTTAGCCATTCGACCACTTCATCTATATCCAGGCCAGAATTTAATTGCACGTTAGGGTCAACATGTTGCTGTAACCAAGAACGGTACAGGCTTATGTTGGTGTTCTTACGAAATTTACTCCTCCGCATGGACTTTGTGGCCGTTGGTATGTTGAGCAGCATTAGGACAGCACTATGGTCAGAAGAAAGATCTAGGCAGCTTTTAGGCTCTACCTTACTTGGGTCTATGTTTTTAGAGATGGCAAAGTCCAACAAATCAGGAAGTTTGTTTATGTCTGTAGGCCAGTATGTGGGATCACCGGAGGAGTGGCAGTCAAGGTTATTTGAGCGAACACAGTGATATAAATTTTTCCCCTTAGGATTATCTACTCTTGATCCCCACCATGAGTGTTTGGCATTGAAGTCGCCACCAATGAGGTATCTTGGACCCAGGCTATCAAATATTTGTTGAAACATAGAGGACGTGACTCTGTTACAATGTGGAATGTAAGCAGCTGCCAATACCAGATCTCCCGTAGGACATATCATTTTTATGCTTGCGCATTGTACCCATTGCTCCTGTAAAGATGGAATTTCTACGAACTTAAGGCCACTTTTCACAAGCACAGCTGAACCTCCTCGAGCTCTTCCACTTGGATGGTTAGCGTAGAAAAGCTCAAAGCCATAAATTTTGAAGTAGGAGTTTTTGTCAAAATGTGTCTCAGAGACAAGAAGAACATCAATGTGGTTAATTTTTATGTATTGCTCAACTTCAGACCTGCTTTTAGTCAGGCCGTTAGCATTCCATAGGGTAATACGCAGACTTACTTGCATACTTTGTTTATCAGGGTGGTGAGGGAACTAAGAACATTAGTAATAACTGAAAACTGAGCAATCATTTGCTCGATCATGGTTTCTAAGCGTTTAAACATGGATATTGGTAGACTTTCCTTAGTTTCTTCTGGCTTAACGTTAGTAAAGGTTTGCTGACCGCCTAAGACGTTTGCATACTTAAGGTTTTCGTTAACTTTTGTGTAGGAAACTTGTTGAGAAGGTTCAACACTTGGTTTGGCTTTGGGGCCATACTGACTCTTGGCCTTTTGGTATACTTTGCAGCCCTTATAAGATGCGGCGTGGTTGCACATATATGCAAGCTTTTTGAGTAAAAAGCTTTAAATATCAACAGCACAACATACACGCTTGCATATATGTGCATATATGTACATACACACATATACACATGTGTAGGAATTTACGATTACTACATTGAGGTAGGTTGCGAGCACAACAAAGAGATCAGTGCGGTTGCACTGCACACTGGCGCCATCTAGCGCTGATAAAATGCCGCTTTGTTTTAAGTAATTTGAATCGTTTAAGAAAAAAAACCATTTAGCATTTAGTAATTAGACTACAAACATGCACAACCATTAAAAACTAAGTCCCATTTAAAATACATTAATAAACGAAAGCAAGAATTTACGTTTTAGGCGTTCGATTTCATGAATGGTCCCAATTGCTCGTGGAAACTCTTTGGAACCGACTTCTGATTCAACGGCGCCTTTAGTGCAGCATCGAAAAGGCGTTCGAAGGCATTGCCATCGAAGGAGCCCAAAGTGGAATCCAGTTGCTGATCGGTGAAATCGAAGCCATCCACAATAGCCACCGCATCCGGCCGGAGTTTGGTCAGCGCAGTCTCCAGACGTGTTTGCAGCTTGCTTAGATCGCCGTCTGTCAACTTGACAACCTGAAAATCGAATAAAAATTAAGCGGAATCAGAAATTACATTCATTATAAACTCACCCGGAGTATGTCGCTCAAGTTCTTTAGCGTTACATTGACCAGGTAAAGCTCCAGCAGTTGTTCCAGCACGCGATTCAGAGCAGAAGAACGTGTCTTGGACTCTGGTCCGGTTATATCAGTGAGGAAAGAGTGGAACACAAAGGCGCGACCATGGAGCTATAGAAGTAACATATTTAACACCAATGAGCACTAAAAGATTCTGGTAATTGGTACCTCAGCTGCCTGGGTGAGCTCAATGCCTGTGTGACTGGCGGCCACGTCCTCCGATTCGCCCTTATCCAGACGATTGCATAGACTCCTAAAAGCCAGACGAGTCCGGCTGTGAAATGCAACAAAATACAACTTATTGTTCACAATTAGGAATAATGAATTCCACAACTCACTTGGCAGCAGCAAACCGCATTGCCTTTAACATATTATCCCAGCTGCCTGTCCATTTGCCAAACTCGGGATTTCGTTGCACATCAGCCAAGTAGCTGGCAGAAGGAGCTAAGGGAGCGCCACTTTGTGCCGCGCGCCACGATTTCATCAAGAAGCGGCCAATCTGCAGCAGCAGCACTGTGTTCTCCCCCTCGTAGGTGCGGATAGCGACTGTATTCACATAAATGTTTCCTAAATTGGAGGAGGCGAGGTAGCCTTGACCACCACATGCAAGACGCAGTCTCTCGATGCCCTCAGAAGAGTCGCTTGAGCAAAGCACCTTCAAGGCACACGACAGAGAGTGCAACTCCGGCAAACGATCGTATTTGCCCTGGTCTATGTCATTGGAAGTGGCTTTGAAGAGATCAAACACGATCTTATGGGCCAGGCGATAGGCCACGCTGGTGGCTATCTCCGGAATCACTTTTACCTGCTGTGTCACGTGATCTAAGATTTGAGATTCGGGTAATCTGCAAAATAGTAATAAACAGACTGTAATGATATGCAAGCAGAGCGGGGAATAGGATTTGGTACTTGGGATTGATGGGACTTTGTCGCCGCACCGCCGAGTAACGAGTGGCGATGGTGGTTGCTGTGGCCAGCCACAATGCTGCATTCCGGGCGACGATGCAGCGTGTGGCGACCATTGCAAAGTAGGTGAGACCGTTTACCGGGCTGCTTATATAGGTGCCGTCGGGGCGCACCTGGGCGTGCCGCATGAGCATCCTGGTGCGTGGAATGCGCACATTCTTCATGCCCAGGAAACCATTGTTGACACCATGCAGTCCCATCTGCTTGCCCAGCTCACCAATGTGCACTCCAGGACGTGGCTCGAATGTGCCCTCCTCTCGCAGCTGCACATAAAACAAGTGCAGTCCCTTGAGCTGATCGTCGATATACAGCTGCGCCATGACCATGCCATAGTTGGAGCACTGACCCACTGCAAGCATATCAGCATTAGCAAATGCAAATTACAAATATAGTTACAGCTGCTACTCACAGCCGCCGGGCCACCACTTGTAGGCTGAAATTGTTGGCGTATTCAGCACAAACTCATCCGTTTTGCGATCGTAATCCGCCCGTGTTTGCAGACCACGCAAATTGCTGCCATGCCCCAGTTCCGTCTGAGCATAAGTGGCGCACACCTCAAAGCGTTCCAGTCGCTTGCCAAACTCTTCATACTGCTCCGGTGTGCATTGTGCCTTCAGGGCATCCACGATGACCATGTACATCACGTTAAAAGGATTTCCCACCGGATGCATGCCAAATAATTCAGGCTCGTCAAACAAAGCGCTGTAAATACGCAAAGAGTGGTAATAATGAGAGAACTATGCTCTATTTACTCACGGCCAGTAATCGTGTCCGCCGGGATTACGCTCCGCTTGCAGCTGGCGCAGCTTTTTCGCCACATTAATGCTGCTCCTTACGGCGAATTCACACATATCCTCGTGCGACTTGTAATGCAGCTGAGCGTATTCATCCTGATCGAAATCCTTGTACATGTACTCTTCTGTAAAGTAGAACGAAAAAAGAAAGAACTGAAATGAATGCAATGCATCTAATAATATTTGTGCCTCTACTACAATATTCGTATATAGTATATTGAAAATATATTTTTTATGTATTTCTCTGTGTAGTCAGTTTATAATAATAATAAAAAATAAAAATAAATTGCAATTACTTGTTTCAATTCTCAGTGCCGTTGACGTATTTGAAAAATTTACATATTTTTGATTACTTTCATAGACAATGGCAACTTTACATATGTACATATGTATATAACGATACATATATATACTTTTATATGAGCATTGCGAGTCAGAGGTCATCAGCTTTTTGCTATTTAGCCAATGGACAAATTTGGATATTGTAAAAAACTGATAAAAATAATAGAAATGTATTAAAAAAGTTTCTAATTCCATGTTTTGGCACTTATAGTACCGAGCGTCTAAGTTTAAATTGTATTGCATAATGTTCAATAGGTAATATTTGTTTGCAATGTAAAGAAATATCCTTCAGTTCCATCTGCATATTTTCAATCAAATTGTGAACTTACTGACGCTTCTTTTAAACTTCAATTGTTCTGCGCCGCCCGCCCACCAAGCAGCAAACTCTTCGCTGTTAAAAGTAGCCCCATCGCGTTCTTTTTGCAGATCGGGATTTACGGTGGTGGGTATAACACATTTCGAGGACATCTTTAAAGCAATCTTATCTGCCAACTTCCGTTTTAATTGCAAACACTGCGCCAGCTGCTGATTACAACTGAAGCCGCGGAGCACTAAGTTCGTATTTATAGTAAAAATTCAAAAAACCTTTGACTCTCCTCTCTCGCTCTTCAAGGCCATGTAACAATATTAATTGCGTCACTCCGAAAAAACGTTATACTCAGTGTAGTTGTATAAGAGCTGCATACATACATATTGAGATCTGTCATACATCCATTCATACGTACTTGGTTAATTCATTGCGGTGGATTTCGAATGCCGTTATTAAGTAGAAGGCACGCTGCTGGCTAATTCCCCGTTGAATTTCTGCATGCACAGCACTGTTTGTAGCTATTTTTTATTTTGTTATCCAAAATTCAGCTAGTTTTGTAATTTTACAAGCACTTGAACTTCGCGCATTCTTCAATGCAATTGCTTGCACTGCACTCGCCATCTGGCGTTAATTTCATGTAGCTCCCTCATCGATACTTATCGCAGGCCCTCACACGAGTCGACTGTCGTACAACTTCAGCAAGCAAAGCAACACAGCGTCTGTCAAGCCATTATAGCGTGTGTGTGACTTACTTGATTTAACATGTAAACAGCGCAATGACGACAAATTTCAATGTTGGCTTACTGGGGCATGTTGATAGCGGCAAAACAACCTTGGCACGTGCCCTGAGCTCCATTTCCAGCACCGCTGCCTTCGACAAGAATCCACAATCGGTGGAGCGCGGAATCACCCTCGATTTGGGCTTCAGTGCACTTGTATTGCAGCCGCCAGAAGTGCAGCAACAACTGCAGTTCACCTTTGTGGACTGTCCCGGTCATGCAAGTCTTATACGCACTATTATTGGAGGTGAGTTTATGGTTTGTGACCACACTAAAAAGAAACGGTTAAAATACGCTATTTGTTAAAAGGTGCGCAGATCATTGATTTGATGCTGCTCGTGGTGGATGCAAGGAAGGGCATACAGACGCAGACAGCGGAATGTTTGCTAATTGGCGAGCTGCTCGACAAGAAACTACTTGTGGTTATCAACAAAATCGATGCATTGCCAGCGGGGCAACAAGAGTCGCAGCTGGAGAAGCTGCGAGGAAGATTGAGGAAGACGCTGGCGAGCACCAAATTTGGAGAGAATGTGCCCATGTACAGTGTATCTGCTTTGCAGGGCACAAACATTGAGCAGCTGCGTGCGGGATTAACCGAAGCTTATCAAGTGCCGGAGAGGGATTTAAAGCCAGCGCCTCTGCTCATTTATGTGGATCATTGTTTCGCGATTAAGGGTCAAGGCACCGTTTGCACGGGCACAGTGCTTCAGGGCAACGTGGCCGTCAATGACAGCGTGGAACTTCCTCTGCTTGGCGAGCGACGCAAGGTCAAATCGATACAGAGATTCAGGCAGCCGGTGGAAAGTGCCAGCACCGGGGATCGCATTGGACTCTGCGTCACCCAGTTCAATGCGAAGCTCATGGAACGTGGTATCATTGCACAGCCGGAGTATTTGAAGCCCGTCTATGCCGTCTGCGTGAGAATACAACCCATACGCTACTTTAAGCAGGCAATCCGCTCCAGAAGCAAACTGCACATCAGCGTCGGACACGATACAGTTATGGCCAACGTGCAGCTGTTTCGGGATGCAATTGAAGAGCCCAGCTGCGAGTTTGACTTGAACCGGGACTATGAGCATGTGGAGCAGCTGCAGCCAGCGGAGGAGTCCAGCGAGAATTGCATCTTCGCGCTGCTGCAATTTGAGACGCCAGTGCTGAGCACTTTGGGCAGCACACTAATCGCCTCCAAGCTGGACATGGATGTGCACGGCAGCAGTTGCCGTCTGGCCTTTTGGGGCCGCATTGCGTGGCAGACGCACTGCGTCAGCTACAAGAGCGACTGGCTGCCAAAGCTGCGTGTCTTTAAGCGCAAACAGAAACAGGGCAATGTGCAGCGTGTGGTGAATCCAAATGAAATCATTGTACAGAATCTCTTCAGGAAGGAGGCAAATCGGGATATTTACGTGGGCAAACAGGTGCAACTGTCCACAGGTGAAACAGGCTACATTGAACGCACCTTCGGACAGACCGCCAAGGTGTGCATTGTGTTTCGCCAGGGATTAAACGCTGCAACGCTGGAGCAGCTGAAGTCTGGGCAGGCGAAGGATGTGCTCGTGTCCCTACATTGCAAGAAATATATTTTCAATAAACAGGCTGAATTGTTTCAATGACACATTTTTGTTTTTCTTTTTGGATTTATAAAAACAATTTACTACCTTAACAATGTTTTTATGTAAGTATTGATAGGGAGAGGAGAAGCAGAAAGAGGGTGGTAAAATATAGAGAGAGAGTGGTAAGAGATAGAGAGAGAGTTGTAAGAGAGAGAGTAGTAAGACAGAGAGAGTAGTAAGTGAGAGAGAGTAGTAAGAGAGAGAGTAGTAAGAGAGAGAATAGTAAGAGAGAGAGACAGTAGTAAGACAGAGAGAGTAGTAAGTGAGAGAGAGAGAGAGAGAGTAGTAAGAGAGAGAGAGAGAGTAGTAAGAGAGAGAGAGAGAGATTAGTAAGAGAGATAGAGAGTAGTAAGAGAGAGAGAGAGAGAAGTAAAAGAGAGAGAGTAGTAAGAGAGAGAGAGTGAGATTAGTAAGAGAGAGAGAGAGTGAGATTAGTAAGAGAGTGAGAGTAGTAAGAGAGAGAGAGTGAGATAAGTAAGAGATAGAGAGTTATAAGAGACAGCGAGAGACTAGTAAAAGAGAGAGATATAGTAGTAAGAGAAATAGAGATAAAGTAGTAAGAGAGAGAGAGAGAAAGTAGTAAGAGAGAGAGATAGCGTAGTGACAGAGACTAGCAAATGAGAGAGCGAGCAGTATCGGAGAGAGAGATAGTGACAGCATTAAGGAAAAGAGTGCGAGAGAGAGACAGTAACAAACAAGAGAGAGAAAGAGCGATTAGTAATAGAAAGCGAGAGAGAAAAACCGAGTTTAAGATAACTCGGTTATAATAACAGCTACCCAATGCCAAAATACGCAGACCTCAGTTGAATTCTTGAGAATCGCCTAGAAGGGCGCTATTTACAGAGCTGTTATTAACAGAGTCATGTAAATAGCTGATTTCTCAGCTCTGCACCCGCTAGCGCCATCTATGGGTAGTTGCTGCAATATATGTATGTTTCGTCATTTTGCAGCACTTCATTTATCGACTCACCACCGCCCGAACATAAGAAGAAGCAGACAGAACACAAACAAAACAAAAGTGCATTCTAATGTGAAATTCGAAGCTTAAAAACATTGCGAAGTAGTGATAAAAGAACACAACTGCAACTATAAACGCAAGCTAATTACATAATGTACTGGTACGTGGTGTCATTGCTGCTGCTATTCTGTGCAGCGGAAACACAGCCCGTCACTGTCGACTGCAACGAGCTGCTGATGGGACAGTTTATGTGCCCGGATCCCGCCAAGAAGCACATCGATCCCAAGACACAACAGCTGCGCGGCTGCAGCAAGGAGAATCGAGCGCGTGTCTGGTGCATTGCCGCCAACGAAATCAACTGCACGGAAACAGGCAACTCAACGTTCACACGCCAAATGCCCTGTAAATGGACGTAAGTGGCTAGCGGGCTTAAGCGACTTTAAAGCTGTGTGCCGGCTTACTTTGTGTTTTGTATATATTTCTGTTGCAGCAACGGCTATCGCTTGGATACAACATTATTGCTATCGGTATTCCTGGGCATGTTTGGTGTGGATCGCTTCTATTTGGGCTATCCGGGCATTGGTCTGCTCAAGTTCTGCACGCTGGGTGGCATGTTTCTGGGCCAACTGATTGACATTATATTGATTGCACTGCAGGTCGTGGGACCAGCCGATGGATCTGCGTATGTTATACGTGAGTACATAGATGTTATCATTATTGACTACTTGAATTTTTATACTGTGAATACTTATAAGTTTTTATATAAGAATTCAGAGCCTTTATTCTAACATAATATGATTTTTCATATCTTACAGCTTACTATGGAGCCGGCATTAGCATTGTGCGTAGTGATAATACCACATACCGTTACTGTAATCAGCTCTACTGCATGCAACAATGAAGCAAGTAGTAGATCTTATCATCTGGAAGATCAAGTGTTAAGCGTGGACTATAAATATTTATGATTATTAAGGGTAGACTAAAGCTTAAGTTTCTAAGTTCCAAGAAAAATATTGTTGTAAATTAACTGAATATAAACTTAACTATTGTATAAAACCAATGTAAATACGCAAATAAATTGCTCTTACGCAAATAAATTGTACCTTAGGATTATAGGATAAGCAGATAACAATAAAAATAATTGGCCAAACGATCAGTTTCACCGTGCACATTTGCAGCTTGTCAGAGATTTTGATCGGGATTGCTGGGTTGACTCACCGCAACAGACTCACTGCAGACTGTAATCAACGCAGATGACGGCAAATGGAACATTGGATAGGGGTATTAGCGGGACGGGGCAGGAGGGAGTGGGACGAGAGGGTAGACGAATTGCGATTGCGCATGCTGTACGTTCTGTGGGCCTTTCATCTGATTGGCATTTCCGAAATAATCAGCTACATTGCATCGACAACGGCACGAAATGAAGAAACAACACGACAAGCCAGAAAATGCGTTGCTTGTTCGATTTAATTGCCACGGCCAATGCATTGGCAATGTTGGGGTCGAGTGTAATTCAATGCCTTTTAATTAGGCAATCAATTAAGGCGGATTCGCAGCTTCAGAAAGCAACAGCAACAACATGTAAGCGGAATGAAAGCCAAAAAAACAAACAAGTAAGAGTGCTCTAGTCGGGAGTGCCCGACTAGGAGATACCCTGAACCCAGTCCTTACAATCATTCGTACTACTCTAAACACACACATGCTGCAGTACAAGCAGTACAAGCAGTGCCAGCGGTTTAAGCAGTTAGCTTGCTCTTTCGCTGAGCCCCACACAATGGAAAGTTAAATCTTAAATAACTTCTGTGTTTATTGTCCGATCATATTGAAATTTTTGGGGCAAACAATTGTCGATAATATGTGTTACCAAACCAAATTGCAAGGTCGTACCTTCAAAAATGGGTTTTTTTAACTTTTGGGGGGTTTGGGGGTGGTATCCAAAAAGTGAAATATTTGTTACATGTGTATGCTATTCGAGATTATACATGTCAAATTAGGGGCCTCTAGCTCTTATAACTTGTAAGTTATATCCAAAAAACGCTGGTCTAAAATCGAAATTTATCGATAACTTTTGAACGGGACGAGCTATCGATAAATTTTAATAAACTTGATCTGTCCCGGGATTAGGAGAACTTATGTTCCAAATATGAAGTCTCTAGCTCTTGTAGTCTCTGATATCTGTGTGTTCATACAGACAGACAGACGGACAGACGGACAGACAGACGGACATGGCCAGATCGACTCGGCTATTGATACTGATCAATAATATATATACTTTGTATGGTCGGAGATGCTTCCTTATGCCTGTTACATACATTTGCACAAAACCATAATACCCTTTTTACCCATTTTTAATGGGTTCAGGGTATAAAAACAGAGCAGCGCATGCAAAATACAGTTTGTGAGCCATTGGATGCCAAACTGAAAGTCGAGAGTGGAAAAGCTTATACGCACTGTGTGTTGTTAACTGTTATTACAGTGGTCTCTCGCTAATTGAAACGATTCCAGAGCTGGTTTTATTCGAATTTCTTCTGTGCATGAACTTTAAGATTTATATTTGTTATACATATATTATATAATATTATTAAAATTATGAAAAATGTATTTTGAATTTTAGTCGTCTTTACTGGACTAAAGATTACGTATTTAGATTTTTAAAGTTTTATATTTTCTTTTAAACGATTTTATTATTATTAAATATAGCACAAGACACATTTCATCCATAATAAGAATTTGCTAATTTTGTATCACAAACAATGATTCTAATTTGAAGATGTTCTAATTTCTTAGCGAGCACTGTACCCGCCAACAATAGTTAGTTAGATGCCACGCCCTCAAACAAGCAGTTGGCCCCTAACCCACTGGCCGCCCTTCTGTTACGCCCACCACTCTCTCTCTCTCTCTGTGTGCCACTCAGCATGTGTCCAGTTTCAATTAGCCAAGTTGACAGCCAGTTGCAAGTCTGTTGTTGTTGTTGTTATACATATGTAGCTATTAGTTCTTGCTATTGTTGTTGTTGTTGTTGTTGTGTTGGCTAGCAGACACATCTATGTAATTACAGCAACAACCACAACAACAACAAGCGCTTTGATCTCTGTCTGACAGGCAGACGCTGTAAGTAGCTAGCTAACTTGGCCAGTAGCTGGAGTTGTGGTTGCCTTTTGTTGAGTCCGAGTGGATGGAGGAGCCCTTCAATCGAATAATGGTATAATGGTATCGCTTACTGTTTTTTTCGCAGCCAACTTGCAGGCAAATGAACTTTGCCAATGGCCATTAGAAATTTGAGCAGCTTGTTTGTGGCTTTTATTTCTTTCTTCATCTGTTCTTGTTTTTTTTGTCCATGGAGCGCATGGCATGGAAATTGCCCAAGACTTATGAGTATTGTCTTTATGGGGTGGTGTGCTTTGTGACTATTTGACTTGGTATTTGGCCAGAGAGCCTCACCTGAGGCTGCTGGCTGCTGGCTGGAGCACAATGTACAGAAATAAACGTAAGCGACAACACAAATTGCTAAGCACACATTAAGCAGCTACAAAGTTAAGTTAAGCAAATAATGGCGAATTGCAAATATTTGCAGTTATCAAAAATAGCATCGATGCGTTGCGCAAACTGTTTTATATATAGACCGAGCAGCGAAGAGAAGAAAGAGACTTGCAATCTGGCTTCGATTGGACCAACTGGAGAGCGATCTAGTCGTCCAGGGTCGAGGGGTGGCCGTAATACTTGTATATTGCTATTTGCGCAGTGCTTAAAAGCTCAACGGCTAATTACGCTCAAGTGGCGTGGAAAATTGTGGCTCGAAACGCTACCTGACTGTGTGTGTGTGTGTGTGTGTGTGTGCGTGTGTGTTACGCCCTCTCTCTCTCTGTCTCTCCATCGCAGAGGAGCCCGCCCAATGACGTTTATGCTAAATTGCTTTTAGAGTTGTTTACAATACAGCAATACAGTTAACAGTTAACAGTTAACTGATAGCAACAATGAACTCTATACAAATACATAGTACGCTTACGTTTAATGAAGCGCAATTATTTGAATTCTCAAAAGTAAATCATAGACTGCGTCATGGTTTGTGCCACATGATGCCAAATGGTGGTTGTCGCTGCGGCTGTGGTTGCATGCGAGGCAGCGGCATTTGCAAATTGTTAGCTTTGGCTGGAGCTGCAAGTTCGCTTGGTAGTCTCATAAATAATGCCAGCCGCTTGTGACAAAATGTGCGCCTGGGAAAACCAAAAAGCCAAATCAAATAACCGAAATGCAACTTCAACTGCAATTCACAACATTCGTGATAACTGGCAAACATTTTCCAGCCGTCTACCTATCCTATACAATGAGTGCATAAATCATCTCGGGCTGCCCGCCTCGATTTCCCCTCACCACCACCGTGACTGCATTTTCCATGGCATTTTCCTCAGCACTAAGCTCATAGCTCTCAGCATAAATGTCAAATGCTTGCCAATTTGATTTGGCGTTTGGCTAAGTATAAATTATACCTGGCACAACACCTGAGAGCACCCCCTCCGCACTCCACTATATAGTACCCTACCCCCGATCTAGTGAAAAGTTGTCTTTAATTTGCGTTTAAGCCAGCAATTTAGCAACTTAAGTGTTATTATCGCATTTGAAACAAATGCCATAAAAGATTTGTGGCTTTTGAACAAGTGCGGCTAAGTGCTAGTTGCTGTTTTTTTTTCTTAAATTGTTGTTGTTGTTGTTACTGTAATGCATGCGCTGCTGCACTTGCTTAATGCATGATTCCAAATGTTATGTCGCTTTAAAATGGCATTTGCAAATTGTTTGGGTCGATTAAAGCATATGCTCAAAAAAGTCTTCATTTAAATTTGTAAAGCTGATAATGATTAAACTGTTTATTATTGTGAAGTTAGTGAACTTATAGATAATCGTAGTTCTAAAGATATTCTAAAAAATATACATGTATTTTATATATAAGTTTAGATACAGAATTAAACAAGATAACAAACCAAATACAATGTTATATGAGTTAGAAGTCTAAAAGAGCACTAAAGTTGTTGAATTTTCTATAAAATACAGTTGTAGAAATGTAGATATAACCTAGAGGACTTATCATTTTTAAAATAGCTCTAAGCTTGAAGATTTGGCAAAGTTTTTGAAGTTGAAATTTCAAGAAGGACATTGGTAGAGACTGGGTTACTTAGTCCTTTTGGATTCCGTACATATATTGCATATTTTACATTCCAGGCATTTCACATTCCATTGCAATAATAGAGCAAAGCGAACATTGTTCGAGTTATGTACAATATTAAAATGCCAGTTGACAAAAATTCTAGTTTGCAGCGCACAATTCTGAGAAGCGAATGAAATTGAGAATTGAGATAACATTATTAGCGTGTGTTTTGTTTGAGGGGAGGCAAAAAGAACCACATACACCTGTGGCACAGCACCTGTTAACAAGGTGTTCATTTCACAATGTGCACTCCGTGGAATGCGGACAATTCTTGAAAATTATATTTCAACTGCTGATTGCAGTTCCAACAAAAAATACCGAGCAAATTCAAGCAGCAAACAAACGAAGCCGACGGACTTTGAACCGTAACCAAAACAGGAGAAGACAAGGTACAATTGTCAAAGCTTGAAGTATATTTATAAAGAGACAATGATCATAGTTTAAAGGAAATATGCGGTTTCGTTTTTGCATCTTTCAAACATTGAAGATTAAACTAACGAACGAATGCAGTTAGCTAAACAAACAAGCTTAGTTGCTAGCAATGATTTATAAGTTGACAAGCAGCCAAAGTCAAAGGCAAAGTTTCATTTGTAAATTGGGGATTTGTTATTATGAATATTTCCTTATTTGTGCTTATATAAAAGTGACAATATATAAAGTGTAAAACCAAATGTAATTCACCTGAATACTTCAGCTCAACTTGACCCCAAAGCAATTGCTGCCACTACTTAACGGTTCGAGCCCCCCAAAAAGAAGAAAAACCAATCCGCAGCGCCAACAACAACAACAACAGCAGCAGCAGCAGCAGCAGCATTAAGAGCACTTCGTGAACGGATCGTATTTTTGTCGGTCGCTCGTGTCGCGCTGCTCTCGGTTCGTGTTTCACAGCTGCTACTCTCGCTACAATCGCGTCGCCTGCGTTTCGTGCGCGATTCCCCGTTCAGTTCTCGTTTAACAGCGCCGGCGAACGGTCAGAGAATTGTGGGAAAGCGCTGAACTCAGTCAGTCCGTGTGCCACTGAGCTAGGAAAACTGCCTGCGCAGCCAGGAAAAATCTTCAAGCTGTTTGGAAAAGTTTGAGCGCGCGCGTCAACGTCACACGACGATTGCTGCATTACAAGAACTAAAACTAACAACAAATTCAAATAAAAGCGCAATAATTACAAAAATAAATATAAATATATACTATAGAGAGAGAGAGAGAGAGAGAGAGAGAGAGAGAGAGAACACTGTACCCCCCGCGCTGCCAAGAACAGCTTGATCTAAGCGCTCTTATCGCGCGTGTTTTGTGTGTGTTTTTCTAGTTAATATTTAAAAATAATAATACTACAAAATAGATGGTATAAAATAATAGAGTGTGCAGCGCTTAGCTGACATTGTTGTTCCTCAAGTTTTTGGGCAAATCGCAGTCTTTAAGTACTGTGGCAGTAAAGCAAAAGAAAATACACAACAAATTGGCGCGCAATTGGCAATTGCAGTGCGCTGCGCCTTGCGTTGCATTTAACATAAATTGCATTTGCACATTTGCATTTGACTTACAGCACAAACAATAAACAAAACAACAATAAAACCATATAGACATTAAAACGCTGGCGCGCAGCTACTACAACTACTAGCTGCGTTCCGTTTAGTTACGCGGCCCAACGTGGCGTATGCGTAATCAGCAATTGTACACATCCTGCGGAAATTCAAGCAGAGCGCGTGTGTGGCACGTGGCGCGAAAGGCTATCAATTATTAGCGCGCATCAAGAAGAAAATAAGGGAAAAATCATTGCAATGAAAAGCGTGCTGCGTGGCGTGTGTGTGTGTGTGTTAATGTGTTGTTGTTGTTGCTGCCATGCCTAAAGAAGCAAACAAATTGAGATAAAAGCCCAAACAGAGACAGACTGGACAGCGAGAGCCGCAGCACAAAGCAATTGAAAATGCGATTCATATCGACAACAGCAATAACAACAAGAACAACATCGAAAAAAGAGCAACAACTACCACTAGAGAACAACTCCGCCTCCAGCAGCACCTCATCCTCCAGCACCTGCCCCCGCCGACATACACATCGCCTGTGCTGCTGCTGCTGCTGCTGCTGCTGCTGCTCCTCGGCCCGGCAACATGTCAAGCATAATTAATTTTCGATTCTGCCTGCGCCGCCGCCAATTTCAACCCGTCGCCGTCTCCATTGCCATCATCGTCTCCGTCACCGGCACCGTCGCCGTCGCCGTCGCCGCCTCGTCGTCTACGTTCCTGCAATTGTGCTGAAAGTCAAGTCGATTGCCTCCCGCATCCACACCGCCACCGTCGCACCGATCTACCGTCAGCTGGAAGTCGATTCTACGGGTAAACTTTGCCTCTTTACTTTTCTTTTGTAATTAATCTTTTTTTTCGCTGCTGTTATTGTTGTTCTTGTTGTTGCTGTTGTTGTTGTTATTGCCTGACAATAAGTACGCGTAGAGCGCGATTTTGTTTTATTATAATGAGAACATATAAACGTTTTGCTATCTGCCTGCTGCCTGCTGCCTGTTGCCTCCTGCCCCCTCCAGTCCCTCCAGCTTCGCTGCCTCTTTGGTTGTTTCAACATTTTGCGAAAATTGTTTAATTGTTTGAATACTATTATCACATTTTGTGAGCGAAAGAGAGAGAGAGTGTGTTATGTGCGGGCCTATCTCTGTGTATTCCCCTTCGTTAAAGCATTTATGAATGTACGTCGTGCATTCAATTGTGAAATGAATCGAGTTAGAATCAAAGCAACTCGAAATTTGTTATTCAGCATATGTTCACCTTTTACATACTGCAAGTAATTAAGAAATCTGCATAGCATTTTGCACACTCAGTTTATAAGGCGCACATTTACAGTTGCGTTTGCTTTTAAGGCTCGGCGAATAATACATAGAATTATTTAGGGTCTTCAAAAACTATCTTAACTTTGCAGGCAGTATTTGGCAGAGTTTCATTTTGCAGACATGTCTTTAGACAAACCGATATGACTACATAAACTTAACATGAATTGTTGATCATTGCTGATATATACGTCTTTCTCTTCCAGTTCACATAATTTCACATGCTTATTACATTTATTCCCAAATAACACAATATTTAATCTCAACAACTATCCGCAACTAATTGTTCTTTAACATTGCAATTTCAATGAGAAATTTATTAAAATTCCACCAGTTCCTTTGAGACAAAATTTAACCAGACATTGAGAAAACGGGCCGTGGAGACTTTTTTGTCTAAATAATCTTCAGCTTCTTCATGCTGACTCAGCATAAACTTAGCGCATATTATTTATCATCAGCACAGATCTTAGAATGAATTATTTGTATATGTTGCAAATATCGAAAAATTGAATCAGTTGTATAAATTGTTATAAATTGTTTATGCCTGGTGCAAAGTTCAATCGAATTGTAATCGAATTGATAGTTGGGGGCTTATTGCGACTTTATCATGATTGGCCTCTGATAGCACTAAGCAATATTTCAATATAGTATTTCACAAAGAGACTAAATGCCTTACTAATTCATTTGAATTTCACAATTACAAGGTATTCATAGCTATAGCTCAATCACAGTCGAATACTATTGTTCATTTGACAACTGTGGTTATGAATCATATTGTTTATCTCATTAGTAACAATGTGTCAAATTTAGCATGCCCCATATACACATAGATATATATATCTATCAAGTATTAGCTGTCATAAGTGACTGAAGATCACGTTTTAAATGCAATTACTTGAAGTTGGCCAAAACAGAGAAGTAACAGTCCATAATATTTTATATTACTGTATCATATTCAATAAGAAGATAACAATTTCCTGTCGCGCATAACTATTATGAAAATGTTGCTCTAAAACTTGTGGAATTACAATGCATTCATTAAAGGCAACAAAGTATCCGAGAATTACCGCAGCAAAAAAAAATAAAAATAAAAATATGACATCAAGCAGAAACAAACAAATGTAATAAAAAACAAGTAAGAGTGCTCTAGTCGGGAGTGCCCGACTACGAGATACCCTGAACCCAGTCCTTACAATCATTCATATTAATCTAAACACACACATGCTGCAGTACAAGCAGTACAAGCAGTGCAAGCGGTCTAAGCAGTTAGCTTGCTTTTCGCTGAGCCCCACATAATGGAAAGTTAAATCTTAAATAACTTCTGTGTTTATCGTCCGATCTTATTGAAATTTTTGGGGCAAACAATTGTCAATAATATGTGTGACCAAACCAAATTGCAAGGTCGTACCTTCAAAAATGCGTTTTTTTAACTTTTGGGGGGTTTGGGGGGTGGTATCCAAAAAGTGAAAAATTTGTTCATGTGTATGCTATTCGAGATTATACATGTCAAATTAGGGGCCTCTAGCTCTTATAACTTGTAAGTTATATCCAAAAAACGCTGGTCTAAAATCGAAATTTATCGATAACTTTTGAACGGGACGAGCTATCGATAAATTTTAATAAACTTGATCTGTCCCGGGATTAGGAGAACTTATGTTCCAAATATGAAGTCTCTAGCTCTTGTAGTCTCTGATATCTGTGTGTTCATACAGACAGACAGACGGACAGACGGACAGACGGACAGACGGACAGACGGACAGACAGACGGACATGGCCAGATCGACTCGGCTATTGATACTGATCAATAATATATATACTTTATATGGTCGGAGATGCTTCCTTATGCCTGTTACATACATTTGCACAAACCCATAATACCCTTTTTACCCATTTTTAATGGGTTCAGGGTATAACAAGTAAAAGTGCTCTAGTCGGGAGTGCCCGACTACGAGATACCCTGAACCCAGTCCTTACAATCATTCGTACTACTCTAAACTCACACATGCTGCAGTACAAGCAGTACAAGCAGTGCCAGCGGTTTAAGCAGTTAGCTTGCTCTTTCGCTGAGCCCCACACAATGGAAAGTTAAATCTTAAATAACTTCTGTGTTTATTGTCCGATCTTATTGAAATTTTTGGGGCAAGCAATTGTCGATAATATGTGTTACCAAACCAAATTGCAAGATCGTACCTTCAAAAATGGGTTTTTTTAACTTTTGGGGGGTTTGGGGGGTGGTATCCAAAAAGTGAAATATTTGTTACATGTGTATGCTTCGAGATTATACATGCCAGATTTGGGGTCTCTAGCTTTTATAACTTTGAAGTTATGTCCCAAAAACGCTAGTCTAAAATCAAAATTTATCGATAACTTTTGAATGCGATGAGTTATCGATCAAATGAAATAAACTTGATCTGTCCCGGGATTAGGAGAACCTATGTTCCAAATATGAAGTCTCTAGCTCTTGTAGTCTCTGATATCTGTGTGTTCATACAGACAGACAGACGGACAGACGGACAGACAGACGGACATGGCTAGATCGACTCGGCTGTTGATACTGATCAATAATATATATACTTTATATGGTCGGAGATGCTTCCTTATGCCTGTTACATACATTTGCACAAAACCATAATACCCTTTTTACCCATTTTTAATGGGTTCAGGGTATAAAAACTGAAAGAAATGTTGGTAATAACTGCGCACGCAGTTGCCAGTAATATCTGAAAACGGGGCAGAGTCAGGGATGGGACTGGGGAAACTGTGGATTGTGGCCAGACGGGGAGGGGAGACGGGGAGGGGAGCAGTGGGGGCTTTTACATGGCTTATGGAGTAAATATGAATGCAGACATATTTGCTGGCATATCTGGCCAGAACACAGACAGTGCAGACATACTACTATACTACTCTACTATAAAGGCCGGACAGTAGTAGGCAGTGTTGGATGACAGTCAGCTTAGACGACAACGACAATTGCACAGGCTCTCTGGGCCTAGGTGTTGCTTTTTGCTCATGTTGTTGCTGTTGCTGTTGCTGTTGCTGTTCGCTTTATGGTAAAAATGCAACCATACCTGTTTTGCCAACACACACGCACACTAAAGCAACAACAGCAACAGCAACAATTTAACTCGTTTGCTCAGTTGCAGGCTCAACAGTGCAACTGCAACTGCAATTCAGTTGCTTTGCACCCTTACCTTAGGGGGTCTCATTGTTTTCTTGCGACATCTGTAACGAGAAGGTATTGCCCAAAGGTAGTACCAAATATAACAAACTGATTATATTATAGTCTAGCTGAAACATTTATATAAGCCTTATTTTGTATCGATGCAAACTAGTGCCTCAATTAAGGTAAAAGACTTGCAGCAGATATGTTTTAGAAGTTTCTTTAAGTACAGTATATGCAAGTAACAGCTAGATCGGTCTACAATATTTTGTTGGGTCCTTTAATACTATTCTGTTGGCTCTATAAAACATTGTATCTGTCTAATATCTATATACCTGTAATTTATTAACCAAACGCACTTCATGTTTGTCTCACATAATACTCCAATATACTTCTGACGAATGTTATCAAAATTTAAATGGAACATAAAGCTATAAGAGACGCTTAAAGGGATTGCTTTAAGTCTGAGTTTTGATTATTATTGTATACATTTATTTAATAGAGCTATTAAGTATGATTGCATTGCTTACAATAAAGCTAACTGCTATGTGAGTAGGATCTGTAGCTGTATTGCAAGTCTTTCCAAGGTGCAAAGAGTATTTCAGTTTCATGGCTGCAATAAATAAATGCGCTTTCTTGTTTTTGTTGCTGTTGTTGCCCCTTTTTTTTGGTGCACGCACCTGTCCAAGCATAGACATGACCAGAGACAGGCGGTCTGCAGGTGTTTTGTTTGCTTTGGTCTAGTTCGCAGTCGCTGCTCTCACGAACTGGGACTCGGACTCGGACTCGGACTGGGGACTGGGGACCGAGGAGCGAGACACTGCCATTGGGTCTGGAGCGCCTTTGTCTCTGTCGCTGGCCGAGTCCTCCGCATAATAATAATCCGGCAATTAAAATATGATCGCATAATAACTCGACACTCGTGTGTCTTCCTATGATTTATGGCGCTGCTTTTGGCTTTTGGCTTATTTATAGACTCTCTGGGGGTAATTGTGTATGTGTGGCGTGCGTGTGTGTGTGTGTCTGCCTGTTTGTTGCTGACTACATTTAGTACGCATACTTTTGCATTTGCTTAAAGGTAAATTGCTGTCGCCAAGCGCCAGACGCCGTCTTAGCCGTTTTTGCCGTTTTAGCCGTTTGTGCCGTTCGCCGATCTAAACGCGTTCGTCTGGGCCGGCTTGGCTCGTTTGACTGGCAAAACCCAAAGACAACAGCCACAGTCAGAGCGCCTCAGCCGAAACAAAAACAACAACACAAATGAAACACACAAACAAAAAACAGTGCAAAGCGAACCAAAAACATTTGATACGCCCCGGCGAGGCAAGCTGCAACTTTTTTCCAGGCTGCTGCTGCTGCAGTTGCTGTTGCTACTAATAAATAATTTTAAATGCTGACAACAACAACAACAACAGCTAAGAAAAAGACGCCAAATGAATGGGCCCAATGAATGGCTGACTGACGGACGCAAGTTGAAGTGTAAGCCAATAGCCAAAGGCGCGCTCTTAATTGACTGCGTGGGCTCTGAACGTGGATGTGGATGCCTGCACAGCTGGTAGCTGCTCCAAGCTGTTAGCTGTTAGCTGTAATTGCTGCCTTGTAGCTGCTAGTTGCTAGTTGCTGGCTTGTAGTTGGCCAAGTGTTGGCAGCAACTGGGCCAAGTGCCTGTTACCGCTTTGCTTGTCTCAATGCGTAACTGAGACGCGCTTCATCTTCCTATTTGGGGGTAGTTCGCTCAACTGCCAACTGCCTAATGACGTCAGCTCTGTCGCCATATGTCTATATGCCTAAACGACACACACACTCGCACACACACACACACAAGGACCATGCGTCATCAAGCAGGTTGTCGACAAGCGGCGTTGCAATTTCCCCATGCCCCCACCATATTTCCCTATTCCCGCCACACTCAGACGTTCTCTGCGTCATGCACAGCATACACACATATTCACACACTCCCACACACACAAACACACACACACACACACACATGCACATACTTAGCGTTGATAATTTCGCCATGACACGCAAAAGTGAACCAATTTGAATTCCTTGCTCTTTTTTTATGATTGCCGTTGCTTGTTGCAGTCAAACACAAACTAATTAATATTTACAACAACAATAGCAAAGCGTATGAAAATACCGCCGCCACTCAGATAAGCCTACTATAAATAGCCCCACCAAAATTGTGGCAGACTGTGCGGCGTGCTGCATTTAAGACTATGAGTGTATATATATATATGTGTGTGTGCGTGTGTGTGTGTGTAGCTAACACTTTTATCTACAAAAAAAAGCTCTACAGCATCCACGTACGTGGGCAGCGTAAAAGAGTTTACGCTTGAGAAACTAACTGAAATGCGAAATAATGCTAAATAGAAGACTTTTTGCTGTAGGCAAGACTATTTTAATGTTCATAAGGAATATGTTACTCACTGAACTCATTCCTTAACTAATCAAATTTAACAGGCGCAATTAATAAAGCTAGAGACTTGCTTAATTACTTGGGTTAATTACCAGTTACGTAATTACGTAAATACATTTCCAAAGTTAAAAGTGCTAAGGCATAAATACTGATATACTAGCATTTTCTAGTTCTAATGACTCTTTATTTACTAATTTATTACTTGCTCTACATCAAATATTAGGCTTTCGATGCTAAGTAATTAGAATTCGTCAATATACATATCTAATTACTTTTAATGCTTACTATTTCAGTGGGTAGCTTCTTTAATATAAGCTACTTAATATTTCTTTCTTTTTTTACATTTTACTATTGACCTTTTTTGAGCCGCCTTAACATGTGATGTACCAATACGTAAAGCTTAAAATGTATCCGATTTTGAGCTACATAACTTAGTATGTTTATGGCAAAAGCAGCAGAATGGGCAATCGGCAGCAGCAACTTCAGCAGTTTTGCTATTAACATATGATTATCACAAATTTGTGCTTCCATTTTGATGTTTTAGTTTTATAAGTTTCATAAATTTTGCATAAAAAACACATAATTGCCTATTAATACATGTACGTATAAATAATGCGACAGTTGCCAATGAAACAACGAAAAACCTCAACTCTTCGAGCCTAAGCTTAAGATTTTGTTACAGTGATATGTCAGTTTTATAGAACGTTCAAAGACTTCCTATTTATTTATGCATATCCTGTGAGTACAGGATATCTCCTAGTCGTGCACTCTCGCTTTGCTTAGCTTTTCAGTACTGAATGCCATGAATGTGGCTGACATTGTGAGTTCGGGCAATAAGAATGCTTTAGTAAATAAAATAAATGAATAAATATTGTAAACAAATGTTCTTGTTTGCAACGCACATGAATTTTCTATTTGTTGTTGTTGTTGTTGTTGTTGTTATTGCAACAAATGAGCTTGTCAAGTTAAATGGCACACACAACATGCAGTTTGTACTGAGAGTGTGTGTGTGTGTGTGTGTGTGTGTGTGTGTGCGTCCGTTGCCGCCATTTTGTCTGGCAAGCTGCTGCAATGGCAGCCAGTAAATAACTGACAACATGCACATACAAGGCACCACGCGGCGTATTAGTAATCTTAATCAAGCTTGACTAACAGCAGTTGTTATTAAAGTAACGAGCCAAGATAAATGTATATTTACAACTCACAAACTGAAATCCGGTCAACAGGAACTTTGCATGAACTGCAGAAAGGGGTAACTAAAGTGAATTTACTAAGTTAAATTGGAGAGAACGTTAAATATAGTATTAAGCATATACTGTATACTATATGTCAGTAACATTCAATGTAATTTTATAACAGCTCTATAAATATTTAAATATTTTATAAAGAAGTAACAAAAATATATTGCATATTGCATATACAAATGTGTAATTATTAGTTCATGTTTATTACTATCCACTCTGACATATTGTATTTCAGAGTAAACTTTGCATTCAAATTAGACACAGAGAGAATTTAGGGCAAAGACCTGATTTAGCTAACAGATGTTGATCATCATATCGAATAGCTGTAATACCTAATTAGCACATCCATTTCCATGTGTGTAATGATGATGCTCCAGAATAAGAAAAAAGTAGACAAACTGTGTAGCAGGTTCAACGTCACGTTGAACAAACTAACTGCCCTCGAGTGCAGTTGCAGTTGCAGTTGCATAGCAGCAGCAGCAACAACAACAACAACAATTGCTATAACAACTGCAACACGTTTTCACATGGAAACTCAAAGTGGTCACTGATCGTGTGCTTGTTGCTTGTTGTCACACAGACGGTCACTTGTCTGGGTCTCGCTCTGCTCTCGGATGCCAGCTCTGCTCGCATGTCGAAGTCCGAACATGAAATCGTAGCACACAAAAGATATATGAGCACATCAACGTGAATTAACAGACACATTAAGCGATACGGATCTGTGTGTGGAGTCCGTCCGTCCGTCCGTCCGTCCGTCCGCCCGTCCGTACGTCCACACAGCTAAACACGAGACCACGAGACGAGCAACAGCAACAGCAACAACAACAACAACAACAAACTACAAATACAATCAAATAACTCCAATAGCAAACGAAAGACTCTGACAACGAACCGAACTACACTAAACGTGGTCCCAAATTCTGCATTCTTTCAAAAGGTGTGCACTTTGAACCCGCTCCTCTAGAAAACGGAAGTGTGCAAGTTAACTGAATCATGTCACTGGAATTTCTATACTTCACGCTTAGCATACTTATAAGCAACATTTTATGGCATATCCGATTTCAGCGAGAGAGTGAAAGAGACAGCGCGAGCTAAATACCAAACGAAACAAAAGATAGAACACGCCCATTCCTTCAGCTCTACGATCCATTATATAGTAACTGCCTATGTGTGTATCATGATGTTGTTTGTCTTTTGGAACACAAAACGAAAATATGCAAACAATTCGCATTTGCGTGTTAATCAATAAATGTGACTGTGAAAACCATTTTGATTGTTGAATAATATCCACATACTATATGTGTCGACGTCATATGGCCCAAACACTTTTACACACACAGGCAGTTAAAACGAAGACAGCGCATAGACAGCAGCAACAAAGAGATAAGCATGGCCTACTCAAGACTACTCAACTAAAAGATACCCTGTACATTGCATACGGCAAGCACACATTCCAAATTGTTGTCCTTAGTCATAAGGAACTCTGAGTTGGGATTGTAAAGCAGAAAAATTAGATTTGTGCTGTCAAAGAGTCAAGTTGTAAAGGTAATAACTCTTGTAGGGATTGTCTAGAGTTTTGGGGAATCACTGCTGGTTTTTATATCCAGAAAATAATTGCTGATTTACTGACTTCTTTGCATTCTTAAACAATTTACAAAGTTTATAAGGAACGCTTTAGTCTCTACATGTTCTTTTCCACAAGCTGATGACACCCTATGCTGTTCATTCCCTTCAAGACAGGGTATAGGAAAAACATGTTTTTTATTATACAAAACAAATATACGATCTGCAGAGAAATGCCATATAAATATCAGTAGTAAATTGTTCCTCGACCATTTTTCTATGCGATCAGTTGGCATATTTGTGCATATTTTAGGGAGCTGCTGTTTTTGTGCATTGTCATTAAACAAATGTGCCAGAAGCGTCTTGCATACATATATATATATTTATATATTTATATATTTACAACAACAAGGGCGAAATTTCGGGTTTGTCGCGTCACACGCTGGAATTCCCATATATCGTCTAATTTGTTGTTGTCTTCTCTTCTGTTTTTGTGTTCACTGTATTTCTAAAATTGTTTACAGCTACAAACGACGATTTTTGTTGCTGCCAGCTTTGTGAGCGCTGCTCATCTTCCAATCAATAAATCCGGTTTCGAAAAAAATACATTTTTATATGTAATTTTGATTAACTTTCGCCCAACAAAAATAATTGCACAATAAAAACACACAAAAACAAATTGTATGAAAATCGACTTTTTTTGTTATCGTTTTCTATCGCTTTGAAGATATTATTGTCAACTGTTTGTGTGTGTTTGGAATGTTGGGCCAGCTGTAACATTGGCACCCCTCTCCCTCTCTCTCTCTCTCTCTCACTCTCTCTAATACAAATTATAACTTTGACTTTGGCTACGCATTTGCTGGGCTTCCGCATAAATGAATATTGTCAGCTGGCTGATCCGATCCGATCCCCGATCCGTGCCGCTCTATAAATATGAACATGAAAACTACACACAGACCTTATTCACTGTCTGTGTATCAATTAATTGTTGTGTTCTATTTATAGAATTTGCGGTAAAATTGCTAATAACACTCAAATTTCAACAATGGCTCTTCATATGTTGAGCATTTCAAATTAATCACATGAGTAACTCAAATATTTATCTGCATTGTAGATACAATCTTGTGTGTGTGTGCGACAGTTGTGTGTTGTTTGTTGTGTGTGTGGGCTATTCGCAATATATTCAAATTTAGCATACAAATATGGCAAAGTTGGACCAGATTGCGACAATTGTGCAGCTTGTATAGCCATGACTAAGTAAAAGTTCATGTTTTGTCAATTGCCAGTGTCACCAAAACAGGAAGCACAAATCGAATATCTCTTTAGATCGTTCTGATTCAGCAACATGAACAATCAGTTTCGCCCAGCAACAAAGCTATAACAATTGTTTGCATGTGGCTTAGTGAATGCACATGTATTGGTGCACTTTCGTTTGTTAAGCTCAGTTTGCTCTGAGTTGCTTGCAAACGTGTGGAGGGAGCTTTTGGGCAACAATGTACGTGTGCTGTGTACGTGAGTTAAAGCTTTGCTGTGAGGCGAAGGGAAGACACAACTGCTTGTGTCTTTTCAGATTTGTTAATCTTAGATATATTAAGTTTAATTTGTTTGGGAAAAACAGGACTTTGTCCGTTGATACTTGTAAGAATGCATTCATCTTTATTTCGATTATTTTCATAATTGTGCCCTCAAGTATTTTAAATACCAAATTTGTTCTAATTTTGTACTCTTTTCTTCGAATTTTTCTGCAACTAACTTAAGAGGCTGCCAAGCTCTCTAAGATGTAGCTCACTACTTTTGTTTTGTCATGATTGAGTGTTTAATAATTGCATAATAATGCCATCTTATAGTTGTCAAGTACTCAACTATTATGAAGTGTGATGTGGAATTTGCCACATTTTCGACAACAATTTCAATTATATTTGTGAGTTTATTGATTGAGTGTGTGTGTGTGTGTGTGTGTCTGTTTCAGTGTGTGTGGCACAGATTGCAACAGCAATTGTTAAGGGGTACTGTTACTAGGTCTAGGGTTATGGCCTACAGTGACTGCAATAAAAACAGAGACAGGTTTTCAGCAATCAGACTTGAGTATTGTTGGCCTAATAGCATTCGACGTGTTATTGTTGCTATTGTTGTTTGTAGTTGCTGTCTTCTTTGTGTTGGCTGTTGTCTTTATTATGTCGTTTGCCTGCATTCGTTTTCAATCTTAAAATGCAGTCGTGTGGGGCAGCCAGAGGACTCTTTTTATAGGCTCTGCGGGCATAAATTTCGTTAACTGTTGCTGCTTTTTGTTGTTGTCGTTGCTGTTGTTGTTGTTGTTTTGGCAATCGTCAATGTGAACGTCAACAGGAACGTTGTTGTCTTCATTGGTTTGTATAGTTGTAATCGCCGCTTGTCGCATTAAATTGTACCAATAACGTTTGCCTCTTTCTCGCAATGGCTAAGACCTCTGTCTGTCTGTGTGTGTGTGTGTGTGTGTATAGCTGCTTTTGGCCAGGCCCTGAGCAACGCAACGTTGACAAATGTGCGTTTGAGCCGTCTCATTGTTGTGTGTGGCAAACTGACTTCAATATGCAAATCTATTGAAATTAGTTTTGCCAAGTTGCCAGGCAGAGCCAACTTGTTCATTGGCCGGCCGCGTTGTTAGCCAGATACGAATCGTGTCTTGTAGTTTGTAGTTTTCGTTGTTGTTGTGCAATTTGCATGATTTGCCAAAGTTGTTGTTGCTGCTGCTGCTGCTGCTGGCGCCATTTGTTTATTATCGAAGCCCTGTGTTCCTCTTGGCTTACTGACAGATCTTGGCTTTAATGCAAAGACCCAAATAAAATTCCACAGTTAATTGAATTAAAGGCGGCGACAGCCGAGCCCAAAACAAACAAACAAACACACACACAAACAAAAAGTCAGCCACAACATACGCATAATTGGCAGCACAATGTTGCAGTACTCGCCTAATGACCAAGTTCTTAAGTGGAATTCTGGCGGGCAGCGATAAGCCTGCTGCACGCACCTACCCGGAACCGTTGGCAGGCTACCTGTACCTGTACCTGTAGCTGTACACCTACCTGTGCTACCTACCGCACATCATTAGACCTTGTCTAGACAGATGTCTGCGTGGCCTGCGTGAACCCTTTTTCGCAAGGCGCTCGAGCAATTTGTTGCGCCCCCTTATGGGCCATAAAAGGGACAGGCCGCGAGGCCGCTTATCTTAATTGCCAGATTGACGCCAGCTTGACGCCAGCTTTGACGGCATTAGAATGCCTCCCACCCTGCCCACTTGCAAACTGTAACCGATACCCCATAATCAGTGACCCCTCTGAACCCCCACAATGCCCCAGTGGCCCTAGCATTTAATTGGCACGACTCTCGTCGTCATGCAATCGGCCGCTGGGCGGTCAATTAAATCAAAGCGTTTATAGTAACTTGTCTTAAATGAAAAACGTCGCTACTTTTTAGACAGCTGCTAGCTCTATATCTATTTATAAACGAGCTCAAGCCATGACGAGTGCTCTCAAGCGCACATCAACCTCAGATTCCAAATATTTCCCCACTTATTGTATTTTTTTTTGTTTTTTTGGAAGCCACACGATAAGCACCAAGTACAAGGTTCCCAGTTGGAGTTCTGGTTAAGATACTCGACAAAACTATCGCTATTGTTAGGCTTTGCTTTGCCACTTCAATGCCAGCTCGTGTGTTCTTAAGTTCCCAATGAGCACCCACAAAAAAAACACACAACAAGCCAAAAATTGCGTAGTTTTTAATGTTTTCTATGAGTTTTGACTCGACTTTTGATTTCTAGAGTTCATCTGTACGGCTGTAACAATGATTGTTTGCTTACCAATGAAATTTCACATGCTACGCAGTATCTTAGTATTGTGAGAGAATTTATCAGTCTTATTAAATGTAACTATGATATTAAGCAATAAAAGGTTCACAAAAAATATGAGAATATTCTAGAGCTTGCTTGAATTTGGCGATAGCTTTAAAATCATTGGATATATTGATAAAACCAACTTCAAGTTGTATGGCAGCTATAAGATATAGTGATCCGATCCGGCTGGCTCCGACCAATGTGCTGTCCCTTTGAATAATAAGTCTCTGTGCAAAGTTTCATCGGGATAGCTCAAAAACTGAGGGACTAGTTTGCATACATACAGACAGACAGACAGACATGGCCAGATCTATTTGTTTTGTCATTCTAAGGATTGGCATTAACTGAGATCCACTATCAGTTAGGAATCGAATTGTTGATAATCGAATCATCAGTCGCATTTGTAGCTTTGTACTTTATTTAATATACCCCATTGCATTTGCCGACTCGCACGGCATACAAAGAGTTCTATGAGAACAGCTGCATTGCAGCGACGTACATATAGTTCTATATATAAATTACATGTGCATTGTCCTTGTCAACAGCAATGCAGTGACAAATTGCAGCTAATCAGCAAGGGGAACAACAGCAACAAAGAGCCAAACAACGTTGTTTCCAGTTTTAAATGAGGTTCCGTTTTGTTGTTCTGCGAGGTGTCGCCGCTGTGAATCTTATCAATTGCAGAAATTAACATATATATATATATATGTATATAAACTGCAAATGTGTCTATATGTTCTTAATACGTAGTATATAGAGCGTTATCAGTTTTGTGTGACAAAATTAAGTGACTGTCTGTTATAAAATTGTTAGGTCAAGCACCGCTTTTTGGCATGACAATCTCCCAGTTCAGTGCATGATATTGCAGCCGGCAGTAGGGTGCGTCATGATCTAGAGAAATGGATATGTCTACAATAGAGATAGAAAAGAGAGAGTACGATGTGAGCCATAACAAAATACTCGACTGATTCATCGCTGGACATTTGAGCTCAAGTTTTATATTTCAGTTATATCTATTATCTATTTCTTCAGGCCTTCAACCCAATAAATGTTAGCACACATATAATAATATTGGGTGATTTTTTTGACTGATTCATCGTTGTTTTGTCAGATCGAGTTTTTAGCATCCGCTTTCGTGTTAAGAGCGGCCAAATGTTGGCGCCACTTTGAAGCTAAATAATCAATAAACTTGGGCAGAATTTGACGTGCTTTTTGTTTGTATTTCTTTTTATTATTATTATTTGTGTCTTTCAATTCGGTGTTGCTCAAGACAAAATACAAATAATAATAAAAATTATGCGGAGAGCAACAAAAATGAAATTAATTATAAGTCAAACAAGCATTACAATATTGCCTGGCGCCAGACGCAAAAATCATTAACATTTTTATGACCCGGCGCACAACAAAGAACACCACACAAATCTATCAGCTGGCGTTACCTGTACCACACACACACACACGCACACACACATGATCATAAATCGCAAACAAATAATGTCCAAGTTGTCTAACACCTAAGAGCTGCCATAAAGACAAATCGAGCAGCAGAGATAGCCGACAATTGGCCAATAGCCAGCGGAGTTCACATTTTGGGCGTACGTGCAAAATCGATGGATGTTGGCCCCGGCCAAGATGATTCGCAGAATTTACGTGTGCTAAGAGCCCAAATGGTCAAATGTGTGCCGACTGGCCTGTCCTGCCCTGCCCTGGCCTGGCCTCATCTTGATAGGCATCATAAAATCCACAAACTGAAAACTGAAAACTGAAAGCCTCGCAGATACAACAAATGGTTTCTGTTTCAACCTTAGGCGGCAAGTGCAAATCATTTGGCTGGATCAGAACCATATAGCTGACTGTCTGACGACCAGCTTGCATTAATTTATCCCGCACACATTTATCTCACCAATTTTCACGAAGCAAAACAACAACAATAACAATAACAAATAAATGTTGTATAAAACACCTGCAAAGCCAAACAATTTCTAAACAAAAAACGTTCTATTTTGGCGCCTTTCGTGTATATTTTTAAACTGACCGATTTGATCTTTTTTTAACACTATATTTTCAGAAATAATTCAAGAGCAGCAACAACAACAAGGAATACTAGAAATTTTAATTTCTAGTTATAAAAACTCATGCAAAATTCGGTGAACTTGCGCCAACAAATTGCGAAAATGTGTTGCAAATCTAGCGCCATGTGGAAATCTGCTATGTCTTCAAGTGGCCAACAACTACAACAACAACAACTAGTGACAACGCAATGTCACGGCCAAGCAACACAGAGGCACAGAAGCAACAACAACAACAACAACTACAAGAGCCGACAACATTTTCGTGGCACAATTTTTACCCTCGTATTTTGTGTAATGATTGCCTTGGTTCAAATCGAATCAGCGGCTGGATTAAGAGAAGGCCTTTCCGGTGAGTGGATTGTAATACGTATTTAATATAAGTAGGGAATAGTTGTCAAAGCTTAGTTGTTCCTGTAACTAAGCTTAAGTCATATTGATAAGTAGATCAACAAAGATCATCCATAATTTTCACCAACAATAATAAGCAGGACTTTGAATTTGAGGATGGTAGCTAGCTGTTATATTCACTTTGCTCTTTTAGGCTGTTTAGGTAGCTAAAAATCTAAAAATCTAAGGACCATTTTGTCAATATCTTGTCAAGGGTTTATTGATCCAGAAAGATGTCAATTTAATATGTATACTTTTTTTGGATGATAATATTATATTCCTTTAGTGCTGAAGTGTGTAATGCATATAAGGAATCGTCGGAGACCCCCAAAAGTTACTTCCAGTATGGTTAGGATGACAAAACAAATTGAACTGGCCGTGTCCGTCGGTCTGTCTGTATGTATGTATGCACACTAGTCCCTCAGTTTTTGAGCTATCCCGATGAAACTTTGCACAGAGACTGATTATTCAAAGGGACAGCACATTGGTCGGAACTGACCGGATTTCACCACTATATCTTATGGCAGCTACAACTGGATTTCGGTTTTATAAACTGTTTTTTAGTGTATTGAGTAATGTTGATTATGTACTTTATTTAGCTATATTATACTGATCACGCCTATAGTCAAAACGCGTCTAATCTAATTTTCACTTACAATATCATCTCCATAGAATTTCAATAGATTGTAAGGCAAGTCAATAGTTGCGAACAGTTCTGTTTCGACAGTTTCACCCTGCAACTTGTTAACCTTCACCTCTACACACACACACACACACACACACACACACACACACACACACACACAGTTACACACTCCGCAGAGCTGAGCATTACCTAAAGCTGCCCCCTCGCATTCTGATTCCCTGGCCCCCTTTCCCATTACCCATTGGCCACACGTGCCGCTTTGGCGCTCCCAACTGTTAAGCTGGCGCTTAATCTGTGATTGTGATTAATCAGACGACGCCAGCGTCCAGAGTCGCCAGCTGTCCGGCTGAATGCTGTCCGGCCGGCTACTGAGCGTATTTGATTGCTGCCAGTTTTTAGTTTTATTTTCTAGTTTATTACCCAGTAGACATTAAAAAACATTGGAGTGTAATTAACTGCAAGCACCGACCTCCTATATAATGTTTGACATGGCAAAACTTTAAATTGTAAACGTAGAATCTAAATCAATGTTCCATAGGCATAGGTAACTGCGAATTTATAACAGCGCTGGGTACAGGGCATATCGTAGTCGTATACCCTCACCTAGATCACTCTTACTTGTTTTCTAATTTGTTTTTGGCTCGTTCGTTTTTTGTGTTCTCTAAACATATATTGAGTGGGTTTTTTATATGGCATTTGAGTGTGTGTTAAATGAAATAAAAAATCCCATAAATTAGATATACATATTGCAATTCCCGATATCGCGTTACTTGAACCAAGGTTCATTAACTGTCGCCCGCTAGATGGATAGCCGAAAAGAGAAGGGAATATTCCACAGACTACATAGAAAGTTACACTAAGAACTTTAGGCAATGATTAAATAAAATTTCCACTTCTTTAGAGCGCCAATGGATTTTTGTTTATGAATGAAGGTGGTCCCACTAAGGCACAGCAGGATACAAACGCATAGCAGGAGATCGAGAAACTACATTATGTAGAGGCTAAGAGACCAAAGAGATACAAACGTTGATAAGTAGGCATCGAGTAGGGCCTAAAACCGAGGCAGAGCCGCCCACAAAACGCAGTTGCAGCATCTGCAATATTATGAGCATCTTGGTAACCGTGTATTTGTCTGCCTGTTGCTCTGTTCGGTACATCTCTCTGAGTGGCGCCGGCGTCTTCATTTATCAACGAGCACACCGAGCCTCTTCTGTTCTGATCTGTAGTATGTGTGTGTTTATCAGCACATTGCAGGTGGTCCCACAAAGCCAGCCCGGGGCATCGGGCCGGTCCCTGCAAGTCAGCCTGGGGTCGCTGTGCCGACGTTTCCGTTTGCCTTGTTGCCTTTCATTTCTGTTGTTGTTGTTGTTTTTGTTGTTGTTGTATCGTTTCGAATCGTTACTTTGTAATACCCTGTACCCAAACATGTTCTCAAAGGTGTATTGTGCAAATGAAGACAAAGTAGATCCTGGTACAGTTGTGGGTATATGTAGAATTGGTTTCTTAACCATCCATCAATAAAATAGTAAATTACAATTTAGAAAATATTGTTTTTAATTCTCTACTATCAAAGTAATAAATATGACTAATGCTTGATAGAAAATTCCCAAAAACTAAACGCTTAAGGATTAACTAACGCTTATCAAAGCTTATTTTACACTCGAATCTATTCTCATGCACAGGGTATCAGTTAGTCGGCTAACTGCACAGTGAGCACACTTGCCTGTTCATTTCGCTGTGTTCTGGAACATGTTTAACATGCGGCGCTTGCTACTTTGACTTAGCGCCGGTGCTAAAAGAATAAGGTAAACCAAACAAAGAGTAACCCAAAAGGCAGGCAGGAAGGCAGCACAAGGAGGTGAGGGAAATGTAGGAGTGTTGCTTTATTATCTGGCAGGGCATGTTTGGTTGCACACACACGCAACACACACACACACACACACACACACACAAAGACAAATAGGAGTACGGGGAATGCTGATAAAGTGGCCTAATCTCATTGACCTGTTTGGTTTTTGGTTGGGGCGGCGCTGCGGGTCACGTGCTGGATAACATCTCAGTCAGTGGGCAATTTCCGGCTAGGCATGATTGTAAATTAAATATTTGATTGCTTGTTATTTGGTTTGTTTTCAAAACGTTAGCTCTCAAATAACTGGAAATCGCTGCTGTGTTGAGAGACTTTTCTAAGAATTTATGACTATGTCGTGTTTGTTTTGGAATTGGGAACGAGTTGTACTAATACTAATATCTTCTTCTTGTCGTTTACAGGTGATATGGAATCCTGCGCCAATGAAGGTGAAGAGGTGCAAATCAAAGGCATACAAAACTCCAAGTGCTTCAAGTGCACATGTCAGGTAGGTCAACAAGGGTCAGGTCGGGATTGGGATTGGGATTGGGATTGTATTTACCAACTAGATACGCTTCGTACGCTTAACCTTATTTATAAGTCCGTGCATCGGAGCCACGGCTCCAAGGAGCTGCGCCAACAAAACTGGACAGCCTTCTCCCGGCTATAAGTTGAGCGCGTCCAATCTATGAAATAAAATACAAATGCTAAATAAATCTCATGCGGAGCCTGTCGCTGGCGCTGTCTGGTGCGCTGCATGAGCGACGCCAGTGTCCAGCCAGGACATGTGCGGAACGGATGTGTTGTGAATGTGGCCATGTGCCGCACATTTCACAAACGCCTGCCAAACGCAGCCAGCGAAATGTACGCGTAATCTCTCCAAGCGCCCAAAGATATTTCAAATATTTACATTAGACAGACACTAAATTGCGCCAGCCAAAAATGCAATGCCAAAAGAATGGACAGAGACAGAGAGAGAGCGAGAGAGAGAGAGACAGACAAAAAGGATATTATATAAAATGAGTACATGCTTAAGATAACTGTGCGTATGCGTAATTTTTGCTAGCTAGGTTCTTTGCTACTGCTTTAAGATGCTGCATGTGCTTATTAATTTGAGAAGTACAGTCCTTTTGTACTAAATATGCATAACTATTTTAATCAGTGGCTAAATAATACGTTTATTCAATTAAATGATGTACATCGAGCAATCTTAAGCAAGCAATTCATCAAACAGCATTCTGCCTAGAAAGATACCCCAAGACAACAAGCAGCGCAAGTAAATTAAGCAAATTCCTTTATAATTCTCAAACAGTTTAAGCTCACAAATATATACATAGCCCTGCTCACATGTCCAACTTAGATAAGATGCGCTAATGAGGATTGCATGGCAACGGCACTTAGTAATTGGTATGACTTTGTTTAGCAGCAACAAATGTTTGCTGGTAGGTTTGTTTGGCTCCGTTTGCATTTGTTTGGCTTTGTTTCAGTGGCCGCCGCCGCGCCGCACGGCTGAAAATTTGTTATGATGCAAAGCCGTCGAACGGGTTTTGCGACGCGACGCGTCGCGACGTGACAAACGTTAACCACAGGTTAGCCGATCGTTTGACAAACACTTGGCGCCGTGTTTTTTGTCGCCGTCAACGGCTACCGACGGGGGCTAACCTAACACAAAGCACAGGCCGCAAAGACGGCAAAGTCGTGTCGTCATTAAGCGGGCCAACAGCAACAGCAGCCGCAGCAGCAGCAGCAGCGCGTGCTGTCGCTGGCGTTGCCAGACTGCTGCTGCTGTTGCTGCTGCTGCTGCTGCTGCTGCAGCAGGCCTGTTGCTAATTTGCGCTAAGCGCTGCTAAACGCCGCTGCTCCAATTTAAGCGCCAAGAAGCTTTCGCGACGGCGCAGCAGTCAGCATTCGATCGATTGTTGTTTTCTATAGCCTCAAGTCACAAGCTGATGCTGCGGCTATTGTTGTTGTTGTAGCTGTTCCGTCAAGTGGGCGTAACCGAAAAAATAAAAAGTATATAAAATTAAAAATTAAAAGAAAAAGAAAAAACAATGCTGGCGCCACCTCACTTTAAGTTGATGGCGCCATGCGTTGCGCCTGCTCTAACTATGCTATCTGTCTCTGTCTCGTCCAACTCCCGCTCTATCTCGTCCTCTCTCGCTCTCGCTCTCTCTCTCTCTCTCCCTCTCCTTCACTCACTCGCTCGCTCTCTGCTTTGTGGTTGCTGCGTCTGCGACTGCGCACAGTCATTGAAAGTTCAGTGTTGGCATCGATTGAACGCATTTTGTTATTGTATGACGGGCTCTTAAGGCACAGCTCTTAAAACTTATATTTGCTTAGCTGTAATTCGGCAATGTCATAAAGCACACACTTTATGTGCGATTTCTATACTCTTATACTCACATTTATATTCACACTCACACTCGCACTGACATTCACATTCACATTCGCATTCACATTGTGCGTAATATTTGCAAACGTTTTTGGTGATTCGCTGATAGTTTATGGCTGACGTTTATTATCTTAAATATCCTAATATATATCGCATATTAAGTACATACGCATATATGCGTAATCCTGTTGTCTCCCTTCCCTCCCTCAAGGACAATCAAACAAATTGTCTGCCCTCAATCTGCTTTTCATAAATTCTGGGGTTGCTTTTTCGCGTTTTCGTGGCTGAATTTGTTAAGAAATTTTTGGTTTTTATGTGTAAATTATGCTGAATACGCATTGTTCCTCTAATATCTTATGAATTTTTTTAGTATTCCTTTTTTATTTGCTTGTCTACGCACTCTGCCAGTTGATTGAGCCAGTGATTTAGAATATTTTTTGAAAATTAAATTTTCCGTAAAAAATGTACGAAATTATGGGCTGAATAGTAGATGGTTGGTGGAAGAATAACTTATTCATATTTTAGCAATTATTCTGACCCATCAAAATACCAGTTAAGAGATATTACAAAGTAAGGAAATTTTACACATATTTCATATTTCTTAAACGAGTCTTATAAAGAATGATATATTTATATAAATAATATAACTCTATTTAATATAATAAATCAATTCAGTTGCATATTTGTTCATTAAGATACAAATACCAAGCTTAATTACATGATTTAGACCGTTTAATAAGTCATCTGAGAACGACAAACAGGATATCCCACAATACTCGCTTTCAAGAATTCTCACAACTGTTAATCCAAAGAAATTCCAGCTACGATTCAAAGCAGTCATAGCCAAATAGCTACTAGGCAAATTCTACTAGCCCACAAGTGACAAAATATACACACACATGAACATAAAAAAATAAAATAAAAGCACAGTTTGTCATTACCATATTCTATGAGCCAAGTTTACAGTCGCAAGCCGAGTCGCTCTTTCGGCTTAGAGTCTTGGCCAAGTTTGACTAGCAAACGTTTAGTTGCTCAACAGCCAACAAGAGCAAGCGACTAGCCGAGTAGGTGAGTAGCCGAGTAGCTGAGTAGCTGAGTAGCTTGAGTGCCCAAGTCGCGAGATGAGGAGATGGAGTTGGAGACGTGGAGGCTGCCGAATGGACGGTGTTAAAACTGATCATGTTTTGTCAAACGCAAGGTCGTTGGAGGCCGTTTGCAAATGTGGTTCTGCCACTGTGGCACACATAGATACACACACGCATACGCACACATATATGCTTTGGCATTCGTGATTGCCGCTGGCGCAAAACAACAACAACAACATCAACAACGACAACAACAAAGTCACAGCCTCTACTTAGCAGCTTGTCCGTTGTCGTTGCCGGGTCCGGGACGCTTGGCTGCCTTCGTGGCGCCTTTTCTTTTTTTTTTTTAATAGCAACCTTTTCAAGCAGCTACTAGACAACATCAAATAACAACAACAACAACAACAACAACGACGACGACGACTTTGGTGATGCTTAACTTTCATGTTGGCTGAAATATTTCTATACCGGTTCCAGATTAGAAAGAAAGAATTTCAAAGCATAAACAGCATCTGGAAATGCGTCGAGCACTGCGCAGAGCAGACGCTTCGATCTCTTACATTCATTTCAAGAGCATTTGAACTTTGTATACCCGCCACCCCCATCCCCATCCCCATCCCCATACCCATCCCCCAGTTACGAGTTTTCCATTTTCCAACTGTTGTCGCTTTTGTTTGTTGTTGCTTTATAATGCCGAAGTGCTTTTCAATCTGTCAGTGTTTATTTCATTATGGCACTGAGAAGTTACGATGCCCGCACTAAAGGTGCCATTAAAATTCCAACTAACAACTGCCATTAAACTAATACGATGATAATAATCTCGGTAACGTAAAATACAAAAAAAATTAAAAAAAAAAACACCCCTCGACTCTCAACTCTCGGCTCTATTCGACTCTACTCGAATCAACTCGACTCGACGCCGACTCTCGACACAATTTTCATAACAATTGCAAATTTTGCACGTTGCGACGACGTCGACAGCGGCCCCATCCAAATTGAGATCCAATCTGGTTTGCTTGCACTAAATTATCCACACATAGATATACTACACACTAACAAACAAACAAACAAACAGCACACACAGATTTGAGTCGCGACATTGTTCAGCCGCAACTGCATACAAATTAGTGAAATATTTTGCCTGTTTTTGGTACGACATCTATCTAGATTTATAGATACATTTACAATTAGCTTCAGCCGCAGACTACTCGAGCACTACTCCGGTCGCAAATCTAGACTTGAGCTGAAAATTGTTAACCTGTCAGCTAGCTGCAAAATGCATGCGACAGCTGCGGCGCACAAGGGTTAAAGCCGCCCATTGATTTGAGTTACTCGAATCGCTCGAATCACTCGCTCGCTCGCTCGCTCGCCGTATCTGGCTGAGAGTGTTGCATAAGCTGCCAAAGCCTTGCCACAAGCTTTTGACTTATGATCGACATCAATTCTAATGCGCCGCTTGCCGCTGTCAACATGTCGTTAACAAAAAAGAAAAAAAAAACGGCCTGTGCAAAATTGTGCAAACGAAACGATAAGTCGCACTAACACACAAAAAAACCAGAAACGCACTAAAAGCATTATGTAAGTGAGATATATGTACACAAACAACATTTGAGGGTCTTACTTGCTGTAAATAAACGTATGCCTTCATCCATGCCCAGCGATATAAAGGACATCAAAATGGCGCAGACTGTCAGAAATATCCAATCCTTGCTCAGGCGATCGGCGACTTTGTGCCAGGCCCATGAGGACAGGCTCTGCAGTCGCGAGGGCTCATCGGACTCCAGTTGCAGCAACTACACAGAGAGAAAAGTTCAAGTTGCTTTGAATTAAGAAGACGCATCTTTTTAACTTAATAAAAAAACAATTTATATAGATCTTTTATACCTGTCGGTAGATTATTTTAAGAACAAATATATAAAATTTAAATATCTTTATATATAAAGATTTGTAAAATATAATTATACCAAATTGTTTGCTATTCATATTTAAGCAAGTAGGAGTGCTCTAGTCGGGAGTGCCCGACTACGAGATACCCTGAACCCAGTCCTTACAATCATTCATACTAATCTAAGCACACACATGCTGCAGTATAAGCAGTGCATGCGGTTTAAGCAGTTAGCTTGCTTTTTCGCTGAGCCCCACACAATGGAAAGTTAAATCTTAAATAACTTCTATGTTTATTGTCCGATCTTATTGAAATTTTTGGGGCAAACAATTGTCAATAATATGTGTGACCAAACCAAATTGCAAGGTCGTACCTTCAAAAATGGGTTTTTTGAACTTTTTGGGGGTTTGGGGGGTGGTATCCAAAAAGTGAAATATTTGTTACATGTGTATGTTATTCGAGATTATACATGCCAAATTTGGGGCCTCTAGCTTTTATATAACTTTGAAGTTATGTCCCAAAAACGCAAGTCTGAAATCGAAATTTATCGATAACTTTTAAACGGTACGAGTTATCGATAAAATGAAATAAACTTGATCTGTCCCGGGATTAGGAGAACTTATGTTCCAAATATGAAGTCTCTAGCTCTTGTAGTCTCTGATATCCGCGTGTTCATACAGACAGACGGACGGACGGACGGACGGACGGACGGACGGACAGACAGACAGACGGACATGGCTAAATCGACTCGACTGTTGATACTGATCAAGAATATATATACTTTATATGGTCGGAGATTCTTCCTTATGCCTGTTACATACTTTTGCACAAAACCATAATACCCTTTTACCCATTTTTAATGGGTTCAGGGTATAAAAAAACCTGCACCATACCAAATGATCAACGATTCTCAGCTGCTGCAACTATTGCTAGTCTCGACCAAATGGACAGTTGAAGCCGCTCTTTTCTTATAGATTTCTTGAAGTTGAAGAAATCCCTATGCTTAAGAATTACTTCATACTGAAACTTCCCCCCTTATGTGCATTCATCAACTTCAGTTAAGCAATTGGTTTAGTTTAAACCAGCAAACATGTTTTACATAAAGTAACCCTACACCTGACACTCATTCATTCTTAAGCACTGCTCAAAGTTAATATCTTCATAACTCTTGTTTCTAAAACTCTCTAAAATTATTAAAACTTACAAGTCTTCATTTGAAACAACAAGTTCCTCCTTTGTACTCTGTTCTCGTATTACATACATCTCAGATAATTCTACGGCCTCTCTTAGCTCAGTGCCACTCCTTGTCTGCAATAGCTCCTTATCTGATGTGCCTGTCAAGTTCTCAACTTCATCCCAAATAGCCGCCCTAGAAGCTTTAACTTGCAGCGCATCTAAAATGTCGCTTATAACCCATTCGTGAGCAGCTTGCCACGCCCTAAAATGTGCACTCGATTCCAATATATAATTTTGACTCGTTTGCATCCATAAATTATAAAGACTGCTGAAGGTCAGAGTGCAGCGTGGTCGAGCAAATGCAATTTCAACAAAAGCTTCACAGCTGCAGGTGCAGCCACCTGATACCTAAAGAGGTATAGAGGGGTATAAGTGGAGGATTACGTTCACAAATCATATGCTCATCCATCTATCACATGGCTAACATGAAGGAAAAGCTGGATGCTTGAAGCCACACGTCTAATTTATGTGGCAATCAGCGGCTAACAAATTGTTTGCTTGTCTTGCAGAATGGCTTTGTGAAATGCGACAAGAGCTGCCCGTCCATTGATGATTGCTATCTGCTCGACTCCAAGTCCAACGACACCTGCTGTCGCAAGTGCAAAGGTGAGTGGGCCAACGAAACGAGCCACTCTTCTCATATAAGATATAACTAACTATTGGACTATTTGGAACAGGCTGCATGTATCGCGGCGTGCCTTATGCGAGCGGCGCTGAATGGAGCGATCCGGAGGAGCCCTGTAAGACGTACAAGTGCATCGCCAGTGTTGTCACCGAAACAACACAGAAGTGCTATTCACAGTGCGACGATAATCAGCTGACAGCGCCACGCCCCGGCGAATGCTGTCCCACATGTCAGGGTAAGTAAGCTGGCCAAACTATCCGAGCTGTCCGAGCTGTCCACATCTGTCAACTAGTTCAACCAGTCAACCAGTTCACTTGGCATCACTCACTAAAATTAGCTGGAAGCAGCAACAGCAGCAGCAGCAGCAGCAAACCAAAACTAATAATGCCTCTTAATTCGTCAGTTAGCCAGACAATAGTCCCAAAAAGCGATCTGCGATCACAGATGGTCAACATCTTGTTTTTGTTGTTTTCCTATCTATTTTGTGACTGCACGATTTGCTTATTTATGGGCTTTAAATTGTCTATTAAGTCCACAATGTCGCATTGCGTTCACCAACAACAACAACAACACAAATAGTAGAGAAATAGCCATTAAAACAAGTGGAGCACTGGCAGATACCCTGCAAATAGTCAAATTGAATACTTTGTCTGTTAGATTGCATACACTTTTAGAGCTAGTGTCTAACAAGTTAGTTTCAAACTAAAGCTGCACTACTTATAATTAAACTCCATGAATTCATATTAAAGTAAACATATTTCAAATAGAGTCTTAAAAATAGTAGTACTTATACGATCTTATTGTTACTAGATTAGGCGTAAGAATATTATAAAGCCAAGCTTTTAAGCTATGCCTTTGGTATACAGAAATCTATATACTTGCCTCTATAGCATGTCTGCTATAGAAAATAGATGACCCTTGTGACATACAAATGCGTTTTATGCGTACAGGGTATAATGGGTACGCATGGCCCTCTGTCTATGCAAATAGATCGCTTGGAAACCCGTTTCGAAATGTGGAAATTTTCTTGGCTCCCGCCCAAAAACAAAAAAGACACACACACTTACAAATAATACATTTTATCAACCGTTGTCTGATGAAAATCGCATTGTTGTTGTTGTTGTTGTTGTTGTTGTTGTTGTACTTATGTGTACACTTTTGCAGGTTGCAAGATCAATGGCCAGACCGTTGCCGAAGGCCAAGAGGTTGTCGCCTCGATCGATGATCGCTGCTTGGTCTGCCAGTGCAGCGGCAACGAGCTGAGCTGCGCCAAGAGGACTTGCCCCATTCTGCAGTGCCCCAAAACGAAGCAGAAACAGCTGCCCAACGAGTGCTGCCCACGCTGCACCGAACAGCGCGAATTCGTTGCCGTCAAAGGTGAGTCAGAGTGGCAAGCACTCAATCTATACCTTATATACTCAACCCAACCCAAACCAATCGAATCCAGGCAAGTGCATATTCAACAATAAGCTGTACTACGACAAGACACAGTTTACGCCGGATCGCTGCACCAATTGCACCTGTCTGAATGGCACCTCGATCTGCCAGCGTGCCACATGCCCCATTTTGGAATGTGCACCCGAGTTCCAGGAGGAGGAGGGCTGCTGTCCCCGTTGCATTGCCGCCGAGGTGCGCAGCGAGTGCTCCTACAAGGGCGTCACCTACATGAACAACGACACCTGGAATATGGGACCATGTCGCAGCTGTCGCTGCATTGCCGGCACCATACGCTGCTCCGAGATGCGCTGCCAGCCGGTCAAGTGTCGAGCCAACGAGGAGCTGAAGGTGCCACCCGGCGAATGCTGTCCCAAGTGCATGGAGACCGCCGGCACTTGCACGGTTTTCGGTGATCCTCACTTTAAGACGTTCGATGGCAAATTCTTCAGCTTCCAAGTGAGTTTTATTCGCTTGTATAAAATACTTATGGCGCTGATTAGCGTAACACGTAGCGACATTTATGGGCACTCATAAATAATCTGCTTGATTCCAATTAATATATATATACATATATATTTGTACTATTCATCGTATTTATATAGCTAACGACGTATAAATTACACTTATAAAAACCGACTTTTATATGGCCATTCGATTTGCATAGCCAGCTGCTAACTTTATGGCCCATTCACACCAGCTGAATTTGCCGCCGATCTCAACAACTGCAGTTACTTTGGCCGCCTGCTAAGTGGGATGAATGATGAATTGAATGAGCGGCGAATTGTAGAGTAGGGTGACAAAGCAACCAAGTAGATTCTTCAAATGTGTTTTAAGAGTTTAACTGAATGTCTGCAAGGACTTTAAATATTGAATTGACATTTAAATATTGATTATGTGCTTGTAATTCAATACAATTTAGTATATTGAATAAGATCAAGTAAGATTTATGAGTAGTATTGATTGTCACCGCCTAACTAAACCCAAATGGAAGTCATTTCTAGCATATTTTCATTATCCTATAATATGTAAAGATTTGCTTTAGTTTTCTCACCGATTTCTGGCTTATCAACTTTCAGGGCAGCTGCAAATACTTGCTAGCCGAGGATTGTAAGGGTAACAACTTCTCCATCCGTCTGACCAACGATGGCCGCGGCACCCGACGCTCCTCATGGCCCAAAACAGTGACCCTCAAGCTGCGTGGTCTGCGCATCAATCTGGGCCAGAAGCTGCGCGTGAAAATCAATGGGACACGTGTCACGCTGCCCTACACGGACAACAGTGCGGCCAATGGGCATGGTCACAATGTGAGTATCGAGCGCTTGGCCGAGGGCGGCATCATGCTGCGCACGGAGCTGGGCCTGAGCATCGAGTGGGATGGCAACAACTTTCTGCAGGTGTCGGTGCCGGCGCAGTACAAGGGGCACTTGCGTGGACTGTGCGGCAATTACAATGGCAGCGGACGGGATGATCTGACGGGGCGGGATGCTCGGCCGCATGGCGACGATGAGGTGTGGCACTTTGCCAACTCGTGGAAGGTGGGCGGACCCAAGTCGTGCTCGCGTGTGCGGGAGCATGTTGTGGCACAGCCGACGTGCAACAAGCGCAAGCCCAACTTCTACTGTCGTCCGCTGCGCGTGTCGGAAGTATTTGGTAACTGTGATAGTAGACTTAATCCCAACAACTACATCGCCTCCTGCCGCATGGACGTCTGCGAGTGCCCCACGGGCAGCTGCCACTGCGACAGCTTTGCGGCCTATGCCCACGAGTGTCGGCGCCTCGGTGTCCAGCTGCCCGATTGGCGTGCCGCCACCAATTGCCCAACTGGCAGCTGGCGTCGCAATGCCACCGAGTCCAGCTTTCTGGGCAATAGCTTGTACGGTGATCCCAGTTTCGTTCGAGGCGGAGGAGGAGGAGGCATCGGCGGCGGCGGTGGTGGTGCCTTTAAGGCGCGACGCCGCAAGCAGCAGCAGTATCAGCTGCAGCTGCAGCACCAGCGACGCCAGCAGAATGAACTGCAGGAGAATGAATACATCAAGAAGCATGTGCCCAATAAGTTCTTAAGGCCGCGTGCGCCGGATCGCACGCCGCCTCCAATACACTGAGCACTGATCACCGAGCATGGGTTTAAAATAATTTAGTTACTATACACACACACACACACGCACGCACACACATACGCACTCTCATGCAGGCTAATGCAAAAAAAACCTAGCATACTTTTAAGTGACAATGACACAAGCTGAACTGCAGACACTTAAGCAGTGGATTAATCGTGTCTAAATCTTTTGTAAAATTAGCTTTTTGCGAGCTTTAATTGTGTTTGCTCTCTAGGCAATTCAGCGCGCCTATTGCTTAAAGCTCCTTTAGAAAAGCTAAACATGTAAGATTAGCTTTACATCTTCGCAACAGTTTCACTAACTACTTCTACTGGCCCAGATTAATCCAATATTATGAGTGCCGCAGCTAGTGTCGTTGTCACTTTCTTGTTAGGATAGATACAAACAAAAAAAGTTCCACAAAACATATTTGATTGTATGTACTTGTAGGTTTAATCCGCATACACTCCCATGACAGCACCAGTATTAAGCTAAGCATTATTCCCTCAACATCCGACATCCTCCAACAATCTCTGGTGTTATATACTCGATTAGCGTTCCATCCTATGCTTGCCTTTTATCCACACACACACACATCCATCATCTGCATTCATTGTCGCCATTTTGTTAAGTTCGATAAGTTTTATTTATTTTAGACAATAAGTTATAATGAAATTTGTAGACCCCCATGGCCCAAGTACTATTCGAAAGTATGTTGTGTGTCTGTTTATTTTTTTATGTATTTGTAATGTGTGTATTATCGCTTAAATATAAAACTCGTACTACTCGATAACGATAACTTAGTGTACTTATATACTTATACTTATACTATACTATACCGTAATTTTAGTTAAACAAATTTTAGTTTTGCTTAAAATTTAAGCTTTAAACATTTATGAAAATTGCACAAACAGTATTTTTGCTTAGTTTAAATCCCAATATAATACTGCAAAATAACATACTGAAAGAACAAATTGGGCTATTATCCCAAAACTTAACTCTATCTCTCTAACCTCTTATAATCTCTCTGCCTCTCTCTCTCTCTCTATTTCTCTCTCTTTATTAACTCGAACATAAAATCTTTAGAAATTCCTTATATCTCAATAGAAAACCTTGGACTACACGTTTTTTGTACATCCACCTAAAAAAAAACTGTGTTAATATTATAATGTTCAATCCAAGTTACACTTACAAACAAATATAAAAGGAAATAATTGCCATTTTTCAATAATTATGATAAATTAATCAAGCTTACTTAATGTATGTATATGGCTGGATCTGTAAATGTATAACATAAATATGCTTATAAGGAAAAACTCCTAAAAATAAAAAAACAAAACAAACAATTTCAAATGCAAGAAAAGAAATAAAATATATGCAAATTTTAAATGCTGTGTTTTCAATGTTAATGGGAATCAGATGAAATTGGATCTGCATCTGGGAGAAATGAAATGGCAACTATATAGTCTTCGGAATTTTCAATTTTAGAAGGGCGTTTTCAGAGTTGCGGCAACATAACAACTAAACTGTAGGAATTCTATTACTCTGGATCGAAATGAAAAACCATTCTTTGAAATGCGAAATTTAAAAAGTATTATCTTGAGAGTCGTTATCGAATCTAGCTTAGATGAGGTTTGGGATGCACTAAACTTAAAGCTCTGAAGTATGTACTTTGACTAGAAATTGTCATTTTGAAACTGCGATTGAAATGCGATTGCCTTTTTAGATTGCAAGATATTTATTATTGCTCGTTGCTGTGGTTTGTTTTTGTTGCTGCTGTGGCTGTGGCTGTTGTTGCTGTTGTTGCTGTTCAAGTGGCATCAGATTCGCAGGCACGAACCACAAAAAAAACAATTGCGACAAGAGGAGACGATGACGACGACATAGCGTCTAGGGTGGCTGCTGTAAGCTGGGTCCGCAGACGGAAGGAAGTGGTTCGACACTTGATTGTGCTCCAAGCTCGTCGGCTCTTGGACTGGGCGTTGAATTACACACACACACACACACACACACACACTCAGACAGTCGCATTGAATTTATGCATATTTGCTTAGCAATACTTGTCAAAGTTGTCTAGGGTTGGGTTTTGGCTGTGCTCTCACAATTTTGTGTGTAATTTGAACGGGGCAATCATTTTTGCCTCCGCCTCCGCCTCCGGCTGCGACATATGTACATATGTATATATGTATGGGCATTTTCTTGGAAGGCACAACAGGCACTACTTAAGCTCGTAAATCGACGTCGATTTAGACTGAAATACAATCTTGTGCGAGCTTCAAATTGCAGGCGCTCCATTGAGTAAAGCCACCAACACGCGAGTCGCCTTCGTCGCCGTCGCCATCGCCATCGCCAATCGCTGCCACAGCGGGGCACGTGCAGCGCATGCGCAACGAGGCAACAACAAAAGCAGCAGCAGCAGCAGCTGGACTGGAATTGAATATAGCAGGAGCCACTGATTGATGCACGTCGTCTTCGGCGGAATCGAGTTAAATGCTTTGACATCTGCTCCGCTGGCCACCGACTGTGCTGCGGCTTCTGGTCGCTTCCGCGTGTTGGTCGCCTGGAGAGACGACGCGCCAGCGGCTCGACGCGTGCTCGCTCCTTATCAGGCGCTAACCTGTCCATATCGGCACAAATGCCGTTTGCCAACATGGTGCGTATATAATTGGAGCGTGTGTGTCTGTCTGCGGTCGGTCTTCCCATCGCTTCGTCTTTATGGTGTGGCGCCAGAACGTGCGCCAAATTTGGCATTGTGAAATGTTGCTGCTGTCCAGTGTTCAGTTTGCAGTCCCGAATGCCCCATAGGCATTAGAACGTCGCCAGCTACTTAAAATCAGCGATTTATCATGCAGCTATGTTTGCCCGGCACAAATGAACGGACGGCGACAAGTCGATGAGATATAGAAAGCCACACATCCATAACCATAACCACAATGCCAAGTGGCCCTTCAATTGCAAAGACAGAACTCATAAAGATGCGCAGCGATAAGCCAAGCAAAGTGGGGTGGGGGTGGAACGGGGATTGGGGGCGATTGGGGGGACAGCATATGGACAGCATTGCCATGCATCATCATTGTGTGTGGCGGCACAAGTCCTGAAACCCTTGAGTGTCTTTGAGTGGCAAAACGCATGAATCACTTTTGTGTGTGGGAGTCGGCATCCTCGGCATATGTCAGCATATGACGCCCACGTAAGCCCCAAGTCCAAGGGCTGCACTTTGCGGCTGACTTTCCCACGCAAAAGCGGATGCCCGGAAAAGCTAAGAGAGATGCTAACAATTGTGTTCGCGATGACAGGCGACCCAGGCTCGGCCAATGAAGCGTTATTTATGTCAATGACTTGGCTTTTGCGTCACATGTGTGTGTGTGTGTGTGTGTGTGTGAGAGGGTGTTACAAGCAGATGCGACAATCAATTGTCGAAATAAATTAAAGCATACTCTTCGGCGGTGACCTAAATGCCGGAACAACGGGGTGGCAATTCCAGTTATGCCATATGGCCCATTTACACCGCCATGCAGCAAATGAAACATTCCTGAATACCAATTTGGGAAGTGACCACAAGAATCAGCCTTGAAGATAGTATATTGACAGTAAATAATGCTTAAAGTTTATTTAGGAGCCTAGTTTGAGTATATATATAATTTAATATTTGACATATTTTGTTCAGTTTTTATAGGAATTTATCTATCAAATTTATAGACACATTTAGAATGGAACTTACACAAGATCTAAACTACTAAATACAGAGTTTACTGCTTGCAATACACCAATTATAATGCAAGATACCATCAATAACGTAAATATTTAAATTAAAAGTATTTACATTTTAAAAATCAACGCTCGAAAGCAGCGAAAGTGCTTAGAAAGTCAAGTCTCATTCCTTTTTAAAGAGTATTTAGAGCATACTTATGCGAAAGGACATAAACCGTATGCATATGAAGTGGTGCTACAATAAAAGTGAGTCCAATAAACTTTATGAGCCGAGTGTAAATTAAGTTTACGAGCTGTTGAATTCAAGCTATCTGTCGTTGTAAGCCATTAAAAATACAAACATATAATTAAATATACACGAGAAGGAATATAATTTTGTTTATGTAGTTAGCACAGAACGCAAACAGCAAACAAGAAAACAGCGTGCGAAAGTGAGTATTCGATTACATATGAATGACGAATGAATGAATGAATATGAATTGCTTAAATTAATGATTATTTTGTTGTGGCTTCGCAAGCTTGCTTCTAACCAATTTAATGTGCAATCAAGTATTCAGCGTCTTCTCTAATGGTCATGGCGTGTGTATGTCCATCAAAACTTATTGGGTTTGGGGGTTTTCTACTTGAATTAATTGGTACCCCTGAAAGAACTTATTTGTGTATGGGCACTATCGACAACATTTGCATAATTAGTAGAAAGAGAAAATGACAGAGAGAGAGAGAGAGAGAGAGAGCCAAATTGACTACAGGATGTAACATTAGCATACATATATAGGTATTAATAAGTTTATAAAAAGCTTACCACTGCAGTCAAATTGATTCAACAGACAAGCTGGCGACCGCTTTAGAAGTTTCTAATACCCTTCCAAGGGGGGTATTATAATTTACCCTCTTAATGTCTAACGCATATTCTGCAAGTGTACATATTTTTGTATATAACTACAAATTGTCTAGGAAAACAGTTTTTATAATAAATAAACTTCAGACTATTGCTTCTATTTGCTAAAGAATAAATGTTGTAAGCTGTCTGATCGTATTCATTATTCATATTATTTCATATTGTTTACATTGACAAAGCGAATTTATTTACAATTCAATTTATACTGATTAAGTTCATATTATTATAACTGGAAGTGCATTTAAGATTCGGCAAGCCGAAGACAGCGGTTCTCAAACAAGTTGCCAATGAGACAATGAGACATTTCGGCATATGGCAATTCTTGTCAATACTATATCTTATTATTAATTGTATGAATTAACTTGTTTTGTTTTATATTTTGTTTTTATAAAAGCGGGCTGATGGGCAGACGGACAACAATTCAATACAAGTGAATTAATATTTGAGGCGCAGACAAGTTAAAGATACACAAATCGTACAGAGACAATCATCGCACTTATCATCAGCATTATTAAACATCATCAGTTAAATGCAATTAAGCGCAATTATGCACAATCTGAGTACTTATACATGTTGAATTATGACGGAAGTTGTGAGCTTACAAATAAATGCCCGAGGCCTTAACTGCGATTATCTAATCGAACGCTCAGGTAATGGACAATGCGCATATGCATATTGAATAATGTATACCCACCCATATTATTGATGATTACTGTGGCGCCTTAGATAAGCATTTAAATTAATCCAACACCCATTGTGCATAAGAACCGCTTGGGAATTCAAAACTTACTAGAAATCAATAGTAATCAATCCTTGATTTTTCTAAAGTATACAAAAATAGCTTGCCAGCTATAGAAATGATTGTATATATGAATCAAAATCACTGCAGCACTTACTTCAGTATTTACAGAAACCACTTTTGTTGACCTTTCAAATAATATTCTTTTGTGTACACTTATTGACTGATCTTCAGTCTGGTTCGAGAACAAAGTTTGCTAATAACAAGCGTAATGCCATCATTAATATGAAATCGATACTATTGACACATTTTAGCATCATAACTTAAATGAAGTCAAAATGATATAAAGTAGGCAAACATAATATATTAATCAGGTATTCAAAAACCGTTTTCAACTTCTTTAAATTTATATTATCCTAAGATGTAGCCAGGAAATGCTTAAGCATGTCAAATTTATAGTCTGAGCTCGCTAAATTTATTAAAATTTCGTCAATCAGCAGTTAAGTGAGTACGTTAAACGATTTGCACAAGTAAACCATTCGACAGTCACTAAATCAAACGCAAACTTTGATTAGCCGCTTGGCCTGAATCGCGAGTGGCTATCTCGATTTGCAATTAGCATATTCTGGCCACCAAGTTTAGTCTAATGAATTGACACTAATATGTCGAATATGGTTGCCATCAAAATCAAATCAAAAACTTGCTGCTGCCCATGTCGACTAATCATTCATTGCTAACAGTAAAGAAACAATTCAAGTGACGCCCACAAATTAGGCAGCGACAGGTGTCGCAAAAGTTCCCATATGCATATATCGCTATATATCTCTATGGATCGCTATTGATCTTTTATGGGGACATAAATTGAAACGTGCTCGTTTTATAGTCTGTCCAACCGGCAACAAACAACGCACAGCTCGTGGCACTCAAATAACGTTCAATGGACTTATCCCCTAATATTTGGATCGTATAGAAACAATTTGTATAAATTTGGTAGTCGCATTTGTATGCTCTGTCAGCAACAACTAGGAATGGGAATCGCGTGAAGCTGGAACTGAAGCTTGGTAACTGTTCGTATTCCCGGTCATTCCCTCAAATTAATATTTATGTTTCTTTATTGACAATGTTTTGTATAAACTTGTTCTTGCTCGTTTTGTTTTTAAACGTGTTAGAAAGGCTTGGTTCGCACAAACGAAATGGCAAGAGAAGTAGAAATAGAATAAATACACTCAGCGAACAAATTAACAATTCTTCTCACAACGCAGTCAAGGTACAAATTTCTACAAGTCAAAGCCAACAAAAATTATCATTTCATACAGGTTATTTCACAAATTGTAGCTATAAGATCGTCTTCAGATATGGCAATTAAGGTATTTTTTTGTTAAGAACGTAAATACATAGGCAGCTATAAGCTCTTCTTTAATTATAGAAGAAATTAATTTAAACAAATATAAATGTTTCCATATATTCTAAATATATTTCCCCTTTTTTTGGTAAGTAAATTTTCTTTAATCCAAATATTTGTTGTCCTTTTTAAGGATTGACTTATGTCAAGTAAGAAATTGTCAACTAGAACTTGTGCTGCCTTTCTCTTAGTGCATATAAACAAATATATATATATAGTATATTTAAAAGTTAAGTTAACTAACTTAGCACACACGCTAAGCTGGGTTGACTGATTCTCAGATTCTCGGATTCTCGTCTCTGGCTCTGGCTCTGGAGTCTGTCTGTCTGGTCAACGCTATTCATTCGGACAGAAACGTTCAATAAAGACGGCCACGCGAATTGGCCAGGTTCTCATTGAAAGCGTTAGGTTGAGGCGATTGCTATTACCAAACGGTTCACAGATCAATGCGATTTGGCAAAACACACCCTATAAATATTAATATTTCAATTTGTCGTCGTCTCAATTTCGGTTCTTATTGTATACTTATATAGTATACTGTATATTCGCATAATAATTTAATTCAATTGAAACGCGTCGAAATGTCAGCGTTTGTCAACTCAACTGCCTGCGTGGCGATAATTCAGTTGTTCCTGCTCCACTTGGCCGCTAGCAAAGAGTACAGCTGGTGTGATCCCGATCTCTGTGGCGAGGGCATCAAGCACATTGCCTGTCGCAACACTGGCGTAAGGATAATTTGTTAAGCACAATAGGATTTCAGTTTGCTCATTTGTGCCTTCTGCTGCTGCAGCATTTCCACAGACGCTGCCAGCCCGACTCCTTCGAGGTGGATATTTCACGGCACAAGGCGACCTTTGTGCATGGCCATAATAAGCGACGTAACTTCATAGCGCTGGGCAAACTGCCTGGCTATTATCCCGCTGCACGCATGACGACCATGGTGAGAATCAGCTGGACTCAGATCACGTGCCAACAGTCCATGACATTTATCCGTTTGACTTTCGTCATCTAGGTCTGGGATGATGAACTGCAGTACTTATCCTCGCTGAATGTGCGCACTTGCATCTTGGATCATGATGACTGCCATAATACGTATAGCTATGCCAATTCCGGGCAGAATTTGTGCGCCATTTGGCGGGATCGCAATCCGCATGTCAATGTGACCAGTCTCATTGAGGAGTCCTTGGGACTGTGGTTCAACGAGTATCCCTTAATCGACAGCAGCTACATTGACAGATTTCGAGTGACGAAATATTTGTAAGTGTTCTTACTTAGTTCTTCACAAAACCGAATGTCTATTAACCATATATTATTGTATACTAGTGAGGACTATGGTCACTTTGCGGAGATGACAGTGGATCGCAACTCGCGCATTGGCTGCTCCATAATGCGCTTCACACGTCCCGACTATCCCTATGTGTACATCTATAATGTAGTCTGTAATTATGCGTCCATCTACGCATTGGATGCGCCCGTCTATGAGGTTGGAAGACCAACATCACGCTGTAAGACCGGCAAGAATCCATTCTATCCGGGTCTGTGCTCAACGCGTGAGCAATATAGTCCAAACTACTAAGCCAGGTCAGGTATAGAACTTAGAAAAGAAAAAACACTGTCTGTATTGTAATTTACATAGGATTGTAGTTAGTTGTAGTTGTAGTGTTTTTTGTTTACCAATAAATAAACACATCACGATATTATCCATAAATTTATTGGCATAAGACACCCACTCGACAAGTTTTGGGCTCCAACATCAGCGGCTGTCATTTTATTTAATAATATTTATAATTAGTTAATGATTTGTTGTAAAACAGCCAGCCGGCTAGTTAAAGACACACGAAACAGTCGGTGAGTATTTAAATTTTGTTTTAACGAGCTTAACCAAATAATGCCAAAATTAATGAGCGATGCCTAGGTATATCTACATAAAAAAAAACGAGTGCTCAACTACAATATACCCGAACCAGGCCACAAGATCTTGAAATCGCAACAAAAAGTTGTTCTCTCTTTTAGAAATGTTCCCGTTTGAAGTCGTCATTTATTTAGCGGCAGTATATACCCTGGTATTTTTTAAGTACCGGGTATTTAACATAAGTTTTGGGTCCAGGTTGGACAGGTTAACATTTGATAGCACAGCACTTTCGTTTGTTGTTCCCAGCACAACAATGTGCCGAAAGCTAATAAACCTCTTGTTCAAATATGCAAATATTATTTTTATTCGCTTTGATGCTTTTATTTGGGCCTGCAAAACAGCTGCTGATCTCTTGAGATCGACAAAGAAAAACTCGTATTGGGAATCTTAAGCAGTTCATGCTTGTCGGATGCACAAACACACACAACCCTAGGCAATATGGCTTAAAATGTCACTGAACCAAAGTGGCAAACAACACCCACATTGGGTCAGCTCGGTTAAATGTAAGATCTGCTTTGAACTCCATTCAACTTTTGTTTGCATCAAGTTAATAGGTTAATTTTCCCAGAAGACACACGTTAGTTGAATGTACGAGATAACTCTGTATGTATGAAGTATATAGTGTAGTAGTAAACGTGCAGTTTACATGCTTTAAGACACTATGCTGATCCTAAAACTTGAACTTACTTGTCTACCACTTATTCATATAGGAATGGGAGTAGTAATAAGGTTTTTAACCTACACTTTCCGCTGTTTGCCGCCAGTTTGTGTTTTGCAAACGCGCTGTTTGGACGTTTCATCCTGTTAACATAGTGCTGCATCCAGAGATAATATTACACAGTTCACAGTCTGTTTAATTGTATCACCGTTAGCTAAATCGTTCATTTATCGTTTGAGGCGTTGCCAACTATTTTACAAATATCCTCGCGGGGAATTATTAGGTCCCACAATTTATCGTCGGAGCGCCAAATACGATTCCCGTCCGTGTCTATCGATCTCACAGCTGCAAATTGGACAACATATTCAGTTACATTGTTTTAAGATGAAAGTCTGCAAATGTATATTTACTAAAAATAATGTAATCACATCACATTTATTTAAATGAGATAACAATAAAGGATCAACAAACCGTAAACATACCAATTTGCACGTCCATTGCAAGCGCAGGTTGCGGTTAGTGGAAATCACTGCTGCTGTTGTGACGTCCCTTCTCACATTTTGGCCGCTAATGTGTTTGCAATTAATTAATAAAATAAAAGGCAGCGTGACCTGCCTTAACCGAAGCACCGGCAACAGCCACAACAACCCACCTCCCGCCTTGTTACATATGGGCGCGCAAAAATATCCAAAAATAAAATCCGATTGCCGATCGTATGCATATAAATTTGCGCTGCTCGCGGACAGAATTTACATTTGAATTACATTGACTGCAGCAGCGAGAACATGTCGACTAAGACGCATTTTCCATGCATTTACATGCTACTTACAATAGCAATACTAACCGCTTTGGCCAGGGCGGATAAGCAGTCCTGGTGCGATGCCAAGCTGTGTGCAGCAGGCACCACGCATGTGGCATGCAACAACACAGGCGTAAGTTTTCAGTTGACTCGGCTGCAACAGCAATCACTATAACTATGTGTAATATCTGCAGAAATTCCACGAGAGTTGTGCGTCAGATGCAGTTATGATCAATTTGCAACCGCATCGCGACTTCATCCTGGCCGAGCACAATAAGCGTCGCAATTTCATAGCCGCTGGACATCTGCCCGGCTACTATCCGGCAGCGCGCATGGCCACCATGGTGTGGGATGAGGAGCTGGCATATCTGGCCACGCTGAACTTGAAGACATGCGATCTGGAGCACGACGATTGCAATAATTCGTATCGCTTCCGCAATGTCGGCCAGAATCTGTGTGGTGTCGATCGGCTGCGGAGTATGCCACTGAATGTGCGGGGCATTGTCGAGAATTCAATGGGTCTGTGGTTCGGCGAGTATCCACTCATCGACAGCAGCTACATAACCCAGTTTCGTGTGGCCAGGCATCTGTAAGTTGATCCACTTTCTTATTCCTTAACTGTTATTTTGAATTCTCGCTTTTTTTAGGGATAAATATGGTCACTTCGCGGAAACTGTGGTGGATCGCAATACGCACGTCGGCTGTGCCATGATGCGTTTTACCAATCCTCAATATCCATTCCTATACATCTACAATATGGCCTGCAACTATGCCAGCACCTATGCGGTGGGTGTGCATGTCTATAAGGTGGGGGAACCTGCCTCCGAGTGTGCAACGGGCGCGAATCCCAAGTACTCGGCACTGTGCTCACTCAAGGAGCAATATAATCCCAATTACAATGAATATTAAATACACTGATGACCAACGATATAAATAATTTGTGATTTGCGTTGCTTTCTTCCGGTTGATCTTCAATTCTCCTCATTTTTCATTTCTCCAGTTTTAAGTTGTTTATGCATGTTTCCGCTCGTGTGATGAAGTTGTTAATTTAGCTGCATGTTAATGAATAATCCCATATTTAATATTTAAGTATCATTTAAGCCGCTCGCGACAGAAGTTGTGAAAAATTCGCACTCGCATAGTGGTGCAAGATAGCATGTGCAATTGATGAAATTCTGTGTTCCAAACAGGCTCGATATCAAACACAAGTAGGCTGAAATTGATACGGCTTTAAATCAGCAACAATTAACTTTTACGATGTTTGTTCACAAGTTAATTAAACGTTTCAGTGCGCATCATTGATTTATGCACGAATAATACAATAAACACATTTTCGAATGTACTAAAAGTTAACTGAAATGGTGAAAATTTCATGTCTTTAAAATATTTGATAAGCGTATCTTTATTTTTATTAATATATTCCTGTTATAGTAATTCCAAAAATGTTGCTGGCACCTCAATTCCATTAGAACATACCGGCCAACCAGTCGAAGTGGAGTCAGTAATCCCTTGGACCCCTTGACGTCCACATTCCGCACAGAATTGTCGTCAATTGCTGAACCTGAAGCTGGTTAAACTGAGCACAACAACAATGATTTGGATTGCGAGCCATATGCAACGACTGACAGCCGATCACAGCCCACACGCTTTCTGGCACAGACTCAGCGTCTCTCTGTCTGCCTAAAACTGGCTGCAGTTTGGTCCGGAATAGTGCCTTTGCACATCCAGCATTTGTCTTGCTACACAATGAGTTCATCTAGAGTACACATATACATGAGAGTGCCATATCAGATATGTTCCCAGAAATGCGTTTTAAACACTTAAAACACCCATAACTTTGTCAAAATGGATTCGGTTTTTGATCCCGAGGTTGTTTTGACCACGGTTTGGGCTCTATAATAATTGCGAATATAAATTTAAAGCATATTCGATTTCTATGAAACACAAGCCAAAATAAGTCGTAGATAGTCCTCAGAAATGTGTTGAAAAATACCTAAAACTCCCATAACGTTGTCAAAACTCATCTAATTTTCGATCCCGAGGTAGTTTGGATCATATGTATGTAATAAGTATTTTGCATTTATATTTTGAAGCGCTTTCCAGTGATATCAAAGCATCCGTAAAAGTAAAATAGGTCATCAAACACAAACGAGTGCAGACCGGCTAACCTTATCGTATGACAGCTATATCTAAATGTTAACTATACACATCAAATTGGAATGTTTTATCTGCATGATGAAATTGAGCTTAGCCCACCCAGAGTGGAGTGAGTGAGCCCTGTTGGACTCGTGCTTGTCGGCGTTTCTCACTCAATTGTGGCCAATTTACGAGGCATTGTTGAGCCTGTGGCTGTGGCTGTGGCTGACTTGTTAAACTATGCACAACTGGAGCAGAGTCCATATAACTTACCGCTGCATGTGTGGGTCTTGGATGGCGAGGCACAACACACAGGCCACAGGCTGACAAGGCATCACAGCCCACACAGTCGCAGCGTCTGGCTGTCTGATGGAGCTGCAACTGCTGCAACTGCAGCTGCTGCCTGGAACAATGCGTGTGTAAGCGTGCAGCTTTATCTGTGACTTTTATCGTGTTTTATCTGCAGCTATGCATCATAAACGAGTCCACACATGCACAGAGACACGCCCACATTACCACATCCTAGGCCAATTGCAGTTCTATTGCCATCACAGTAAACACTGCTCACTGACAGTTTTCACATGTATTCAACTACAACAATAAAAGACTTTTTTAAGCAGATAGTGCTACATACTACCACCAAATGCCCAGATCGCTGAACAGCTCCTCAGTGGTTGGCAACTCAAAGTCCTCATTGACCCACTCGGAGCGTTTGCCCTGCTTTTGCTGCTTCTGTTGCTCATCATCGTCGGCTGCCGCCGCTGCCGGGCCATAATCCTTGCGATAGCCCATATCGCGCAAATCCTCCTCATCGTATTCCTCCTCCTCATCCTCCACAGCCTCGAGTGAGCTGCTCAAAGTGGGCCTAGCTGCGCGCGCCACCGGTGCCACAGGTGGCATTGTCTCGCCCAGTATGCGTTTCATGCTGCCAATCTCATCCAGCTTCTGAGGCACTTGAGGCTGCTCTGTCTGCTTAGGCGTCTGCTCATCCGTTGACGAGGAGGCCAAGCGCACGATGCGATCAAAGAGTGTGGCAAAGTGACGTCTGAAGCGACCGTAGTCGAAACTGTCCTTGCCGCTGTTCCCATCCAGCAGACCATGTGTCGATGTCGACTTGGAGCGCATCAGCGGTCCAAAATGATGCAGCATATCAATGCCAGGCGCCATCGATTCCTCCCAGCTCTAATATGCATACAAGCGTTTCAGTTTATTCACTTTTCTTAGACATAGTACGTCATGCGAGTACCCACCAATTCAGTCCAGTCTTCAACAGGCACGCTCAGCACGGAGCTGACAACATTCACGACACGCTCCTCCAGGTTCAATGCGTGAATTATCCATTTGGCTAACGATACGGCGCAGTTGAGGTCGCTGCGCTGCCTGAACACGACGCCGACACGAGACAGCAAAAATAAACAACATCAAATTGGTCAATAATATTGACTCACACTTAGTCACAGTGGCTCACAGAAAAATGCAGCCGCTTGGACCGCAGCGATAAGATACTAGGGGCTATAATACAAATTTCACATGGAATTCAGCTACTGTTGCAATTCAGCTGTGAGCCACTGTACGCACACTGTGTGGGTGGATAATTACTGTCCTGAAAAAAAAACACTTACCTCTGCTCTTCGCGTCGTATTTCGACCAGTTTATCGCCTTCCAGTATCAGGTGGTCGTAGTTTGCCTCAATTTGCATGGTGAGTGTCTCTTTCGGCTCGCTCTCCGACTGCTCCTGCAGTTGGCGTTGTAGTGTTTTGAACTGTTGCCATAGCGCCTCCAGTTGCTCCTGCAATGTCACAACAATAAGCACAGGACACCCTACCCCAAGCCACCCTACCCCACACACACACCGTTTGCTGGCGTATATTCTGCTGCGTCTCGTGGTGGACATCGGCGCGATGAAGAATGGGCTGGATGGGTATGAAGGGAGCGGCCATGATGCGCTCCACACAGCGATTGAGTACACCACGCTTGGGCTTCTTCTTGTGCATTTTGAGCAGACCCGCATCGCTGTCCAGTCGCAACGTCGTCTCCACAATGCGCTCCAGTATCATGGCAAACGTTTCCACATAGTCCGATTGAATTCTGTTTATGATGCAAATGTATAGCTACAGTAAAACTCCAGCTAAGTGAACCGCTGAGTCGTACCTTAAGCGGTTCGAATTCTTGGCAGCCACCACAGTAATGATCTCCGTTAGCTTCTCCAGGCCGGGACACAGCAGCTGCAGGCCCAAAGCCTGCCCCTCGCTCGCCGTCTCCTCCAGGTACTCAGCGAAGAAGGTGGCCAGCTTGGGCGGCACATGTTTGCTGGTGATGGTGTATGTCAGCTTAATGCCCGCCGCCTTCTGGGGTTGACAGCTGCGATAGAACATGGACAGCGGCAGATGGGCGCTCTGTTGGACAACACGTGGTATACCCTGGTGAAGACAGAGATTCCGAAAACTATACTCGCAACTAGAATATTTATGGATTGACTTTAATCAAAGTATTATATTGAACCCGCTCAGTTTTAGTCAATCCTATCAGTTTATTTTCAGCTTGATGGAAAGCGGACTCATCTTAAGAAAATTCGAGATGGTATTGAAAATATTGAACCTTACACCGCAGGGTCACAATTTAAAGAATTTGTAACTCACCCGTGGGCTGACAAAGGAGGCAAAGACCTCAACGCGAGTGCTGTGCACATGCAGCAGTTCGGCCATGTAAAAGTCCAGTGGCCACTCCCTGGTGCTGCCCGCTGCCACATCCACCAGACTGAGCGTCTCCTGGCTGCAGCGTACACCATTTGGGGCTTGTATGGCCAGCTGCAGTTCCGCCAGCTCCGCCTTGACCTTGAGCCTTAGCAGGCCCTTAGCCGAGGGCAGCTCCTTGACGGCCACATCGGCGGGCACATCCAGCAGCAGCGTGTCCAGATCATCGAAGACCACCTGCTGTATGCTGAAACTCAAACGCACTTGATCCGCTGCCTGCTGATTGAGCGCATCCATGTCGCGTATATCCACCGACTCCTTGATCTCATCCTCTAGTTGCTGCAGCTGCTTGTGCGCCTGGGCAAAGCTCAGCTCCTCAACGTTGAGTGGCTGCACCTGAAACTGATATGGCTGGGCGCCCAAATAGCCCACAGTCAACTGACCGGTGGCAGTCAGCGTCACCAGGCTGCCGGCCAGACTCTGGACATTGGCGCGCTGGATGGCAACGGGCGACGGCTGCTGCCACTGAGCTGCCCAGATGATGTTCGCCTCCTCGTAGATGTGCAGCTTGGCGGCATCCGAAACTATGGCCGTTATGAGACGTGCACCCGGCTCTAATAGGATGCAATTTCAATAAACAAATAATAATAATGAATAGTCTTTTGCTAACCCCAGTAATAGCCGACCACAAAGCTATAGAAACACTTGGGCGCATAGTCCAGCTTGAGTATGAAGTTGAACTTGCCATTGTCATCCAGGCAGATGAAATTGCGCTCACCCAGAATCATAATATAGGAGCAGCTCCTGCGGTATTAATGGTCAACTGTAAACCTTAAACAGTCTAAGACGCTGTAACACTCACTCTTTCAGCTGCACCACGCGCATATCGAGGATGCCCTCGCCAATGCACTGCGACCAGATGGGCTGGTAGCTGCTCTTGCTGACCAGGGAGTGGGACAAATCCTGATACGTATAGCACTGCAGGTGCCAGCTGGCGTTCAGGCGAAAGAAGCTATCGGTGCGCTCGCAGTAGACGACAGGAGCGGGCAGGCAGCGCTGTCCGGGAAAGCGACACTCATAGCAGATGCCATCCTGCTCGTAGAAAGTCAATGTGCCATCCAGGTGCACCACACAGAAGAACTCACGGCCCTTCACCTGACCAAAGTGGCCCTGGCACATTGAGAAGGCGACACGCTGGAACTTGTGCTCCGCCTGCAGCTGCAGCTTCAGCTGGGCACCATACTCGGCTAGGCCACTTAGTGCCTGGACATTGTAGATGGCAATGGCATTGGGCAGCAGCACGCCCAACTGATTGGCATTCTCGTTGCGCACATTGCTGCAATTTATCGGGGAGGGTTAATCCTCAAGAGATCTGGGACGGCAGCTGCTGCTGGATTTACCCGCTAAACTTGCCCGCATGCAGACTTATGATGGGCGCCGATAGCTGCATCTCTAGCAGCAGATCTGTGGCCTCAAATGCATTGCCATGCGGATAGTAAATGCTCAGCTGGCCGGACTGTGAGCCCACTATGATGTAATCCTTCTCCTGCGCCTCGAGCCCAAAGCGTGCACACAACAAGCTGGCCACATCGTAGTCGCCAACGGTATCGCCACATTGTGCTGACCACCAGCTGCACACGTTGAACAAGGACATGCTGCGAACGGCGACTGCCTGGATGAAAACCTATTGGATACTTGTTGTGTATATTATGTAGTTGCCATGGCAATTTGGCAGGTCACAATGAACTCTACTCTTGTTCCCTTATAAGGGTTGGATAGTAGCTCTCGGAAAATGATTGCTTTCATTTATAAATGAAGTATTTGCATATTTTCTTTTCAGGATATATATATATATGATTTTAATTACATTTTATCTTAAAGCATAACCTATGCAGTAGACTATTGAAACTGAATCCGGATATCATCCTTTGGGTTAATTAAACGCTGGGAACGGCTTTTATCCTGGTTAAACAATCATATAGCATTGTCTCAAACGGTCGGCCCCGTTTTGGGCCTTGTTTATCCACACTAAGTATTTCTATTCCCTAGGTTGGCTGCACCAGATGATTACTTACTTTACTGAGAAGTAACTAATTACAAAAGTTAATAGTTTTCCACATACATCATAATACAAACAATGTTTATAATTATAATACTTTTTCTTTTTAATATACTATATCATGTTATATAGGTGTATTTATGTATCTTAAAAGATTATAGTTACAGTTATATGTATAGATTAATTATGTTCTATATCTATAAGCTAGAGCAAAGCTTTACAAATTTACAAATTTGCATTTGAAAGTGCTTGGCTATATAATAACTAATACGGTTTAAAACTAATTTATATAATTACAATTATTAACAGCCTTAAGCTGCGCATGTGTGTGCTGTATGTGTGTGTGTGCCACGCCCTTCACACAACATCATCATTGAAAATTCCGCTCAGGATGCTGCAGCAGGCAAGAGAAGGAGCCGCTCATGGCTGTAAAACCAATCGAAACAAAAGGATTTTAAGTACAATTTATGCAGTGATTGATAAGCTGGCTGACTGATTGATTGGTTGATTGGTCGATTGATTGAATTGAATTGACTGACTGATAGACGGGACATTTTGAGCAATGAGAAATGAGAGGCTTCAATAATTTTGTTGTCACAGATTTGGATCGAAATTGTTGGCTTCTAAAACATGACCCGCTGTAATTGTAGCGACGATGCATTTGGTTGTGGTTCTTGTTCTTGTGGTGCTTGTAATTGTGCATTCTGTGGTATTTGTTGTTGTTGTGGTGGTGGTGCTTGAGGTGTGAATGTTGGTATTGGTGGTGATGCAGCGCCGATTACGCGACCTTGCGCCGACTCTTGTGCGATGATTCGCTAAATGTTATTCTTTCTCGCTTCTGATCATGATCTTTTTCTTCACCAGCGTGCGTACCTGTTGCGTCGTCGGTTGCTGCTGTTGCACGCCTCCAACCTGCTGCTGCTGCTGCTGTTGCTGCTGCTGCTGCTGCAGACTGGCAATAGTTGGCAGCGTTGCTGTGGTTTGCGTTATGGTCATTACTTCAGCCGGTCCCGCTGTGGGTCCAGCAATATTTGTGTGTTGCTGCTGCTGCTGCTGCTGTTGTTGTTGTTGTTGCTGCTGCTGCTGCTGCTGTTGCTGCACCACAGCCAGCAAGTTGCCACCGCCTGTTGTCTGCAGTCGCACGGGGCTAGCATTCTGCCGCTGATTATGCTGCAACGCCGCAATTAACGTCTGCTGCGTTGTCTGACCACCTCCAGAAGCGGCAACCTTCAGGGCGCTAGCTATGTTTTGACCTGTCCTCAGATTGCCAGCTTGAGCCAAAGCTTGCGCCGAAGCAGCCGAAACCACCTGTCAAACATTTAAGAATGTTAGATCGAACATTTAAATTGATATTAAGTCACTTACTTGTATGGTCTGACGCTGTGTAGCCTGTGAGGCCACCGAAACGGGTATGACACGCCCCACACTCGTCTTGCCCAGGACGAGACCTGCTGGCTGACCGCTGCGGACGACCTGCTGCAACTGCTGCACTGTCACCGATTTGGTATTTTGTATGTGCAACAGTTGCGCCTGCAAACTCCCGCCCCCAGCTGCCTTCTGTTGTTGTTGCTGCTGCTGCTGCTGTTGTGCTGCCGTCGTGAGGGTGACACCGCCTTGGGTCTGCTGCTGCTGTTGCCCTGTCGTTGTGGTCACAATGTTGGTGGCTGTCGGCTGCCCCGAGGCGCTTACCAGCTGTGTCATGCGACTGATTTTTCGTGCCATGCCCAGCTGTTGTTGCATGTGCAGGTGTCGCATTTGATTTGGCATCGTTACCTTAATCTGACTGCCCGGCTTGAGTTGTGGCAGCGTCATATTGACGCTACCCGCCTGCACAGTGGGTGGACCCGTTGCAGAAACTGTGACGCCACCGGCGCTGACGCTGCTGCCACTGGCCGCTGCCGCCGTGGAGGCCTTAACCAGCGAGGCGATCTGCTGTTGGGTCACCTGCTGTGTCTGCTGCTGCTGCGCAACACCTGCCACTGGCAACTGCTGATGCTGCTGCTGTTGTTGCTGCTGCTGCTGTGTGACTACACTGCTGCCGCTGGTGGTGGTGGTGAACAGCGGCCCGGTTGCCTGTTGCGCCTTTTGGGCCGCCAATATATTATGCCGCTTGACAAGTAGCATATCGTTGGGGCCTGTTGCCACAGTTCCACCACTGCCATCGGTGGTGAGCACCTGACGCTGCAGTCCCTGCTTGCCAGCGGCCATATGCTTGATTAACTGCGTCCGCGCCGGTCCGTGCATCTGCCCCGAGCTAACCACATTGCCTGCCTGCACAGTGGTGGCGCCCGGCATGCCAGAGACAGCCACTTTCTGGCTGGTCACATGCGTGGGCGTCTGCATCAGATTGCTCGTTTGGATAATAGTGCCAGTGGCTAAGGCGCCACCAGTCGTCTGCACCACAGTCGAATTTACGCCACCCGGTGCCCCCTGCGGCGGTGCCTGCAAAACTTTCAGATTGCGCTGACGATAGATTTGAAAGTGAGCCGCCGGCTGCTGAGTGCCGGGCAACACCGTTTTGCCACTCTGCTGCAGTGCGCTGACGGGAATGCCCTTAGTGGTGACCAACTGGGTGGTTTGCGTCGTCGACGAACCAGAAACTGCAGCCAGACGCAAATGCGTTTGGAATTGTGCGGATGTGACACTCTGGCCGAGGCTCGGCATGGACACGATCGACTGACCGCCGGCAGTGGTGCGCTGCTGCAGCACATCGTGCAACGTCGTATTGCCTGCCGCAGCAGCTGCGGCCGCCGCTGCAACAGATGAAACAATACGCTGACCACGCAACATGGTCACTGTGCCCGGCGCAGTCTGTTGTTGTTGCTGTTGTTGTTGGCCACTGGCCGTGGTTGTTAACGGTCCAACGGACACGACCTGTGGCAGCGTTTGGGTCTGCACAATGCTGCCTAACTGCGGCGGTGTATTTACTGGCAAAGTTGTCTGCGACGATATGGAAACGATTTGAGCTGTTGCATTTGTATTCAAATTGCTGTGCGACGCAATCGGCAGCGATTGCACCGGCGTGGTCAGCACAACACTGACACTGGACTGGCTTCCGGGCGGCGCTGCCTGCAGCTGCACACTGCCGCCCGCATTGGCCGAGGATTGCTGTGCCAGCTGCTGCAGTTGACCGGCCGTTAGATTGGCCGTGGTGCCCACTATGGTCTTGACCAGCTGTTGCGTTGTCGTCTGTGTGCGCAGCTGTTGCTGTGGCTGATGCAGCAATATGGCTGTCTGTTGAGTGGGCGCCACCACATTGGCGCTGGTCAAATGTTGTATTTGCAGCTGTTGCAGTTGGCCCGTGTTGCCAGCTGGTACAGCAACTGTTGTTGATGTTGTTGTCGGCAGCAGTTCAACCGATTGCTGTACGGCGGCAACTGTTGGCAGCTGCTGCTGCTGTAACTGTTGTTGCTGTTGCACCTGCTGCTGTTGCTGCATTTGTTGCTGCTGCTGAACTGGTTGCTGCTGTTGCTGAACTGATTGCTGCAGCTGAACTGGCTGTTGTTGTTGCTGCTGTTGCTGCTGATGTTGTTGTTGTTGTTGCATTGGCGCCATTTGGCTGCGCTGCTTTTCGCGCATTTTATTAGCCTTTATAACGGCTATATTCATGGGCGACACGGGCTGATCATAGTTGGTAATGCCAAACTCCTGCAGCACCTCCATATGCTTGGGATTCATCAGGCTGGGCGCACTGAACTGACGCTTTGGAGGCGGCGCCTTTTTCAGATACGCCGTCTTGATGGTATCGAAACGCTGTCGCATCACCTTATAGAAGGAAGCATTGTTATCGCTGGCATAGAGCTGTGTGGTGCGCAAATAACGCAACGGACTCTTCATGTACTCCGTGCGCAACGTAGGCTTCAATTTCTTCTGCTTCTTGGGACTCTCGACCACTTTGCCCTCCTCGCGCGTCTGGATGTGCGTCTCGTAGCGCCAGCGACATTGCCGCACAGAGCGATACGTTTTCGAGCAGAAGTTAACCAGCTCCGACACCAGATCCCAATTGGGCGTCTGCCCCGGCGAGAGGAGCATAAGACTGCACGGCAGCCCCTGCAAATTGATCAGGACATGGAGTATGGCCATGTCCTCGAACACACACCACTCGCTCATTGCCTCTGGCTCAGCCATTGGCTTTGGCGGCAACTGTGGCTTCAGGCCCGGTATCATCGAATTGGGCTTAAAGTTGCCGCGGAAACGCTGATTCTTCAGTTCGCGCCGCAGTCGCGACAACTGCGCGGTTGGTCGATCGAACAGTGAGCGCGGCGGCACATAGTTATCCTCGCGTCGCATCTTATTGGGACGCCGACTGCCATCAAAGCCGGCATCGGTGCGCGAACGTTTGAGCTCGCGTCGCACATAGACTGGCGGCAGATCCGTTTCGAGTATGGGCTCCAGATCGTACATGAACGACAGCGAGTGATCAATGTAGATGTCATTGTTATCCTGCGGCGGCGTTGGCGGGCACCACATCTATCATAAATATATACCAATCGATATTACTATCTAGCGAGTACTCGCTGATGTCAACTGATTCACTTACCGGCATCTGTTCCATGCTATTGCGCGATATCCAGACCTGCGAGTGTATGCGTGCGTGTATGTGTGTGTGTGTGTGGGCCGAGCAAAGTTAAAGAAAAGAATAAACGTAGCATTATATTATTTTCGTATCGTATGAAGCAACTCTGTTTTGGTGGTGGTGTTTCTTTTTTAATTTTTTTTTTTTTTGCTTAGTAACTATCTAGCTGTGAACTGTCGTATCGATTGTATCATATCTATATAGATTATGTTTGAATTGGCGTTGTAGCTTTTTTCTTTATTCCCGGAACCATTTCGTGTGGCGCTGAAGAACAATTGGCAAAGTTTATGGAACTTTCTATACACGGAAATCGATGGTAATGGTAAGTGGGAGGGGATGTGGGTTAGGGATGGGAAATATAAAGGGAGGGCCAACACATAAACCAACGAACGAGCTATATATATCATTATTGAAATAAAACTCTTGCAGTCTTTAGTTATCTTTAGCGTCACCAAAACAGAATTCTACATTTGTTAACACAGAAAATAATATGATTGAATTTTTGATTTCCGCTTATTCTTTTCCAACTTTGTGCAATTGTCTTCTATTGGGAAATTGTATTTTAATACACACGCACGAAATTTTTCCGTATAAATAAAAACCACAACGTCTTAGTTTCTGTTATATATCTTTTTTGAAAGCATATCGAATCGATTCTTGTGTTTTATTTGTTAGTCAATCTATATGCTTAGAGTCTTTAGATTGTTTATGTTAATGCTAATCTTGTTTTAGTTTTTTTTTTTTTTTGAGAATACAAAATAAATGATTGAATGCAAAAATATTAACATTTACCATACAGTTAAAAGATACCTAAAGCGAGAGACTTATAAACTAAGGCGTAGTTGTCGAAGAGAGTTTCTTTGAAGACTTAGATGGAGAACAGAATTTTTAACAACGAAATTAATGATAATACAAGTGTAGTTTTTTTTCTTCAGTTACTCTGTTTTAAAGGTTTAAAATATATAGTCTATAAATAATATTCTGCTGATATACGTTTTTATGTACGTGTATATATATACAATCTGGGTTCGTGTTTCTTAAATATCTTATGCGTTTCGGGGTCTACAGCAATCACAGTGCCACATAAATGAAATAAATGTTTTCTTTTATCAAAATATCAGTATTGTGAAAGCTTTTTATCGCTTGTTAGTTCTTCTTGGTGGCACTTTAAGCTTATATCATTGGCCATGTTTGGCTGCCCCCCCTCAGCTACCTTATGCCATACACAATTTGTTATCCTAAACTCTCCCCTTCTCCCTTTTCAATTTCCTGTCATTGCGAAGACTTGTATTGATTACGCCACCTAGCTAGCTTAGAAGGAAACTTGTTACAGTCTATTAAATACTCAATACATTATTAGTTAGACAGCAGCTTCACAGACAAACGCACAAATATTTAGGTGTGTGCGTGTTTATGTAGCCGTTTGAATAGTCCACTTTAGACACCCACTAAAAATCACACAGCGCACACAGCTTCAGCAAAGGACGACTCATTTTTAGATATATAGTTAATACTGTGACTTGTACTCTCAGCGCAATTATCACCGGTTGCTGCTGGCTCCGTTCGACGTGGATGCAGCCGATGAGGTGCTGGCATTGTTGGGCAGCAGCGTGGCAGCAGTTGTTCCTGCATTGCTGGAGCGTAGTCGCACACGTGGTGTTTTAGTGATCCAGTTGTTTAGCGTTATTGTTTGACCCGCAAAGGTTTTACTGTGCAGTTTTCTGTTTGCACCACCAGATTGTGGTCGGCGAACTTTAAGCTTTGACTCTTGCGATTGTGGTGTCGATCGCTTAACACTTTTGCCTGCACCACCGCTAGCTTTCTGTGCGCCTATCACAGGACTCATATCCAGAGTCCAGAGATTGATTTTGACAGAGCCGCGCGATCGAGTGCGCGGTGTATGGCCAATGGCATCATCGCTGGCGCCGCCACCACGGCTGCTGCTGCTACGCTGCCTTTGCAGGGCTGGCGTCGATTCCTTGGCATCTGTTTTGTCTTCAACCTTGGACAGCGACAGCGGATCATTGGGATCATCGGTGTCGGACTCTTCGGACACATTGTAATAGGTGGAGCTCGTCATGGTGGTATCTTGCACTTGATCGTGCGCATTCCAGCCATCCAAACTGTTGCCAGCTGTAGCATAGCTCGAACTGGAATGAGTTTCCACATTGACATCGGCCTCCGATTCGGCATTGGCAGCGTCATCGTCATCATCTTCATTATCATCGGCATCGGCATCGGCATCGACATCGTCGACATCATCATCATCGTCATCCTCATTCAGCCTTTCCACGACCATTTCCTCATCATCCTCTGTTTGTGTTGTATCCTCTTGAGCAGACGTTTCCTCTTCCTCCTCGTCTTCATCCACACAAACTGATGCACTATCCGCATCCTCATTGCCTTCATTCACAATGTCATCTTCTTCATCATCATCGTCATCATCATCGCTATCATTCTCATCGCTATCATTCTCATCGCTATCATTCTCATCGCTATCATCGTCATCGCAGTTGCTCTTGGCAAGCTTTAGGGCCATCGGCGCGGATATCGTTGCACGCCGCGCCAACAGTTTACGCCGCGTGGCTGCCGCAGACGTCAAGGAGACGCTCTCCCTGCGTCGTGACTGTGCATTGCTCTTGGCGGGCGTGCTAGTTGTTGCTGCTGCTGCCGTTCTCGCTGGCGTCTTCATCATCTTGCTCATAGCTATATTAGCCGACTGGCGCTTGGGTCGCTCCTCCAATGTGGGCGCAGCGCTGACGCCTCCCGCTGCTATTGCTGTACGCGTTGTCTTTCTAGTGGGCGGCGTTGTTGTGGCTGCGCCTGTCGCTGGCACATTGAATGTGCCCAGCGAATGCAGACGCGTCTGTCGTTTAGCGGACGTTGGCAACGCCGCTAATCTTCTACTGTTACTATTGCTATTGTTGCCACTGCTTCTGGCCGGTGCACTCACATTGAGACAGTTTCGATGCGTGCGCACCGGACTCATCTGCTGCGCAGTTGATCTTTGCTTAGTGTTGCTATCGCTTCTACTTAGTACCCCGGCTGACCCCTTGGCTAGACCGGTCTGCCTGAACCGTTTGTCCCGCTTATTGTGTTTGGTTAACCTAATACCTGGCCCTAAGCCCGGTGCTCGTTTGCTTGGATTGGTATCTAGTTTTGTATTAACCTGATTACTGGCATCCTTGCGACTGTAGGTGAGCAGCTCTTCGGCTTCCGTTTCCTGCTTAAGCAGCTGCTCCTCTTTCTGCATGGCCGCCAGGCGATTCGCCTCCCATGCACGTTTCTGCTGCTCCAGTTCCGCCTCGGCGGCGCGCAGCTGCTCGGCTGTCCAGGCGGCGCCAGTAGCCTCCACAAAGCGCATCGCATACCGTTCAATGGGCGAGAGCTACAAGTGGGCCAATGAAATAATTTGCATTAGAATCATTTATTTTGATATTTACTTATCTTTTGATAATGTCAGACGTTGAGTGATATAATCGAGCGTGGATTGAATCGCTTCGACTATGTCTGAACGTCTGCTTCGTGTTGAAGTTTCTCTGGGCAGCGCACGCTAACTCAAAGGATCACTAGGGAGCTCCTTTAATGCACATAAGTGAAGCAAGCGCTGCCCACACACATACGTAAATAGTTCACAACTCACCTGTTTGACAAGATTTTGCATTTCCAGATCGGCTTTGCTGAGTTCAATTGGCGGCGCAGTTGCGCCGTCCGCATTAGTATCATCAGCAATGGGTATATTCTCGTCGAACTCGGCCAGATCGGCAGCAGCCTCAGCCTTCGCTGTTTTGGTGGCCTGAACATCCTGCTCGTCCTCGGCGGCGGCGAGAGCATGCTCAAAGGCGCGCAGCGATTGCTTCTCTGTTTCGATGACTGGTTCCACTTCAGCAGCGACAATCTTGTCTTTCTCATCGTGCTTATCTTGGCTGTCGTCTTGCTCCTGTGCTGTGTCCATGGTGAACAGATCCTTGATGGTGGAGCTCTTGAAGAATGTGGTAGTAAAGTTGCCACCTTCGATGGCCATATCGCTGAGCATGCGCTTCTGGTTGGCCTTCTTCAGGATGTTCACCTCGATGGTTTTCTCCGAGACCAAACGATATATATGCACATCTCGCGTTTGACCAATGCGATGACAACGATCCTGCGCCTGCGCATCCATCGTGGGATTCCAGTCCGAGTCGTAGAAGATCACAGTATCGGCGCCGGTCAAATTGACACCAACGCCACCAGAGCGTGTGGATAAAATGAAGACAAAGATGCGTTTGTCACCATTAAAACGTTCCATGAGTATTTGTCGCTGCTCCACACGCGTCGAGCCATCCAACCGCAAATAAATGTGGCCATGATAATTGAGGAATGCCTCCAGCACGTCCAACATTTTTGTCATTTGCGTAAAGATCAGCACACGATGCCCATCGACTTTAAGCTGCCGCAACAGACGATCCAATGTCTGCAGCTTACCGCAATCGTATTGGATGAGACGCGGATCAGGAAACTGTGTTGTCATCGCAGAGATGATGGGATGCAGCAGCGTCAGCTTGGGCAATACCGTACGCGCTATCGTCGTCTCAACTTGCCGTTCATTCTGCCAGTGCGTCGATGACAGATTCTGAACATAGCGACGAATTCGTGGAGCACAAACCGACGGCACATAAATTACAAAATTGGCAAAGATGGGCGCCAATTCCAAGCAGCGCTGCTCGAAGTTCTTCAGCAGGAGATTCAGTGACCAATTGTCGTTGTGCTGTTGCATCGCAACCGAGCAGTTCGCATATCCACGTGTTTGCCATGTGGAATGCTTCAGGGTGCGGGTCGATTGCATGCAACGCTCAATCGTTCGACGGCAGTCGGCGCCATAAATAGGCGTTGCATCGGTGCGACGACGATTGATTACCGCCATGCGTTTGAGCGAGGCCAAACGCTGCTCCTTGCGCATTTGTATGAGCTGCTGCACACGATAAGGATCCTCGACGTCCTCGGGAGTTGAGGATGACTCCTCGTCCTGCGACTTGCCATTGGTTTGCCTTTGTGCCGTCAACTTGACGTGCGTGGCCAGATCTTTGACAATGGGCTCTTTGCTCAACTGATGCAGTTGCGTTGCTGAATTGCCGCTCGTTGTTGTTGTTGTGATTCCCGAAGCAGTGGTGCTTGCTGTCGTTTTGCTTGTTAGCGTAAGACGTGCTCCAGCACCACCGGCATTTGTTGCTGGCGCCAAGTAGAAAAATGGTTTGCCATCCTGCATCGTCTTTGCCACCTTGGCCGGCGTTGGGGCGTTGATGGGCGAACGTGAACTTAGCAACTTGGCGTTGCTGCCCAACATATTTAAGGCACCACCGCTACCGCTGCTGCTGTTACTGTTACTGTTGCTCCCCGTCGCTGTCGTTGTCATTAGGCTACTTATGATAACTGGCTTCAGAGTCATGTTGATGGGATTAATGGTGCCGCTGACACGCTTCAACACATGTCCACTGGGCAGCAGGCTGCGCATGGGTACAATTTTGGTACCCTCCAGCCGCATGGCCGGACTGGCGCCCACACGCACCGCCTGCAGCTTAATCCGCTGCGCCAGCTCTGCGCTGCGCACGCGTATGTGAAAGCGATATTTCCCATTGGGGCAGCGCGGTGGGGGCTGCGGTGCGCTGTCGATCTCCTCAATCAATTTACGCGGCGGCGACAGCAGACGCGACTTGTGCGAGACGTATGCGGTCAGTGTTTGCTCCAGATGCAGTAGCAACATGTTGACAGTCTCCAAATTAATTTGCTGCAAGTGTACAAATTGGCAGGAAGTTAGCTAAATTCCTATATCATAGCTCAAGACTTTTAGCTGAATGTACTTAAAATCAGGCAAATGCCTCGCAACAGCGAACATCCTATAAGAATCGCAACTCTCTCCAAAATAGATTGAGTCGCAATATTCAGTGACAGTTTATCATCATTTTAATAATCCCACTACTCCCTCTCTATACCGCTGTGGCCAGCCACAAACTCACCGTGAACGGATCATACTCCAAGATGTCGCTGACGAGACGTGGCGTATGGAATGTGATGCCCTCCATTTGGAACGGTGATATCGTTGGACGCACCTCAAACATATTCGGATGATTGCACACCTTGCGTAGCTGCATAAGCACATTGATCACGCTCAGCAAATTGCCAGTTTGCAGCGTCTCGCGGGTTCTAAAAAGAATGCAATGTTTTACAAAGGTGTCACCTTTTCGTGGATTAGTTATAAACTCACTTGGAACGGCTCATGAAATCTTCGTACAAATAACGCTGACGATTGGACAGTCGGCACATCACAACATGTTCGTATTTCTTAGGCATTTGCTTCTCCACCTCCTTTTTAAGGCGACGCAACAGAAATGGACGAATGACCTAGGTAAATAAAACAATTATTAATGAATATGAGTTAAGAAGTTAATGTAATGGGGAAACGTAGTTATAAAACGAGTGTAAGGCTCGTATTCAATGCGATCATCTTTAAGGACACGAACACATGGATAAGTCGCAGCCTTAGTTTAATTTAGCAAGCTTACAAATTGTCATCACATGTTATTTCAATGTGACACAGAGTGCGCTTGCAGAAAAGTAATATTTTAGGATCTCAAATAGGCTTGTGCGAGGTGTATATAGAATTAATGCATTAATTGGCATTAAGTCACTTGCAACCGCAGCAATCGATCTAGCACACAGCTACGATTTTCAGGAGCGTTTATAAAGCTATCAAGAAAACGCTTTTAGGTGCTATATTATATAATTACCATATGGTTTGGGAAAAGTTATTATAAACGGAGTGTAAGGCTCGTATTCAATGCGATAAGTTTTGAATACACTAACACATGGATAAGTCGCAGCATTAGTTTACTTTAGCAAACTTACAAATTGTCATCACATGTGATTTCAACGTGACACAGAGTGCGCTTGCAGAAAAGTAATATTTTAGGATCTCAAATAGGCTTGTGCGAGGTGTATATAGAATTAATGCATTAATTGGCATTAAGTCACTTGCAACCGCAGCAATCGATCTAGCACACAGCTACGATTTTCAGGAGCGTTTATAAAGCTATCAAGAAAACGCTTTTAGGTGCTATATTATATAATTACCATATGGTTTGGGAAAAGTTATTATAAACGGAGTGTAAGGCTCGTATTCAATGCGATAAGTTTTGAATACACTAACACATGGATAAGTCGCAGCATTAGTTTACTTTAGCAAACTTACAAATTGTCATCACATGTGATTTCAACGTGACACAGAGTGCGCTTGCAGAAAAATAATATTCTGGTATCTCAAATAGGCTTGTGCGAGGTGTATATAGAATTAATGCATTAATTGGCATCAAGTCACTTGCAACCGCAGCAATTGATCTAGCACACAGCTACGATTTTCAGGCGCGTTTAAAAAGCAATCAAGAAAACGCTTTTAGGTGCTATATCATGTAACCATATCTTAAACTTAGTCTTGAGATGTACTCAGCGTTATGGACTTTCATTGGAAATTCTTAAAGTCACTTGCAACTTCGATATATTCTAGCACACATCTACGATTTTCAAGCGCACTTAACTGGCGTACAAGAAAACGCTTTTAGGTGCCCACCCTTACAAACACGCTGAACATCTATATTTACCTTGTGTAGGCGCGTAATTAACGTTTCGTTGTACTCCATGTTGCCTTCGATCATGCCAGTCATGGGGTTTGAGAACCATTCCTTGAATTCACGATGCGAGGAGAAAACATACGGCATGAGAAAGTGCATCAGGGACCAGAGTTCCATTAGATCGTTCTGCAGCGGTGTGCCAGTTAATAGCAGCCGACTGTTGTGAAAGGGAGAGAGAATACAATAAGTTGAGTTATTCTCTACCAGATCTGAGCATACAAATTTCAATTAAATACAAAACAAACAAGAAATAATCATTAGGAAAACAAAAATGTCTCAAAACAAGGCCACAAGCATTCTAATGGCTGGGTTAGTATGCTCTTATTGTGTTATGCGGCATTATAGCGTATTATAATTTTAGCACCCAAGCGTAGTCGCCAAGCTAGTTTAGCAGTCGCTTGGTTACTGATTTTTGGTGCTCGCGCGCAATGGCAACTACATACAAATTACATGCAAAAAACAATAGAGGCAATTACTGACCGTTCGGTGGAGAAGTTGAGTAGCAGCTGCCAACGCTGTGATTTGAAGTTTTTAATGTTTTGGGCTTCGTCTAGGATGAGATACTTCCATTTCTTTCGCCGAAAACTTTGTTGATCCTGAACGACCAGCTTGTAAGAGGTAATGCAGACGTGAAACGCATTAGGTTTCGTCCAGCCGACGCGCTTCAGCTTGCGTTCCTTTTGTGTCCCATAGTAGGTGAGTATTTTGAAGCCGGGACACCATTTCTTGAACTCCATTTCCCAATTGAGCATCACAGATGATGGCACCACAATTAAATGTGGACCCCAGTTGCCTCTGGCGCAGGCCAAATGCGCCAGCAGCGCAATCGTTTGTATGGTCTTGCCTAAGCCCATCTCATCGGCCAGAATGCCGTTGAGCTTACGCTCATTCATCGTGACCAGCCAGTCGAGTCCAATGTGCTGATACTCGCGTAGCGTATGCTTAAGCAGAAATGGCACAGGTGTCACCACATTCGTTGACGACAGCGTGTTGCCCTTGGGTTGCAGGCTTTCGGCCAATGCGGCAGCATCATTCAACATATCGTCCTTGTTGTCCTTGCCGCCACCAACAGCAGCAGTGCAACTTGCCCCGCCAGTGCCATCGGCATCAGTTAGCAGACTTTTCAGGCCATCCTCCTGCTCCGCTTCCTCCAGGTCGGTATCAGTCTTGATGGTAGAGAGATCTTCATCCTCTTCATCGCTGGCTTCCACATCACTGTCATCAGTTGAATCCTCGATCGCAGTCGAATCATCATCCGAATCCTGCTCCGAGGTCTCCACAGCAATTTTTCGCCTTTTTGCGCTGGGTGGTTCATCAGCTTTGGCAGCTTTGTATTTCTCCAGAAGCTGCTCAACTGACAAATCATTGTCCGCCTCCAGTTCATCGATCTCCTTCTGATGATCAACTTCCTGCTCCGCCTCCTCCTGTTTACTGATAGTATTCTCATCATCATCGCTAGCTTCCTTGGCCTGAAACTCGCTGTCATCGCTGTCGTCCCCATCAGCTCCAGTAACGGAAGCAGCTCCCTTCGAGGAACTCTGCTCCTCAAGCATCAGCTTATCACGATTCTCCAAGTAGCCAGGTGGTAAATCGTTGAGAAAATCATCAAAGTCCATTTGGGATTCCTTGGCCAGCGCTGTGACCTCCTCGTTGACATCAGCTGCCTCCTCCTCGGCCTTGGCAATTGTCTCCTCATCATCCTCCGAGCCAGACTCTGGCCTAAACTCATCTGTGGAAGAAAATTGAAAATTCACAGATTAATTCAAGTTTCTAATAATAAATACAGATGCAATGCGTTTCTTTACGCATCAGACAAATGCCTCGCAAATGCGACCATCCCTTATTAACATCGAAGTGTTCAAAAATAGACCACAACAACGTTTCAGTATGAAAGTCTCATCAGGTGCTTTATTAAGGGGTTCAATTAGGATTTCCGTAATTATATAATAACTACTATGCAATATAATTACGAAACCCTACTAAACCATCAAAAACATAACAAATATGATCGATCAGTTTAACTCACCATCTGATTCGCGCTTGGGTGACGTTAGGCGACTGGAGGTTAAACTTGGCGTTTCGGCCACTGTTTTGTTCATGCCCTCGGCCAGCTGCTGTGAAAACTTCTCCGTCTGATCGACTATAAAGCTGAGATGTTGATCGAGCGCCTGTTTGCGTTTCTCCTCGATTTTTGTTTGATGCTTGTACTCGACCAATTTCTCCACATTCGACCAGAAGCTTTTCACCTCTCGCGCTATAAAGGAGGCGACACGCTTTAGCTGTAGCTCCTGTGCCTTCTCGGCACGCTGGGCCGCATTGGCTTTGTCCTGGAAATACTTTTGCACCATTTTAGCGCATTTCTTGGCCGCGTTCTTCTTCCATTTGCGCTCCTGCGCAAAATCTGCTGCCAGCCAGACCATCTCCTCCAGCAGATAGTCCCAGTGTGCCTTGGGGCGGCTGGGTTCTTGCAGCTTGGGCAAACGCCGCTCAGTCCATAATCCCTCTCGCTGTAGTTCGGATATACGCTGCATTACGTACACCTCCTGTTTGGCCTTAAACGAAAACTCCTGCGCACTGTTTGGCGTGCCAGCGCTCGCCAGCGGACTCAACAGGCTGCCACTGCTGCCGCCAGGTGTGCAGGGTGTCAGGCCACCAACGCTCGCAGCCGCACCGCTCGCGCCACTACCAGTGTACAGCGGCGTCGGCGTTGCTGTCCCAGTTGCCGATGCTGTTGCGCCCGCTGCTCCAGTCGCTGCACCCGTCGCATTCTGCTGTGAGTTTGGGCGACGCAGCGCCGTTGAACCCGTCGAGCTATTGCAGGGCACTAGCGGCGTGCCACCTTGTGGAGAGAAACGGTACGAAAACTTAGTTATGAATTGGGCCAAGGTATTGTGGAAAACTCTTAGCCAACTTGCATGCTGGAAAAGTGCATAATCAAACACACGCTACCATAATTAAGCAACAATATTTAAGTTAAGTAAGGTAAAATGAACGTTCGAATCAATCAATTATAGAACCACATTTGTTGCGAATTAGTATGTGTATTAAATATAGTATGTATTAACATATTCGTAACAAAGTAAGGAAAAAAGTAAAATAGGCAATGAACTATGTCAACTGCATGCAAAACTCTAAGCTCTAAACTTCTGCATATAATACCTAAGAACCCTATAAAGTACTTAAAGGAGTGTAAGGTGCGTATTCAATGTGATCACCTTTAAGGACACGAACACATGGATAAGTAGCAGCCTTAGCTTACTTTTGCAAGTTACAAAATTGTCATCACATGTGGGTTCAACGTGACACAGAGTGCGCTTGCAGAAAAATGATATTTTGGGATCTCTAATAGGATTGTGCGAGGTGTATATAGAATTAATGCATTAATTGGCATCAAGTCACTTGCAACCGCAGCAATTGATCTAGCACACAGCTACGATTTTCAGGCGCGTTTAAAAAGCAATCAAGAAAACGCTTTTAGGTGCTATATTATATAATAACCATATCTTAAACTTAGTCTTGAGATGTACTCAGCGTTATGGACTTTCATTGGAAATTCTTAAAGTCACTTGCAACTTAGATTTATTCTAGCACACATCTACGATTTTCAAGCGCACTTAATTGGCGTACAAGAAAACGCTTTTAGGTGCCAATTGGGAGTGATTTTAAACAAGTCAGAAATGCAGAAAGCAAAGGATACTTCGACATGCCGAATTTTTATATGAATGTTAATAGTGAAATGTGTTTCCGTAATTATTCAATTCAATAATTTTATAAATACTTTATTAAAGGCGAAAACAAAAAAATCAAAGCTATGCATTATTTTGCCAGCTAAACTAAAAACTGTCTTTATACATTCAATTTTATTTATAAATTGAAAAATCAAACTATTTTTAGGCATTTTATCCACATAAAAATAAACAATGAATAGTGAACACCAATTCTAGAAAATGGAAAGGAAAAATCTTTGATACAGTATAATATTTTAGGCACATCGAATGTATAGATATAATAAAAGTCAAATGCACTACGCTTTAAATTGGCGGCAACAAAATGAAGATGATGAAAATGCTTCAATATATAAATCCACACAAAGTATAGAAAAAAAGTGGAAGACTTAAAAATGAAATAAAGATTTTTTTTCTTTGGTTTTTTGTTTTGTTTTTAGTTTGTTGCGAACGATAAGCACCTGGCACCAAAGGTACAGAAGAATTTCCTACGGCAGGAGGCGCGGGTATTTGACCGAAGACCATACCGTGACGACCTCCTAGAGGTCTACCGGGTATGTGACCTATATAATAACGATACAATTTGATGGTGAGTTGAGAGAGAGAGAGAGAGAGAATTGAGGTGTGCGTTAAGAGAGGCAGCAATTACAAATGTGAGAGAATGTTTTGTAAAAAAATATTTAAATAAAAGAGGGAATAGAAAATTTCAAATGATATACAGCAGTACAATAAATTAATTAATATTGAAAGAATGTATATGTAGTTGTTATAAAAATATGCATACATGTAAATATTTTTAGTTTTCTGTGTTTGCGTGTGAATGTGTGTCAAATAAATTAATTCGAGTTTGTTGTTGTTAAATATTAGTAGCGCATTTTATAGGTTCTTGCTAGTGTTTTTTTTTATACATATGCTTGGGCTAGACGACAACTTTTTATAGTATTGTGCAGGACGTGCGTTGTACTTTTACAGTTGCTGAAAAGTTGCCTTGGGCGCGATATTGTTTTTTTGGGAGGTGGTAGCACTTAGTAGTATCTAATAATATCATCTTAGTTGTATGCAAGGTTTTGACATTGTTTGAATTTTGGCATGTTTCTCGCTTTTTTTCGAGTAATGTACAATAATTTTGAAAATTAAACACAAAAACGGAAAAACACAAAATTATAACAATGAGAGATAAATACAAGATATAAAAGAGACATTGAGGCCTAATCCCGAACGAGTTTTGCTTACCTTGCTGCGACAACTGTACTACGGCGGCGGGTAGCTTTGTGGAGACGGCAACTGGCGTCGCACCAACTGCTGGTATCTTTATTTCTGCTTCCGGTGGCAATGCATTACCGCTCGTCTCCACTAAGCTGCTCGTTGTGGACAATGTTCCTGTTGACGTTTCTGCTGTTGCTGTTGTTGTTGTTGTTGATGTTGTTGCCCCGCTGCTGCTTGGACTCGAGGAGGCAGTTGCTGCTGCAGAAGTTGTATTGCTGCCAGGCTTGCCTGGTAACAGAGATTGCGTATTCTGTTGAGAAAAATATCATAATTATTGAGTGGATAGTAAATTGATTTCATTGATGAAAGAGATTTGAAGATGATATTGCAATATGGTAATAATCAGAGAACAGATGTGAAAGTATATCTTTTTGTAAGTCTTGTCTTGGCTACGTGTTATGTAAATAAGTATTATTTTCATGCTTCTCGAACTTACCGTTTTTTGTGTGTTGTTTTCCAACTGTATGCCTGTTGTTCCTGTAGTGGTTGTTGTTATTGTTGTTGCAGAGCTGGTGCTACTGCTGCTGATGTTGCTAACGACCGAATCCGACGATTGCTGCGGCTGTTGCGTTGTTTTGTGTACTTGTGCCACAGCGGCTGCTGCTGCGGCGGCGGATGTAGTTGGCTTTTCCTCGAGTATCAGCTGCTCGATACGATTCGCATTACTGTAGCTGATGAATTGTGGTGTTGGTGTCTTTTTACGCCACGCGGGGTAGTCCATCATACTGCCACCGTTTTGTAAATAAAAATATTCGGACACATTTTCAAGATGTCTGCAAAATTAAATGAAATATTAGCAGATATTTAGAAGATACTTAATGTGATTTGTAGGCATATTTACCTTTCCTTAAGATTACGCAAAATTTGATATTTCTGTTGGAGTATGCGCTTCTTGAGCGCATTCAGGTCCTGCAGCGCCGATGAATTGGCGTCACCAACTTCGCTGCTGGCCACAACCGACGCCGGCAGCAATGAGCCAACGATGTTGCTACTAACAGCGCCAACAATGTTGCTGCTGTTGTTCTTATCGTTGGCGTCCGCGCCTCCGATTTCAGTGATATCTAAACGCTGACGCTTGGCCTGCGATGGTGATATAGATCCTGAGACGCAGGCTTCTGCTGTTGTTGAATTGGAGTAGGTAGACGCTGCTGCTGACGTTGATGTTGCTGCTGCCGTTGCCTCTGTCGACAAGCTCGACAGCGGCACAGGCAGCTGCGCACTAAGCAACTGCTGCTGTTGTTGTTTGGTGACTTTTTGTTGCTGTTGCGTGGTTGCTGCTGCTGTTGATTTATTGTTATGTGCTGTGGCTGTCGATTTTGGCGCTGTAACTGATTTTTCCGTTGATTGTAACGTTACACGGTCTGACACAGCAGGAGGGGCCGGGCTTAGCCCTTCATGCCCCCCTCCTGCTGAATTACCTTCATTCATGTTTGAGACATCTGCAAAAAGGCGGGAAAAAACATTAGTTTCCATCAATTTAACGCGTGTTGCGTTTGACGGCGCTCATTTCCCAGCCCTGATTATACATATGTATGAACACGCACATGCTAGCCTCATTCGAGCTCATGTAAATGTTCATACAATATAAATTATCTTTACACTATTTTTGCTGCGTAATCATTACGTTTTCAGACATTATCAATGACATGAATAATCATTTATCAATATTTTCCGCTTGCAGCCCTGCAAAATGCAATCGAGTTGCAACTCTGCATTGCAAATGGCTGTGCTTTTTTCTTTTATTATGCGCACACACGCGTTGCAAGAAAATATTTTTTTCCACTCAGCCATTTTCAATTAATTTATTAATAAAGCTGCACGTTAATTTTAGTTTGGTTAGATTTCACTAGATGCGGCACTTTTCAAACATGCTAATCGAATGACCGACGGAAGAGCGAGACAGCTCTATATATGCGAGTCTGCTGCTTCTACGTCGGCGTCGGTTCTTTGTTGGGCGGACATTTTTTTTCAACAATTTTTTTTCGTACCTCAGATGGGGAAAATTTTTAATCACAAAATATCCACATCACAAATATGCATCCGTGCGTGAAAATAGTATTGGAGCGTTGCAAAAATTTTGCTGTACTCGCAAATGCAAAGATTTTCCAGTATTTCTGCTTATTTCTGCACTTAAAATAAATTTTTTTGCAGAAATGTGTGCGCGAACACACCGCTTAGCGTCGAGGTACATATAAGAACTAGTGATGTGCCAAAAACATCGCATTCACAAGCATATCCAATATCGATAAGAAAAAATACCAGCACCCTGAAAAAATACCTTGCGCGCTGTACGCTGCTCACGATTGCGTGCCAGTGTTGCATAGTGTTGTTGTGTTTAGGCTATTATCGACGACGATTTAAATTCGTTTGCATGTTATGACTATGTTATGGCTCTGCTATCATATTTGATCGTTTGTTTTGAAGCGACGCAGATTCAGGTGATACAAAATAATGCAAGGGAGGCATACAAGTAAAAAGTTATTTGCTTTTTAACAAGTAAGGTAAACTGTTCCTAGCTAGCTTATATATTTCGTAATGTACAAAAATAAACCTTTTGGGTCAAAGGAAGATCTTAAAGACAAGATTGTCTTGGCGTAGGACTTTTGGATTTTAAATATATAATATAAATAAAACAAATAATACTTGTGTAATCAAATTTAAACAAAGCTAAACAAGTATATAAGCTATCATCGGACCTTGACACACTTCGCTTTTTTTAGTGTGTATTCCAGATCGCTTTGAGATAAGTCGAAACGAACCCAGGAGTGAGTATTGCCTTGTGAATATTTGATGTTTACCTTTTAATCTGGTTTTGGCAGCAACGCAATTGAAGCGTCTCAACTCAGTTTCTCGTTAGCCGCTGGACACAATGAACGCATTCTGTAAAATTCTGTCGATTTTGTTTTTCGCAGCAACATCAGTTCGAGTGCTGGGCGAGTTCTGTGACAATGGGACGGGGAGTGCCGAGAGTTGACATCCACCGACTGTCCGGTAATATTCCACAATCAGCACCTGATCGGTCCCAACAATGTCAAGTACTGCGATGAATTTAACGACATTGTTTGCTGTCCTCTGCCACTAAATGCACAAAGAAGACACCAACCGCCGGCAGATACAAGAAGATTGTTCGAAAGGGGTAAGGAATTAGTTGAGTGACACAGCAGTTAATAATCTATTGTTCATTCACAGAATGCCGTCGTTATAATGACGTCCGGCCGACATGTCGCTCAACGCCGCTCATTTTAGGTGGTACCGAGGCAAAAGGTCGTGAGTATCCATTTATGGCGTTGCTGGGCACACGACAGTTTCGCGGCTCCAACATTGACTGGGTCTGTGGCGGCACACTGATCCATCCGAAGTTCGTGCTGACCGCAGCCCATTGTCTGGAGACGAACGAGCGGAAGGAGCAGCGCCTGAATCCCAATTATGATTCACCCAAATATGTTGTACGTCTGGGCGAATTGGACTACAACAGCACAACGGACGATGCACAACCGCAAGACTTTCAGCTGGTCAACTACGTTCTGCATCCGGCGTACTCGGAGGACGACGATGGCAGCCATCGCAATGATATTGCCGTAATCGAACTGGACAGGAATGCCACTCTGAATGAGCATGTGGCGCCCGCCTGTCTGCCAGCCAGCAGCGGCAACGAGCACTTTGATCTGATCGCAGCCGGCTGGGGCTACACCAAAAACTCTGGCGGCAAATCATCGCATCTGCTATCGGTAGCTCTGCAGCGCTACAGCGACGAGGAGTGCATCAAGCGACTCGAGAGCCGCATAGTGCCGCGCAATCAGTTCTGTGCCGGCTCTGGATCAAGCGACAGCATCGCAGATACCTGCAACGGCGACTCGGGCGGACCCATTTTCGTACAGCATCCGGCCTACAATTGCCTGAAGCAGGTGATTGGCATCACCTCGTATGGTGTGATCTGTGGCAATTCCAAGTTTCCCAGCGTCTATACCAAGGTGCATCTCTACACGGATTGGATTGAGAACATTGTCTGGGGAGACTGATCGATCTCGCAAACTTGACAACTTGTTTCGACAACTTGCAAGTTCGTAAAGTAGACTTTTATTATTAAACTAGAAAGTAAATTGATTTGAAATTGTATGCATTTATATGAATTGTTGTTCGCTTTAATAATAACAAATATGTAAAAATCAGTTAACAAATATAACATACTTGCCTATTAAGTTAGGGATAAGATTACTTAACATAGTTACGAGGAGGGATGTGCGTATGCGTGGGTGTGTGTGTGTGTGTGTGTGTGGGTGTGCGAGTATACATAATTATATATATAGATATAAGTAGTCGATTGTTTTTGTTTACTTTTCGCTTGTGTTTGCAGTGCGTTGTGCTGTGGGTTGACTTAGGGCTAGTACACAATAATAAAAAGCTAACTGCTAGAGAGGACCCTGTAGAAGACCAGTGGACAGCCATAGCCATTTCTCATTGTTGCATGATGATTGCGCATGGTTGTTGATTAGATTAAAGTGCTTGGGGATCGTCGGCGCAGATACTACAGGCGATTATAGTAGCGACGGCTGATGTCATCGCTGCGCCTCCTTGCGGCGATCTCCTGCTTCCTGATCTCGCGCTGCTGATACACGAACAGTGGACGGAACACAATGGCGCGACGCTTGCGATCGCGACGACGACTCTTGGGCTGATCGACTGCAGCGACAGACAGTGGCTCTGTTTTCAGCTCCGACGGCGACTGGAGCTCACGACGCGGCCGATTGCGAAACAAGTCCGTTTTGGCCGAATCGTGGGCATAGAGCGTGCTCAGGAAATCAAAGTACGGCTTGGAGCGCAGACTGTCCGGCTGTGCCAGCGGTGAGTTGTAGCTGAACTGGTTGGGCGTCTCGATGTCCAGCAGCGTGTGCGGTCCCTCCTGCAGCTGTTGCTGCTGCAGCTGCTGCTGCTGCTGTAGATGCTGTGGCAACGCCGTCACCATGCACGCCATCCAGCCCAGGGCCAGGGCCACGGCCAGGGTGTAAAACTGCGGAAATAGCAAAGCAAACAAGCAAATGAGTCGAGTGGCTAGAGTAGGTGTGAATAGCACTTGGAGGCCAGAGAGGCGACGTCGTCGTTGTCGCCGCTCTGCAAAAGCGTTTAGAACCAGTCTGAACGAAACTCGCAGAGCTTATGCTTTAAATTAGCATATCGTAATTAATTTAAATTAAATAACAAATATCAGTTATATAATCGCAATCAAATTTAATTAAATCATTGTCATGGCACGTAAAATATTCATGATCACGTCGAGAGGGCTGAACCATTATTATCATTAGCATTAGCATTATCTCCCCACTATCCAATCCCAGTTCATTCTAAGTGCTATGTGCTGAACCCAACCCTTAGCTATATACATACATATATTTAAATATGTTGCGCCCTTGGCTAAGCTCAAGCCGGATGCACGATTTCAGTTTTTAGGAGCCACCTGTACACATCACATTTTTTTATTAATTTATGTATCACATTTCGATTTTCGATTTTGTGCTAATAAAATTAGTATTATTCTTAGAGGACAAATTAAACACAGCACATGCACAGCAAATAAAAACCGGATGACGTCTATTGGAAATCGAAAAACCAGCTTTGAGTATAGGTGAACGTGCCAGCAGATAGCATTCAATGACAGCCCAAATACTAAAGCTCATCCAAACTGGCAGCTAATATCTAATATTTTAGTTTTCGCAAGCATTTGCTCAAGATTGATGGAAAACCACAATTTAACCCCCTTCTCGGAGGATGTCTTAATGCGCTAACCGCAAGGCAAACAAAATAGTAACAGATATCGATCGGTTCATGATTCACGCTTCAGACTAACCGCAACTAGATATACATGTACATATATATTTTAGTTGATGCCCGAAAATTAAATCAACATATATGCATAAATTACTTCATTGATAACCGCAGACGGACATAGACAAATGTGTTTGTGGCTAATTATGTAAATTTACAGCCTGAACCACTTCAATTAATTGATTTTCATGATATATGGTATCAGGCCAAACGACAACAACAACCAAACTACAAAAAAAAGGCTTTAAGTTACCAAGAAATAAATAAAGTATCTGTATCTTTGCATCTGTATGTCAGTATCTGTAACCGGTTGCGCGTTAGTGGCTCAGGGCTAACCCATAAGATGTATAACACTTGTTTTTTCGGTGCTTATACCCTGTGTGCATAAGCTGCATGCAAAGGGTATGGTAAGGAGCCAATCTTATTAAGCACATTAGGTTGACCCTATAAAGTATACTATACATTCTTGATCAACATTTAGAATAGAATCGATCTAGTCGGGCTGTTTAGATTATTTGATATGTGATAGTTGCTATTAAGTATATAAATATCTAAAGAGTATCTCTATATAGTTAACGTTATTAGTTGTGTGTTTGTATGATATCTGCCAGTCAAGCACGCCCTGCTTGTTTTTCTTTTTTAAACATGACTGCTTGCAAGCAGGATTGTCAGCCAACTAAAACGAATCGCTGGTCAACATATGTTGATCTGTTAAAAATGAGCTTTATGTTTTTATTAGCTATGCTCCGACTTCCTTATGCACAGCACCAATATACTTGGCGACTACGTTACAAAGTCTCAAGCAACCGAAAACTTGCTCAGAATCAGAATAATTTATATTTTTTAAAATGTTTTTGACCTTGTTCAAAAAAAAAGACACAAAAAAAACCGAGTACGTTCTCCGTTAGGTTTAGATTTGACATATTTTATATCTCCGTGCTGATTGCGGTTTTTTATTTGCTATTTTCGAAATGTTAATAACGTAAACACGTTTCGTGATATTTAAAATCCCAAATAATATTACTTTTGGAATCGTTAATTCTCAGTGCTATCTATACTCACTTGATGTTTTAATGGACACATGCTTGACATATATTTTGTATGATTGTTATTTAATTATTTAGTGTGTTTATCCTGGACACACAGTTGATATTTGCTCCAGTATTGAATTAAGCACTTGCGTTGTTTGTTTTATATTCGTTTCTTTTTGTTTTTTGCACAATTTGTTAATGCTAATGGTAATGTTGTCTGGACTGATCACAATCGATGATTGACGCGACGTTTGCTCTAGTGTTCAACTGGTTGTTGGCTCAATAGATCAACATTGATTTGCAGCTATTGTCGATGCTGTCGCTGTTGTCGCTGCTGAGCGTGCGCACTAACTGTTCAGAATATTTGTCACAAATTCACTTTTATACTATGGGCGAAAAGCAGTCGCCCCTGCGCCGCCCCGCCCCCCGCCCCCAAGCACAGCCATGATAATATTGCCGAACGGGTTTCATTTTGCTTTGCGGCTTTGTTGTTGCTACTTGGCTTCTGCTGCTGCTGCTGCTGCTGCTGACGCTGATGTTGTTGCTGTTGCTGTCGCACTGCTTGCTAGTGTTAAGTGTTGCCGATGTCACGAATTAGCCAAGGCGGGGACTTGTGGGCAGCCAGGGATTCAAGTGGACGCCGCAGCAGTGTTGTACAGCGTCGGCAGTGCTGCAAATTTCACCTTTAGCCATTTTATCCAGCGGGAAAACTAAGAAAAATGTTAAAACGGCGAGCATATTGTTTTTATTTCAAGAAACAAAACCTGCAGTTTATACAACAAGTCTTAAATTTGCATCTTCAAATGCTTAATGATACAGTTTAATAATTGAGGCATACTTTTAAATAATAAAAAAAAATAAAAGATAAAGCGTGAGTAAGAATACAAACAGTTAATTGATTCTATTATTTTATCTAGCATATTTTGTCGAGGTTTTTTCAATATTAAAATATAGCTTGTTTCCGCTCGAACTGCCCGTTAAAACTAGCGTTTTTTATTGCTCTCCAAAAGTGGCCAACACTGAGCGCAGCACTTGAAGGCGTTGCTCTTCATAGATCACGGATTACTCTCGGATAACTCTTGGATGGCTATGCCCGCGTCACGAATTAACGCCCCCCGGGAGGGGATGAGGCGATGCCAGGGGGCGTTCACTTTCATAGTTATATGTACTTTGAGTGTGTGTGTGTGTTTTGATTTGATCTCTTGTGGCTGGGCAAGAGGAAATACAAAACACAACAGTGGTCAGTCATCGGATTTGATTATTGCTATTGATTGCTGTGTATTTCGACCACAAATGTTTGCCTTTCGCATTACGTTTAATTAAATATTTCCATGACGCACACATTAATCAATGCAAAGCAAAGCAATGCGAAACAAATCAAAGATTACAAAGCGGACAGCGCTGGACAGGATTAGTGCGTGGCGTCAAAAACAATACGGAAGCCGGCAGCTGGAAGTGCTCAGCTGTGGTTGCGTTTGTTAATCGGCTCTACATCGAAGACGATTTAAATAACTGGGTGTGTTCTTATGTAGACGAGCTCATTAGGCAAATTATCTCCGTTCTCCGCTCTCCGCTCTCCGCTCTCGGAAAACTGTCAACACAGCGTGGCTTAAAAGCGTGCGTGGCGCGCTCTTGAAACGGATCTCTCAAGCTTAACGTCACGCACTGCGAAGGTTAAGTGCCTGCCATAAGACAATATTTGGGACAGCTCCAATGCTCGTGACAGCAAACCCAACGATGCAGCCAAGTGCGTCGATTTGCTTTAGTGGGCCAAGTTGAATGCTCCCGCTCGAATGCTCACCTGAGTAGCCAAATTTATTGAGTGATGATCTTTGGCGATGACAGTTCGTTCAGCATCTGACGTGACTACGTATACGGAATTCCATTGGTTTTTACCCACTATCCAAACGGAGCGTATGCTGCCAACTTGTTGACTCGATTGACAGCACTCTGAACCAATTCAAGCAAATTGATTTATTTGCTGGGACATAATTGTCAATACTGATGTCCAAATGCCATGGCAGCAGAACTCTTTTTTTTTCATCTTAAGTGTTTTCAGATCGCAGTCCATGATATGTATTTGTTAAATAAATTATATTTAATTGATTTTTAATTAACTTCTGTGGAGAGCCGGTTTGAAAACGTCATGAGACGAATGCACAGCGATAAAAAGTGTCTCCAAACAAATGTCAAAGAGTAAGAGCAAAAGCAAACAAGCGCCTCAACACAAATGCTCAGCTCAGCAATACCCTGCAAAGAGTAAAGGAGAAGCATACATTGTTGGGTAAGTTCTTTGTCTATATACTCTATTTGTGACTCCGCTCAATATACCCACTGTCTTTGTGCTCACAGGGTATTGGCTGTGCGAAAGCTTATCAATTGCTGATGATTAAAACATTTCTTGCGAACTACAATTAGCACCCTATTAAGATGAACCATTGCATTTTTATGACATTTCTTGAGTCAGCATCAGTTCCACCTTCTAATTAATAGAAATGTGGATGACTCCGGGTTGGGCCTGCTGCCTGACGCTGCTTCCGTAAAAAGTGGCCGAGGTGCTAACCAGAGTTCGACATGGATGAGTGCGAGTGCGAGTATGATGGATCTGTGGCTGGCACCGCCCGGCTGGCTGAGCATTATTTTCACTGGGCCTGTCCGGTTTGGGGTGTGATGTGCGATGTGTGATTCATGTCAATGATAACTGATAAATGATTCATAGCACGTAACACCCAAAACGATTGAACTCTTTACAAATTGTGCTGTGGGCAATGAGCCAATCATGATTTGACTTTGGCAGCTAACCAATCACAAATTGATGCCAGCAATCCTTAGCGTATCACTTTGGTATGTCATATGTATTTACTGTTTCACTTTTCACATACTGCCGCCTGTTTGTTTTAAGCATTAAGTACGTCACTGTGCAGCTATCAATTATCACTTGGGAGCACGTCACAGTGCTTTAATAATGGAAATTTAAGACTGGTGTGCTGATTTTTCCTTAATTAAAAACCTACTGCTTTTGAGCGTGCCTGCTAATAAAAATTCCTATGAAGCTAATTACCATTACCTAATTTCAATTTGATCAACTTACAACCTGTTTTGTACGAATTCTCATTTAAATATTGCGCGCCATAATCAAAAACATAGTGGCAACGCTGTAAAGACGTCACACTAGCTTACATTAGCTTGAAGTTGGCTGCGCGCAGCATCGCACTGGCGTAGGTTGGTTCGAACTAACATGAAGTTGGCTGCGCGCCAATTTTAAACGCTAGGGAAATTTTCATTTTCCTTTTATTGCATTTTAATAATAACAGCAACAATATTTATTTCTTAAAACTAATTTAATTTAAATTTGCATTTCTTTCATGAATTTACATTGACGCAATACATTTGAAAACAAGTTTTGTAACATAACTCTAAATGCAGTACTACTAAAATACATTCCGTTGTATATACTAAATTTAATCTCAATGCATGCCACAAGTCCTTTATTTTCACTGAATTTTGAAATGATTTTAGCAATTAAAATTTTTGTTACCAGTAGCGTTAGTATTTGAAAAATGCGAGTTCACCACTGCCTCTGTTAATGTTAACATTCTAAGAGAGCGATAACAGTGGACAGACCATTTCAAGATCTCTTTACAAAAGATGAATATCGTAAATGCTGCTTGAGTGATGTTATTTCTTTGCGTGCTTGCTGCCTTTGTTACAAAAATTGTTAGTGTCACAATCTTTATTTTTGTTTAAAAAATACAGTGTTTAAGTGCAGGTGCAGTTCAGGGGCCGGTATGTTTCACTAGTCGATTAATCGTGATCGTCGACATTTTACTGCGGTTTAAGTGGTAGCATTTTTTCGTAGGAATTAAAAATTATTGATCGCGTCTGTGCTTGCCCATGTGTGTGTGTGTGTGTGTGTGTGTGTGTGAGTCTACATAAAAGTAAATACATACATACACACAAAAGTACATATGGATGTACAACTTTAGCTGTGCATGCTTCGTGCGTTTTGTTGGTGTTATTCGGTCTTGACAAATACAAAACACATTTTAATATTTAACTAATATTAATAATTCGCACTCACGTAAGCGCTATGACATAAAGGGTATATCAGCTTACGCGTCCAATATGCAATTAACATTCAGAAGGAGTACATACACACATACGCGCACACACGCACACACACACACCGACACACATTCACATGAATATGTATGCAACAATATATTATGAGTATTTTTTATTAACTTTTAACTGTAATCATTTGTACTTGATACTTGTTCCTCGAGCGCTGCGCGATTCGCACAGCATTCGCATTCGCGGCCAGCGGTCGTTAGAAGAGCCGAAATTTACTAGTTGCTTTATATTTTTCTTTACGTTTTTTTCTTTCTGTTTGCTCTCTCGCGTCGTTTGGCTGCTCTCTTCTTACTGTTGTTGTTATTAATATTATGTGTTGTTACTGTTGCTTTTGGCAGCGATTAGAATTAATTGACAAATGGCAAAAAAATGTTGCTTTTGTGCTGTGCAAAAGCAAACCAAAAGCAAAGTCAAATATCAGTTGAAACACATATGTACATACATACATACATACATACATACATGGTTAACTGGCTAGAGAATACATGAATAAATTATAAATGGATGTTCAAACAGAACTAAATAGCAAATAAAATGCTGAACAGAGCAGAGTTCGTTGACCGGCAACTACAACAATTAAAAAAAACAACAACAATAACAAAGAATAACGTCAAGCGAGATTACTAGCAATAAAAATAGGCATAGACATGTACAAACAGAAGGGACATAAAATTAACACCTGTTACACGCACTGGATTAGCAATGTTATCCAAATGTTAACCCTGTCATGACCATGCGGGCTGTTGTTGCCGAAAGGTTACATGCTCAAAAATCTTGACCTAGACAATTGTGCATGCTTTAACCCTTGGGTGATACATGTACTTGTGTACATTTAATTTAAGTGCTATATTTCATTTATCTATTTCAGTTTCCTCTTTACCATATCTGTGTGTGCTCTTCTCGTATTAAAAAGGCTTTTTGAAAATAGCATTTGATATAAGAACTTAGTATACATATATACGTATAATGGCATCTATCTCACAAAACAAGAGACAAAAAATGTCCGATACAAAACGGGAGGAGGATATTGTACCATTCAACTATAAGGAGCTGGATGTTATTGGCCAAGGTATGTATAAAATATAACTAGGTTTCGTATGAATGAATGAAATTAATTTGAATGAATTGAAGGCAAGGACTCGCAGGATTCCGTACAGGTACTTCTCATATTAGTTTTTACGCATATATCTATAATTGATTGATGCTTTTCACAGTATGTAGGGTATTTGGCTGCCTTTATTGCCTAACCAATTGCTGTTATTCAAACTTAACGACCGCAACGAATGCACTGCTGGAGTGCCAATGAGGGGAAATACTGGGTTTTCAATGCCATAGCAATTGCAGACCCTCTGTAAATGCGGTTTTACAAATATCGTTGCATACTTTCAGGTTAAGATTTCGAAACCACGTGTATTTCTGTTTGAAATGTAAAAAAAACCCGATATTTAAAAGATATTTCTGGTGCAAGACACAAGATACAGATAAGAGAGTTCATTGTATGTTTCTTTTTCAACCCAACTTCGACACATATTAATTACGTCAGTGAGCAGAGCTTGAGTGGAGAGTTAAGAGGTTCGTATAGTGAATGTTAATGATGCCTATTATTACTGGTTTGTTTAAATTTGTTTTTGTTTTGCTACATTTGTGGTTGCTATTTTTGGCATAAGCGTAGTTGTGAAGGGGATTTAACAATCGCAGGGCAACATTGGGTTAAGAAAGATCACACAATGTGCACGTCATATCAAGTTACAGTTTTAAAAGCATACAAGTAAAGGTAACTCAGTGCAACCCCATATAATGGCATCCCTGGCAAAGCCACTGAAAAAAAAACAAGTTCAACTTTTTATAACAAGACATTGGGAAAAAAAAACGTATCTGCTTCTGATTCATTTTGGCTATTTGCCTGTTTCGTATTCATTCAATTATTGCCGCTTGCTTTGCGTTTTCGGTTTGTTTGTTATTGTTGCCTTTGATTTGTGCAAAATTTTTTTTTGACAATTGAAAGAGCAGCCGAAAAACGAGTCGACAAAATAGTCGAGCAGCGAGTGTGCAGAGTGCGAATATGTTGTTCGTTTCTTTGTTTTGTTTTTGTTATTCTGTTGTATCTGTTCGTGCTTTTATATATTTTGTATTAGACTGTTGTAGCAAACCTGGCCTTGTACTTGACTTCTCTGGCTTTTTGTTCAAACAGCCAAAAAGTGACTGCGCTCTGTGCGAAACGCTGATAAAAGCGGAGACATGCGGAAAATGTTGAAAGTGAATGTCACCCGAAATAGAACTCCCACGCCCCATGCCATCCAATATCCAATACCATCTGTCTGAATGCCGTGTATAACTTGTCAGTCTCTCTATCTGTCTGTCTGTCTGTCTTTCGTTCTGCCTGGCCAGCCAGCCCGGTGATAAATTTGCGGTGACAGAATTTTGTCTTTCTAATTTGAATCGATTCTCTCGTTTCTCTCTTTGTCTCCTCCCTCATTTCACTCTCCCACGCAGTCGCACTCTTGTGTTCTCGTCATAGCAGATATCGCTAAAAATCAGCGGGTTGCTTATCAATGCACAGCTGACTGACGGACGGCATTATTTCGGGGTTTCGGGTTTGCCCTTGGGCTTTTTCGCGTTTGAATTCGCTTGTTGTGGGTTCTGGCTTTGCACATATGAACATACATACATACATTCATACATACATATGTGTACATATTTGAGTGCGAAATTTCTATTTCGTACCATGGCGTATAGAAATTCACTTGTTCTTATCTGCCTGCGTGCTTGTCTCTCTCTCTCTCTCTCCACTCCGTTATTTCGTTGATTAACATTTCATTTGAGTTTGCAATTTGCTTTTTACTTTACTTTCCTTTTCTACCTTTTGACACTGTGCTTAGTCCAAGGCTAAAATTCCTCTCCCTCTCTCTATCTCTTTATGTGTGTGCGTATGTGTGACCTATTTCTGTTAAAGAAGACATCTGTATGAAATCGCAGGCGATAACTTAACATTTTAAATTACATTTGCATTTACATTTGCAGGAGCCTATGGTACCGTTTATCGAGCACTCGACAATGTCTCCGGCCGCTTTGTGGCCATTAAAAAGCTGCGCATTACACTCACCGAAAATGGAGTGAGTGCATCCACGCTGCGCGAGATTTCGCTCCTTAAGCAGCTGAATACATACGATCATGCGAACATTGTCAAGTGAGTAGCTGCACTGTACAGAATTGCACGTGTGTGTGTGTGTGTGCGTGTGTGTTGGCAAATGTGTTATCTTGGTGGCGCCCCACTATTTGTTAACTAATTTTAAAAAAGTCGTTACGTACGGACGAGCACAGATTACAGGCAATGGCAATGGCTTGTGTGTGTTTGCGATATTTTCGCTGAGTCAAGTGGAGCGGTTGGTTATTAGCAGCTCTCTTGTGTGTTTGTCTATCGGTTTCTACGCTGCTTTATTGTCATTTTGCATGTGCTGCGCTTCTCTTCAGCTGACCTCATCAGTAAAACAAGCGTAACTGTAACGGTCGCTGCACAGCACAGCTATAAAACTGCACTACAGCCCTACACACACACACACACACATGTGTATTAACAGTGGCATATGCATATCAAATTATTAAACCAAACGTCAAACAAGGCGGCGCCAGTTTGCCCTGCTGCTGATAACGTTGTTGAACGTGCAGTAACAGAAGCTAATCTATTTATATTCAAATTTTCAGTTAGACAGCTATTTGACACCTAATGGTTGCAATGCCAAATAAATGCAAAAATTTCCCAACTTTGTTTACAAGGCAAATTAACTTATACGAACATGTTACGCTTATGCGAAAATACTTTGCGACGCACCTAAAGCCATATACAGCACACTGGCGTCTACTGCGGCGGCATTGGGTACTAAAAACAAAACACTTCAACTCTCTGCCGCTCAGCACTCAACACGCAGCCGGTATTCTGCTCGGCTCTCAGCTACGATATTACGATCAAGAGTAGCGTGAATAGCGTAAACGTTGACAGCGTTAAAGAGCGCACACAACAGAATGTTAGCTCTGCCCATGTTCGAATTACTTACCGTTTAACATGTTTTAGGTGCACAATTCAAATTAATTAAATTTAAAAATCACAAAGACGAAAGTAACCGCAATTGAAATAATTCAACTTTTTTTTAGATTTTTAGCATCAAATTAAAAACATTTAATTTAAAATACATTTTAGAACAAATGTTTCGTTTTTGTAGTAAATGTGAAGCAATTCTGCATTTCGCTTAACAGTGATTAAAAACTGTCAGTTAACAGAGTGTGAGCAGAGAACTCTCCACATTTAACCTGGGGCAATTACGTTATTCGCTCTCGCTCTCCCCAACGTACACGCTCTTGATCGAAAGCATTGTAGAAATGTTCATTTTTTGTCTGAGTGGAGTGTTTTCATAGTACCTTAAATGTCCGCCGTAATGGCTACTGGCGCTGATCGGGCTAGCAACTTTTTATGCCAGCTACTCCAAGCATCATACACACGCACACTTGCTCATTTTGATTTCCCCTCCTCGCAGACTGCACGAAGTATGCCAGTATCTGGAAGGGGCGAACAAATTGCTAATTTTGCTGGTATTCGAGCATCTGGAACAGGATTTATCTGATCTGATCGAAGGTCTGCCAAAGTCCGGCATGTCGCCCACAACCATACAGGTATAGTTGATAGACATATACATACATATGTATATTACTAATTATTTGAGCTACTTTTACAAATATTTTTCGATTACAGCGCCTTTCCCGGGAACTCCTAACCGGCGTTGATTTCCTGCACGCAAATCGTATAATACACCGCGATCTGAAGCCACAGAATGTGCTTATGTCGTCGCAGGGCCATTTGAAGATCGCCGATTTCGGCTTGGCCAAAACATACTATGCGGAAATGAGGCTCACCTCGGTGGTGGTCACCCTGTGGTATCGGGCGCCCGAGGTGCTGCTCGCCCAGGGCTACAACAGTTCCGTGGACATTTGGAGTGCCGCCTGCATCATATTCGAGATGATCCGGCGCAAGCCCTTGTTTCAGGGCACCTCTGAGCAGAATCAACTGGATCGCATATTCGAGTACGTGCAAATGGCAGCAAATAACTAAAATATGCATTTATATGTGATTTGTTTTCTTTGCTGCAGACTTACGGGTCGTCCAACTGAAGAGCAGTGGCCCAAGAGCATTTCGATATCACGGGAACACTTCCCACCGCGCAGTCCCAAACGACCGCGTGACTTCTCTCCGGATTTATGCGACGCTGCCGATGACTTGCTGAATGTAAGCGCATTGATATTAGTTACTGAACAATAATCCATTAGTTAATTCATCAATTCTCCCGCTTAGCAAATGCTTTCGTATGAACTCCATCTGCGTCCCTCGGCGCTGGCCTGTTTGGAGCATCAATATTTCCAGGAGGAGCTACTGTAGGTTTCACTATGTCAGACTGGGGCTTCAGGCTCTTGCAAATAGCAGGCACAATGTTCCTTTACTTTACTTTATATCGTTTGTAATGTCCTATTTCCTTTGAATCCTTATATTGTTAGCCTTAATGTTAACTGCAAGTTAATTGTTCAATCAACTGCCGCTAAACAAAACTCGCGGATTTCGATCCTTTTTGATATGTGATACACAAAAGTTCAGGACTAGAGACATGCTCGTGCATTTACCATATACTATATGTATAAATATATACTATAGCACATACAAGTTAATAATTATATTCAAAATTGCGCTGTTCGTAATATACTGTACGACAACACCCATATATATCTATATATATATATCTATATATATATATATATATACATATATATTTATAGGCAGTCTACATATTTTGTATACATTTATATATACATATTTACAAATCTTTGTAGTCTACTGAAAAATTAATATTAAACGAACCATGCTAAATTTAAACAAGGCGCCTTTTTCTCTACAGTGTTATACTGACGTGGATTAACATTGAGCGTTATTGGGTCTAATATAAAAGCGACTATGTTAAGGTCAGTGTTGGCAAGCGGCAGAATCGCGACACTGTTACTTACGATATTATACTTAACAGTGATCGTATTTGAGTATTGTATAAGAGCTGCTCTGTTACGACCGGTGCTGTAAAGCAACCGGTGAAACGTATAAGACACGTGCTGTACTAAGCTTAATATTTAACTAATATGATCTGATAAGCGAAGATCGATAACGTATGTAACCTTCTTTTATTAAACCGTTTCCACTTTGTAAAACGAAATATGAGTAGTCACAGCTGTGCTAGCAATTAGTCAGTGTGTCCACAAATCACGAAGTTAAGACCAGTGCATACACATTGCGTTAATCAATTTGCGCACCTTTTTTAATTTCAGCGTCAAAATATACCAAGTATGTTATATATACGGTCATACTACTTATATTATGCTAAAAATGTATTTTCAAAAATAATCTTTGGAATGGTTAATAAATTCACAAATATACTATCACTTAGGCCAGGCCAACGATTATATAAAAGACCAGCGGCAACACAAGATTATCCACCTGATCGGTGAAAGCCTCAACTAAGGCCGAATTCAAGGCAGCAAAAATGGTGGCAAACCATTTGGCTTGCGACATGGCCAAAAGACCGCTCAGCTGCAGCAGCCAAACGGACAGCAAGACAGCAACAACAAAAGCCACAGTGCCCTCCAAGGAACGACTGGAGTCTGCAATTGAACAATGGCTATAGTTAATGTAGAGATAAATTATTTCGTATATATTACTGGACCACTTGTTGCGTCCGAATTTTGAGCCCAGAACGCTGGCAGCTGTGTCACCAACGCCTACGGCCAGAACGCCCGACAGCAGTGGCAGCAGCAGCGCATTATCCTTGCCATTCGTCTCACACGGGCAGGCCGTCAGCCAAATGGGCAGCGAGCAGCCAATTAATAGGCAGAAAGGCGTCAGCGCCAGTTGACCCGCATCCTTCGCATCCTTGAACGAGTCGAAGGCTTGCGCCAAGCTCGCAGCAAATGGCGGCATCTGCAACAGACGCAGCAGCTCCACCACAACGAATATGGCAAATGAAATGCCTGTTGCAATATACAGCAGGGCGCACTGATAAATGATGCCGGGCACAAAGACGAGCACGATGAGCAGGTGGAAGATCTTGCGGACGCGGGTGCTCGCCTGCTGCGAACTCCTCAACTGCCAGCTGACCGTGGCACAGGTCAGCGCTACAAGCACCAGATAGAATCCAATGATATACAACTGCGGAGAATGGGAAAGGTAATTAGAATTCGCGAAAAGGCCAGCTAGGTTGGCAAACCCAAAATACCCTTTTTCCCTTCGGGCTGTTGAAATCGACAAGTATGAACTTTACAACTTACCCGCTTCTGATCCTTGAACATGAAATGCAGCAGGGCAATCAATGGCAACGGTTTGGTCACAGGAGCGCAAGTGACAGCTGCGGCCAACAGGAACATTAAGATGTAGAAGGGCACAGGTTTGCGCAGAGACGGCACTAAAGCGAGCAGAGCACAAACAATTAGCAGCGATATCAAAGCACTTTGCATGATCGAATTCAGCTGGCCAAAATCCGTTTGAGGCTTTGCCTCTGACGTAGTCAGCGCGAAAATGCGATAAGTGGCATTGAGGACGAAAAGGACTAGTCCCTGCACCAGAATTGCAGCTTCTCCAAACGTAAATGTCTTTGGCAGGCCACGCAGCACACTGATATAAACATGCTGATAGAGGTACGGCACAAGGAAGCCGGCAACGAACAGAGATATCCACGTTGTTTCCGGCAGCAGCGCAAACCAGAGACTGGTAACAATTGCAGACTGTAGCAGGTTGATCGCAAACCTCATCCAAGGCACATCTCTTACGTAAGAGTTGAGGAAAAAATAAAGCGTTTTCAGGCACATTCCAGTGGCGGCGACGATCAGAAGCCGATGCACTGCATCCGATTTAGCGCATGTCGGCGACGCAGTGCGTGTATGCATATAGCTGGTGACTAGCGCTATGGGCAGCAGCAAGCACAACCAGCCGCCATTTGAGGCATGGGGCCTAAGCATGAAATGATCCTTAGTCATTTCGAACAAGTCATATCAAATTCTTTGTTTACAATACCTGGGCAAAAGTCGCGCACACATATTTACATATAAAAACAGTGCTGTGTAACATGCAGCGATGAGTAATTCTGTTAAGTGAGGAGTAAATTGCACACCTCGATAAGCATCAGTTATCGAAATTTACATTAATGCTCCACCGTTTAACAGCTGCAGAAGCTAACATAGCTCTACTATGGCGGCGCGTCGATAAGAGCCAACCATCGATACAAACCAGTATCGACTTTATTTGAGAGTGTAAACATTATAAATTATAAATAAATAAATGAGTCCCGTTCCGTCTGCAGCAGCGTTAAGTTCGAAGACACACCTGAAGTCGCAGTCGCGCGTCAACGTGCCATTATTTCGTGACTTTCGAGTGCTACTAACGCGGCCAAATCGCATTAAAAATAGCAACGTTATACAAATACAAAATTGTGGCCCGCTGTCGTTTGTTGTTGAAAGTGCATTTAAAATAATTCCCCGAAGACGGAAAGAGTTCTGTTTCCCAGTTGTGAATTGTGCCAAAACATCGAAATTTATTTGAACGCCAGCAGTGCATCCGAATTATTACACATTGCTGCTTCAACAGTTTTATTTAGTTGTTGTTATTGTTGTCGCTGTGTTGCTGTTGCCGATTTGAATTTCCGAAAATAAAGGCATCATGCTGGCTAAATCTATGCAAAAACACGCTGGACGTGCCAAGGAGAAGGTAAGATAATATTACTACGCCTACTATGTGTGTATATTAATTGAGTGCAGTTAAGCGCAATTGGGGCAAGTACATAGTACAAGTACAATACTTTCTAGGGCGTGTGTGTTCGTTGCACAGTAATGTAGGATAAACACCCATTCCAGCGCCAAACTGTCATACGGTTGAGGGTCGTGTCCCTGTCCTATTTCCAATGGAGCACCACGCTCCATGGACAATTTGTAGCTCAACAGCCCACACACATAGTTGGTACATAATTGAAAGAAAGTACATGCAACATTAGACAGCTATGGCCATACAAATAGTAACACCAGCGAAATTAAATAGTTTTGCTCAATGTTTAAAATAACTGCGGCAGTTTGAGCTCTATTTTAAATTTGGATTTTGTGCGCTAATCTGGAAAATCTCAACTATTTTGTTGAAAATAAAGTATCAATCTGTTTTCTCTTAAGTTTATGCGTATGATTTGTGTGGCCATTGCTCTCCATAGAGATACCACACATATGTATGTAAGTAAGGGCCCATTGTTGTACATGTTATTCACAAAGCTGTCGCCCAATAAAAAATCATCTCAACAGAAGATGCTCCACCGCCACCTGTCGTCTCGCTAGGGCGTTGCAATGGGAAGCTCTGCCAGTCGCCAGTCGGTGTCGGTGTGTGTTTGGGCCGATCAAGTTTCGGGCGATGATTTTCATCGCTCAAAGCTGCGCCTCTGTCTTCTGTTGCTGTTTCTAGTTTGTTGTTTGCTGCTTCTCTTGTTTCATGTTTGCCGCCGCCGCCGCTGCGTGTACAAGTGAAAGTTTGGCGCTCAAGCGTTGGTCCAGGAGCGGCCGCTCAACTTTAATGTGAATGTCAATACACGCACACAAACACATCTATAGATACATACACACATACATACGTACGTACATACATATGTACATATGGACAAGAGTGTAAAAACGCTGCAGTTTGACCCACTCGTTGGCACGTCGCGATGTCTTGTAAACAAGTTTTCGGCCAAAGCAGCATTCCAAAGCAACCAGAAAATGCTGTAATCTAAGCTCAGAGTGATGCTTTTTCTTTCCAAGTTTTATAGCGCCATACTAGCTGGCTGTATTGATTTGCTGCCGTCTCCTTCTCTCTCTCTCTCTCTCTCTCTCTCTATCTATCTGTCTTTCGCCCTCTCTGCCTAGCTGTCTCTTTTTGAGTGTGTCTGTGTGTGTGTGTGTCTTGGCATTTACAGTTGGATTTCTAAAGTTCGTTGGTATTTTCTATGTTGTGTGCTCTTTTGGGATGAGCAATGCTTCGCTCGTGTTGGTCATTAAACTTGAACAAATTCTTTTGGGCCTTTGGTAAATGTCGTATTGCAACTTTTGAGTGTATTTTTAAAACTGCTATAAGTAGCATGCGAACTTGTATTTCCTGGAAAGCAATTACAATAGATTACAAATTTGCAAAACTTTAGCTCAACAGCAGATTCGAAATCAAAGGAAAATTTCTAAAATCTGAAAGCATTGCAAATTATAAGTATAAATTTAAACGTTTCTATATAAAAACACTTGTTCCCGTGTACTGAAATTCAAAAGATTTTCAAATCTGTGCAGAGTTTTGCTGAAACGAGCCAAAGCAAATGATGTAGATGAATTGGGCTATTTCATAATTTGCGTAGAATTTATTTTTAAAATTATAAACTAGTTTGTGCTGAGCACGTTTCGCTGCCCGGCGCTTTGTATTTGCGCATTCTGTGCTCATTCTGATAAATCTACAATATGTAATATGGGAGAGTGCGAGAAGGTAAAGAGACGAGAGAGAGAGACAGAGAGGGAGAGGGAGAGAGATGGGCCTGAGAAGCGGAACAAGCTATTGTACCCCAGCAAAGAAGACCGAAGACCGAAGACCGAGCACATTTTCTTCAGAGAAAACTTGTCAAATTGAAATATACACATTCGTGGCATAACTACAACATACACACACATAGATACGAATGCCTAGATACATTTTCGTTTTGGGTGCGTGACTGGCCCAACAACGACGTCGCTGCGTGAAAATGTCGCCTGGCAGTCAATCTTTAAATAGATGCGCCTCTACGCTTCCATTTTGTCTATAGATGTGTTTGTACATTTTGCATTTTGTTTTATAACTCTATGCGCTCGCCATCGCCATCGCCATCGCCTTCGATTTTGTATACATATCTCAAGTTTTCATTTTCGCAAAAGCGACACAACACTAAGTAATTTTCATTTATTTTATTTTTGCGAAATTTCGCCCGCGCTGCTGTCTCGCATTTTTGTTGCTATTTTTAAGCGCGTCCCGCAACAGCTGCCAAAATTTGCTTTTCACTTTGCTACTCTTGACTATCAACTACTCCTCGCCTGTCTCTCTCTCTCTATCTCTCTGTCTCTCTCTCTCTATTTCTTTGTTTGCTAAACTGCATCAACGATTGACATTTTATTGGCAGCTCAATTTTTAGAAACTCACAAACTTGCCTGTTGCATATTGAACTTCGTGTACGCCGTTGCTGCATTTCAGCGTCTTCTTCTTCTGCTTCTTCTTCGTCTGCTTCTGCTTCTTGCTTTTTAAATGTCAATTGTTCCGATTTAAAACAAGATTGCGTAAAAAGTCACTTATTTGTATTCGTATTAAGCAAAAAGAATGCTAGTCGAAGCGATAAGCGAGAGTCAAGTAACTTTAATTGATTATATACATATATAGATTTCACGAGATAAAAACCTCATTGAATATTTCCTTTACTCACTGTTGTATGAATGTTGAATTTAATCGCAATAAAAATAGTTATTCGTATGAATTTTTATCTTTTTTTAGCTCTCTACTTGATTGTCTTTATATACGAGCTAGTATTTGTAATATATATTGATTTAAAAAAAAGCTAAAAACGTATAGCTTTTGTGAATACCATATTAATGTGTACAACACATAACTTAAAGAAAAATAATTCAATTCGTAAGTGTTTTTGGTTTTTAATTTCGTGCGCTCGGTTTTCCTGGTTTTCCCAGGCGATAACATGAAGAACTGTTGTTACAGTAATCCTAAACCCACCGCAAATTCTATACCCGAAATCCAGTCGAATTCGAATCGCGTCTTTAGTTAGAATAACAAGCACTTATCAAAATACTTGGAACTGTTTGAAAATCGAGTGGGTAGAAATTAGTGAAGCGCCAGCAGTTTGTAACCAAAAAAAAAACAGAGTATAGCATTTCAAATACATAAATATTATTATGACGATTCGCATTGCTGGCTTCTATTGCCGCATTGATTAGCAGGTGCAGCCTGAAAACGCCCCCTTCGTACAAATAGGGGGCGTAAATCCATCCATATTAAGCGATTCAATCAAGCGCAGATACGCAGCCAGCAGATTGTAAATACTCGAATGGAGTATGCGAGTAGAGATAGATACAAGGCACTGTCACAGTGAATACGGATATATAACTCATGCCGACGTGCACTGATAGTGCTCAGTTGCGTCTGTGTGCGTTTGTGTTATAAGCCATTTGATTATGGGGTGTACGAGTATATAAAGCGGCGAGCTTATTAAAAAATTCAATTATTGAAATTGCCAACAATAATCAACGCAAAGTGACGACTGCGCAATGTGGGAAACGTTTTTTTATATTTCTTTTCTTTCTTTCTTTCATTTTTTGTAATGTTTTCTTTTCTTGAATATGTCTCGTCATTTGTTTGATTGCATAACAATTGAATTACGCTTAGACATTTATCGGCACTTCACTTGATTCATTTTATGCAATTGTCCAGCTGCCTCTACAACGGACGTTTCCATAACTCAACGCCTTCCCACTCCAGACTGCTAGGCAAGATTCAAGACACTATTCAATTATTTAGCTATTCTTCGCTGAAGTTCAAGTGTCGACGCATGAACTCTATACATAGTGTTTTTTTTTTATATATATATCTCACTACTGTTAAGCTCTTGGACTCATTATCAACACCTTTGTGGGCGCTATAAAGCAACAACTTTATATCTTTTTTTTTTTTTTTTTTTTTATTTTTATTTGGCAAGCTACATAGGGTGTTTACCCTATTTCCAGGCCGATATAACTTTGAACTTTAAAAACCCATCTCAGTGGGGAGATGACGCTGTTATCAGCACGGGTATGCTATAATAATATTGCTATAATTTTCTAAAGAAGCCGGCCGTTCCGCGACCGGCCAAGGATCCAGAGGTCCGACGGGTGCTTGCGCTTCAGACGCCTATGTCTCGCCGGTCTTGCGAGTTGTCTAGCCAGGCGGTTAGAGTGGTCTAACAAACGAGCGCGATACCGGCTGGAGCTTTTACTTATGGCCTCACACACCGTTGGTATTTGAAGGTCGTTGAGGATAGTCTCATTTTTGACGTAATGATGCCACTGAATATTGGTCATGCGGCGCAAAGACTTTGTTATTGTAGCTTGAACTCTTCTTAGGGTAGTGTCACATGCAGTCCCCCAGCAAGTGATACCCCAATTTAACGTTGGCAGTATAATGGTCTTAAATAACCGTACTTTGGCTCTTAGGGAAAGACCACTCCCTGGTCTGAAACTTTATATCAAATTGAAAACAAAAATGTTGTATCTACAAGCAAAAGCGAAAACAATCCAAGTGAGCAGCCACATTTTGAAGTGGCTCGCAAGGTCAATTACTGTTCGTCGTGCTCACAGGTCGAATACGTAATTTTCTGTTGTTAACTTTTTACTAGCTGCGCTCTCACACACACACCAGAACAACAGAACAACGACAATATCAACTCAACTTACGTGTGCTGCAATTAATACGATCGTGCGGTTTAATCGATTTGTGTGCTACTTATGCCTAGAGTTGTCAAAATCTCGAAAACAGTCTTCATATTAGAGATATAAATATATATTTTGGAATTTTGTGTCAATATATATATATATGAATATTTCATTAAAATGATCTGGCCCATACATCTTGAAAATGCTAAAAAATCAATGAACTGGTGCTAAGCTGTTTATTGAACTAAAATCCATTAATGAAATTTATGACAAATGCATAAATTTCGTGTACTTGTATATGTGTAGAGCCAATAAATACTATAAGCACAAGATGTGCCGGAATATTCCATGTGCTTGGCACTCCATAGAGTATATAAGTACATATATTTCCATTATTTCTTTTTAAACAATTTTTTGTTGCCAAAATTCTTGTTATTCAAGAACAAGTGATATATTGCTAGTAGACGAATGTAATTATTGTCTAAATGCTGGAAAAAGTCGGGGCTTTTTTATGAAATAATAGTAAAACGCTTACTCATTTCACTTCGACGAATGTTTATGATGGCAATTTAGAAATGTTTAGCTAGTGCCACTAGAAATTGATAAGTATCAGCTCGAAATAGAGCGTTTGTGTGTTATTTATGTACGAAGGCTATATTGGGAATCATTTTGAGTATGAAACAAATACGAAAAGTACTCCGAGTTCAACCGGCCAAGCGAGCTGCATGTGAAATTCTATCCCTATCAGATGTACATCATAGTTAGTTGAATTGAAATTCTGCGCTGGCTTTTATTTGCGGAAATGTGAAAATAGAGAGAAAACTCTGCCCCAGAACAAAAGCATCAGTCAACCCAAAATGGTGGGGGAAGCTGAGCGGCTGACACGCGATTCGCTTGGGTGTTGTGCCAGTTTTTCATGAATGTCATAGAGAATAATGCAGCTGCCATATTAAAAAAAAAGATACAAACAGATACACATACAAGCTGCACGCTGGATAGCGTTGGGCCTGGGAAGCATTTGGGTGGCCTTTGTTTCAAACACCCTGTAAACATGATTATAAATAAGTATACATATGTATGTATATTTGTATATTTGTGTGTCGTGTGTCTATTTGCGAAAGTGCTGTCAGCTACCAAATAAAACAGCTCACAATCGCTATAGAAAAAACCGGTTTCAAGTCACAACTGCGTTTCAGCTTATGCAATCAACGTTTATAAATATCAAATGCAAATATCATAAGCACACCTCCCCCCCCCCCCACAAACCCTTCTGCTTAATTGAGTTGTTAACAGACGCTAATCAAGTGACAGACTTTCTTTGGCTTTCGCCAGTTTGCGCCCTTACCATATGGCTCTGTTTCTCTGTCGCTCCTTCGAGCTGTGCAATTCTTGCAACAAAATTACGTATACGCCCCAGCAATGAGCGTTTGCCTAATTTCGCTTAATTGCTACGTGCTCAATTTTTTCTCTCTGCGTTTTTGCGTTACGCCCGAATGAATTGCAAGTGGAATTCAGCATAGGAAAAAAAATTAGCATAGTTCACAAATCGGCAACGAGCGTTAGCGAGATGGAGGCTTAACGAATCCGCACCTGGAAACCATTTGAGTGGCTCAGAAGTGTACTTCAGTGTGCGGCCCAGTGCGGCATTGGGGAGACGGGAGACGGGAGGCGGGTGGCGGGCAACCTTCGGCGTTGGCGTTGGCGTTGGCATTGCATAACCGTTGACTGCACGGCCGGCCAGCAATCAGGGACAATTGTTAGAGTGCAATCATAATGCACTAAATTCGAACCACGGGTCCACCACTGTCAGAGATGCCTACTACTACTACTGAAGGTTGGCGTCGTTTTCAATTTGCTCAGCGTTGAATTGCTTTATGCAACCAGCTGCAGCCGAGAGGGGGTGAACGGAAGTGAATGCGCACTCGGAGGCGGAGGCGGAGGCGGAGGCATCGTTAATTTCAATGAGATTTACTTGACGTTTTTAATACACTTGCGGTTAGTTTTTCGTAGATAATGACTATGCAATGGCGTATATAATGCATTTAAGATTCGCTAGCCGTTGTTCTATAAGAAAGCTAAGCTCTGTTGCTAGCACTTAATATAATTGTTATGTCTCAAATAAGCTGGTACTAAGTATAATCAGTATAATCTCGTTAATCCGGACAGTGTTGAAGCACCTAAAACTCTCATAACTATGTCAAAACTGATCCCATTTTTGATCACGGTTTGGGTTCTATATTAGATACACTCTAAGCTTTGCGCCCAAAAAGCTCTTTTTATTGCAATTTGAATGAACCGACTAGCTTGATAAGCTTAATTAACTAGTGTGGCATTATTCTTTTTGTATAGTGCCTATTATCTCTCGCATTGGGCTTATCTCTGTTTAACTTGTTCAATGTCAGCATACAATTTATTTAAATATTTCGTACTCATTTCTTGAATGCGTCTCTTTTTGGCATTTTTATCTCTTTGCAGGTAAGAAACTTGTTGCTTTGCTACACAGACATAAATCCAAATGGCTGCACTCGAGTCGCATAAAGTTAACGACAATTCCGATTCCAATGGCAATAGCAATAGCGATTGCAATTGCAATGCATTTGGCTAATGCAATTCCAGCTACGCAACAATGTAAATGCAATTTGAACATTTCAATTCAATGTAAATAAATTGAAATTGCCAATTGGCCCACTGGCTGCGGGGCCATTTGCAGTTGACTGAGCCCAAAACACGCTACAAATCTGTACACATGTATGTGTGTAAGAGATTGTTGTTGTTCATTTCTATACACACATGACCGCGACAGCAGGTGTTTGTCTCTAAAATGCTTGTAAGCCATTTGGTGGCATAGATCAAGTGGAAAATATACTTGCGCAAATGCTCGATTGCTTCAGATCCTTTTTTGTTGTTGTTTGTTTGCTTGTTTTTAAACAGCCAGCTGAGCCAGTCAGTAATTAAAATCAGTTCACTGACTTTGCTTTTATGCAATGCAGAGAAAAGTGGAGGCGGGGCGATGAAATTGTCAATCGGTAACGATGCGTGATGTTGACTTGTCTCTTTTCTGACAGCGAAATTTCCTGACACGGCATCAAAAGCAAACAGCTTAGCTGTACCCATACACTCGCACACACACACACACTCGCACACACATTTACATGGTGTACAATCAAGCTTAAGTATTTATTAGGCATGCACGAAATCTTTTTGGCACACATTTTTTGCTCATCTCTTAATGGAAAGCGAGATACAGATACAAATTCCCAACTAACTGTTTCTACGAAGCAGCTAAAAAGCCAGCAAAATAAGCAACGTTTTCGCTTATATTTAAGATTCGCTTTTGGGCAGTTTCATAGCTGTTAACCAAAAAAGTGTTTACTGTAATGGAATTTTGTGTTATCAGCACATGAAGCGAGTACTCACAAACCGCTGCCCGTTGCGCAATTTTCATTCTACATATCTGATTGTTATAACCATTTATTTGTCTGTGCTATTTTTGGTTGGCACTCAGAGTGTTAACAATTCATTGATTTTATGGTCATGTCATAAATATTTTTGAATTTACGTATATAACTCTTGCAGCAGATTTTGACTATAATACAATGATTAGACGGGAAGTATTTTGTGTACAAGTCGTGTTGCTATTAAATGAAATTGATAAGGAAATGTTGAGTGTGGGACAGTAATTTGATAAAATATATACTTAAGCGCATACACTTATATTAACTTTTATAACTTGTGGTTAAGTATTCACATTCTTTTGAAAACCTCAACTGGTGGCTGAAATTTGGTCAAATGCTTACTTCCATCTAAGTTTATTATTTGTGCAAGTTTGTTCTGCCAGACTGTAAGAGATAGAGACACCAATTCACACGAAAGTTATGTTAATATCACTATTTTGATAACAGCTCCGCTTCACTGTAATCTAAAAGTAACGCATGTTAAAGATCGCCCTTCTACGCGATTCTCAAGAATTCAAGTAAGGCATGCCTGTTTTGATGGTTGCAGTAATCTATACGTGTGTTGCTGATACAATAAGTATATTATCTTTTATTACTATCTCTTAATACCATATTTCTCTCTCGCCCTGTCTATCTCTTATTACTATCTCCCTCTCTCTATATCTTTTATTACTCTCTCTATCTCTTATTAGTATCTCCTTCTCTCTATCTCTTATTAGTATCTCCTTCTCTCTTCATACTATTCGTACTATCTCTCTGTCACTCTTATCTCTCTCTCTCTCTCTCTTTTACTAATCTCTCTCTCCTCTATCTCTCTTACTACTCCCTCTCTCTCTTTTCTCTCTCTACTATATCTCTCTCCCACTACTCTCTCTTCTCTCTCTTTCTCACTACTCTCTCTCTCTACTACTACTCTCTACTACTACTCTCTCTCTCTCTACTATTACTCTCTACTACTACTATATACTCCTCTCTGTCTACTCTCTCTCTCTACTCCTCTCTCTCTCTCTTTCTCACTACTTTCTCTCTCTCTCTCTACTACTACTCTCTCTCTCTACTCCCCTATCTCTCTACTTCTCTCTCTCTCTCTACTACTACTCTCTCTACAATTCTCAATCTCTACTATTCTCTCTCTCTACTATTCTCTCTCTCTCTCTCTTCTACTACTCTCTATCTCTACTACTACTCTCTCTCTCTACTACTACTATCTACTACTACTATCTACTCCTCTCTCTCTACTCCTCTCTCTCTACTCCTCTCTCTCTACTCCTCTCTCTCTCTCTCTCTCTCTCTCTCTCTGCTAGTCTCTCTCTCTCTCTTTCTCACTACTCTCTCTCTCTACTCCTCTCTCTCTCTTTCTCACTACTCTCTCTCTCTCTACTATTACTCTCTCTCTACAACTCTCAATCTCTCTCTCTTCTACTACTCTCTATCTCTACTACTGTCTATCTCTACTACTCTCTATCTCTAGTCTCTCTCTCTATCTTTAGTCTCTCTCTCTTTCTACTACTATATTTGAAATGTTTTGCTTTTCAAAATACCATTCAGCATTCGCAACTATAGCCAGTTGTAATCCATTGCGCTGATCCATAAATACAAATTAATTGTCTAGCGCCAGCACTCTGAAAAGTTCTAAAATTTTGTTAGGTAAGTCCCAATGGGCCGCTTCAGTTCGGTAATTTGTATTTGTTGCTCTTGACCCGTTTTCCACAGTTCGGCAGACAACAAATCTACACAATTGTAAACCATAAAGTTCATCTAAAAACCGAACAAAACAAAACACAACATTTGTACATTTTGTTTACTCGAATGTTCGATTTTAATGGAGCGTACTTTTTGATTGCCCAACGTTTTTGGAGCTGCGTCATGCGGCGTCACGTGCCGTTAAGTACTTTGATTTTAAGTTTGATATCTATGCAAATCACGTGCCTTCGCCGGCCAAACAAAGCCGAACTAAATCTCAATGGTTGATATAGTGTTGTCTACTTGTTGCGGCTTGAGCAACAGCCAAGTCAACACTTGTTCGGGCCTTTGATTTACACGGCGCTGTTAAACGACACAGATACAAGATACAAACAACAAGCAAGACGAAAACATACGTCTTCGAATGACCTGAAAATGTATCTAAGTCGCACTAACTAACTAACTAACTATAAGTGACACACTGTTAGCTTTTGTGGCCCATAATGAGGCATGTGCTAAGTGTGAGCTCATGATTTGACTGACCGCATTGCCGAGACATGCAAAGTACCTCACAGATATCATACATACATACATACTTATCGATACACATGTTCTCAATAGCTTGTGATTGATTAGCATGCCTCTATCATATGCCTGGGCACGACCACCGAACACTTATATAATCTCTATACGGCTATTGTCCGGCCAGAAACTCAAAACACACAGGTTTTCAGCTCATTTTTATATTGAGCGGCACAGCAGCGTCACATTTTTCACGTTTCTGCCAAAAGTGAAAGAAAATAAACAAAAGTCCAATACACATGCAGAAAACAAGTGTGTGAAGATTAACTATAAGCTAATGAGCGGCAATTATCTATTTGGCAAATGAATTGAAAATTCAAATTAAATTTATCTTTAACTTTTTTCAAAGATTTCTAGATATTGTTGATAGTGTGTGAAATGCTATTTTTCTTATCAATACTTTTCGCTGAGTGTAGCCATGCTCGTTCTCTCTGCTCATACCAAAAGCTTTAAGCATACACACACATGTCTTGGCCTAGTAAATTCTTTGCAGTTGGCAAAAATATTTGCATTTCTTATTAGCCAACACAGCGGAGCTATACTATATGCATATGTATCTGTAGCTATGTTTCCTATAGATATATGCATATTTTGTGAGTCGTGTAAGTGTAGTAAATTGATTAAGGGCTGCGCTTTTAATGCTCTATGCTAATTGCATTTGGCAGTCTTGCGATGAAGCCAAACAAAATCACTTCAATCCGCATTGCATTGATGGCCGGATGGCTGGATGGCTGGATGGCTGATGCCCAAGTCAATGCGTAGTGAAAACCAAACTAAATGTTTTTTGAATAAATAGAAAACGTGTAAAGCTAATTGCGAAGAGGAATGCGGAGCAGGTTAGATAAACAAGCAGCGTAACGAGCGCAAAACCAAGCCAACAAAAACAACGAATTCAACTCTTTGAAAATGTGGAGAAAAGCGCAACAACAACGTTTACAAACTGCACAAATTCAATTTAATACGAAGAAATATGAACAAAAATGCAAATAATTATTGAATGAAATGCCAAGAAATGTTTAATAATCGTAGCCAACACATCTGTTGTTATTTTGTTGTTGCTTATGTTGCCTTTCGAATGCTCAAAGCAGGCGGATATTAACCATGTCTAATGCTTGGACAGGTTTTGCATTATTTTTATGTCACTATTAACATTTACTCCATGCATGCATGCATGTGTGTGTGTGTGTGTGTGTGTGTGTGTGTGTACATGACTCCGCCCATTTCCGTTGGGGACAGTTTTTGTTTATTGTTTATCGTGTGTATGTACATTCAATATACAAACATCAACAGGTTGATCGCAGCCGGTTCTTTTCAGGCAAATTCTTTTCACTTACGTAACTTACAGTCAACGAGACACTCCAGACTCTTTTCTCTAAGATGATATACTATGTAGCATATTACCACGATTTGTATGACACTAACTATAAATCTTATAATATTTCATCCCAAGCCACAAACTTTTTTTGTTGGTTTTCTTACAACTAATGCTAATAGATAAATCATGTGAGGGACAACGGGAGAGGCTCTCTAGCATAGATAAATATTAGTTATTTTCTTTGGGCATTTCAGTCGAACTTTCTACCGAGTTTCACTTTCCACTTGCTTAAGCTTAAAGCGATAACGTCGCATCGAATGTGAAAGAAAGCCCAAGCTGAGCGAGCGCGTGAAAGAGAGCGATTGCGAGTGAGAAAGAGAGAGCGAGAGAGAGAGAGAGAGAGCGAGAGTCATAGACGGGATATGTATTAAAAGAAATTATGCAAATGAAGCCAAAGTTGAAAACGTCGCATAAACAAATCGAACTCGAATTCGAATTCGATTGCGTAATGAAATGCTTTTATTTACATACATTATAGGAAATGATGTACGAATGTGTTAATATACCCAGTATGCGAGATTTATGGGGTATGCTCGTTACTATATATGTACCTCTAAATTAAACAATTTGATTTATGCTGTGTGTATAAATGTTTAAAAACAATTATAAATTTCTGTTTAAAATTGAGTTATTCCTATAAACATTAGTTTGTCAAAAGTCATGTAAAGTATTTACTTCTATATTCTAGCTATTGGGAATCCCCAGCTCAACTTTCTAAAGCACTCGTATTTTTTTTGTGGTATTTTCGATTAGTTTGTAGCGGAAAAGTTATGGGCTAAATGTGATATGTAAACGCAAAGCCATTTCTAGCAAATCATTATTAATGACTATTACTAACACGATATACGATCTGTTCTCTCTGCTCGTCGTAGATTGCTTTTATTTTTTAGCACGTTTTTTCTACTAACTGCTAACTCGATCTGAGTTAAGTGTAAGTCATATGACTGACTGACTGACTGGGGCTGTCTGTGTGCTGTGGTGTGGTGGGTGGAGTGGACTGAAGTGGACTGGAGTGGGGCAGGGGCAATTGCCAACCGGTTACTGCCCACAACAGGCACTTTTTGCTGTCATCATCGCAAGATTCGGACTATATAAGCAGGTACACTTCTATACATATGTAGATGGCGACTGTTTTGGTTTTACCGCTAACCGCAGGCAACAAGTTGAAAATGTGCTCTGGTTGCAGTAATAGGTTAGCTAGGTCTTTACACTCCACTCGCACACAGTTAGTTAGTTAGTTAGTTAGCTGGCTGGCATGTCATTAAACTAGGCGGCACTTGTCAGCCTCAACTTTTCCGCTAGGCGAGGCCATGCCAGGGGCGGCCGGCGGCGGCAAAAGGGGCGTGGCAGCAGCCAACAGCTCTGACACCGATCTAGTCGTGGCACATTTTCCATACCCATTTCTCTTGTTCATTCGCCTTCTCCTCCTCCTCCTACTCTTCTTTGTCTTGTTCAGCTGCTCTGCACTCACTTGACTCGCACTTTTGCCGGCGGCGGCAATTTCTACAAAAGTTTTTTTTTACACAATTGTTTTTGTTGGCCGTGCTGTCTGTTGCCTGTTGCCTGTTTATGTTTAATATTCCCTTTTTTCTGTCTTGCTTATACTGGCTGTATAGCTACAATATTTTTATAGTTTAGCTGACGTTGCCATTTCTAATACCCTCGGCGTGGACAGCGCTTGAATGGGGTATATTGGCCAAAGAAAAAACCTTCCCATAGCAAATTGTTTCCATTATTGATCAAACTTATGGCGGCCTAATCCAAAATGTATTTTTTAAATGGTAGCTCATGGTCGTTGCCCATCGTTTGCTGCGGCTTCTTTCTCTTTTTTGTTTGCCTTCTTGTAGCTGTCTGTAGATTGCTTATAAACTGGGCCAACGCTTGCTTATATATGTATATGTTATGTATATGTATATGTGTGTGCCCCTCTCTCAGCCCGAATCAGTGCACCACCCGCCTTTAACCATATGTCGGCTGCTGCACTTTACTTTACTTTTGTTTGCTTGCCCATCTCATTGTTGTCTACTCTTGCTTCGATTTATTATATTTATGTGTTGCACTTTTTGAAAGTTGAATTATTTTGCAGCTACAAGATGCTTATGCATCTTGCATCTGGCATCTGGCATCTTGTAGCTGTTAGCTTGTTGCTGTTGATGTTGCTGTTGCTGTAGCTGCCACTGATGTTGTCATCGTTTTGTGCTTTATACATGTGTGACTCCTCGGTAACTCCCACACAATACGCCCCGTATGACAGAGCACTGCGTCTGGCTTAGAGCCAAAAGCTTAGCCCACGTTTTCTTATACGCACATGTTGCATGCGTGGAATTAGCCGAAAAGACAAAAGTTTTTGGTACACATCTTGTATATGACTATACTATATATAGTATTCATTGGGTACAAATTTTAATATAGCAGACACACACAGCCAGCGAACGAGAGATGGCACACAATTTTTAAATAAATGACACACGCTAGGTATACGTATGTATGTATGTATATGCTCTACAAATATTTGTCTATAGCTGGGGCTTCGATGACGCAAACTTGGTCTGGGACATTACAAAGAAATAAAAGAATATACAATAGCAACAAAATGGAGAAGGACGCATGCCAAATGGCAGATTTGAGCGGAAGTGGACAGGCTGTGGTGCTACGCTTGGTGGTTGTGATAACCACACAAAGTCCAATAATCATCCGCAATAACGCAATCATATCTATTCATATCTATTTGCATAGAAGTTGAGCTGCGGCAGCTGAGGAGCTAATTGAGAAATGAAATTGATAATAAATTTGTTCGTTTGTTCCTATGCTAATTAATAAACGTTTGCGCCATGGCAACAACATTATAAACCACAAAACGCCCACCACACCCCGCTCGCTGCATTTGGCTAAAGATTTCTACACGTGGGCATATGCCAGTTTTATGTGTATACACATATGTTTAACTGCAGTCTTTGATCGAATCGACCAATTAAGGTTAACAATAACAATAACAATAACAAAATCACAAAAAAAAAGCATTTGTACTGTTAAGACTTGGCTCGTTCTTGTCGCTTTTGCCGGTTTTCAGTTACGAAAATGGTCATCAAACGCGTCAACAAGTTGCTGGGAAACTACCCACAATAAACTCACTATGTGTGTGTGTGTGTGCGTGTGTGTGTGCTGGTCAATGTGTCCATAAAAGGTTTTTATGTGTGTGAGCTACACTTGTCGCATGTGTCCATGGTTAAAATATACATATGTGGCATACACTGTGCGAAACGACAACTTATATATTTTAGTTTTTCGAAAATCCGAGACTCAATCTCAAAAGCAGTTGACGCTTTAAAGCTGGGAATAAACTTTTGTAACGCAATTTAACTATTACATATAAATATATATATATAAACATTTTTGCGCCAAGCAAAGTGTATTAGTTACCAGGCAATCAAATAAATACAATAATATAATTACACAGTTATCTAGAACGTTTACCTTTCAATTCCATTTTCAAGGGCATTGTAGGTTCGTTGTTGTTTGTTATGTTTGCGATTATAACGCTTACTTCAAATTACGTTGAGTGCCTAATTTCATATGCGTATCGCGTATGCGTTTATGTATAATCATTCATAACGGCGCTGTGTCATCATTTCAGGTATCGTTTCCTATGCAGGAAGTCCAGACAGCGCTCTCACTATACAGTTTTAAGCGTTTTTTTTACCAGCAAACGTGGCCCACTAAGTTGGCAAATTATCTGAATGGCTTACATAAGCTTATATTTTCTATCTCTATGGAGCAGGTTTGTCAAGAAGGTTGCTTGGTTCCTTATCTGTTATCTCGGTGCAAATATTTGCCCACATTGTGCTTATTAGCCTACGAGCTGTATGGAAATGGAGAGAGCAAGCGGCTTTAATTCGAGTGTTTGACTTGAATGTAGTACGTGGCGTATACGCAATGTGGTGCAGCATGCAAATGTGACATAGAAAATTGACGGCGCACTCTCTCTCTTTCTCTCTCTATCTGTCTCTCTCCTTGCAGAGCGCGCAGAGAGTCTTTTATTATTTTGTTTGCTGTAAACATTGTGGGGTCACATTTGAGGCGTGGGCGTTGCTGAAAACTGTTACAAGGTTGTGTCAGCAATTGACAACTTATCAACACGCTTCCCCACCACCAGCCACTCTGCACCACCATCAGTGCTGCTACATTCCGATTGCTTGTTAAATTTGGTTTCGTGGCAAAGTGTTTAGCAATGCTTTTCGGCTTTTTTTGTTTTTGTGCTTTTTTTTTTTTCAAGTATCTGCAGTCACAAATTGACCAGAGGCAGCGGTCCGAATTGCGTTCTTAACCCCAATCGGACGTGGACAGAGATGTGGCAACAGATTTAGCGCTTTGCTAAGTTGTATTCTTCTCTCTTGTTTTTTTTTGTTTTTGTTTTTTTGTTGGGTTGTCTTCTTTACTATGCTATTTTTTGCGAGTTCAGACATGTAAAAAACTGAACAAAAACTTAGCCGGGCACAGGCAATGCTTGCCAAATGATTTTTCTTATTTATAAATGCGCCATTAGCTGGCTACAGCATGATGTATGAGTGTGTGAGTGTGTGTGAGTGTGTGTGAGTGTGTATGTGTGTGCTGGTGTGCTGGTGTGAGTTGTGAGTGTTAAGTGCAAATGAAATATGTTGCCACTACAGTGGTAATTGGGACTGAGATTACGTGGTCGGGCTTGAAAAGTGGCAGCAGCCCACACTTGCAGGCACTTTAGCAATGACCTTGGTCTACACACCCACATCGACTCGATTCATACCATAATAACTGACTGACTATTAAACTCAATTTTTCGCTTGCTTGCAGATTCTACAAAACTTGGGCAAAGTTGATCGCACCGCAGATGAAATCTTTGATGATCATTTGAATAACTTCAACCGCCAGCAAACAAATGCCAATAAACTACAAAAGGAGTTCAATAACTACATAAGATGCATACGCGGTAAGTCTTTAATTATATGATATAGTAAATTTGAATCTAATATATATATTTCTCTTACAGCCGCACAAACCGCCTCAAAGTCACTGATGGATGCCGTCTGCGAAGTCTATGAGCCACAGTGGAGCGGCTATGATGCACTGCAAGCACAAACTGCCGCCTCGGAAAGTTTGTGGCTGGACTTTGCACACAAATTGGGGGATCAGGTGCTGATACCGCTCAACACATACAGCGGACAGTTTCCCGAAATGAAGAAGAAGGTGGAGAAACGCAACCGCAAACTGATCGACTACGATGGTCAACGACATTCGTTCCAGAATCTGCAGGCCAATGCCAATAAGCGCAAGGATGATGTTAAGGTAACCAAAATCATATGTATATATACAGCAAACGAAACATGAACTTGTTGAGAATTGTAAATGAAACATGACTTTAGTTGACAACTACTATACATATTTACTAATTGTTTGCCATATGTTATGTTATGTTATTTAGCTTACCAAAGGGCGTGAGCAATTGGAGGAGGCTCGTCGCACCTACGAAATTTTGAATACGGAACTACACGATGAGCTGCCCGCCCTCTACGATTCGAGAATATTGTTTTTGGTTACCAATTTGCAGACACTGTTCGCTACGGAACAAGTATTCCACAATGAAACGGCCAAGGTAAGCGATTCCAGTAATTATTTGTTCTATCACAACTCTAATGTTCTTGATTTAAACTTGATATAGATCTATGCGGAACTTGAGGCAATTGTTGATAAGCTGGCAACGGAATCGCAACGTGGCTCAAATACGCTGCGCAAACAAACAAGTAAGCGCTTGGATTTCTATTTCTATGTATATATCATATATGCTCATATTAATTGTACTCTTTGTGCCAGTAAATGCCATCAAGACTTCAAGTCCAGTGCAATCGCCAGTGAATAAGCTGAACAATGCCAATGCCAACAACAGCAACTATCAGAATCAAATCACCACAAACGGTGGCTCCAGTCTGGCCAACAGTCGTAAGTAGTGGATGCCCCCTAAGGTGTTATGGATACACTTTCTATCTATACTCAACCTAATTCCGTTTCTGATTATAATAACTATTATTCAATTATTTATTTTTTATATTCATGAAATTTTACGCATTTATGTTTTTTATTTCGTTTTTTTCGCTTTTCCCCTTTTTTTCTTGATTGATTAAAACACCAAAAATATAAATTATAAATTGCTCAAAAACTGTAAAAAAAATTACATTACACATCTCCAAAGTGTAAAATAAATTCCCAATTCTTAATTTTATGTATAAAACCCAAAAAGAACTCAATATTATACACAATATATAAAATATTTGTATATTCTTCATATATTATCTTTTTTATGCACCTATTTATATACTTTTTATGCAAAATTTGAAAACAAATGGATTTTTTTTTAGTTTTTGGCAATTTATAAATATTTTTTAGTTGTCGCCAACTAATTCCGTTAACTTTTTGTTAGAATTATAGCATATAATATGTAGCAAACGTTCCATTTGTTGAAGGGCTTTTAAATATTTAAAAACTTGTTGTTTTGTATTAATACAATTTCTGTAAATATGTGAGAACAAGAGAACAATTAATTTAAAGCGGTCTGGTATAATTAAATATTAACTTTGTTTATGATTTAGTCAAGAGGAGAATTTTGAAAACTATTTTTGATGCATCAGTTGAAAAGCTTTGGCCCAAACAAATGGAATGTTGCATGTTGTTTGCTTTTTCTTTTGCAATCTGACAAACAATCTTTCTAAACTATTTTTCAAAGTGCCCTTTAACAATGCATGTGTTGAGTTATATTTTTACTTTTTTCTCTTTTTTTATGAATTAAAATGTATTGTTTTTGTTGGAATGATGCTAACACCCCAAAAAATCTAATTAACAACAACAAATACCACACATATATTAAAAAAACAACAACAAAATCAATATCAACGTATAAAACAATACCAAAAACAAAAACAACACACTTAAATATAAATAAATACAAAAAAAAAAAACAAAACAAAATAGCAACATCCACAAGCTCGTCAATGCTTGAGCCACGATTTGATTCAGTTTCTTCAACGCCAGAACCGACGCCAGAGTCGGAACAGCTTTCAGAGCCACCACACAGCCCGCAGCTGGAGAAGGGAGTCATAGTTGGAGCAGCAGCAGCAGCAGCAGCGGCGGCAACCAATGGCACCACAACAACCACCACAACAACAACCACAAAGCTGGTGGAGAGCGGCGAGTTGGGTAGTCCGAATGCGAATACAACAGCGAGGGCAACCACAGCAGCTAAGATAGAGGAAATAATCAGTGAGGTGACAGCAGATGCTAAGGAAACGACGACGACAAAAACAACAACAACAACAACGGCCACATTCAATGGCAACAACAATGAATTGGCAGCAAATGAAGCGGCAGCAGCAGCAGCACCACCACCACCCACCACAACCACCACCACCACCACGACCAACAGCAGCAGCAGCACCACAATCACACCGAAAGAGCCGGGCAAGCAGCCGAAAGAGCTGCCGGATGGTCAGTCGAGTGCCAATGGCAATTCGAGTTCACTCGAGGAGCATAAACAAAAGAAATTAGGTAAAGAAACGACAACAGTAAACACAAATACAACGCACTCAGTTACAGATACAGAAACAGTTAGCCGTAGCAAAAAACATTTAGTTAATAGCCAAACTGTTAATAAACATTCTAATAAAAATCCCTTCGACGATGATGACGAATGCATCTACGAAGTGCCCAAGGGTGAGTAAACGATACTCGCCAAATTACAAAACAAACAACAACTGGGTCTGTCTGTGCATTTCTCTATCTCACTCGTGTGTCTGTCTGTGGTTGTGCTGTCACTCTTGCTGGGCACCACTCACCACCAACAACACCGCCAATTCACAAACAATAATTATGAACGTCTCTGTAATTTACTTATCTATCGAGCTAATGGGGTATCTGATAGAGCCTGAGCGCCTACATTGTATATTGTATTAATTAAAAGCTTCAGTTTTCTGTTATGATGTCTGTATCTGTATTCGTATTGTTAACCGCAAATTGTATACAATGGATCAAAGAGCATGTGCGTTTTTCGGGCATATCGATATAGTATTATATTTTGTACTACTTATGGTTCGATTCATAGGCCAGTCATCAGCCTATTGAGTCCTTTTTAGCGGTGCAGTATAAGCAATGAAGACATGATTGACTTTCAAAGTAAACAGTGCAGTCAAAAGTTTATAAAATCATTTTAACACTTAAGATACAAAAAAACAAAGAAATTTAACGCTGCAATGTTCGGATCTATCTACCGCTAGATGGCGCCACTGTTTACTTTCAAATTTAACTCTATGAGCACATTTTTAAATATCACTTCACGCGTCTTTTAATAATGCATTTTTATTAGTATTATATACTAAGCTTGTACATATTGTTATCATTCACAAAAGAGCTGGGTATACGAACTATAGTTACACACACACACACACACACACACATACATACAACAAATATTATAATAAAAATAAGCAATTATTGGTAAAAACAAAAACAAAACGCTGGTTGCAGGTGGTTGCTTAAGCAAGTAGGTTATTAGCTTTAAGTAGTCCATTATTCATTTGATCACCATCAATTTAAAACACCGCTTGCACGTTCGCTGCTTAACTCTTTTGTATTATCGATGGAGCTGTGCTGCCGACGTAATACTACCAAAAGCTACCTTTTTAAACCCGACTAACCCATGCAGGCTGCGAAGTTCTTATATTAACAGCAAGTTCTGTTCTTGCTTTGCGTTTTTGTGCACTAAACAAATTGAGTTATGCATATATTTATGTAAAGCTATATATATATTAATAATATCGTATCGTATCGTATCGCATATATATTTGATTGCATTTAAGCTATAAATTGCCCTGGAATTTTATTCACAGATGCCAATACCGCTGATTTGCCACCTGGTGTGCTATATCGCGTGAAGGCGACCTATGGTTATGTTAAGGAGGATGTCGATGAGCTGAGCTTTGAAATTGGCGATACCATCCGTGTCATTGAGTACGACGATCCCGAGGATCAGGTAAAACTATTTTCGTTGCCAAAACGCGCTGATTGTCTCCACACTTGACTTAAACTTACAATATGTCCCATTTAAGCCAATACGCATGCGCTAGTTGCCCTTCCAAGTGATTTGGTTAAGAATTTCACTACATGTTTTTATTGAATGCAGTTTTTCATTAACAATTTACAGGAGGAGGGATGGCTAATGGGTCAAAAGGAAGGCACTACCGAGAAGGGTCTATTTCCGGCCAACTTTACGCGTCCCATTTGAACGGCTGACGCAGCGACGATGACGGAATAAATGCAACAACTAAACAAAAAAACATACAAACAAGCAGAACAAGAAGAACAACAACTACAACTACAACAACAAGAACACCAACTTCAGCCCCCTATTTTTGTTATACTATTATATACAAAAATACACTTTACATTTTACATACATTATACAAATTATTATGAACGAACTTAACAACTTTCGGCCAAATTTTTATAAAGCGCTGCGACAATTTTTTTTTAACTTTTGTGTCCATAAGAAATTGTGGTCTTTTGTCAAATTTATTGTTTGGATTAATTTTAATTCGTATTTAAATTCGTATGCAATAAACAGTCTTGTATTTGTTAAAGCAGTGCTTCCAAACACTATTATAATTATTATTATTATTATTATTATTGTTGAGAAATGATTGCACACGAAATATTTTGAAAATGTTTGATAAATATTATTTTCCTAGTTGTAAGCTTAATCGAAAAACAAAAACAAAAAACAAAAAACATAAACAAATCTAAAATCGTAAACACATACACATACATATATTATTTGTTAAATCTATTATTGTGCTCATAATTAATACGAACAAAATGTATCTAATTTGTAATTTGTTAAAATCAAAAGGCAAAGACGAACAATTTAACACATATCACTCGATAGGAATTATGTTTCAAACATGATTCAATCGAGAGAAAGATAACCTTTTGTATATGTATTTTGCAAAAAAAAAATGTAGTACGAGTTTTTTATAGTCAATTGAGTGTTTTGGAGTGAAAAAGGACACCAGAAATTACCTTTTTGGCATTTCTTTGGTATATCGGAATACGACATTAAATTGTTTTTATTCAATTAAATTAAAATATTATTTTGTAGCTGTTATTTAGTTGAAGAAACCGAGTAGAACTCTCGAAATACATACATAGCTAGCATCAGCTTTATAACATTGAAAACAAGCCAACAGTCACTAACAGATCCATTCTCTTATATTATTTTTTGTTTCCAGTTTGAAGCTTGTTTACCAATTGATAATGAAGAATGTAGCACAGAGAACCGGAATACACACATAATATTGTTTTTCAAATCTGTACTGTAAAGTTATTATTTTAATATTATTTAATTAATTTAAACATTTATTTATCGCATGAACACATTGAACAAATGATAATAATTTACAGAAAATCAAATAAAACATAGATTAAATAAAAACCAGAATTTGTGAAAAATCTTTTAAAATTCAACGTTGAAATCGAAGACCCAAGGTATTTATTTATATTATATACGAAAATTACATTTATTGCACAATAATTCTTTGAATTATTGTTGTTCCTTGACAATTTTCTGCCTTTACTAGTTTTATGTTGGCAGTAACATCACCAAATTGAGTCGTTAAGGGAGCACTGAAAAATAATTTTCATGATGGTTCGGTTGCTAGAATTATATATTTTGCTTGCCTAAATTGCGTACAATTTAATTTAAATGCTGATTGCTGACGCTTTAAGCGATAACAGCTTCAACATCGACCCTAAATGAAACAGCTGTTGCTGCATTATAAATCAATTTCATATGCTCCAAATGTGTTATGACCATAGATCGCACAATCGGCACCCTTATATTTATTCTACTACGCTATTTGTCTGCTGCTTTTCCCAATTAGTACCCATTTGTTACAAGTTGCCAATATATTAGAGACTGGTCACACTATCTTATATTCGATATATGTCATTGCTCGATGTTTTGCATAAAATACTCCGCTACCTTATCGTTTTCTTTACATAGCCCTGGTAAATGTGAGCGTATGACGTCAAAAATTCTGCGCAGTCGAAATTGCGCATAATTTAGCGACACCTTGTAAAATTCATGCAATCATGCTCCTATGTCGGTGACTCTTTCGTGTGTGTTGGTGTTGCGTTAATAAAAAAGTGTAAATACTTAAGAAAATTTAAGAGTTGACAAAGCGAAAAAGTCACTACGGGTTCTGCGTCAACGTTCAACGAACAATGCAAAATCAAATATGTTGTGAGTTTCAAACGATTATCAACGCACCGACAAAAACCAGCAGCCGCAGCAGCCCGTCCAGAAATACCAGCCCCAACTTTTGCCCAGGAATAGTTTTCAGATTTTTGGGCGTGTTTTGTGTACCAGCAGCTAAACGCTAAAATCTTTCGCATAGAAGTAAAGAACGGGACATAGTTGTTTAATAATTTGGCGTGCAAGAATCGACAATTTTTGTGGCCAAAAATTTTTTCATGTTCGTTTTTGCCTCGCCCTCGCTCTGTGTGTATAGCAGTGCGCGTGTGTGTATAGAGGTGCGAGCGAAACAGCTATACAGCTACAGGGCACTATCTATCTATCATATCAGTGATATCTGTATGTATTATTTGCATTTTGCACTTATGCTTATGCTTTAGGTGCCCACATTTCGTTTGATAAATGCCCGCATTATGTGTTTTATTAATTCACACCTGCATTCGTTGGCATATGCCAAATGCAATTGGCAGCGATTTGCACGGCCAAATTTAGCGGTGACAACACTGCAACAGCACTGCTTGCCCGAACCCGAACATAATGTTTTTGGCATTATTTAGCCCATTTTTGCAAACAGGCAGTGAATTCTATATATATTTTTTTTTTGGTTGTACGTACAAAATGCAGTGGGAGGGAGCTACATAGGCATAAAAAGTTAATATTATTGTGCCCGCATATGGCACATATAAAAAACCACAAAGCCCGCGTCAGTCCATGCTAAAATTATAATACGGCATGCTATATACATACATATTTTCTATAAAGTACATAATAGTTGTAGGCGCTGCATAGTTACAGGAGAAGTTGTGTGGGGTGCGTGGGTGGATTTTACTGCGGCTACTGTTGCTCGCTCTATGCACAACAATGAAGTGTTTAGCCATTTAACAATGAAATGTTGAAAATGTTCTCTTTTACTTGCAGTTCCACTGCATACCGGAAAATAAACAAATACAAGAAGCATAAAGTATGCGGAAAATTAAATACAAAAGGAGCATTTAAGTGTTGCGTGTGAAAGCAAAGCAAAGCTAAAGAGAAGAAGAGGAGCAAAGAAAGCTAGTAAAATACCCGTTGTGCTTGTCGTCATACAAACGTTTTTGTTTAAATTACTATTACAAATCTCCGTTGCATTTATAAACTGGTAAAAAAAAAATAAACAAACAAAAAGCCGCAGACAGTGGGATTAAACGACAAGATCGCAACAAAACAAAAAAGCAAAATCCAACTTGACAAGTAAATGCACCAGTAAATAATTAAAAAATAGTTTAATAAATACATGCATATGTAAACAACTACACACGTTCCTTAAAACTAATGTTTTCCAAACGCAACTAAACAAACGAAAACGATAAAACGTCACATCGTGAAGGCAACGGAAACATCACCTCATAAAGCATAACCACATAGGAATTATACATACATACGTACTACTTACACGCATAACTTATATATCCAAAACGACACCGATTTAAAATAAACTGCAGGGAACAAAACGAAAACCAGAAAAGAACAGCAAACATTTTTTTATTCATATTTAGTGCTAGAGAACACATCGTAACGACCACACATTTATTTGATTAACAAGAGGAAGATCAAGAAAAGCAGAACAGCGGATCAGCATCAGCAGAATCAGCAGCAACAGCAGCACACTTTGGATAATCTCGTCATAAACTGCATTGTCGTCAATCAATTAGGTTTATTCATGTCTCTCATCACAAAACACAACCGATAACTTAATGCGTAAGTATATATGTACATACATAAATATGCAATTACCGAGAACTTTAACAAACTAGAATTATTCAGAAATAAAAAAACACAATCTTTAGTTGCTTCCCGAATGTACTAAGTTTAAGAGCAACCACTGTATTAATGAAGCTATGTTTTGTCCCTTTCTCCTTGTTGCTTAAGTTTTGCATATTATGCTACACTTTAAGTGCGGCTGATAAGAGGTATGAATAATACTGCGGATCTAAATACTCTATATCGCCCGTGACTAATAGCCCACAATTAGCTGAATGCAGTCAGCTATTTTGATGGCCTCCTGCTCTCTCCCCTAAATGGGTGGCTGGGCCAGTTTGTTTGGTCAGGGAGCTTGCGACAAACCTGTTGAGAATGTTGCTTGTTTGCTTGCCCTGTCTCCCTCTCTCGAGTGTGAGGATGAGGCTGTGGATGAGGTGGCGATCCAGTGTATATATAAAAATGTTGAACTTTTTTAGCGACCTGCAGTAGCGCTTGATGCCTTATCAAAATGATACCCAAATCACATAGCAATTCAGAGTTTATCTCAGTTTCTTTATCAGATTAGTGCTACTGTTGTCTAGCCAGATAAAAATCTCACCCAATTATTCTCTGAGTTGACTTTGATTTATAAACTATATGAGTCTCTGCACCTTATAATATTCTCTTCTCAAATCCAAGCATTATTATTTCTAGCTATGCTATGTGACCGTCTTGCAAAGATATCAAGTCATTGAAAGTATACTCACGTATGATTATTATTTTCTAAAATTCTGTTTGCTTTCAATATATAATACATTAATGTAGTATACAGATATTTTGGATATTTTATGTGCAAGTTTCCTAAAACAATTTCAATTGTTTACATGCTTATTATTATCAGTGGGCGTTTTCAAATGCCTTGCAATATAGTTTGGGAACAATTTTTTGGTAATTTAAAACAATTCTATGCTTATATATAATGCATAAACATTAACATATATGTGAATTTGGAATGTATATATATATTGCTCTTATGCTTACATATCTTTTTATATTTATGTAAACATAAACCGCATAACTTTGATTGCTAAAAACCACAGAGTATAAAACCCATATTTAACAATCTGAAATAGAACTTTTACGAATACGCCCTAAGTTATTATTGAACTTTATAAAACAAAAGAATTCATAGGGTAAACCTTAGGATAATTAGCATTGTGCTGATCATTCCTTTAGCTTATGATCCGATATGGCGAAACATTTCTGGTGTCATGCAGAACTCAACTAGCTTTGGGCAAGGCCGATATCTAGGAACGAGAATTCGCATGCTCTTGTTAAAGTTTTGTTTTGCGCTAGTTTGGCATACGTTGATAATATGTGGACCCCCCCCCCCCCCAAATTGCTAAGGTACTGTTAATTACATTTTCTGGCTTTGCACAAATGAAAACCCTTTTTTGTTATTTTATATATAATACAAATCTTAAGTACGTTTGCGAGTGTTCTATTCTAACTAGAACTAGCACATTTTTCAAAAATATTCTTTAATGTAAAATAACACGGCTTAAATTTACTAATCTTATGCCCACTATTTCATTTGCAGGTGTTTATGAACAACCGGAATACGACGTTTATCAATTGGAATCGTTTTGTTCGATGTTGTCATCGTATTTGTACTCGTCATTGTCCGAGAGATGCGCCAAAGTCTGTTTAAGAAGATAGTAAACTAAGTACTGAGAACCAATAACGGAATAGAGTTAACCCCCTACACACAAATACACACACGCGCACACAGACAAACAAGAGCATCTTTTGAGGGAAAGTAAGCAATAGCCAAAGAGAGCCTGAGTGTCGTAGGAAATAGCGAGCAACGCCAAAGTACAAATGTTCACGAGCAACTAAGTAAAACGAAATTTAAAAACAAAAAACATTCAACAATTATATAGGACAACCTTAGAGAGCAACAACACTTACGGGATCTAAGCAATTTTCGGCTAAAATACAACTGTATGAGACAACAGCAACAGCCAAAAACCAACTAGCGTAGTGCAAGTGGATTAAGTATCACTAACGGCAGGATAGTCCGGCAACTGACAAATATACGCACGTCACGGAGCGTAGAACAGGATCTGCAGAACGCGTAAGCGTCTTTAAATCCAGTTAGCATGGAGTGCTGTTTATCGGAAGAGGCCAAGGAACAAAAGCGGATCAATCAGGAAATTGAGAAACAGCTGCGCCGTGACAAACGAGATGCGCGGCGAGAGCTCAAACTCCTGCTACTGGGTGAGTACTATCTATCCATTGACCAGGCACGAGTTCAGGAAACATCTTTGACCCATATATGCACTCCTGGCCTATAAAGGTGAAACGCTTTCTGTTGCATGCGTCAATTACTATGCAAAATTGTATTAATAATGCGATGCAGCATAAATATGTTTGTACATTGTGGTATATGTGGATATTGTGTGATTGAATTTCACTCGCGCACCGCACTTAAAGCAATTGCAGTTTATTGCGGACACATTTTCACTAATTAGCCACACTGCCACGCCTTGTTGCGGTGTTGTGGCAGGTTGTATTGCTTGAGTTGCTTGCTAATGTCACATTTGCTTTTCCCTTATACGCAGGCACGGGCGAGTCCGGCAAATCAACGTTCATCAAACAGATGCGTATTATACACGGCAGCGGGTACTCGGACGATGACAAACGTGGCTACATTAAGCTGGTGTTCCAAAACATATTCATGGCCATGCAGTCCATGATCAAAGCTATGGATATGCTCAAAATATCATATGGTGTTGGCGAGCATAATGTAAGTATCATCGTGAACTAACTGTCAAAAATATGGTATTTGAACACGAATTTCTTTTGCAGGGACTTGCCGATCTGGTGATGAGCATTGACTATGAAACAGTTACAACTTTTGAGGATCCATATTTGAATGCCATAAAAACGCTTTGGTCAGATGCTGGTATACAGGAGTGCTACGACCGCCGAAGAGAATATCAGTTGACAGATTCCGCAAAATAGTGAGTTAATCGTTGGATATGATTCATTTCCATAGCTAGATGATGTTTGGACAAAAAAGAGACTACAACAAATACGTTATTGAAGTTATTCTTATTAATAAGTATTAATTTGATATACTTAATACGATTTCATTCTTATATATATCATGTATAGTTATCTGATGGATCTCGATCGTGTGGCTCAACCCGATTATTTACCCACTGAGCAAGACATTTTAAGAGTTCGTGTGCCGACAACGGGGATCATTGAGTATCCCTTTGACTTAGAAGAGATCAGATTTAGGTAGCTACAACGACTCCAATGTTATCGACTTGCATGTGTCTTATCTGTTCTTTGGTTATTGGTTAATTGTTAATACGTTTAATTGATTCCATATTTAACAAGCGCAATTTGTGAAGTTCGTCTATTCATCTATCATTTAACATTAGTAAGATTAGCTTAGATTCTAAAACGGTTTTGGTATGTTTAGCGCAGAATCAAAGCGGTTTTTACATTCAGGCTGGCAGATTAAAACGGACGGCTTGTACGATGATCAACAGCTGAGGTCTTCCCAACTAAATAATTTATAAATCTTCCAATTAGCTACCTTAACGATATTGTGCGCATTGGGCAGCCTGATTATTTGCCCAGTGTTCAGGATGTATTACGAGCCCGTTGTCCGACAACTGGAATAAATCAGTATGGTTTTCTTTTGGGTCCAATTGTATATAGGTATATTAATCTATCGCAACTATCTTAAAATGCAATACGTAATCAGCTAAATATTGAGTAAATCAGCCAGAACTAAAGCCTACGAGTAGTGACTCAAATTGCGTGTGTAACAACATTATAGTAATATCTTTGTGCATATCATTTCTGTGTATTCATATTAATTGGTTTCGCTTCTTGATTGCTTAATTATTCAAATAATTTGCTTTGTTTGTAGTTGGTTGTTGCTTAATCACATTTATAATTCATTGTTATGTATTAACCAATATTTGTAATATGCAGAATGGTAGATGTCGGCGGACAGCGTTCGGAGCGAAGAAAGTGGATTCATTGCTTTGAGAATGTTACCTCAATAATCTTTTTGGTAGCGCTATCTGAATACGATCAAATCTTGTTTGAATCTGATAATGAGGTGAGCCTTCTTAAATTATTTGTTCATATTTTTTGTTATAATATTTATTTAATATATTGCAGAATCGCATGGAGGAATCAAAAGCTTTATTTAGAACTATTATTACATACCCGTGGTTCCAAAATTCATCAGTTATTCTATTCCTTAACAAGAAAGATTTGCTAGAGGAGAAAATCATGTATTCGCATTTGGTGGACTATTTTCCTGAATACGATGGTGAGTACTCATTGGTGTTCTTCTTTCACACAAGAAATCTCCTTTAATATATTACTATATATATACTGTTAGTTTTGTAGTTGTGCTAGTTGTAAACTAATCACATTTCTATTGGTAACAGGTCCACAGCGAGATGCAATAGCAGCCCGTGAATTCATTCTGCGCATGTTTGTAGACTTAAATCCCGATTCCGAAAAGATTATCTATTCTCATTTCACCTGTGCTACAGGTAAGTACTGCTAAAGCTATATATAGCGTGGATGCTTTTGCCGACATTTAACAATTGTAAATACATATTTCGAGTTGAGACTTGGATCATCTTTTGCTTTTGCACATCTGCTGTAGTTCGTCGCTAGTCAGAGCTTTTAATTGTATTAGACTTTTGAAAAGTTACTAAATAAATTAGATATTTTAGATACCAGAAACATCAGACTTGTGTTCGCCGCAGTGAGAGATACGATTTTACGTGGCCTAATCAGAATAATGACCTTCTTGTAAACGCACCCCAAGACCTACTCCCAATATCGTGCGGAGAAGCTTATCTATATAATCATATTCAAATATTTTATTATCGTTATGACTAACATTTGTATACTTTTTTTGTAATTAACGGAAAATATAGAGAAATACGCAAATGTATGTTTTATTGTTTCTTATTATATTTTTGAGTTAAAATAAAATTTTGAAAATACTTTTCGCTATATGAAACTATTCCAAGTCTAAAATTCGGAAGCTGTTAAAGTCTGGCGAAATCTGAAATGCATCTGAGTAATGGGTAATGGTTATAGTAAATATAACAATAATTTATTTTTTTTTATAAACATTATGAGGTAACTAAAACAACGGTATTTATTCCTTCTTTTTTAGATACTGAAAACATAAGGTTTGTGTTTGCAGCTGTAAAGGACACGATTCTGCAATCCAATCTTAAGGAATACAATTTGGTCTAAACTGGATTTGGATCAGAAAACTATTTTTGTGATTTTTATTATACATATATATATATACAAGATGTATGTATTTACATAAATATATACAAATATATATATATGTGCATATATATATAAAAATATATAAACATTCATAATTCCTTTTTCGCATATTAATTAAAAACAAAACAAAGAAAGAAATAAAAAACTAATAATGTTTGCCGAAGATTAAGCATAAATTAGACCCAAACACAAGTTTCGTAAATTGTTACATCAACCGAAAATTGTAGCATAAATTATACTAAAACGGATGAGAAAATTTATAATAATGATGATGCGATTGATGTATACATTTTAATTTCTGTGGAAAAAGAAAAAAAAAACATCTGATATCACGAGTAAAGTAATAATAATATTTAAAATTCATTATTATAGAACTTTTGTAATAAAATTGATAGAAAAAATGAAGAAAAAAACAAAACAAATAACTTAAATTTAATCAAAAGCTTAAAAGGAACAACAAATGGAAACAATTTTTGTCGTACTGAAGCATAAAGTTTTACTGAAACCAACAACAAAATGCTACTTATAAACCAATAGTAATTTTGCATAAACAATAAATGTTAGAAGTTTCTCATAATAATTTAAAAATCACAACAACAAACCTGTAAACTAACAGCAACAAATAGCAACAAAAATGAATGACAGATATAATACTGTATTTTTTATTAAGCTAAAAGCGTAAATATTGCAATTATTGTTTACTGAAATATTTATATACATACGAGCCCATAATATGTGTATATACATACATTACATACATACATACATGCATAAATACATAGATAAATATGTATGTTTAATAAATTAACTAATTTGTATTGCGAGAAAGAATCATTCAAATGTAAATTACAAATCCTACTAATACACAAAAACGCACACACACCCAATCACACAAAAGGGAAACGATTATGAACGTGATGAATAAGTACTATATAATGTAATAATAAAAACTAAAACTAAAACAAAACAAAATAATGAACGCATTTGTATTGTACAAATGACGTCCAGATTACATCTATCTATAATTAATTAACACGCGTGTTTGTCAAACGTTTTCATAGCTGCAGCATAACCATAATTAGCGACAGCAACAACAGTCATAATCATCCATATTTAAACTAATTAAAACCTATATGTTATACATACATAAACTACATAAGAACCTACTATCAGATGCAGCTAATCTTGATGCCATCAATAAATTTTCCATAAACTGAAAATAATAACTAAAAAAGAAAATAAATTTATGATCATGAATCATATTGTTAACAATTTGTAACATTTCAGAAGAGCAAATTTTGTAAGGAATGTAGCTTGATTTTTTCAAATATTTTTAATATACTTATATTAATTATTTTTTGTTAGTCTGTTTTGCCTATGTTATAGACAATGTTTTGTTTTTGTTTTTAAATTTTAGTTTAATTTAATATACAGTTATAGAATGTTAGTAAAGTAACAAAATGAAGCGCACATTTACAAAAAAGAAAAAAACAAATAAAACATAAACAAAAACACCAACAACAAAACAAAACTATTTATGTAAAAATCCAAATAAACACAATTTTACTCTATGTATATGTAGACGAAAATGAAAAAAGCTCATACATATATGTATATGTAAAATAAATATGAATCAAACTTTGTTTTTCATAATTTTATACATATATTTTTTTTACTTTATTAGAACACACACACTTTTGTTTTACCACTCGAACTTATCATTCAGACAAGCGGGCGAGGGCTAAACAAAGCGTAGAGCAAGGTAAAAAATGTATTTGTTAGTTTCTACTGAAATTATACTATCTGGCTGATTATATTAATTTTTTTCGTCTGCTTTGTCTTTAAACTCCTTTTCTCGGCATCTTTTAAATCTCTTCAAACCAATTTTCAAAAAAGAACTTTTCTATTGCAAATAATTACATGGGTTTCTAGGTACACATAATACTTTGTTTTGAAACGTCATTTACATCAAATATCCATTCATTATCCATTACCATTAACAACCGTATAACTCCGCCGTAAAAATTGTAATACCAACACGCATCTAGAACTTAAGAAAGATTCAACAGAGTGTTGTATAAAGCTTTAATCCACGTAAACCGAAGATATAGTAAATGAAATAAATAACAAAATTTTTACAATTAATAAATTGATGAATTGATTAGCTTTTAAAAAGCTTAATTAAGTCAATAAATGTGTATTTATATAAGGCAAAACAAACATATGCGTACAGAATTTTTCGTTGTTTACACGAAGAGAAATGTTCGGCTAGCCGAAATGAAAAGCCCGAGCAGAACAACAGATAAGAAAAGATTGCCATGAAATTGCACAGATGATGACGAGTATACTAGTTGAAAAGAAACATAAGTTGGTATGTGCTCTACGAGGGCTTGAAATGATATCTGATAACAGAACCAAAAACCGAACTATACGAAATATACACATTTTCGTTATTATACAAACATAACACACACAAATCAGCGCCCCCTTCTGGTCCGAGACAGCCAACAAGTTTTACAACGGTTAAGCAGAGGCGCTGTACATTTTGTATATGCATTATATTCATAAACACACACACACACACACATACTTATATAGTTTTCCGTCCAATGAATTGCATCGGTGAGCAGAAAAAGTCTCTAGAATTTTGGTTGACATTGACCATATTCATTTCGCAGTCAAATCCTTAGAGAAGAAGATGAATCCTTATTTGGAAACATACCATACATACGAAAACTCCATAATGCTTTAAGAGCTGATTTGTTCAATTTATTTTTTCCATAATGGGTGTATAAAAATTTGGTTTGAAATATAAAACAATTTGGCGGTTTCAACAAGAAATCTTAAGTTTTTGGCAAAAGCAAAATTCGTAATTTTGAACTATGCACGCATTGCATATGTATATGTACTTTAGCATACATGTACTAAATTACCATAATTATAAAGATTAAAAAAAAAACACACAGAAAATAAACATACATAAAAGAAAAAATTTGGTTTAGTTAGCGTTTTGTGCCTTCTAGTGCTCATTAAATCCATGAAGAAGACCCAGGCAGAAACATACAAATAAACTTTACGTATATAAAAAAACAAAAATATAAAAAAAATATATATACTTAAGATCGTATATTATGTTGAAATTTGATTAATATTTGTAACTTTTATTTCAACAGAAATTGTTCGGTTGTTTTTGATTTTATATATATTTTCAGAGAAAACATATGTATGTGATCGATCCATTGATTGTTGTTTGGGTAAATTGTTTTAGATGGATTAGTTGGCTCTTTTAAGTTGTCAAGTATTTGCAGTTTGTGTGTAAATATTTAGCTTAACTCAAGCTCAAAATGAAGCTATAATAAATGAGCAAGAATTTGATATAAAATGATAAAAAGATCTAATATACTTAAGTGTATGATAAATATACATACTTATGTATGCAAAAGTATGTACAAGTATTTTGTATTTTTATATACAAAATTGAAGAACTGCAGGCGAAAGGAACATGCAAGCATACGAATACATTTCAATTGTATATGTTTGTATTCTTGTGTAAACTAAAAAAAACTCACTAAAACCAAGAGAAATTTGTAGAAATCGAAATAAAGTTCGATATGCGTGAGATGAAACCAAAAAAAAGCAAAACTTAAGAAATAAATGTAATGAGTTTAGCTTAGTATTTACTAGCGTAACTTACTTATGTATTATGAGTTGTTGGGCACCTCGAAATTGGTTATATTTGCTGGGTAGTCATACTTACATACATATATGCATATGGAATAGAGACCATATTTCATACAATGCTTGTAAAGCTACTAAACTAATTTATAACATAATAATAATAATAATATTAATGATAACAGCAACAACAACCACAACAAGAGTCTCTCTCCCTTGGACGTTGAAATGATGTCAAACTAGGCTATACAAAATACACAATAGTAAAGAAAAACGAAAAAAGAATTATGATTAGTAATATTCCACGTCTTTAGGCTACTTTATAAACTTTATATTGTAAATGGGGGGCAGTCAGGTTTATTTGTGAGTTTGGGCCGACATGATATGATGATGATGATGATGTTGATGAATGAGAAATATTTTAACGTACGTATTTCTACATACATATAAGCATAAGTACATACATACTTTATATAAATCAAGAAGCTAAAACCTACCCCCACCCACTTACATAAAAACTGCATGCTTAGCTTAAGTCTTAAGGCGAACACACGTCCTTAAATAGGTAAATACATACATACATATAAAAATGCTCACGCACACACACACACACACACACACTTAGATACAGATGCATATTCATACCTTTCATTGAGTGCAATATTTTCAACTTGTAGCATTTGAATTGATTGACTTTTTTATGGAAATTTACACAACAAAGAGTGGGTTTTGCACTCAGTGAAAATCGCATATGAATATGCAAATGTATGTGGGCATTTGCTTGTATGTGTGCGCGTGGGAGGGCTCTTCATATTTGTCATAGAAATCATATTACAAAAAAACACAAAAAAAAATACAAGTACTAGACAAAGAATTGATTGTATTGAGGTTGCAATGGTAACTAAGAAATTTTTTAGATAATTAAAAAGAACAAAAAAAAAACAACAAACAAAAGAAAAGTATCTATGTACACCTAAATATATATATATATTAAAAGAAAACAATATAATATAAATAAAAATATATTAAAAATAAAAACCTTATTTTCTTTTAGAGCTTTAAAAAGAATTACTGCAGCGATTTCCAGCGAAAAATATTCAAACTTGGCCTATTACTGAGGTTTGCCACAGTGTCTGTGTGTGTGTGTGTGTGTGTGTGTGTTTGTGCGAGTATGGGTTCTATGTACTCGTATACGTTAACAATTGGATTAACGAACCCTCAATGTAGGACAGAAATCAGCAGCACGCTAGACCTAAAACAGACCGTCAAGTATGACACATTAGAGTGAACCAAGGACAGCTCTAAAACATTTAGAGGTCAACATTTTCTGGAGCAACAATATCTAAGACTATAAATTGATATACCTAAGTCTGTATGTTTTTCTAACTGTAGACCATTCCGATTAGAGATAATAACAAATCGATACCGAAGGCTAAGATTTGGGACCAGACTAAAAACACACTTACCCGCAGATATGTGTGTGTCTGCAATATGTATTGCATTGTGGGTGTAGGGGACGGAATTGTATCAGGTCTTCCGCTAGACCAAGCTGCGAAGCCGTATAGTTACCAAAATCAGCTTTCTTGCTATGAACTTGAACCATGGGCCGCGTTTCCTGAATCTGTTTCCACCTGCTGCCCGAATTGTGGATCGGCCCAATGTCGTGCCCATAAACCTATATACCGATTGCGGATGTGGATGTAGTTGCGGTGCATGCGCTTTGTCTGCCATCGCCACCAAAGTCAAAGCCACGGCCAGTGCCTACAATGGTGGCGGGTCGACTGTCGAGTGTCGACCAAATATGAAATACTCACTGCGAATAGAGAACACAACGTTACGGACGCTTGTCGGGCAAACAACTTTTCGGTATTAGTCTCAAATATTGAAGTCCGTGAAGGAACAGACATAGCAAAATCAACCGCAATTCCACAACATATAGCATAGCATAAGATCAGGATAGGAACCCTTCATTGATATATTTCCTCGCGTCACGGAGCGTGGATTCAAAACTGCAGAACGCGTAAGCGTCTTTAAATCCAGTTAGCATGGAGTGCTGCTTATCGGAAGAGGCCAAGGAACAAAAGCGAATCAATCAGGAAATCGAGAAACAGCTGCGCCGTGACAAACGAGATGCAAGACGTGAACTGAAACTGCTACTACTGGGTGAGTATTACTATCTATGTATACAAGCCTCAATCCGAACTAGCGGACAACATACATTTGAACAACTGCATGATACCATTTTAAATAGGTACTGGGTAAAAAACATGCGCTCATTATATATTCAAAAGGTTTGCCTCCCCTACGAAGCCATGTGGATGCGCTCCTGGGGGTGCTGGTATAAATATAGTCATAGTCGTATTATTTGTGGACTGCTTCTATTTTCGAATTGAACCCGATTAAATATGATACTAACTTTTCTCAGGCACCGGTGAGTCTGGGAAGTCAACTTTCATTAAACAGATGCGTATTATCCACGGCAGTGGTTACTCCGACGATGACAAGCGTGGCTACATTAAACTGGTGTACCAAAACATATTCATGGCCATGCAGTCTATGATCAAAGCCATGGATTTGCTCAAAATCGAATATGGCGGTCCAGAGATTCGTGTTAGTACTGAATAAAATTTAGAAAATTAATTGGTTAATAAGAGCATTATAGGAATACGCTGAGCTGGTGAACGGCATTGACTATGAGTCGGTGACACGATTTGAGGATCCATATCTGAATGGTATCAAATGCCTCTGGGCCGATGCTGGCATTCAGGAGTGCTACGATCGTCGAAGAGAATATCAGCTGACTGATTCAGCTAAATAGTGAGTTAATCATTGGATATTGCAGTATCCGACAGTTATTAATGTTAACTTTATGCTGCCATATAGCTATCTGAGCGATTTAGCTCGCATTGAACTGGAAGACTATTTGCCCACTGAGCAGGATATTCTGCGTGCTCGTGTGCCCACAACTGGAATACTTGAGTATCCTTTCGATTTGGATGGCATTGTTTTCCGGTATTGCTCTTTGACATTATGCTACTGGCAATATCCAACCTTAGGTACAACATTTTTCTATTACTATAGAATGGTGGATGTCGGTGGTCAGCGTTCGGAGAGAAGAAAGTGGATTCATTGCTTCGAGAATGTCACCTCGATTATATTTTTGGTAGCGCTATCTGAATACGATCAAATCTTGTTTGAATCTGATAATGAAGTGAGCGGCATTCAAAACAGCATTTACGTTTAGATATAATATTTCTTTTAACAATTGCAGAATCGCATGGAGGAATCAAAAGCTTTATTTGGAACTATCATTACATACCCGTGGTTCCAGAATTCATCGATTATTCTCTTTTTGAACAAGAAGGATTTGTTGGAGGAGAAAATAATGTATTCGCATATGGGTGACTACTTTACAGATTTCGATGGTAAGTATCTGCTATTCACATATGTATGTACACATATATAGTTTATTATTTTCATTGTAGGTCCTAAACAGGATCATGCAGCGGCAAAACAATACGTTCTGAAAAAATACTTGGCCTGTAATCCTGATCCAGAGCGTCAATGTTATTCGCATTTCACAACAGCCACAGGTTGAGTTCTAAACTCTACTTAATATCTAGGGCTGCCTTAAACTGTAAAGAATCATCTGTGATAAATCTAGTTAGGCATTTGGCTAGTCCTGTGTGTGCTATGCTTTTGTTGTAGTATTGCCAGCTTCATATGCTTTAATGTTGTCATATTAATATTTATCTCTCCAACATTGGCAAAACAGATACCGAAAACATCAAACTTGTGTTCTGCGCTGTGAAAGATACACTTATGCAAAATGCACTTAAGGAATTCAATTTGGGTTAAATGCTTGGACATGATCGAGCCAAGGAAATCAACTGCTTCAAGGAAATACATAAACGAAATTAATCTTAAGGATCTTAATCTTACAAATATGATTTACTACTTGTTTTGTGAGATGATATTTAATAGAATATCTAATAAAAATTCAATTGTTAATTATGTGTAAAATTCTTTATTTCGAACTTATGTTGTATATCTAAGCTAACATTTAAATGTAACACTTTTCACATATCTATGTTGCTCCACTTACACGTTTGAACCATTCCTTTTCATATTGTAAAAATTAACTATCACAATGAAATTAGTTTTGTGTTCTATGTTACAAATTTAATTCAATATGTGGCAATGCTTAGCAATGGCCAAAAACCTAACAATGGAAAAACAAAACGAAAGTTAAACACGATTTGAGTATCACATGCACATTCAGAGTTTGAAACAATCGTATAACACTTCAAGAAAATAATAAACATAAATATTGTATAGCTTAAAAAATAATGTCGAATCGCCTGCATGTTATTTTGGCACTGGTTGCAAGCTCCATCAATTTTAAATGACCACAAAATCGCTAAGGTTGCGCTCTGGTTGTACCATGCTTGCCGGCAATAACTGCACCAGCTTGTTAAAAAGATACGCACGACGATTTTGTAGCTCACAGCTGTATTCAGTGCGAGCGCGTTTGGTGCATGACGAACCGCTGGGACTAGATGCAGTCTCTGATATACCGGAAGTAGCCAGACTCTCATTCGACTCCAAAGAGATATTTTCGGCAGCGCCCAGCACAATGTTTTCCGTCATTTCTACTAGAAACATACAAAAGTTATCAAGTTTTCAGAGAGAGAGATTTATAGACAACACACCTTTGGTCGGCTCAGCAGTTACTGCATCAAATCCATCAGTTTCAGCACACATATCAGAAGTAGCTCTGGGACTTTGGCCAGAGTCTTGGCTGGCGTCGTATGACTTGAAGAGCAGCGAGGCTAGCTTGTGGAACTGCAAAAAAGTTGTTTGCAAAAGAAGTTCAGAAGTTCAAATTTGGACACTCACGTTATTCAATTGCTCGGTATCCGTGTGATCTATTACGTCAGATACCTGATGTCTGAGATACAGCATCGCTTTCAATGGATCTGTGCGCGCCATTTCCTCATAGCGCAACTTGCGCACCAAATAGCGACAATGTTTCAAAATCTCCTCCCGTTTTGGCCTGAAATTAGCAGTTATATTTAGTATTTATGTCGGATTAGAGCAAGCAGGCGTTTACTTTTCTAAATAGAGCAGCCAGAAGTCGTCCAAGCGCAGTTGCTGGTACTGAAATATGCCTGGATTACCGCCAAAGAGATAATGCGTCTTGGCCACTTCATCGTAGACCATCTGATGTGCGTAGCGTGGACATGGCTCCAGTGCATCATCTCCTTTACTGGCCCCCAAAAAGTTGCTCTTATTGATGGAGTTGACGTCCTGGGCACTGTGGCGGCAGTAGTAGATGCGTGACCACTTCTGCGTGCGCAATGAGTAAACCCAAAAGGAGTTCGAGGCATCCCCATGGTGTACATCGCGTCTGTCCTTTACTTTGTTCAGGCTCTGAGGAATGTAAATATGTTTATTATAGTAAGAGGCAGATTGAAGGCAGATGTTTGACATACGGAGAATATATAAATTTCATCGCGGTCACAATCGATGGTGGCGCGCAGTGTGTAACCCGATGATGGTTCAAATTTGGCTTCCGTGCTGGCCGTGTTGCCGTGGAGTGAATGGTCCTTGTTCATCAGTGAAATGGCCTGCGAATCTACATCGTAGGTAAGCAGCTCATCGAGATCGTCCTTGCCTCTCTGACCGCCATAAATGTAGAGCTTTCGTTGTTTCTGTCGAATCGTAAACGTATTTGAAATCTAAAATATCGCTTCAATCTTAAATCATATTTAATTACATTGTGGAACACCATGCAGTGGGTTATGCGCGATTTAATTGACATAACATCCGCTTGAGCTGCGCTGGCATGATGACAATCCACGAGTATCTGTGTCCAGGTATTTGTTGCAACGTGATACGAGAATAGCCCAGAGTATTCCGGCTCCGTCGAAGATGTGGGACTGCGTGGTGTTAGTATTTTGCCACCAAAAACATAAATCGTACGCTTGTCGGCATCGATACACATCTGGTGATCGTACACGAGCTGTGGTCCACCCACTTGGCTGGTGTCATCACAAATTTGCATCCAATTGCGTGCACGAGTATCGTACAAGTAGAAATCACTCTTAATATAGTCGCTGGTGCGTATCGAGTTATCCAAATAGCGACCCAGCATGAAAATATTCTCGCTTATCGGATCAAAAATCATTTTGTGACAGGAGCGCGGCGTGGGTCCGTTGGACGACTCGGAACGCTCATAGAGCAGTGTCCATTCGTCCAGCTCTATGCTGTAGACCCACAAATCGCTGAGATCTTGGTAGCCATCCCAGCCACCATATAAATATATAAGACGCTTTTTAGCATCGACAACCAGCTGATGGCCGCCACGGTTACCGGGCTTAATTTCGCTTTCCGTGTACTTCATATGCCAGGCGTGCTTGTAGTCCTGCTTATTCAAATACTCGTCCATTAGACCCTCATCAATGCACTCGGTAATAAAGCGCTCCGAACGCTCGAAGTCGCCTTGAACCACCTGAATAGAAAACAAACAGCATTATTAATAAACGTAAGCTTATTTAAATGCCACCAAATATAATTAACCAAGTATTTGTGCAATTCGCTAATGAGTGGATGCTCCAGGCGCACATTTGTCTGCGCCTGCAGCGCGCCAAAGGCCTTCATATAGCCCTGTTGACGGAAGTGCTTCAGACAGAGTTTAATGATCTCCGTTTCACGCAGTGTATTGTAGCTCTTCATGCGCGCACATGTGTACATGGGATCGTCCTGGCCATGCAGCTCAATGTACCAGATGCTAAAATTAAAGGATGGTCCCCACGACAATAATGGCACAATTTTCAGATACAGTATGGGCAGATTCTCAGCGCCATCCTCAGTCATGCAGCGGAGATTGAATACTTCAGGTATATTGTCGTTTTTAAGACCACTGCAAATGAATAAATAGTAGGTTAAATTAGTTTAAATTGTAACTCAACACATATGTACATAATTTGTTTTTAATTTTTTCTATTGAACTGTCAACTGGAATTTTTGTTTAAAATTGTGTCGCGACTTACGCGTCTAGCAGTAGCACCATGTGCTCATCCTCCAATCCACCAAAAACGCGAAATTTTTTGATGTTGCAAACGTGCGATTTCTCAAATTTACCAAATTTGATCTTCTTCACAATGGCGGGTCTGCGAAGTTTCAGTGTGAGAAACTGTGGTGGGCTGTTTGTATAGGCGGACCAGCGAGAGGTTTGATCGTTTGGACAGTCGACGAGTACGTTTCTGAAATTCGAAAATGTATGAAATTAAACAGTAAAAGTACCCATCGCTTTGCCAGCGACAGCTGCGCAGTTGACAACAACAATTACGAAATGCAACTTATGGGCGGGACGCGTCTGCATATAAACACACATACATGCATATACATAGAATATTTCATGGGTGTGTGTGTGTGTGTTTTTGCATTTACAGCTAGATGAACAAAGCCTATAACTTACTCAGGCAAATAATTTGGCGAATAGCTGGAGTAACGGTAAATCTCGAAGCTCAGACGCTCGGAGAGAGTAAAGGGTTTCTGGGCATTCGTTCCAGGCACGATGGGCACAGCGCCATATGAAATTGCCAGTGAGCCATTGGAGCTGTCCGTTGGACTCGAGGTGGTAGTCGTGGACGAAGACATTTTTGTTTAGACTTGAACACTTGAAGTGCGGTGTAATTATGTTAAGAGTTTAGAGCTTAATTCTATTGCCGGCAATCCAAAACAACAAAATAACAATTATCGCTTAGCCCAAAACTTATATTATGCCATTCACAGGTAAACGCAGATAAAATCGTCCAATTGCCACTCAACGAAAATGCTCCACACTTGCATTTGCTCAAAACTGAACGAATATTGCTATCTGATGTTGCAATTAAATTTAAAAACTTTTGAATTATCTTCTTTTTTTAATTCGTGCAGAGACCGTGGCGCTAATGGTGTATTTAGTTATGTTAAATAAAATGCTATTGACACCAGTTCTTTTTACGCACAGCGTGTGTTCGGATGTTTATCAATAAACCATAATTACCTATCATTAAGTGTAATTATATATATATTAATTTCTTGTGTTTGGTAAACAATGACGTGTTTAATTTATTCATTTGTGTACAGAATGTCAATTGGGATTATTCTCGGTTTATTAAAGTTACTAGTAATATCATGTTTTTTTGTGTCTTATGGCGTATGTAATACAATTGATAATCTGTTAAAACAACATTAAATGAATATATTTTCAGAACTATGCTGAAGGTGTTTATTACAAAATCAAAAATATTGAATGCAGACCAAATCGAAGTCATTTTGACAATATTACGTGTGTCTTGAAGCCTATTAATTGGACGCGATCAATACTAAATATGGACTGCGATATAATAGGAAGCTTGACGAATGGTTTTGTGAGTATATGACAAATATAGAGAGTCAATATTTTAATTATATGTATAGCTAGGCGTGGAAACATTTTACAAAGACTACACGAATCTGTACAAGCCATTTCTTTTTAAGTTTAAATACAATATATGTAAACTTCTCGTTAAGACCAAGCCAAATAATTTTTTCGAGAACTACACGATGCATCATCTGAAAACGTCAACCAACATTAATCACAGTTGTCCATACTCGGTAAGTTCAATATGTAAGATTAAGTAATTTAATAATATTTGATGTTTATTTTTAGGGCCATTTGTACGCGCGTAATTTTTACTTAGATGAGTTGTCATTGCCACCGCTGCCTCTTCAAGAATATAAGATAATTTTTAACGTTACACAAAATAAGCCTAAGATCCATTTAGGAAACGTTATACTTTACTTTGAGGCGCGGGAAGAATATCGCAAGAGCGGGACCATGCCTAATTCACCATTATAATCGATTGATCAATATTAAATAATATTTTTAGCACATTAAATTTTTAAATGGTAATAAACCTATTTAGCGACATGTTTTCTAATATTGACAAAAGGGGGTTTGAACATGTTTTGTACTAGTATTTTGCATGTGGTTTAATGTAACTAAAAGTTGAGTGCAGTAATGGCGATATTTTGCATATCGAGTCACATCGATAAGTATCGCTCATCCCTAGCCCGAAGTGTTGCATGGCTCATTGATATCGTTTTGCATCGTTTTGTATTTTCATACATCTTTGCCATTTTGTCATTGCTTTTATGCAAGGAAAAATCATACCGGCGTGTTTTAGTTTTGTTTAAATTATAAGATGTCCTTTGACGCTATACCTAAAGATCTGCGAGGTCTACGCGCCTGTTTGGTATGTTCGCTTGTAAAGGTAAGCATCAATCATTGGACGCGTCCACACGTACACAATATATATTTTGGGCTCTATTTTTATATGCATAGACTTTTGATCAATTTGAGACTGATGGCTGTGAAAACTGTGAAGAGTTCCTGCGCATGAAGAATAATAAGGACAATGTATATGATCATACGAGCAACAATTTCGATGGCCTCATCGCACTGACAACACCCAATGATTCCTGGGTCGCCAAATGGCAGCGACTTGGTAAGAAAGAAATTGCGAATTATGCACGTGTGTGTGTAATTAATCCATTATCCTGGTTTCAAACAGCACGCTTTACACGCGGCATCTATGCCATATCCGTATCGGGCACCCTGCCACAGTCGACACTGCGCGACATGAAGAATCGCGGCATCGTCTACAAGACAAGGGATAGAAGCCAGCGCTAGAATTGCTCCCTTTGTTGGCGTAAAAAATATGTAGTTTTATTTAAAGTAATTTACAAAACCACGAGTACATACAGCTAGAATAAAATACAGTTTTAAGCAGAGTAGACCCCATGTTAATCGTCCAAGGAGGTCACCCGCAAACCAACACCGCCGGCGGTCGTGACGTGAACACCAAAACCGGCCGCCTCCAACTCCTCCTTTAGCTTCCAGTAGACTTCGTTGCGTTCGTAGTTATCGGGCAGCAAAACAATCGCATAGCCCCCAGCACCAGCTCCCGTCAGTTTGGAAAAGAAGCCACGCTTGAAGGCAATCGTAAATATCTGCTCCAGTTTCGGATGTGAAACGCCAATTGCCTTCATCAGATCGTTGTTGATTTGGAACAGGTGCTCGAGTTTCTCGAACTTTTGGCTATCGTCCTGCGCATTGCCAAAGCTCTCGTACAGCGGCACCGCGGCGTTGACTAGCTGCTCGCACGCCTGCCAAATGGCCTCGATCAGCTGCGGAAACTCCTCGGCCAGGTGACGCACCTTAGCCACAATGTCCGCAGTGCTGCGGCTGACCCGGCTATCCACAAGCAGAATGCTGAGCGGCTTCTGGATGCGCAGTGATTGAAAGCCCTGACCCTTGACAAAACGCAAAATGCCGCCGTAGGTGCACACAGTGTTGTCCACGCCGGAGGGCGTGCCGTGATTAACGCGCTCCGACTCAAACGCCCAATGCGAAATCAACGCCAAGTTCTCGTCTTGCAAATAGCTGTTCTGATCGAAATGGCCGGCCAGTATTAGAAATGCGGCAGCCAGGGAAGCGCCATAGGAGGCGGAGCTGCCCAAACCAGCGCCAACATTTAGTTCCGTGTCCACCTGTACCTGGAAGCCCGATTGCAGCGTCAACGCCGGCTGATCAGGTGCCGTGAGCACTGCGCCAGCAAGCAGATAATAAATGGATATAAATGCGCGTTGTGTGTGCTGCTTGGGAGTGCTGCCCACGGTGCGTTCCAGCTGCTTGGCAACCTCGGCGCGCACCTCCTCCATTAGCTTGGCGGTGCTCTCCAGCTTATCGCCGGGATATTTGCTCCGAAAGTTGCCAAGAAATGCATTGAACTCGTGCAGTTCGATTTCCAGTGTGGCATTTAGTGTCTCCAGCTGGAAACTGGCCACCTGGCTGCCGGGTTGGCTGCGCAGCTGCAGCTTGGTACCCAAACCGACAACGGCGGCCAACGCTGGCTTCTGATAGACGACGGCGTGCTCGCCATGTAGTATCACCTTGCCAGGAGCGTGCACCTGGAATTTCAGCATTGCTGTTTTATTTGTCAAGCACCGTTTTTATCTCGATATCGCTTATTTGAATTTCAAATGCGGGGCACAGTAGTTCACGTGAGATTATGTTCTCGCTTTATTTTGTTTTATTTATGTGTAGTTGCAGTTGTTTTTGTTTTATGTAATGTTACGCGAAATTTGCGTGTTTTATTGTTGCTCCGTTCATCGGCCGTTTCCCTTTCACTTTCTTTGTTCAACTGTTTTTGGCTGCGACTGGTTAGCGTTTTTCTGACGTTGGCTGCTTTGATTTTTTTCGCTTATGCATACATGTACACATGTATGTATATGTATGTACAGGTTTTGGGCTCCACAAATAAACAGCAACAGGTTACGGTTACAGTTACTGCTGCTGTTGTTGTTGTTGCTGTTGCACTTTCTCCCACTCGGCGGGCGTGTATGACTTTTGCGAGAAAGCGTGTATTTCCTTTAGTTCTTCGGCAAGCGTTGTGTTCACTCTTCAAATAAAATTTATATTATTCTTTAATAAATACATATATTCCAACTTTACGAAGGTAGGGTTTAATTACAATCTGTGCTTTTGCAGCAGTGCTTTTCCATCGAATGCTTTTGAGACAATGACGGCACTGAATTTACCACCACATCCGTCGGAGTCGTCGGACACATGCACGTATGTCGCCTCGAGCTTCTCTTTAAGCTTATCTTCTAGATACTTTGCGGTGTATTTACTCATATTTTTGTTTTGTCTTATTTTCTTATGATGCCAAATATAGAAAAATGCTGCAGTCACTAGCGGCAAATTTACTATTTTAGAAGATTACTCCACAAGGCAAGTATGACGTCACAACAAACTGCTGGAAATAATTAGAACGAATTCATGTTGCCGGAAGCAAATTAATGTAAGACACAATAATGAGAAAATAAATCATAGCGTTTTCAGCTGTTGTATTTTGACAGTAATGTTATATATAAATGTTTTAATATAATTACTTTATTCTGTGTGGCTGCGTCACAAGCTGAAGTTGATTGTAGTGATTACCTTCGCTACCGCAAAAATGTATCGTTCTTGGGAAGCTATCGGTTATTGTTGTTCAATATATCGGTATACTGTCATTCCTAATACAGCATCTACTGTGCGTGTTTGAAGCGCCAAAATTTTTCGTTTTTAGTAATGTGCTTGTAGTTTTATTTAAAAAGCCTATATAATATAACTAAGTCAAAGTACAAATAGTTCGGCATCCTTGGAACGTAGTAGCCATGTCATTCTTCGGTGGAAACACATCGCTCGGCGCGACAAGCACGCCGGCTAAACGTAAGTACTCGAATTGCCAAAATTCCTCAGGTGGCAATAGCATGAAATGTGCTTGTGTTGCTTAAATATGTAGCGCCGGTCAAGCTCTTTTCGCCAAATAGCGTTCCGGCGCAACTGCTGAAGGCAGTGTAAGCAACTTCTTTATATCCTGTACGCTATGTACGCGTATTTCCTTGGGATTGATGCTGAAATGTGTGGGGAAATGTGAGAAAGTATGTTCTCTTGGACCTGATACAGTACAACTAGGTCAATTATTCTAATCTCGGGAAACTTACTTCTTTTTATGAATAATGTAGCCCACATATGCCACAATAGACAGGAGCAAGGCTAACAAAAATATAATCATTGACATAGTGGCAAAGACTGGGGCATCTGCTGCCGCTAAGCTCTTGAAATGTACTGAAGCTGGTCAGCTTTTTAAACACGGCTCTCGCACTGATAAGATATGCTGTGCGGAAGCTGTGTGTGGAGCAGCAACAAAAGTAACCAAATATTGACCCCTTTGTATTGCGCTTATCTCTTCTATTGATAGCGGGCGGCATGTTTGGTTCAGCATTTGGTGCCCCAACTGGTGCTGCAGCACCGGCTTTTGGCAGCACCATGTCTGCACCGGCATTCGGTAGCGCACCCACAGGCTTTGGCGCAGCGACACAAGCTCCAGGGACTGGTACACTGGGCGGTGGATTTGGCGGCTTCGGCGCCGCGGTGCCGACAAGTCAACCCAGTTTATTTGGAGCACCCACAATGAGTGCGGCACCGCCAGCGTTTAGCGGCTTTGGACAGTTGCCAAATACGAGCAATGCACCGGCTAGTGGATTCGCGGGATTTGGAGCGACAACAACGACAGCGCCAGCGTTTGGCGGCTTTGGTGCCAGCCAGTCGACAGCGTTTGGCGGCGGCAGCTTCGGATCAAGTGAGTTGAGCTAGATGCGTTTATGGCAGAATACTTACATATATATTATATATTGTTGCAGCTTTTGGCAAGCCAGCCGCGCCAACTGTGACGCCGGGCTTTGGTGGCTTTGGCGGCACAAACTTTATGATGGGACAGCCGCAGCAGCAGCCTGTGCCGATCTCATCGGATGAGGCATTTGCACAGTCCATACTGAATGTCTCAATTTTCGGTGATGAGCGTGACAATATTGTGGCCCAATGGAATTATCTGCAGGCTATGTGGGGCACAGGAAAATTATTTTACTCGCAAAGCGCGGCGCCTGTCGACATTACAAATGAGAATGACCTGTGCCGTTTTAAGGCAATTGGCTACAGTCGCATGCCTGGCAAGGATAACAAACTGGGACTGGTCGCACTCAACTTTGATCGTGAGCTGGCCATGGTTAAGTAAGTGTAAAACATAAAGATTTTGGCTTTTACTGATCTGTACATTTTGTAGGTCACAACAGCAACAGATTATACAAACGCTGCACAGTCTAATGGGCAGCAAGCCAAACGTTTTGGTTCACATCGATGTGCTCAAAGAGGTGGAGAACAAGAAGTGCCAGATGGTCATATATGTGGAGGAGAAACTACAGCTGCAGCATGGGCCAAATGATAGTAAGCGCATACTGGCCACCGAGTTGGCCAGTTATTTGAGCCAGCCTCAGATGAAGCCACAGTTGAACAATCTGGGCATAACTGAGGCTTTGGCACTCACGCTGCCCGACGAGGATCAATTGAAGGAGTATCTGGAGAATCCCCCGCGCAGCGTTGATCCACGCATGTGGCGTCAGGCTAATTTGGATAATCCGGATGCCACTCAATTTATACCGGTGCCCATGATTGGTTTCGGCGATCTGAAATGGCGTGTCAAGTGTCAGGAGCAGGAGACATATACGCATGCCCTGTACATGAAAAAGGTGGAGGGCGAATTAGAGGAACTGCGGCGACGCCACGCGTCCGCAACAGCCAAAACATTGGAGCACAAACGTAAACTAGCCGAAATGAGCCACCGCATACTGAGGGTAAGCAACAGCATCTGTAACTATTTAAAACAGCACATCTAATATCTGAATACTTCTACGATAGATCGTTGTGAAACAGGAATGTACACGCCGGGTGGGCAGCACACTGACACCCGAGGAGGAGGCGCTGCGCACCAAGCTACAGAATATGCAGGCTGTCGTCTCGGCGCCCACACAGTTCAAGGGTCGGCTCAGTGAGCTGCTTTCCCAGATTCGGATGCAGCGCAATCAATTTTCAAGCAATGGCCTACCCGATTACGCGCTCGATAAGAACGCGGAGAATGAGATGAAAACCGTATTGGCCATGCAGCAGAACGCAATGGAAGTGCTTAAAGATACGGTCAACAAGGACCTCGAAGCGCTGGATATTATTGTAAAAGGTTTGCCCGAGTTACAGCAAACATGATCCCCCTCTTTACGATATGTGCCGAAATTATGTAGTTGTTTGTCTAATATAGAGTCTATGAACAAGATGTAATCGTAACATTTTTTCAATGCTGTATTTTGTGTGTTCCTATTGCCAGCGGTCCAGTATTTCCTGTAACTTTGAACTTGCACTTTTACGGCTAGTGTGATAAAATATAACAAATGTGTTGACTATCGTTGTAACCATCGAAACGAGTTCGAGTCTCACGCTGCGGAAATTGTGTGAACGACGTGTACACTCAATTTAGAGGGTATGCTCAGCTCTGGTTGAAACTATAATGATTTTTAGCTTGTCTTGATTTTGTATAAAATTTAATAGTCAAACATAAACATATCATCTTGCAATTAAACGGTATTTAAGAAATTTTTCACCTATTGCATGTTTAAAGAATGTAGGCATACAATTTTATGTAAATTGTAATTAGTACAAGTTATATATTAACTATTATGTCCTGAGACATTGAAGCATCCATACATTAGCTTGGGATACGAACAGTTTTTTTTTGCAATTATGCAAGTATATTACAATTAGTAGCTTCAAAGGGTATAATTCTTTAAGAGTATTTGGACTTCGGCTTGCTGAAGCTTGCGCCATTGTTTTTGTCATAACGTTTACACGCTGTTGGTGTCAATGCACTTGGAGTAAGCGCACGACTTACTTTTCTTCAGCCACTGACTGAAATTGGACAATTTTGTAGCGATTACTTGACCATTTGACGCAATTTCGCTCGTTGTCTCTGGTTGCAACGAACTCATTACTACCAGTGACAAACTCACATCCAGTTTGTTCAACTGCAGGCGGTTCGAGTTTGCGTTGTTACATTAACATTATTATGCAGCCAGGCGCACTTTTCACATATGTGCGCCTCGTGTGGTTGTTGTCTCGTTGTATTTTTATTTTATATTGCGCTGGGAAAACTCGTTTGCAGCTCAGTTTCCCAGCCAACGTTGTTGCCTGGAGTGCTGCATTGTTGTTTGTGGAGACTTCCGAGAGCTTCCGTTTCAAGACTGGGAAAATGGTAAAATGATTGCACTGTGTTTGGGTATAAATGTTTTCGTTGTGCCCAAGCCCGCCTTACTCATTGTGCGATCTTTGCAACGACAAGTGACGGCTGCACCACCAGCAACTTATATGGACAACTAAAAGCGGCACAAAAGAGCAACAACCAAAACTCACCATGTCGAATGGGTCACTAATAGTGAGTATGTCCACAGCTGCAGCCATAAGGATATTTCACTAACAAAAACTGATTTAATTTATAGTTGCTGTTGTGGGCGTTGTGCTCTTGTGTGGCTGCCACGCCTACCACATCAATACCGCCGCGTCGAGCACAGGATGATGTGCAGTTGCTGCATCCGCATATAATCACAATCGAACGCTTGGAGCATTTGCTGAGGCGTGCTGGCGAGATCTTTGGCCCGGTTGTGCAGGCCGAAGATGCGGATACCGCGGCCAGTCAAGTGGAGCCCCAGGTGGAGATGCAATCGCTGCCACAGCAGTACATGCTGCCACCCACAGATCAGCCGTACAACTTCTACTTGCCGCTCTATGACTATGTGGATCCCAAGCTGGACGCCAAGAGTCGGCACCTCGAGAAAATTGCACCGCCACCCCAGAGACTGAAGCAGGAACACAACTACTATGCGGATAAGCCAAAGAAGTCACCGAAGAAGTTCAATGCGGCCGCCAAGCACATAAATATGAAGTGGCTGAACACATACGAGAAGGCAATTGGCGGCACTGCGCCCAAGGCCATCTATTTGGAGCAGGACGAGCGCAATCGCATCAATTTCAATGATTCATTTTTTGCCGTTGACATGCAGGCCAAGGCGCAGGATAATCAGCCTCACAAGTCACGCGACTCGGAGCTGCTGCAGCATGGCGAACAGCTGCCGGAGGATGACCTGATGGCCGCGCCGGCTCAGCTCACCTACAGCTACAAGCCAACTGGAGCCTAAAAGTGTTGGCAGCTCAACTGTTATTTAATTGTAGTCAATTATAAGAAATGCAAAAATATATTTATAAATGTTTATACAGGAGAATCAACTCTCAGTGGACACAATAAACAATGAACAATACGGCACAAGCAAGATGTATCTATAATATAATATATAGTATTTAATATAAATACACCTTGGGCACAAATTTACATTGTAGTAGTTTAGTTTTTTCTATAATGAGTATTTTGTGCGTTAAAAATTCATGCTTCCTGAGGTTTTGTTTTAGGCTGACGTCCTTTCTGCAGGCTAAGACTGCTCCAGTTTGGCGACACCCTCGCGCACAACCTTCTCAATATCATCGAGCAGACCAGATGCACCGAAACGGAATAGATGCGGCTGCAGCCATTGCATGCCGAGCGTTTCTTTGACTAGCGTCATCCAGGCAATGGCATCCCGTACGGTGCGCACTCCACCAGCCGGCTTCAGTCCAACGATTTGGCCAGTGCGTCGCTTGAACTCCTGTATGGCAAAGATCATGACCAGGCCAACGGGCAGCGTGGCATTTACCGCTTCCTTGCCGGTAGATGTCTTAATGAAGTCCGCGCCCGCCAGCATGCACACCATGGACGCCTTGTACACCTGCAAGACCAAAATCTAAACTTTAGATCCAAATCCATAATGTGACCGTCGGCATCTTACATTCTCCATGGAGCCCAGCTCGCCAATAGCCAGGATGGTCTTCAGATGCGCACGTGATCCGCAGGCCTTTCGCATCTGCACCACCTCATCGTAGACGCCTTGCCAGTCGCCCACCAGCGCCAGCTGTCGATTGATCACAATGTCAATCTCCTGGGCACCGGCATCAATAGCGTACGTGATCTCTTGCAGACGCGATGGCAGGCCATACTGCCCGGTTGGAAAACCGGTGGCCACGGCGGCAATAGAAATATCCTCCAGCTTGCCATACTGCTTCAGCGCCTTATAGGCATCCGCCACCCGAGCGGGATACACACACACAGCGGCACAGTGAATGTCCGGCAGGAGACGGGGCTCAAAGAACTTATCAAAGAGCTGCGGCTCAAAGGGCAGAGAGGCCCGCATGCAAAGCCGGCGCACATTTGCCGCCGTATCATCGCCAGCCAATGTGGTCAAATCCGTCAACATTAGGGCCTTCAGTGCCCAGGCGATCTCGTTGACTCCCTCCACTGTCGATCGCTCTGATATTTTGGATGCATTCTCAATAATTGAACGCAGTGAAAAATTTATCTTGAGCAGGGACTCATCTGATAACGAATATGTAGTTAAATAACAATGTAAGACATATTTAAACATTAGTAATTACCATATGGCCGAATTTCATTCACTTTCAGAACTGTCAATGAATAGAGAAATTAGAAGCAATAATGGATGAGATATTCACACATCAGTCTTTACCAGAGGGCATGGCTTCTTTTTTGCTTTTTTCCGATAAGAAATGTGCTTGAAATTCTATACTTTTCTTTTTTGCGAGAGTTGAAAGCCCAGCCCAGCTCCAACAACGTGTGTGTTTATGAACCTGTTATCAGTAGATAGCGACACCAGCTGTTGTCAGTGTTGCCAAACATTTTTTCAAAGATCATATGCGCAAAGACAGGGCTGTTATACTTATTTAAACACCAAGGCGCGTTGTCTAGATGTGCAGTTGAGTTATGAATATTACCTGGATTAGATAGTCCACAGAAATACGTTGAAAAGCACCTAAAACTGCCATAACTTGTTCAAAACTTATTCGATTTGCGAAACCCAGCCATTTTTGATTATATGACCTGTACATACTAAATCAGACATAGCAAAAAACGGATGAACATCTGTATAGAACAGAAAATGTAGGCATAGGCATATTTTAATTTTTCAAACTATCCACTACTCCCAATGGCTTATCTGTGAGGTTCAATGACGAATCGTATCAATGGAAACTCCAAGCCATTTTTTTAAGTACCCCGTTTCTTGTAAATCAGCGGAAGCTTTTATAATACGTGTCTATCTACAACAGTCAATCAGTGGATCATGTTTTGCTAGGAAGCCCATCTATAAAACTAACAATGCCAATATTTATTACACGCTACGATTTTTATAGCCACCCCCATATAAAAGTGTTTTCAACTTTAAAGTGCAGCTAACAAATATTGCAAACATCTTATGTAAATAAAAATAGAACAAGTAAGAGTGCTCTAGTCGGGAGTGCCCGACTACGAGATACCCTGAACCCAGTCCTTACAATCATTCGTACTGCTCTAAACACACACATGCTGCAGTACAAGCAGTACAAGCAGTGCCAGCGGTTTAAGCAGTTAGCTTGCTCTTTCGCTGAGCCCCACACAATGGAAAGTTAAATCTTAAATAACTTCTGTGTTTATTGTCCGATCATATTGAAATTTTTGGGGCAAACAATTGTCGATAATATGTGTTACCAAACCAAATTGCAAGGTCGTACCTTCAAAAATGGGTTTTTTTAACTTTTGGGGGGTTTGGGGGTGGTATCCAAAAAGTGAAATATTTGTTACATGTGTATGCTATTCGAGATTATACATGTCAAATTAGGGGCCTCTAGCTCTTATAACTTGTAAGTTATATCCAAAAAACGCTGGTCTGAAATCGAAATTTATCGATAACTTTTGAACAGGACGAGTTATCGATAAATTTTAATAAACTTGATCTGTCCCGGGATTACGAGAACTTATATTCCAAATATGAAGTCTCTAGCTCTTGTAGTCTCTGATATCCGCGTGTTCATACAGACAGACGGACGGACGGACAGACAGACAGACGGACATGGCTAAATCGACTCGACTGTTGATACTGATCAAGAATATATATACTTTATATGGTCGGAGATGCTTCCTTATGCCTGTTACATACTTTTGCACAAAACCATAATACCCTTTTTACCCATTTTTAATGGGTTCAGGGTATAAAAAGATGGGAAGGAAATAAAGATTTGAGCCAGTAAAACATTTTTAATCATCTGAATGTGAAATGAACTTAACTGATTGATGATTAATATTAGACAATAGGATAGAGCAATAGGTACTTAAAACGTTTTCTGATATGCTATCGACAGTTAAGCCTGTAAGGTACTGATTAGATGTAACTGGTGTTGGCCACTTACAGATTGCATCCACTCAATGTCTCATGTGTAAGCAGTTGACATTATAAATAGATGGAGCGGTACGGCAGGTGCATTTAGTGGATGTAAAGTGGCGAACTTGGCTGCAGGCGTGGTATCAATATGGCAGCAATACCTACGACCTACAATGAGAAGGATAACATCTGGAGTGGTGCCAAGCGAGCCTCCATCTTTAACTATGACATATCCGTGGGCAAAGTCATATACAATACCATGCGGAATTGGCCGAACAATGTGTGCCAGGTGAGTACTCTAAAGTCAAAGTAAAGTGGCCAATTTGGATTAGCAATCTTTGTAAACGGCAGATAAACGACATTGACGGTGTCACAGTGACTAATAAAGAGGGCATTACCTGGGCCGTACGTATTGCTCAGTACCTGAAAAGTCGGGGCCTCAATCACAAGGATGTTATTGGAATTGCTGCTAAGAATACCACCTATGTTATGCCCCTGGGTATCGCTTGTTTAATGAATGCCACACCCTTTCATTCTGTCAATCCGATGCTGGATGAAGGTTCGTAAATCATTTACTTATATCACATAGGTAATTGAATTTTGACTTAAATTCACAGCGACTGTTAAGTATGTGTTCGAAATCACTAAGCCTATGCTTATATTCTGCGATGGTCTGGATTATCCAAAGATACATGCGGCTACACGAGGCTGGCATCCGGAAATATATACGCTGAGTGATCCTATCGAGGGTGTGCCCAAAATAGAGACTCTGCTGGATCCAACAACAACGGAAATGTTCTATCAGTAAGTAGTAATAGATGTTAGTTGAGTTTCTTAAGAGTATTCTGTTGCAACTCGTTTTTGTATATATTTATAGACCGGAAAGTCTTATAACTGGCGGCGATCAAACAGTGGCAATTCTGTGCTCTTCCGGCACCACAGGATTACCAAAAGCTGTCTGTATTTCAAATAGCATACTTATACAGGAAAGCATGTAAGCAATTGTGTGAATTTAGATATTACTATCCACTGAAAGAGCTAACAATTGTTGAAAACTTTCCAGGATGGTCAACAGCGATTCTGTGATCTTTGTATCCAGCTCACTGGATTGGATCACCGGCCTCTGGGCCTTCATCTTCAGCACAGTGTTTGGCTGCACTCGCATTATAACTAATCGAGCCTTCGCACCCGAATACTTTGTGCAGCTGGTGAAGAAGTACAAGATTAACTATGCCGTGGTGCCGCCCAGGCATTTATCCGCCCTGATCACCTGTCCGGAAGCGAAGCCAGAGTCACTGGCGCCCATCCGCATGCTGAACTACGGCGGTGGCATGGTGTCCATGGCCACACTGCAGCGTGCCCAGGAGATATGCAAGTCGGCCATGTTCAATTCGGGTTACGGCATGACTGAGGTGGGTGCCATTACCGTCAACATTGGCATTAGCAATACCGCTTCAGCTGGCCGCCTTTTGCCGGGCATTAAGATTCGCATTGTCGATGAGATGGGCAAGAGCCTGGGCTACAATCAGGTCGGGGAGATCTATGTGCACACGGGACAGGCATGGAATGGATACTACGGCAATCCCGTGGAGACGCGACGCATGCAGGACTTTGAGGGCTGGTTCCACACCGGCGACTTGGGTCACTTTGATGAGCAGAATTTCCTGTACATTGTCGATCGCAAGAAGGAGATCTTGAAGTACCAGGGCTTGCACTACTGGCCCACTGAAATTGAACATGCGATTGCGGAGGTGCCGCAGGTGCAGGACGTTTGCGTTGTGGGCATCTACGATGAGCGCCAGGGCGATGCAGCTGGCGCCTTAGTTGTCAAGCGCAAAGGATGCAACATAAGCGCCAAGCAGATCATCGACCATGTCGCCAAGCGATTGACTGCCCAGCAGAAGCAGCTGCACGCCGGAGTTCGCTTTGTTGACAAGCTGCCCGCTAATGTCAACGGGAAGGTCCTACGAAAGGCAGCCCGAGAGGTCTTTGTTGCCCAGCCGAACTAAGCTTATGAACAAACACACATATTTTACTTAAATTGTGCACTTCACGTTGTAAGTAAGAGCACTAGTGTTATCTAATAAGAGGGGAAAATGCTAAAAACAGTTTGAATCAACTACAATCTATACTTTACAGTCGTGTGTACTTTATGTCAAATTAAAAATGTACTGCTACTTAAAACGATATTGGCTTAAATCTTTTATTTCATATGTCGTTGTCGTGGTGAAATAGCTAGACCCCCCAATAACCACTTGTTTTATATATATTTGAACTTTGATTTTAAACTATAACTACATTCCTAATCTAAAATATATTGATGAACTCTCCTTTCCCTTGCCTGCAATACTCATGTGATTAAAACACGCGCCAATGAGGAAGCATTAATATGATACTTCAAAACCAACTGGGCCAATAGTTGACTCAGCTCTCAAGCAGCTTTTTGTTCTTATATGCGATTTGTTATTATTTTTTTCTAGAGCACACACTTAAAATTAAAAAAGATTAAATCACTTATGTGATAATGGTATCACTTAACACTAGGAGAGGGGTTAGGAATTACTCTGGGACTCATAAATTAGAATTAGTACGAATTGCAAACATATGATATATCCCTCTAATCCAAGCACTATCATCAGAGCAATAAATTGCGTATGTATGGGTCGTTAACCGTGTGAAACCTACCAAGGAAAATCGATAGCAATGGGTTGACCACCACTAATCTAATCGCTTAATAGATACTTCTCACCATGTTAAAGCACAATACGATCAAAATAAACTCACCTCACTTGTTTATGTGGTCTTTATTCGCGTGAATGAAAATCAATTATAGATCTCAAAATATTTATAATAACTGTATATATAGATTATAAGTGGACAAGACCCCGCTCAACTTTGATAAGAGTAAATATGATAAGAGTCGCGTAATTTTGGTAAGCAATTTTTATACCGTGAACCCATTAAAAATGGGTAAAAAGGGTATTATGGTTTTGTGCAAATGTATGTAACAGGCATAAGGAAGCATCTCCGACCATATAAAGTATATATATTATTGATCAGTATCAATAGCCGAGTCGATCTGGCCATGTCCGTCTGTCTGTCCGTCTGTCCGTCTGTCCGTCTGTCCGTCTGTCTGTCTGTATGAACACACAGATATCAGAGACTACAAGAGCTAGAGACTTCATATTTGGAACATAAGTTCTCCTAATCCCGGGACAGATCAAGTTTATTAAAATTTATCGATAGCTCGTCCCGTTCAAAAGTTATCGATAAATTTCGATTTTAGACCAGCGTTTTTTGGATATAACTTACAAGTTATAAGAGCTAGAGGCCCCTAATTTGACATGTATAATCTCGAATAGCATACACATGTAACAAATATTTCACTTTTTGGATACCACCCCCAAACCCCCAAAAGTTAAAAAAACCCATTTTTGAAGGTACGACCTTGCAATTTGGTTTGGTAACACATATTATCGACAATTGTTTGCCCCAAAAATTTCAATATGATCGGACAATAAACACAGAAGTTATTTAAGATTTAACTTTCCATTGTGTGGGGCTCAGCGAAAGAGCAAGCTAACTGCTTAAACCGCTGGCACTGCTTGTACTGCTTGTACTGCAGCATGTGTGTGTTTAGAGCAGTACGAATGATTGTAAGGACTGGGTTCAGGGTATCTCGTAGTCGGGCACTCCCGACTAGAGCACTCTTACTTGTTTTATTTGTCTTGAACCTTATATCAGTGACGCCTAGATAGGTCGGTCCTACAATTGCTTACTAATCATGATGATAATCGTATTAGCTAAAACAGAAGTGGACACTATATAATGGACTGCTTTTTCTAGCACACTTCATTTTGTAATCGAAATTTACCGTGAAAAGAACTCGTGTCATTAGCAAAATGGCAGATTTCCTTAAAACCAGCTTCGATCCGATCGAACGCATTTGGACTGGAGGAAAACGGTCACCCATGTACGACTTTGATTGCTCAGTTGGCCGAATAATTCATCACAATCTCCGAAGTAATCCAAAAAACATTTGCCAGGTAAGTTCCAGGACTTTTGTGAACTTCTCTCGTAGACAAGTTTGTCAGCCACTTCTGAAACGTAGGTGTGCATTGCGGATGGAAAATCTGCAACGAGTCAGGATATCTTAAGCTGGTCTGTCCGACTTGCACAGTACTTCAAGCAACAAGGATTACGCCACGATGACGTCATCGGCATTTCAGCCAAGAACAGCACCTACGTTACACCAGCTGCCGTGGCCTGTCTGTTCAATGCAACACCCTTTCACGGAGTTAATCCCACGTTGGATGTGAATACCCTTACTCACGTGCTGACGATAACCAAACCCAAGCTTATCTTTTGCGATGCCGTGGACTATGAGAAGCTAAGGACCGCGAGTGCAGCCTGGACACCAGAGCTGATAACGGTCACTGGGAAAGTGGAGGGTGTGAGGCATGTGGAGGAACTGCTGTCGCCAACAAAGACTGAAATGTTCTACCAGTAAGTTGAAAATGAATCATATCTTATTGGTAACTTATTCAATCATTTCTATTATTACAGGCCACAGCCCTTGCTTTTGGGCGGTGATCAGACAATGGCAATTTTGTGCTCATCCGGCACCACTGGCAAGCCCAAAGCTGTTTGCATTGCAAACCACATGCTGAATGTTGGCAGTCCGTATGTATTGAATCCTACATTCTGAGTACTGTATAGGTTTATTAATCATACCATATCTTATATAGCTTTGCTACCTGTGAGACGGTCTCCTATTGTGGCTCGAGCTTAGACTGGTACACGGGCATTGTCAACTTGCTGAGCTCCGTTGCGGATGGCTGCACACGCATCATATCCGATAAGCCCTACAGTCCTGAGTATTTATTGCAGCTCATCGAAGAGTATAAGATCAATATCATAAGCTGTGCACCACGTCACGCAACCGCGTTGATCAACTGCCCACAGTCCACACCCGAAAGACTAGCTACTGTATTCGCAATGGGAGTCGGTGGCGGATGGATACCCGCGGCGTCACTGCAGAAGTTGCAAAGTCTTATAAAGAACGGCTTTGTCTTCTTTGGATATGGTGCTACGGAATTCGGAGCGCTATGCGGCGCCATGTATTCTGAGAAGTTTGGCAACTCAGTTGGCCAGCTTATGGCCGGAACGAAAGCGCGCATTGTCGACGAGAGTGGCAAGAATCTTGGATACGGTGAGGTGGGAGAGGTATATGTGCACCATGGCAACAAATGGAGCGGCTACTACGGCAATCCACTGGAAACACAGCGCATGCAGGATTCTCTAGGCTGGTTCCATTCCGGCGACCTGGGATACTTTGATGACCACAACAATCTGTACATTGTGGACCGCAAGAAGGAGATCTACAAATGTCTGGGAATGCAGTACTGGCCCAATGATATCGAAGCGGTTATTGCCGAGCTGCCCGATGTTCACGAAGTGTGTGTCGTGGGTCTCTATGATGATAAGTATGGTGATGCACCTGCTGCCATGGTGGTAAAACAACCTGGTAGCTCCTTGACTGCAGATCAGATCAAAGCGCATGTGGCCAAGCGGACAGCTGTTGAGTTCAAGCAGCTGCATGGAGGCGTCACCTTCGCTGATGAGTTGCCCCAAAACCCAAACGCTAAGGTGCTCCGTCGAGTAGTCAAAGAGAAACTGACACAGGCAAATCTGGATCGTTAGTGGGTGTGGGAATATTTTAGCTTTTGGGTAAGTTAACTTTCAGAAATACAACATTTCCATAAACATATTTAAGGGGATATATGCATAGTGGCTATAAAAATAATAAATATTTAAATAAAATAGTTTGTTTGGACTGATTGTTGATAGGAAGATCAAATGTTGGACGGAATCTTTGAGACCTATAATGGGGCAAAAGAGTCAATGTATGAATAGTATTGAATCAACGGTTGAGAGCTATGAACAAACAGTTCTCTGCCAATAAGTATGCTAGAGTTTTATTTTATATTAGTTCTGGCTATACGGCAACCATTTTACCTTCAAAGCACTCTTAAGATTAAAGTTTGATAATTTCTTTATCAAAATTCTGCGATTTGAGTCATATTCCAATCTTCTTCAAAAATCTTCCTACTAATGCTGAGAATACAATAGCAGTGAGAATACTACGTCACTTCAGATACGAAATATGATAAGAATCGGCCTTTGCTTAAACATCAACAAAATATTTGTTAAAATTTTACTGACTGCTCATTGATAAAAACCATACGAGCCTATGTATATACAGCACGAGACTTTTTTGCTATTGCTGGTCATGATGAGTTTGTCATTTTAACGATAAGGCATATGTAAACTCTTACCTTCAGTTGTTGACTTTAGATTTTGAAAATTGCAAAATATGCAAACATAGTTTTGAATAATCAATAAACACATAAATGTTACTCATATAATACTTATATTTAAAATATACATATTTCCTGTGCTCTTTTGATTAAGAACATAAGCAATGACGGCTAAACTAATAGGCATAGGCATGATTGAATGAACCAATATTCCAATGTCTAAATATTATTATTTGGCTCATTTAGATAAGGCAACTAACGCACAGAGACAAATTATCATCGGTCAGCTGTTGTCAGCTACATGATATAAGCGTATATAGATAAGCCATTTGTTTGTAAACTAATCTCGTTTGTAAACTAATCGTAGTAAGTAAAGAAATATTTTCCATATAAATGAGCGGTCAATTGATTGACACCCACTTTGAATCGAAACGCCGGTGTGTATTAATTCAATCGCTGTCCGTTTACTATCGCAGACAATTAATCTAATCACATTTTAATTATATTTGGCTTCAGTTGTGGATTTTGTACGCAGACTGATATAATCCAATAAGCCCATGTCTTATGTTTCAAATACCTCTGATATATTATAACACATGACATTTGTGTAAACTTTAACCTGCTATCAACTTAACTAGTTGTTTATAGATAAAATATACTAATTTTATTGTACGACGTGTTTGTTATGATATTTCAATTCATTGTGACTAGGCACTTTAAACCAGAGCTTCAATAAATAATAAAATCGAGTCTGTTTAGGGGGCCTTCTGATTACAAAGGTACAGTGTTTGAGCACTATATAAGCGGGCACTGTATAAGAAACGAATTCAATTTGTCTTCGACATTCAAGCCAAAAAGAGCTCTTGCCAAAAAAAGAAAAAGAAATGGAGAGTTTATTTCAAACCAATTACGATCCGATCGAGCGCGTCTGGAGTGGACCAAAAGCGTCGTCCGTCTACGACTTTAACTGCTCAATTGGTCGAGTAATTTACAATAATCTCAAGAACAGACCAAACAGTATTTGCCAGGTATGCTATCTGACTTGTTAGACATGCATATCAATTGGTAACTCTTTGGTAACGCTTAGATATGCCCTGCGGATGGAAAAACAGCGACTAATCAGGAGGTATTAGGCTGGTCAGTGCGACTTGCCGAGAATTTTAAGCAGCGTGGATTAGGACACAAGGACGTCATCTGCATTTCAGCTAAGAACAGCACTTACGTCACACCAGCTGCCGTTGGGTGTCTCTTTAATGGAACACCCTTTCACGGAGTTAATCCCACGCTGGATGTGAATACCCTTACTCACGTGCTGACGATAACCAAGCCGAAGATAATCTTTTGCGATGCCGTTGACTATGAGAAGCTAAGGATCGCGAGTGCAGCCTGGACACCTGAGCTGATAACGGTCACTGGGAAAGTGGAGGGTGTGAGGCATGTGGAGGCACTGCTGTCGCCAACAAAGACTGAAATGTTCTACCAGTAAGTTGAAGTTCGTCATGCATAGATAAATCTTAACTTATTGAAATCTTGTTTTTGCAGACCACAACCTTTGGTTTTGGGTGGTGATCAGACTATTATAATTCTGTGCTCTTCCGGCACTACCGGACTGCCCAAAGCTGTTTGCATGGCCAACCATATGTTTGATCCTAGTTTTTCGTAAGAATTGTTGATTTATTTAAAGGTTAAAACAGTTTTTCTAATCCTTAAGTATTTCACCAGATTCATTAACAGCGAGGCGGTCGTCTACTGTGCCTCTGGATTAGACTGGTTCACGGGCATTATCTACCTTCTGTGCAGCGTTGCAACTGGTTGCACACGCATTTTATGCGACAAGCACTTCACTCCTGAGCATTTCCTGGAGCTGGTGGATAAATACAGTATCACAGCATTCCAAATGGCCCCGGTGTATGCCTCAGCACTGGCCGCATGCCCCCAGGCCACACCCCAACGATTAGCTGGTATAACCGGTGCGATTCTCACTGGCGGCTGGATGCCCTCAGCGACACTAAAGAAGTTACAATATCTGCTGAAATCTGGTTTCATATTCATTGGATACGGCTCTACAGAATTTGGTGGAGCTTCCGGCACTATTTACACGGAGAGCATTGGCATTACAGCTGGCAGTCTTTCGCCAGGATATCGAGTGCGTATTGTAGACGACAATGGCGAGAATTTGAGTCATGGTGAAGTGGGAGAAGTGTTTGTGCAACATGGTCGCAAATGGAGTGGTTACTACGGCAATGCATTGGCAACGGAGCAAACGCAGGACTCCCAAGGATGGTTCCATTCGGGCGACGTAGGTTACTTTGATGACACGAACAAGCTGTTCATTGTGGACCGCAAGAAGGAGATCTACAAATGCCTGACCATGCACTACTGGCCCAATGAGATCGAAGCGGTTATTGCCGAGCTACCCGATGTCCACGAAGCGTGTGTCGTGGGTATCTATGATGAGAAGTATGGCGATGCACCGGCTGCCATGGTGGTAAGACGAACTGGTAGCTCCTTGACTGCAGATCAAATCAAAGCGCATGTGGCTGAGCGGACGGCTGTGGAGTTCAAGCAGCTGTTCGGAGGCGTCTACTTCGTGGATGAGTTGCCCCAAAACGCTAACGGTAAAGTGCTCCGACGAGTGGTCAAAGAGAAACTAACCCGGGCATATTTAGATCGTTAAAAGAGCTTTGTGTAATGGTTTGTGTTTGGTTTAGCTTTAATTGTGTAAATAAATGTTATTGTTTATCTAATTACGAGTAGCCCCTGAGTTGAACTTAAGCGATGTATCATCGCATTAATTAGCTTATAAACGAGCCAAGACGCTGCTACAGATGATAAGAAGCAATGCCCAAGCATTCGGGCGACTGGCAGCCGCAGTTGGGGATGGGGGTTCCGGTTGATCCGTGGCCACAGATGTGACAGTGGCGCTGGTGCTGTGCTCCTGTTCCGTGGGTGGCTGCAGCTGGCGGATGTTGCCCGTTTTGATCTCAACCTTGGGCAGTGGGAAGCAATAGACACGCTCCACCTCCACCTGTAGCGCTGTGGCGCTTTCGGCGGCTGTCTCCGTGACAGTGAGCGGAACACAAATGGTCGGCTCCTCAGCTGAGTTGCGTTCCTCGTAGGGAATTCCGACGCGAGTTATGTTGAGTGGTAGCTGCGGCAACAGGGTTTCCGGTATGCTCAGCTCGCTGTGCATTTGGGCGGAGTTGAGGCTCTCGTCGAAGTACTTGTAATCCTCAATGTCCTCGTCAATGCGCTCGATATGATTGACGTCATCGATGCGATCGATGCTGCTACCGGCATCTGGGTGAATACGTTCCGTGCTGCCCGAGCTGGTCTCCAGGAAGTCGGTGGGCCAGTTGAGTGCGATGGTGGTGGACTCTGTGGCATGGCTGGAGCTGAGCGTGGGTGCTGGTGTACTGCTACTCTGTGGCACCGCGCGCGGCACTGGCTGGGTGCTCTCCATGCTGTGCGTTGGATATGGATTGGGCAGCGGCATCCAGCTGTCTTCAGTGGTTTGCTTATGCTGCCGATGAGCTGTCGTCGTCTCAATGGACTCATTGATCTGCTTGGCCATAGCCCGCATTAACGGATCCGTCGCATTCATGTGCACCACCTCGATCGGTGACTGCATATGTGTTGGGGGTATGCGCCATCGTCCTCGTATTTCCTGGGATCGCTCAAAGCTGTCGCGACGTGCGTAAGGATTTTGATAGCCACCATTTGTTGTTCGTTTCTCCGTGTCGGGTGACAGATCTTCCGCGGACGATTGCCGACTCTCCACAGCTGAAACAAATCGAAATATCAGAGTGAATAGCTTTAGATGCACCTTAAATGTATTAGAGTGTATAATTTAGTTGACTAATCACAATTAAACTTTCTCAAAGGTATAATTTACAAATATATATATATATGATACTAATACAAAACTTTTTCTCAGGTTTTTTTGAGCTTTCCAGGAATAATCACAATCAGAGTGCGAAATACGAATGATGCAGTTCGATTTCTGCGACCTGAATTAGATTAAAAAGCTTCTCAGCACATATGTTTTTTTTCGACTTGTACAGTGCAGTTTATTTCAGATTATAATCACTTTACCGGCTGTCAAATATTGTAAAAGCATTAAAACAGCTTTAATTAAATACAACATACTTAAACCCACTGAAGCACCACACATATTTTGAATATTTGGCAATCCAGCTCTGCGTCTAGTTCTCAGTGTTAAAACAAAATACGAAAAGCTGAGAAAGTTGCTTTGAAAAGACATAAAAACTTGAAATATGATAAATATTGTTAACAATACTTAAGCTCTCTTTCAACTGACCTAGTCCGTCTGAAAAGTGTACTGATTATCAATGAGTTCACTGAACATTCTTAGAGCTCATAAATAGCTTTTGGCACCGCTAATACGACTCACCGTCAGCTGGCAATCCCATAAGCATGGCCTCCAGGCGTCCATAGACGCGTTGCTTCGGTGGCGCTTCGTCATCGTCGGGACTGAGAGGATGCTCCGGCTTCCAGTTGCCATACACTACAGCCTCCTGCTGTACACGACCGTCACTGGGCATGGCCATGTTCTCAATATTCCTGTCGAGCTGCTCACGCAGCAGTGGTATGTGCGTGTGAACCGTGGAACTGGCGGGCATGGGTATAGCCATAGGCACTGGCAGTGCGATTGGAGCAACTGCGCCAAAGCTGGGCCAGCCTTGGGGTCCATAGCTGGACGGCAGATGCGGTGGCGGCGGCGGCGGTTGCTGCACTTGCATGTCCGCAATGCGTATACGACCCCGTGGCCGCGGTGCCTGCAGCTGCAAAGCATCTGGCTCGGACTGACCGAGGATCAGCTTTGAGCTGGACGCGACCAGCAGAAGCCACAATATCAACTGTTTGCTGGCCATAGTCAAATTGGACTAAGACCCGTTTGATTTTGGCAACAGTTTGAACGGTCTCAGTTCGTTTCAGTTTCGGTTTCTATTTACTGAAATGTGCCACTTCTTAAGTGGATGTTGTTGTTCTTGTCGCTGTCGCTGTTGTTGTTGTTGTCGTTGTTTTTGTTTGGTATCTTCAATTCACAGTTAGCTGCGTTCGTTTTATTGTTACATTTCGTTGTGGTTGGGCGCGAACAAAACAACGGCAGCCACTCATTGTTTGAGCTAGTGTATCAGCTCTCAATCCCACCTGCCCATCGATATTCGCACTTTGTTGATGTTGACTTGAGATTTCAGTTAGTTTTCAACGCGTTTTCTAAGCGCTTCTTCTCTTACACGTACGTTCTGTGGTCTAAACGCGGCGGCTTCTAAACGGCAACTGACGTTGGCCAAATCAATTTGCGGCCACTGCCACCGACCGAAGAACATTCTTAATCACAGCTATAGAAATTTTTCTTTTGTTCAGTTTTCGCTTAATTATGCGCCATAGCGTTACAACTTAATGGCGAATAAACATTCTTTCGTCGTGGTTGGTGAAAATGCAGCGCATTTGATTTATCTCACTGTGCTGTCTTAGTAATCAATGCGGGGCTATACATAGTAGATCTTTATACATATGCAGACTTATACATAGCCATTGGATTATGCTAACATTTATGCAAATTACTTGCCATTTGTGCTACTAAAAAGTTTGCTTGTTGATTTCGGGCATCGTTTATGCGAAGTGTTTGTTTCTCTTCGAACTATTCGTAAATATCTCCAAAAGCTGACGACTGTCGCTGTGGGCAACTTTTCACCGAATTGATTGGTAAAACGGTAAAACACTTGTAGGCCGAAAAGTGAAAAAAGGTTACAAGAGATTGTGCCAACGAACTATTCCAAAAATAATCATAGCTAAATAGATTTATAGTTCTTCCTGCAAATGCAAAACTTTGGTGAAACCTATAAAAGTAACTATCATATACATTTGATCGGCTTTATAACATTTTATAGCATTATTTATTATTATCATTCCACTTTTGATTTGACAGTCCCTGTTTTACAAATTTTTCCAGATTTCTGTATTTTCCATAGTATTTATAGAAACCCGTATAAATCACATTTCATATTTGAAGCTGTAAATGTCGCTTATGGAAAGGAGCACATTGATGCAGCTCTCTGGACTGAAGACTGACTTCAACTCGAACCCACTCGTAAAAATCGAAACCATGTCAAAGCGTCACAAGAAAAGCTGTCATAATTGTGCAACAGCTGGTCTGACGGGGCTGTCAAAATTTTCTTGACTTTGCCTACAATGCTAGGCATATATATGGAAAATTGCGTGTTGAAAACTACAAATTTAAAATATTCAAGCTAAAATCTATTTAGCATGGAATGGGATCAACAAACGGACACATGATGTAATTTAAGCTGTGAACAACAAAAAACTGAAACAAAAACAGCAAACAGCAAACATAAACCGAAATAAACAAAAACCCATTGCGCATTGTCACGTTTTGTGAACATTATAGAGTTGTGTACAATGTAGTATAAGGTGAGGGTAATATGGAAATGGAAAAGCGTTGAATAATGTTTGCTTGGGGTCGCGTGTGTGTTTGGCATGATGGAAATTTTAGTTTTTCCGCTTTTATTATGATTATTTCTTTTTATTACTATGCTCAACAAAACTTTCACGATCGCGATCGTTAACATAAATATTTGTGCTGTGTCTCTTCAACTGATTTTTTTTTAATGTAATTAATATTTTCAATTTTATAGCAGAAATCACAGTCTTTCGGCTGGATATGATTAAAGAGGGTCTGAAAAATTTCGAAAAACCATCGAAAATGCGCTACTGCTGCTAGGTGCAGGCAGAGATTAAGCCGTCTGTCTATTGATTCTCCAGCAAGCCAATGTATTGGCCATTCTGATTGGCCACACGTCGCTCCTCCAGCTTCTTGGCAAAGGTGGGATCGTTCTTGGCCCGTTGCTCCAGTCGCTCCTGCTGCAACTTGATGCCAGCATAGATCTGATCGAGTCCCTTTTGTATCTCCTCGGGTATGGCCGGCGGTGTGGGTATGTGATCCCCAGTGGCACGGAAGCCATTCTCATCGGCTGTGTACTGCACATTGACCAATTGGCCCTCGGGCGATTGGTAAGAGTATTGGCCATGTTGCACCAACACACCATTGGGATTCGTATCGAAATCCTTGAGGAAGCCCGTCTCCTCATGTATAATGTTATTGCCGGTCTCGTATTCGGTCTTATAGCTGCCATCCTCGCTTTGCTCCTTGTTGTACTTCAGTATGGGTATCCAGGTGCTCGTCTCACGTGGATCCTCATGTCGATGATCAGGCTTATCATCGCGTTGTATGTTATTCACATTTTGATGGGAATGATGCTGGTTCTGATGCTGGTGCTGGTGCTGATTCTGATGCTGAGCGTGGCACGAAAGTGCAAACAGCGAAATGAGTAGCTGATAATTGAAAGAAGTTGACAAACTGTTTTATTTAAAAGTATTGGATATATTTTTAAATATATTGAATACTTTGAGAAACATGATGTTTATGTTAAAATAAAACTTAAAATATTTTTGTTGATTTTATTTTAGTAAAACACAAGCCCTTTTATTTAATTTTAAAATTTAAGAAAAAAAATTTATACTGGCCCATTTACCAGCATGAAAATAACACTTTTCTCAAAGTATGTTTTCTATAATTTGTTAGATTCTATTTCATTTATGAAAGAATATTTTGGCTGCTAACTATAAGTCTAAATATAAAACCACAACGAATTTAAAACAATTTGGGGCTCTCCAAATTTTGTACTCAGTTAATTAAGCAAATTAACTGCACTTACTATTATAATTGTTGGTTTTTTCCACCGTATTAGTGTTTTTCTTTTGTTTAACTCAAGACCACAAATACACAAACCACAACCCAAGGAACCACTAAAATATAAACTTACAAACAATTTCATTTTGTTATGCGTTGATTGATCGCCGATTCACTTGTAAAGATTTTGGTTGTAATTGTTAGATCTTGGGTATTTACACTTGTTGCAGTTGAAGTTGTTGTTGCAGTTGCGCGTTGTCCGTTATGTTGGCAAGTGAAAGCTGCAACGGTTCAAACTGTGCTTCGGCGGCCCTATTTAAGAGCTTTATATAGCCGCGACTTTGTCTGTGTCTCCTGCACTCGCAGCTGGAACCCACACTAGTGAGCGGCTTGGCCAAAGAGACGCATAAATAGAGATAGAGATACAGATACAGATACAGTTACAGCACAGATACAGATACGGATGCAGATACATATACATATACATTGACAATAGATGCAATTGCCATAGTTGCAGATGCTGTAGCTGCTCTTTCAGCCAGTGTTTTTGCTGTTGCGAACTTTTTCAACAGTTCGGTAGTTAGTGTTCGCATACATATCGTTGCTTAAATGCTAGAAGAAGCTAGAGTACATGTAGTTCCATAAATTGTGGAATTTACAATCGTTGAATAGCCAAAAAGATGTATATGAAAATCAAAATCAAGCAGTGATTGAACCTATAGTTTTTGATAATATGGTTGAAAACGATCAATTGAACATTCGAAATAACAATACTGTTTGAAAATGATTTCAATTGTCGAGTTTACGTCAGTCAACGTATATGGATTTCAAATAATAGTTATGCATATTAGGTATGGTAAATAGGCACAGCAAAAGTGTGCGGATTGTCTGCGTCTCTCGGGTCGTTCATCTTCGTAATGCCGTTATTTAGAAATATGCCAGAACGGGTTTTTTTTAACAAGCTTCGACGTTTGTTGTCTTCGCCAAAATGCAGCCGAACCATGCAAAATACTCTCCCAGCCAGTTTAACTCTGAGAGTTTTACTCTCTCTCTCTCTCTCTCTCTATCGCGCTCTCTCTTTCTCTCTCTCTCGACTTTGCGTTCTCTCTGTATCTCGCTCAGGTGGAGAAGATGTTGTTGGCAGCAGCTTCGCTTTCTTGGATTCTTGTAATTGCAGCGGTAGTCTACTGACGGGAATAATATATTTGCATGATGGGATTTCGTTGGAGCTGACTTAGAGCACAGTTATATCTATAAAAATAAAACAGTTTGCACTGACTGTCTGACTGATAGCTGATTGGCTTTAAACTCAAGGCGCTACATATATAAAGTAGTTTTAAGAAAGTGATTTTAACTTTTAAGACTTGCTTTAGAAGATATTAAACAAAAATTCGAAAACATAAGTTTAAATTTATTGAAAAGTATTTGACCCGTGCAAAGCCGCGTAGTACCTTCTAGTACAATATATCTGGCATAGACTGGAGTGAAAAAATTGTTGTAATACTTGTGTAGCTGCGGATGGCGTTTGGTTTTTGTTTGTTTTCGTTTTTGGTTCGGTTTTTGCCAGCAATGCAGCAGATGAGGCAAGACGATAATTGAGTTCAAAACGGCAATGGGTAATGGATCTTGGCAAATGTTAATTAGCTGCGGAAAATGGGTCAATCTGTGACGATGATTTGAATGCAAAATCAATTACAACGATTACTAGCGAATTTCTGTTCACTGGCCAAGAAATGAAATACAAAAAATGCAGCGTCTTTCAGAAGATGCCAGAATCACTTGCAACATAATGCGAATAGTTGAACAACCGCCATGCCGGTAGACAGACATCGAGACAGGCATATAGACACAGAGAGAGAGAGAGAGAGAGAGGGAGAGAGAGACACACAGAGATAGAGAGAGAGGGAGAGCTGTCTAGAGAGCAAGCAAAAACTGGTCAAGTGTTGCCGCATGCAGAAACACAACAGCATTTTGGGCCCGTCCCGCCTGCACAGCCACACCCCTGCAGCCAATCAACTGGTAGTGCCGTCTTCGTCTGCCGCCCACCCAAGCCAAATATCAGTGCTCGGCTCTCTTGGACCAGTTACCAGTTGTGTTGGAGTGCCACGGATGAGTCACTCGCTCGGCAGCGGCTGTGGCAGTTGTGCAATGTTCGCCCAACTTGGCTGACTCAAACTCAATGAAATCGAAAGCTGGCAAGGTTAGCTCCAGAGAGCTCGGCATCCTCACAGCTCACAGCTCACAGCACAGTGACCCACTTAGTTGGCCATCTAGTAACGACTACTAACTGGGCCTGCGGCCTGTTGGCCATTGAAAATGTCAAATGATTGGCTGCTGCATTCTTGGGTTAGCGCTTGTTGTTTGTTGTAGGTTGCATCTCTTGCTGGAAATTGTGTTCTTAGCTCGTGCGCCATTTGACATTTAAAGCGCTGTATTTGGAGACTGAAGATTGCAGACTGAGGAAGACTGAAGACTGGTTTATAAAAAGTCCGGTGGGGGCAAAAAACCGCGAGGCAATAAATTGTGCGGCAATTTCAAGTGTCATGATGTTGTGAAATTTCTTGTCAGTGCTTGGCATCTTGAGCTTGAATCGTAAATAATGCTCTAGTAATGGATGGAGATGTCTGTTGATCCAACGTAATCAACGCCAATTGATAGACAGACCACGTATACCCTTGGTAATTGCCGATTCTAACAAGCATTTCATTATTTCTTTTCAAAGAAATTCCTTTTGATCCGATTGCGCTGAAATTATATGATATTTGCAGCTAATTTTGAATTCAGAATATATCTCAACTTAAGATTGTTAAGTTTATTGACCGAAGACATAAACTAAACCTTTGCGACTTATGTTTTTTTGCCATTCCGCCTGGTTGGATCTGTCACACTTCCGCTTAATGAAGCATTAAATACACTCAAATTGGGTGCAAAAAAATTTAAGGAGACTCTAAAATCAGTTGTAGGAAAAAAGACCGGTAGATTTTCAGCCACGTTCATGTTTCGAAAGTGATAGAGCCCCTAGAAATATATTCGCAATAATAGATGATGATTTTGATAAAAGAGTAGCTTAACTAACCTTGGGCTGAGGGCATTTTTTGGGTAAGTTGGTGTCCATTACAATACTCTTGTAGGCGATATTCAAGAACTTGTTTTGCAGTGAACTTTTATAGAATTCACAAACATTGAAATTAATGGCGACGATCCTTCGATATTCATTGGACGACGGACGACGCATATATGATGTAAAGTGAGCATTGAATTGCTCAAATTCTCGATTGTATTGTATTTCGACAGTCAAAAGAGTTTTCTCTGGATCAATAATGCTGCATCTATGGAACTCGACAACATCGGTATTTACGACACAATCAAAGGTCTTCCATGTCACAGTCAAATGTTGTGCTGTCTGTTATTCGGTTAAGTCTTATATTGAATATACATTGACACGTATTTTATATAAATACGAACCTTGTTAGCGATGCAAGATATAGGAAGTATAATTATCAAAATATAGATTATTTGCATGTTGTTAACGGTTGGATTGCTGCTTGTATAATGACAAAATATTACAATTCAATATTCGGATATAGAAATTGTTTTTTAAGTGCTGGCACTTCAATTTTGTTTAATCACATAATTGTATACAAATAAACTATTTTAATATTGGTGACGCTTACACAGGAAAAAAATGAAGCTTAAAATATAATGTTTCAATATTCGATTTCTTTTCTATTCTTTTGAAATATAAATTTATTTGAAACTGAAAGATGTTTTGCTTAGATTTTGCATTTCTGTTAGAATTAGCTACCTCGATGTCTTGGAGGATCTGCCAAACGTCCGTTTAAAGATATGTTTAAGACTGGCGTATTAGGAAGATAAAAATCGAATTGAACTTTAAAATCGTACTTTGGCAGAAAATTCGGCAGATTGTCTCCAATGCTCATGTTGCGATAGTAGTAGAAACCCTAAAATATCAAGTACTTGTACTTATTTAAGATCTTTTTTGTATCTATTTAACAACTTACCTTAGGCTGCGGGCATTTCTTGGGCATATTGCTGAACCTCATCATACTTTTATAGGCGCTTTTCACAAGTTTATTCTGATATGTGCCTTTAAAGAACTCACAGACATCCATATTCAGCTCGAAGGCTTTGTAAAACTCTTTGAATGGTGGGCGTGGCAGGTATAACACAAAACTAGCATTGTAATTCTCAAACAGACGGTCATATTCAACTTCGGCTGTAATAATGGTTTTTGTTGGATCTACAATGAAGCATTTGTGGGATATGACGATGTCTGGATTTATAATGCAATCGAAGCTATTCCATCGGATTATAAGACGCTATTATAAGATTAATGTGAGATAGTGAGCGATTTTTTTATAGATTCTAAATACTGACCTTGGTTTCTAGCCAGGTTATTGGAAGCAGAAGCGCTAAAATATATAATTTGTGCATGATATGCTAATTGTTGGACTGTGGAATTGTTAATGTCACTCGTGTGGTTTGTTCAATGATTATATATAGGTAAATACAACTGGTTATTGTTTTTAAAGTACCGAGATAGGTCAACCTTTATGGGTAATTAAATATTTCAATAATTCAATGGTTTTATATGTATTATAGGTTTAATAATGTTATTTATTAGCTCTAGTTTTCCAGTACACTGCCATTGAGCGTAAACTTAAAATCGCATTTTTCGGAGGAATAGAACAGAAGCAGATTAAATATGAAACAGTATTGTGTGTATTTAAGAATCCAAAAACTTAAAGGATAAGTTAATAAAGGTAAAGTAAAACATCGAAACAGAAATAGAGTGCTTGAACTTTCAAAGGTGATTACAAAAAAATACACAGAGTAATGTTTTTAGAGCAGCATAACTAATTATGATTATTTTTCACAGCCCCAAAAGAATACAAAGCATGAAAGCTAAAAACAATAGCATACTTTTGGGCTGTCAACTTGATATTTGATGTAATTATGTAAAGTGATTATTTAGTGCTTACATCAAATTCGTTTATTTTTAATTCTCATAAATATTTGGTTTTTCTAGCGTTCTCTTTGGAATTTTCGTATAAATGGCCAATCACGCTGATATTCATGACAGATGCAATCTTGGGCAAATACCAATTAACGCGTAGATGAAAATCAGATTCACTGATAACAGGTGGCAAAGAGGCGACATTACTGATATTCTCCGCATGATAAAATCCCTATGAGAAAGAAAGATGCCAGGTATAGTATGATGAAATAAAAATGGAACTAAATTCTATTTGTGGTAGCTACTAATACTTACCGGTTGAATAGGACACTGGATGGTCGTGTTACCCAATGGAATTATCGTACTGAGTATGTCGATTAGTACCTTCCTTTTGGGCTCTCGAAACACTTTGCACAACTCAAATGTGACCTCAAATACTTTCTGAAATTTTCTATTCCTTGGCCTCGGCATAGTTACTTCCATATATCCAGTTATAGATGAGATCTTCTGAATGAGCGTTAGAGCTGCGTTGATGCTTCTATTGCGAGGTGGCATCACATTGCAGTCCACTTGGCTTATATACTGTGAGTTGGCCATACATTCTATTTCACGAATAACTACAAAGTAGCCCATGTGCTAAACAAACAAGATGTTCTACTATGCAATCAGTTTCATTCCATCTATATCTCTCTCTTACCGGAAAGATCTGCACTGAGGCGGTATGCTGCCAAAAGCTGGCTATAAGAAGGATGCACAAACTGAATTTCAACATGTCGCTAACTGTCTGCACTCCAACTCCAGCTCAAACTGAACAAACGCCGATCAGACATTGGCATTGGAATTTTCCGATAATGAAGTGATTTGACCGTTTAATTGTCGGAACGGTTTGACAATTAAATGGCTATTCATTATTCGTAAATGGATCTAGTTTTTTTATACAAATGCATATTTCATATGCGAGGTGTGCTTATTACTTTGTACAACAGTACAACTAAATTGTGCTATCTTTGCAAGGACTGAAGCGATGTTAAAGCAACATACTTTTATGGCTTGTCCTTTAGTAATAGATTAGATGGTAAAGAAATACTAAATATAATCTACTAAAGCGTATTTGCATACTATCTGCAAACACCTCGTATTATTATGGTATTTGCATTGATTGTTGTGTACTTGTGGACATAAGCATCCGAAACTGATGCGTAAACAAATCAGAGGAGATCATATCAATGCCAGTAACTGCGGTTGCGCAGCGATTATATCATTTAGATTAAAGTTGCTCTTCATATTGATTCGGCTGTGGTGTCGGCTTCCACTGGCTAGTGTGTACATAATCTTGGGGCTCATCATAGCCCAGCATCATCATTAAATCCAACAGCCGCAGCAGCAACCGCAAGTCGGCGTGAAGGGCAGTTTGGTAATTTTGTAAGCGCCACGAGGCTGAGAAATACTCAAATACTCATAAGTGAGTGCTGCTCGCTGAGTGGCAATGAGACACAAACTTAATTGTTCAATATTTATTCATTTATTTATTACTTCTGCGTTTTTCTTTCATTTTGTTGTTGTTGTTTGATTCGGGTATTCAGGTGTGTGTGTGTGAGTGTGTGTGTTTGAATGTCAGTGCCAAAAATGGACATAAGAACTGACTTCTGGCAACACATCGTATGGTTCGTATGGCATAGGGCAGTGCTGTGCTATCTCCAGTACGTAATACTTTATACATACATGCTTAATGCTAATTACTTAATTACACATACGCCCAGTTGACGCAACTACTGTGGCCCAACGGGCAGATGATCACCCTCCGGCTGGAAGCCATTCTCATCGGCCACATAGCGCAGAGTGATGATATTGCCCTCAGGATCGCTGTAGCTGTACGAGCCTGTCTGTACCAGTACCAGCTCCTCGTGCTCTTCAATCACCTGTCCACCGCTGGTCTCCGTCTTCGGTATGATTATCTTCTTGAGGTAGCCAATGTTCTCCACCCTTATGCCATTCGATGTCTCATAACTGGGAGGGGCGAAAAATTTGTTATACTCCAGCTCCTTTGCTGTTGAGTCGTTGAATCTCACCTGCTGTTGAAGCTGCCATCGGCATTGTTCACACTATCCTGGTGGATAATGCTGGCCGGCGTTGTTGTTGTTGTCACGGAACCAGCGGCGCGCGCATCCTGCGGACGTGCCAGGACATAGGTCAACAGCAGAGCTGAGCACAATACACACGCGAATTTGTACATGGTTCTTTGGGTTTATCCTGTGATATTTCGGTATAGAGCGCGTAGGCGTGGCAAGTCAATTCTAGAAAGTTAATGCACAACTGTTGCCTACCCAGCTGCCGCCTGGCCTTTATATACCATCTTGCTGACGAGGGCGAGCACCTGATTTGCACTCGCACTCGCACGCACCGCGACAGCTTCGGCGGTTGCCACAGCTAACGATGGGCGCACTAGATAAGAAGCAGAGAGCGTCAAGTACTCGTACTCAGATTCGTACTCGTACTCGTACTTTACCATAACAACGAAAGCAACAACTGATGAGCGGGTGCTTCTTCGTCTCAGCTCAGTTTGTTATACCATTTAGCCGCAAAGTGCTTAAGAGGCTATGTATTCGTCAGTCACTCTACATACTGATCTATACATTCTTTTGGATTACAAAAACAAAGGTCATTAAATTGTGTATTAATATACTGTAATATATAAAGTATATATATCAACAGCCGCGTCGGTCCAGGTCTAGTAAGGGGAAACAAAAGTTAAATCTTTAAAAATTAATAAAAATTAAATGTAGAATAAAAGTAGAGGAACAAATTGCCCTTATACTTCAAAATCGGTTCAGTTTTGGCCAAGTTATGACAGTTTGAAGTTTTCAAGGGACAAGAAATAAGTTTCGATTTCAGACCAGCGTTTGTACATCAGATTAAAATTTGGTACAAAGCAACTCAAATACTAAATGCAATCAATACTTTACATTTCATTCATAAAATAGCTGCATACAAGATCTTTTTAGATTATATCCCCTACAGAGCATCTGATAGTCGCGCTCAATTTGCTAACTCACACACTGGTTTTGCTTTGTTTGTTTTGGTGTGGCCATCGTTTGAGGTTGTTTTTTATTGTCCATTTCGCGCGTCTGGCGGATGAGTAAACAGCAAACCGCCAAAGAGATGAAAATGAAACGACGATGTCAGCGGATGATACCCGAAGCTGGGACGACGACAGCTGAGCTCTGACATATCTCAGTCCTCTGTCGCCAAGACACGATGTTGATGACATTGCCGGTTCGAGTTGGCAGCTACGTGATTTGCGTGCACAGAGCATAATTCTTTTGAAGCACAGTAAGTTCCGTTGAATTGTTGGGGGCGAATGTGCTGAGGAAGTTGGCTTTGCTAGCTGTTAAGGATTTGAGTTAATAAGTATAACTGCCAGAACGCTTATCAGATCAGTTGTTGCCAATGCGTGGATTCTATGAAAGCGTCACCTGGACACATACCAAAAGCTACAACTTATGATTCATAGCACGTTTCTATTATGGAAAGCAATTTGTCGAAAACATTGGAACACTCATATATACGCACCTGATCTAACGGTGATCGCGAACAAAGAGGCAATAAAAAATGTGGAGTACACGTCTTATAAGGGGAAATGATAACGTCGGGTATTACGTATACAAAGCGAATAATAACGATGGTTCAATGAACTATGATCAGAACTTAAGAGAGGAGAATATAGTTTTACAATTAGCTTTAGTCTGGAAATAGTTGCAAATTCTATAGACGTTGTTTCTGCTTTAGCTAAACACTTTCCCAAAATTTAAGCTTAGTTTCAGGAACTGCAGTTCTCAATGCTCAGCATTCAGTTTAACATATGCCTGCTAATATGATAAAATCATACGCAATTCTCACTTTCGTTTTCTGCTAGATTATATAACGCAAGCTGGAAGCTTGCTGAAAATTTGAAATCATTGAAAGCGTTTCTGAATATGAAATTGTTATAACAAACAAAATAGGCCTTGTCTTCTGCCTACGCTTGGGATCCACAAGCACATAGGATCGCGTATTTGCCAATTAGAACCCTATTACGAACAAGTTAACAAGCTTATTCTTTGGCTTCGCAAATGCAGAATTGCAGCCGAGCAAAGCTGCTAACTGAGACAAATTTAACACACATTTCACATACAAGCGGGTCACGCCAGCTAAATACAAAGATCGACCAAATTTGCAGATCTGAATCTCGTTTAACTTTTGGGCGGGGCACCCTAAATGAATGAGCAAAATAAAAAAAGAACACATACAGATGTCAAGAAAGTTACGCAACTGGCATAAAAGTGAAGAATTTAAATATGCAAACCACGTTTGCATTTTGATTGTAATCGAGAAAGTAATCAGTTTACTCGAAAACAAAACCATCTTTCTTTCTTTTCATAAAATCTACAAAACTAATAGGAAATTTTCTCAAAATTCATTATTTTATAAGGTGATTAAAGAATTATTTTAAGAATTGGTATATAATTTGGAATTTTACACTGAATTCTATTCTGATTAATGAATAATAGGTATAAAATAAGATAAGCTTAGAAGATTTGTTCACACCAAGCTTGATTGATCAGTTGGCACGTTTAAGAAATACGCGTCATAAAATTGGATTTTACACTTGTAAGGTGTTTGAGATTTGTATTTGTTTATCAATTTGCTAGTTTTGTATGTATTTTGTTAATCAGATGCAATTAGTTTCACTTGTTCAGTTCTTTTGGTTCACAGTTGTTTCGATTTTACATTAATAATCACATTTATGGTTGAGCACTTCCATTTCGTCTAGTGCTTCTCCTCGCTGGGCTTATACGGATGCTCAGCCAGATATTTCAGGGTTCTCAAGACCGATTCTGGCGTGGGGGGTGGAGTGGGCAGATGATCGCCGATTGGCCGATAGCCGTTCTCATCGGCTGTATAGGTAGTGATGTATTCCTTACCATCATCACCGGCAAATGAGAACTGACCCTTGATGGCCTCGCCGAATTGATCCTTTTCGATTTCCTTAAGTTCGCCATTCTGCGTTGCTTTTGAGCCATCTAGAAGCTCGTAACTTTTGGATAGAAAGCGTAATTGAGCACGTTAGGCTCTGGGGGAAACCGATCATAGGATTGAGAAACTTACTGGTAGTGGAATTTGCCATTATACTCCACATTGGACTCGTTCGAGATGAAATCGTTATTCTCAACAGCATGCGTCACTGCCACAAATAGAGCACATAATAAAATCAGTTTCATTTTGATCGGTTTTTGTATAGTTTAATCCAGAAATTATATCCACGCTGTGCAAATGTCTCGGGGCGACTGACATTTATAGTGCTAAGCAAACAGACTTTTATTGTGGGATAGCGATAACCGAAAACGTCGAAACAAACATGCAAAACTAATAAAATACCTGTACTAAAATATTTAACATGAAATTAAAGTTGCTGCAATAAATAATATTGAACTTGTTTGGTTCGTCTTTGGCCTTTTCAGAATGGGTGTGAAATGTGGTGCAGACACTACGCGTCAGCATCGATCTAGACGAACCTGATGAGCACGATTTCTATGGGGTTCCATACCCTCTAACAGGTATAAGCACTTTTGCTCAATTTTTATGATACTCACAACTTCAAATTGGTATTATGTCTGGATTGTAATTTGAGTTATGTCACAGTGTTCATTCTAAAAAGTACTCTTTGTATATTTAATGATTTAGCTAGGGTATAACTATTTCGGTGAATGTTTGCCTAAAATTATGTATAAACATTGTGCATATCAGTATATATAGTACCTGTCATCAACGTCAGCATTAGATTCTGGTTCTTCATAGAACCGACTTGACCACATTTTTGGCTGGCTCTAGCCTAACCAAGTATACAGTTAATTTGCATAAAACAAATGTGACACTATTGCCTTGAAATTCAAAAAAATAAACAGTTTCCATATGCTATTTTTAAAACATCAGGTCTAAAACAAGTGCCATACTTATATTAAACAGCAAGAAGGAAATAATTGCTATTATGTTTAAAGTTTTCATTGCATAACTGTGACAGCTAATGAGTTATGGTTTTTTCAGCTAACCGATTAGGTCATAATAAATACAATATTCTTTTTTTTTACAAAGAATCTTTAATTCTTTATTTGCAGCTAAGGCTATATATATTTGAGTTCATCTCATGTAATCTTTAACATCATTTGATACGTTGAAAAGAAACAACAATTCGTATAAATTTACGCATATGTATGTATAAGTAGGTACATCCTTGTCATCCATAATGCTTATATGCAAAAGATTATAGTTATATAGACTATTTACACAAGAATTGCTGTGCACAATAATTTGATTATTATAGCATAATTCATTATAATTCATTTTTTTTTTACATTTTCTTCTTGATTTCATTAACAAATCGATGATATCACATGAGTCCGAAAATGGCAAAGTTCCGGCGACTAAAAGATCTTAAGCACAGTATAAGTATGAAGAGGAAAAGAATAGAAGAAATCGAGTAAAGGATTAAACAAAGCTGAGAAATCGAAACTTAATAGTTGAGTGTTGAGTGTGTATGTGCGTGTGTGTGTGCAGGTTGTGTTCTTCAGTCAGCTGCTCGATGTTGGTGTTCGCTTCAAGGTATTGATTGATTGATGATATATGGGTTAGCAGCAAATTGCTTTATTGGGTATAGAATATCAGAATCGTTTGCATGGTCACTTTCACCTCCTCTTTTCCCCCGACAGGATCTTCATCGCTAACGGATGTCCTAACGACGACGCTGAGATGGGGGCAGGCTGAGCAGATAGTCGAGCGCCTTCTGGATCGCTGGCGGAATTGGTGGCGGTGTGGGCAGATGGGCTCCCTGCGGCTGGAAACCGTTCTCATCATCGGCCGCATAGTTAAGCGTAATAAGTTCGCCTTCGGGTGAAGTATACGACACGGATCCCTTGACAATGATCACATCCGTGGTGTCCGCTGAGGTGGCCTTCTTCACGGTGCCAGTTTCCTCAGCCTTAATACCATTGGCGGTTTCATAGCTGCAAGCAAATGTTTAATATCAGGTTAAGTTAGTTATTTTAGTATTCTGTTTTTCACTTTTGCTATATAAGCAAAATTCACCTTGAAAGCTGTGAAAACAGTAAGTTATCTGTTTTAAATTCTCTATCAATGCTTGTTTTACTTTTGTGACAAATTATGTAACACATTCAAATTAGTTTGCTGCTTTTCACAAAAGGTTTATGTATTAAGATTGCGATTAAATTGTTTCGACTAATATATTATATGTTAAAGTTTGTGTATATACAAAACCAGTTTGTTTATTTGAAAGCTCTACAAGGGTATTAATGCTTCGGCTCACCAAAGATAGATGTTCTGTTGTTTTTTTTTTCTTGTGGTTGCCTGTGGCGCCAGAAAGATCATTTTTTTATTTATGTATTTATTAACATTTAGCATTTATGTGCGGAATTGATGTTCGATGGTTATAGCTTGTGCATTGTTCATAAATTCATATTTAATTTGATTCATTTGCATTAAAAACTCGCATTTTTATGCATTTTATGATGAGATTAGTTTGAAGAACAAACGAAAAAGAAATAAATTGTTGTTTTAACTTAGGTGTTAACAACATAGACCACATATATGGAGATCACAACCATTATTTTTATAGAGATGAGAGTTGATAGATTTATGATATTAAGATGAAATGACTCTTGTGACATTAAATCCAATACGCATAATAATCATATTTAAAATTGTCAAGTTATTCATTTGTTAGAGAATATCTACAGATCTAAAACGAAAACAGCAGTCTTTAAATTTGAAATATGCCTAAGAGTATGCAACATCCAATAATACATTAGCTGGTTCCATATTTAAATTCACTTAAAGTCTAAGCTGAGAACTAGTTCCATTCTGCTGGTCAATATGAACTTACGCATAGTTGTAGGCTCCATCCGGTTCGATGTTGGATTCTTGGCTTATAATTGCAATAGGTTCTGCACCTTGTGGCTTGGGAGCTGCATCAACCAGGCAGAGCAGAGCAGCCGCGATCAGGCAGAGGGCAAACTGCAAATAGGTTAAAACCGGAAATTAATTCAATTTACGTAAATGGCCAATTGCTTATAAAAATGACCGCAATTACACTAGACTTTGGCGGCTGAGTTGAAGAAATCGTGAGCTATTTATTGTGGTTTTATTTTCGTTAATTTTTTTTGTATACTCTAATCATAGAGTGAAAATAGTATATGGGTTTTGCGCAATGTATGTATTGCTCTCCGTCTCTCTGTACGGTTATCTGCAGTTTGAGCTGTAATTTGGAATATAGGTGATGCAAGTTTTCTGCTCACGCAAAATAACTTATATCTTAAGGCTTTTCATTGGTGTCAGCTGATCTTACACTGAGAGCAGAGTATTACGCAGCCGGGTGCAACATTTGTACATGCTTTTTCATGTACGTTTTGCTGTTTTGTTTTGTGTTGAAACTTGGCTCATCGTTTCGCATAGTTGTTTGATTTATGAGTCTTGTTTACATTGTTCTCACATATTAACTATGTGGACAGACAAATGGATGGACAGTCGGACGGACATACATATGTCAATTTGCCACAGATTTCTTAAGGTCGTCAAATAACTAGACGCCAATTAAATATTTTTCACATTCGATATTCAGTTTGTTGTCTGTGGCTCTTAGCAATTATCTCTCAAGTGCACGGAAAATTGTGGGGCGTTGAGATGAGAAATGAGTGTGATTCGTGAGTGGAATAGATAGACTTATAAACAGCATAGATAGAAAGATATAATTAATCAAATTGAAAACCATCAGCAGCTAAAACTCTGAAGAAAAGGGAAATAATTTATTTGAAAGGGCAACCACTCCTCGCTTACGCTCTTTCTAGCTATTTGCCTTGTTATTTGCATATTTACATACGCTCGCGCTGAAAGTGAGCCCTCAGCGCCGTTCCAGGCGTAGTCTCAGTTTAAGTACAGTCCGACTCAGTCCGGCTCTTGAGCAATTGCCAATGGGCGGGCGAGTCGGTTACGTGTCTAATGCTTCAGTTTAGTTTGTGCTTTTAGTTAGATAGACAGCTGCCAGCTGAGCGTAACATTCATCGTCAGCGCTTTGTTAGTCTCGCCTTTGCGCCTCTGTGGCCAAATGTCTCCCAGCCTCAGCTTGTCCAGCGCAACCTAGCAACCCAGTCGCACAGTTGGTGTTGTTGGTGTTGTAGTCTGACCTTTGCCGGCTGCATGTTATTTGGCTTGGTTTGGCATCGTGCTCGAGCCTTTTAAGTGGTTGCCTCGTCTCCAGCACATTCATTAATTGCTATTGCCATTTCGGCCGGGCTTGGCACCGACTTTTGGCCATTCGCTAGCCAAATGGCTGCAACAATTGGTTAAAAAAAAAACCCAACACGGAAACAACACTTTAAACTGATTCGTTGCGAACCTTTAAGTACTTATATATATATTTCGACCGTCTGCCTAAAAACTTAAGTTATTTAATGTTCTTTTTGAAGATTTAAAAACTGCGTTGATTGATTTACGACTTTGTTGTTAAAATTGCCAATTTGCAAGTGTTTTTTTTTGTTGTGGGTTTTTTTAAGGGTTTTTTTATATGTGTAAGTTACGAAATTGGTTGGTTTATGTTCTGAATTCTTAAATTAACATTATAATTGCTACAAGTAAAAAGTCCTTGAGCTGGCAGTAAGATAGTTAAATTCTGTACAAAGTTAAGTGTTATATGATGATACAAATATCACTTGATACAATTGTTTTGTAGATCGTAAGAAGCAGAAACCTGTGTAAACTTCTAACAAGATATCTAAATAGAAGTTTACAAGATATCTAAATAGAAACTAATTATATACTAGGCTTTTTCCATTTAAAGGACTTATCGCAATGTGCTGCAATATGGTTGAGAATCTTGATACAGGTTGTTTTCTAGACGATTTCCATTCTACACACTTGAAGGACTTCTGGCAATTTCTGATGAATATTTGTATGCACAGGTGACTATATGATAATCTATTGGATTTCGAACACTTTTCTTTTACACAGCTATGCGCACACACACTTACGTTTTTCATTTTGTATTGAAAATGATTTGATTCTGTAAGGTAATCCAAAGATGTGCTTATCCTTTCCAGCGATCGTCGCACCACACTTCACACTTGTTGTTAATTGAACAAAAGATTTTTTAATGATGCCCAAGTGCCGGCAAGTGACTCTATTTATACAAAAAGCCCAAAGACGACTACGCCGGCGACGACGAAGCTGCAAATTCAGCGGGTAAAGCGTCGCACATGAAAGATGCAAAAAGTACAACAACAACAGCAACACCAACACCAACAACAACAACAACAAAATAAGAAAAAAAATATACAAACTAAACTAAAGATTCGTCGTAGTCGTCGTTGTCGTTGTCGCTGCCAACGTTAGCGTCGCTGTCGACGCTCGCAATGTTTGAAAAGAGCAGCAGCAGCAGCAGCAGCAGCCGCATTAGTTGTTGTTGTCAGTGGAAAAGAGCCAGCAGCTGCACAGGTGAGTGAAAAATGCAGTTGAGGCACACTCCATGGGGGCCAGAAGGTGCCCCCTCTGGGCATACGCCTCTGGCTGTTCAGCTCAGCTGTTCTGTGCAATTGAGAATCGAATGCAAAACAATTTTTATGCAATTGTTTCACGTTGCGGAGAATATTTTTGCGCATTGATTTCCACTCGACAGAGCAGTTACAGTTACATCACCAGCTCGCCCTTTGGCAAATAGATTTAGTTGGCTTAGCCGAGATATGCAATATCAACGACTGACTATATGAGCCCATTTGTCAACGGCAGGTGCTTCTCACACAGTAGCGGAAATTAGAAAATAGTTCACTTATCGATGACATCGCCCTCGCGGCGTTTGCAACATTTTTGGTTTTTGCATTTTGGTTTTTCGGGGCAAGCAAAAAGTTGCATTTAAATACGTGGCCAATAATCGGCAAATGCAATCAAAGTCAGGCAGTGGCAACAGCGACGGCGCACAGTGGGACGAAAACTGGTTTTGGCAGTCAAATTTGTATGGTATATATTTTAGACAACACTTTTGAGGGAATATTTTTCGCATTTATAAGTTACATATAATATATATATAAAGTTTATTTTTGTTCTATATATCTTGTGTGACATGTTTAAAATGGTAGATCTTAAATGTTATTAGTTTAAAATAATCTGATCTAAAGTTTAAAAAATAAAATTAAAAGGAATGTCCGGCTTTTGTATAATAAGTACGATTTGTATATATGTTATGTGTTATTTACTCGTGACTAGTAGTAAACTTATAAGTAAAACGCCTGTGTGATAGGAATCTAATTGCAGCTATAATAAATTATTTATTTAAAGAAAATATGTCTATATATTGCGTCATGAGATTTGCATTTAAATAATTCAAATCATTTCTCAAAACGCTGCTGATTTGGATGATGTTATACCACAGTGCGCCCAAATTCGGGCTCAGGGCATAGAGCTGTGTCTGTGTTTGTGTGTGCTGGGGTCAAAATGCCAAAAATTGCTAAACGCGAAGAGGCCGCCGCCGCTGCAGTTGCTATTGCTGCTTTGCTGCCTTGCTGCCAAAGTGTAGGCGCGTCTAATGAATAGCTTGGGTCGGTTCGGCGCTGTGGCAGGCAGATGGGGACACAGACACAGACGGCGACAGAATTTCGTGACAAGATTGTCCCAAAGATTGTTGCCATATTGTATTCCAAGTAGTGTTCGCTGTTGTTTATTCGTTGTTGCTGTTTTTCAGACTGTGGCAATCAGTAAAACAATTGCCAGCTAGTTTTTGGGGTCTGGTCTATTGTTATTGCCTGTTGACTAGTGTTATAGGCAGCGCTTTATAATTATGAAGACATTCAACTGCATTAATTTTAATATTTATTATACTATGTTTTTAATGGGTTTATTTAACAATTACGCAAGCGCCAACAGCAGCAACATCTAAATACAACTATTTGCGACGCAAAAACGTTCTCAGCTAGCAGGTTCGTTGCCTAAGTCTTTTGATTTTAAAGTTGCAACAAAAAAGGTGTATTAAAAATGTAATTTTTTGACAAATGTGAACCTTGAAATATTACGCATGACTTCTCTAATTAGCTATCGAAGCAGCATACGCTGCGAAATGTCAGTTGCTCGGCCGGCCGTAAAGCATCCAAACAGATGCCTCAGCCTCAGCTCCAGCTCCAGCTGCATCTTCATCTTTATCTTCATCCACTGACTTTGACACGCGCTGTGCAGCATTTTATGGCAACGTCTTGTTGGCCTTGAAGGTCGTGCCATCTTCTTTATGGCGTCAGACGCAATTTGTTTTAGCTCTTAGCTAGCGCCCATTTTCGGCTTACAAAATAGTATTACAACTATTGATATTTCGTTGCGTTGCGTAAGAGTCACCCAAAGTGGCGTGGCTCAGCTTTGTCTAGACCTAAACGGCCGGCATAGTTTTTGGCACCCAGCAATAGCCGCTTGGCTAATGGTTAATGCTAATGTCAATGCAGGCATAAATAAATAGTTGCAAATAGCAGTTATCGCAGCAGTAGTCGAACCAGTTGCTGCGCTTAAATGTCAGTGGTTTTGGTCATGTCGAGAATATGTAGTTACAGCTAAAGTTCGCTCGGCACTGATCTGGTCAGTAGCCGATCAGAGCAGTTAAATGTAACTACATTTCATGGTCAAGGAGCAGATACAAGTGTCATGATTTGGTCAGATCCAAACTAGATCAGCTTCACGGAAAGATATTGAACTTGTAATTGAAACGACTCTTTAGATATGATTCGACGCTTATTTGTGTTAGTTATGCATATTTTATGCACTTTGGGCTGGCATCAACTACCCGCCTTTTATTCTTCATATTGATGCTAATCCGTCTGAGTATCTTCAGATGCCGAGCTGAAGGCGAAGGTGAGTCTTCGCTATGCAAATTAACTTATAAATGCTATATGTCAGTGGAACTCACAGCGTGATGTGTGGGTCTGTGTGGGTGTAATACTTAATGGCAATTAGCTTTATATTATACAAAGATAGCTAAAGTCTTTACAATATCATTACGTTCCCAAAGACAAAGCGCGTAGGTAGACAGAAAGGGCGACTATTTTGATTGAGAAGTTAAAGTCCCGGTATTGAGCACAACTTTAGAATATATTGGAACTGCCTTTCTGTATCAAGTGTAATCTGAATAACCTATAAAGATAGAATATTTGTACTCTACTGATATGCTTAATTAATCCCTAATTAAGCTCACAAGCACATATAACTTGTTTGCAAGTCCAAAGTTCAGCAATACACCAACTCTTTACTTTATTATGCAGTACAGATATTAGTAAATCCATTTTCACACCGCCAACTATTATGAATAAGTTATGAATAAATTTGTGTGGGAGGTACTCGGCGTACACCCAAACTTAATAAAACTGTGTGAGCGATAATTGGGGTAGCTCATTGATTATCAGGGTGTATGTGAAAAGGGTTGGAAAACAACATAAGCTAATATGAATAATTAAAGAGCTAACTCACGAGTATAAATCTGATTATTGATTAGTTTTTCAATATTTGAGTCTATGTGAAATTGTAATTGCTCGTCGTGTATATTTGACTTTTTACGTTGTGAGTAGAGTTTGAGTTTGCTTCTGTGTTGGGTTTTAGTTTAGACAGGCTGTCGTGTTGTTGTTGTGGCAATCTCAGCCATTGTTGCACACAATTTGACTTGGCTGCAATTCTGTCAAGCCGCACGCGAAATGTGAAGGCCAGAAGCGCAACGGCCAGTGCCGCCCCTGTCTCTCCACTGGCTCCTCATTTAATTGTTTTTAGCTGAAAAATATATACACTATGTAAATTGTATGACACACAACATCATTTTTCATACTTTTAATATACATATTTTGCAGTCTTCAAACATTTTCAAATTAGTTTGCTTAGCTGTGTCTCAAATTTTGCAAATGAATCTTAAGCCAATCGAAATTTATCAGATGTTTGTATGAGAAATCAAAATGAATATCTGAATAATATTCTACGAAATCAATATATCATCTTGACCAACCGCTGAGATCAAGCGTATTTGGTTTCCTCGTTCATGGTTAGGCAATTAAATTTGGCAAGAATGCAAATCAGTGTGAATACATTAATAAATAATATAATATAATATAATAATATAATACTTTAGCATTTTCTCTACAAGCAAACACATCATTGGAAATGCAGTCGAACCAGTTGGTTAAATGTCAGTGGTTTGGGTCACATCAAGAATCTTCAGCTACTTGACATACCCAGCTTAGCTTTATGAACCAGTCCTAGGAATGCTTATGTGTATGGGTTTTCACTATCAAGGGATAGTTCCGAGTACACTGAAATTGTAGCTATAATTGCAGCCATTTTGTGTCAGCTAACCTTGTGATTAGCTGCCTGGCTGCTGGTATTAAGAACCCACCTGGTTGTTTTAATATTGATGCTAATCCGTGTGAAGGTGAATATATTTCAATGAACATTCAGTTTATAAACAGAAATGTCAGGGACACTCTTCCAAATAGGATCAAACTTAAGGTAAGATATTCGATATTTTTTATTATTAGACTCAAGGTTCAACAAGTTTGAACTTATTTTCCTAGTGATCTGCGTACGACTGCAAAAAAACGATATGTGATGTTTATCATCTGTTCAAATGAGATTAGTTAATTGGGATTAGTTATAGCACTGTAGTCAAAACATACATTGGTAAAGGTAACCACCGATATGATAATGACACCCTTCGCCGATAGCTGAACTGGTCTCTGAGCTCTTTGCATTATTAGGAGTAGATGTTTCCGATAGGTGATCGAACCGTTATACCAATTGTGTGTGTAGGCACCTAGAGCAATGCTCTCACTCTACAAGTATGTATACATATATAAGAGAGGAAGAAAGTTTAAATAGTTGACTTACCAAATCGATTAATAGTTGCCCATAGTAGCTAATCATATAGAACTGAGCCGAGCTGCTGAAGAAAAACAATAGAAATCCGAAGCCCTCTCTATTAAAGCCCTGTAAAATTGAGTAGAAGGCAACGCAACAAAGTATGGTGGCTGTGTTAAAGACATTGTAAGCCAACAGCATACCAAATATATCATTCAGTTCTTTGTGTAGGCTAGAAAATAATAAGTATTGTTATCAAATACAAATATTTAACTATAATTCCTAACCTGAAAAGTAACTGATGTTTCTGCACGATGCTGACTAAAAATTCACAATCCTCCGATTGACGCTGCCTGCTGGGACTGTAGTTGGCCAACTTTCTGCCCAAATGGGCAAAATGCATGCCGAGCTGTCCAGAAAGGCACACCATCCAGACGTCGGTGCCCAGATTGACATTCATTATAAAGTGTGAGAATATGAAATCTACCAGCTGACTGAAGGCATAAGACATGGGTGTCATTAACTTGAAGCGTTCCATAGGAAACGTACTGAGATATTGAAATTGGATCTCAGTAGCTGAAGTAAAGCGCTGATAAAGATACATGCAGGTGGACTGCAGGATAGGACCGATAACAACGACAAACACTACGAAATAATAGTAATAGACGCCATAGCGTGCAATGCGTGGCCAGTAAAACTCATTGACCCGATACTCCCGACGTGCGCTATCTTCTCTGGGATAGAGAGCACGCAACTTGTTATTTAGTTCCCGTAGGCGCCGACGGTAGAACATAAATATAATAAATTTCACATCGGAATTGAGCACAAAGAAGTACTGAATACCGAATCGCATGATAGCAGCAGGATTTCCAGCGATCGAGTCCCATTCAATGGTTCGTAGTATCAAATAGTAGACCATATACCAATGGCTAATTAAGCACAGGATCCAGTAAACCCGTAGCACTATTTCCTGCCACTTGGGCTTGGGTGTATCCAGAAAATCGTACCCCATCGACTTGAATATAAGGTTTGGCACATAGATGAAGTCATCGTAGCTCCGTTGTCCATCCTGTGTACCGTTGACCATTTTAGAAGTTCCTTTATCAACTAATTATTCTTGAGTTCGCAGGAGTGTTCTTATACCCAAAGAAAGGCCGTGTGTTACGTATGATTTAATTATTTGACACGTGTTATATGCATACATAATATATTTAAGTGGGCCCGTTTAAATTGTTTAATAATTAATTTATTTAGTGAAAATACACAAGTCATATATATTGTATGGAGTACAGGGTATACGCAAAGATACATTATTTATAATAAATTGTTATATGGTTTGTTTGCTTAAGTAAAAATCGATGTTCATTCAGACAGCTGAATCGAATTGAGTAAATGGCATAATTATTCAATGAATATTCAGAAACGCCTCTAAAATCATAAATAAATTCAAACCAATTAATTAAAAAAGATATTCCACCGACTTAGTTATGTAAATTGGCAAATAAAACTTTTTGTCTATTTGCTTTTGTTGACAAAGCATTGCCTAATCTGTTCAACACATTCTGCCTTGCTCTGAAATCAAGTTTTGAGTTAGGACCATAAAAATGCTCCAATACCCTAACAAATAGTATTCAAATTCTCAGATACGAGCGTTTTTGTTGTTGGTATTCATTATTGGATTATATTTTGTAGATTCTCTCTACAAATTCATTATTTATCTTAATGAATGATAGTAAAACTGATTTGTTGACTGAGCTCAATTTGTTAAACTGATTCACCCGGAGCTATAATCTACGTATGCAAATTTTCGACTATAAACTCTAAGCAGTATCTTAATTTGATATTCTCATTTGACCCATTGGCTCCGATCTGATGAATCTACTTCTGGGTCGCGTGGCTCTCAGCTACTCACAGCTCCGAGCTGTTGCAATCGCTGGTAGCACCTATTGTTGCAGCCACATGCGAAATGTGAAGGCCAACAGCGATGGCAACACAAGCATCGCACCCCTCTGTACCCCACTTTGTAGTTAGTCATTCATTCACTAACTAACTAGCTCATTCATTGAGTGTTGCTTTTCATGGCAATTTGATGGCGTTCATTAGTAATATATCAATGTAATTTGTTTAATCAGCTTCAGTAGTTCATTTGGTATTCTATGCGGATTTGAACGACTTCATTTTCTGCATTTAAGTGGGCTCTTCTTACATAGCTGATATGTTTATTTAAAAGGGGTTTATGTTGTGTATATGTGAAATCATTAAATGTAATCATATACACATACATCTGGCTCTTTTTTCCACACTCGATCTCACTCTCTCCCTCTCTCTCTCTTTCTCGTTTCACTCTTTTTCTCTCCGTTAGTCTCTAACTCGGATTCTCCATAATGCTATATAATGTATAAATCCTTCTATGCGACTTTCAGTAATTCAAGTAATGACTGCAGATTCTTAGATCTTATTTTGGGAATAAATTAAAGTCGATTACTGGGATTCTAACAGGCGGATAGCCTCCACTAAGCCATATCTTGTGGTTTATAATGCAATTATAGTTATTATAGGTTTCTTTTTGAGCTTGTTATATATTCAGTTTCCTTATGGTGTAGGCTTATGCAATTATCACTCGCCGACTTAAAAATTTTGCATATTAATTGTCGCTTTTATTTAGCTTCTTCTCAAATTTCTAATTAATAAATTAGCAATTTAATAAGAATAATAATCAGTGAGTTGTCATTCCCATGCCAAAATCACATTCATATTTAACTATATTGAGCACCAGAATATTTTAGGGTCTCCCCATCATGATTTTTGCTCAAATTTAAATTCCACGCGTGGCTTTGTTATCTGGTTTAACATATTTCCTGTGCGAATGCTGACTGCCACCTCCAACTGCTCTTAATTGTTACTTGTGTATGCAAACAAATCAAAGCCATTGGAGGCTGGAAGTGATGGACTTTGACATACCCTCTGTACAAATATTAGCTGTTGAGCTGACGAGTTATTAAATATATTGATTTATTTGATTTAATTTGCAACTTTAAAAAGCTATCTATATATGAATTCAGTGTGCAGTCGAAATTATCCATTTGCGGCTTTAATTACAGAGTATACGTTTGTATTATGGATTTTAATTTAAATAACAATCAAAATTCTAAACGGAAATTAGCAAACCGAAAAAAAACTTTTAGCCACTGCTGAGATTGGCTTTCAGTGTCAATGCTAAACTCTAAACGTTGACCGAATATAATGGTTTTATGGTCTGAAATTTGATGCTATTGCTAAATGGAGGCACACTGCGTTATAAATGGTGCTGTCGAGCTCTGCTCCGTTACAGTTTCGTTTTATAGATCAACGTTGAAGTAGCAAACTCAAACGCATATCCAATCCAATCAAAATGTCTTTGAAATTGGTAATTAAAATTCGTGAAAAAAGTCCCTGGATGAAAAAAACATAAAGTGCTCATAGCGAACTGATGATAATATGTGTTTTCTTTTTCTCAGAGCTCCTGCCTGTTTGTGCTGTGTCTCGTTTTGGTTGCCTGCAGTGCGCAACGCAAGTACAATCCGTATCTGAACAATCCCTACTATAGGGATGCGTACTACAGGAATCGCGACCTGTACAATCAGCAACGCTACTACGACAACTTCTATAAGAAGTACAATCCGTACATTGCCAATGCTGTAGCCCGTGCCGTCGAGCAATCGAATGATCCCAACTATGGATCTGGTGCCTATGCCTACAGTTACGAGACTGAGAACGGTCTGCATGGAGAAGAGCGTGGTGTGCCCGTCGACATTGGCAATGGCCAGCAGGAGGAGCAAGTGGATGGTGCCTATTCGTACATATCACCTGAAGGCCTTCGCGTCGGTGTCAAGTATGTAGCTGACGCTAACGGTTTTCGTCCCATTATTACCTGTGAGTATCTTTGACTTAGCAGCAAGTACAATTTATAATTCACAATGATTGACTTTCAGATGATGGTCCAAATGCTGCTTTTTATGCTAACCAACCAGCGCCAGCTAATGTGGTATACACAAGGCACTAAAATCAACTAGGCTATAATAATAGTACTGTTCTATTCAAACTTATTTAATAAAACAACAAACTTGAAAAATTAAATTAAATATGCCATATATTTTTTTAAATTTTTAATTAATTGATACGTAATTATATATTTTGGCATATATGAATATGATATTTGAACTGTTAATTATTTAATTAATAACATCTAACACACAGAAGTTGCCAATTTAAATGTATTTCAGATGATACAAAAACTCAATATACATCTACATTCCCTCAAGCACAATGGACAGAAAATGGCGACTCTAAAACGGCATTTTATTGGTCAGTTTCGATTTGGTATAGGTAAATTAAATATTGCTTGTAAAAGCTTTGTGAATAATGTAAAGCTCAACTAACTATTTAATAGTTAAGCACAAAAGTGTGCTTTAAATATTAAAAATTCAAGCAATAGTTTTGTTATTTGTGTGGTATTAGCATAGCTAATATAAGTAAATAATGTAAACACAAAATAAGACGCAAAACAATTGATATTTAATTTATAATCATATCAAATGTTGACCTTAAAATTGAATCGAAAACAAAAATTAAATTTGTCTGGCCGTTGACACTCATTTTTTAATATACAGTAAAATTAACAATTGATTTCAATTTGATTTTGTTGTATTTGCTTAACAGCATCTTAGCACGTAAATGAAAAGCTGTCTCTGAGATGCCGAAGATGAAATACCCTTGCAGAAGCATTTACTTAAAGCATATAAACATTATTCTCATATATCTTTCTTATAATGAGAGTAATATGGATCTGAAGTCAAAATGTTAGAGTTATAAAAGTTTTATTTGTTAATACTTTACAAATTTCATTTAGAATTTATAAAACCATTACAAATTAGGGTATCAACATTTGTTTGGGTTCAATAAACTCATAAACAAAACAGTCCCGCATTGTTTGGAAACTTTATTTTGTCGCCCGTTTCATTATCAACCGACCTTTGGCTTTTACTTTCATTCTATTGGTAATGAATAATGAATACTTTTACACTCACTATGTATTCAAATAGTGTGCGATTCTCTAAATTTTAAATTAAAAAAAAACTTTTGTGCATTTATGTAACAAATAATGATTTTTGTTTATTAAAAATATAAAAATATTTGTTTATAATTTTATAACACAATTTAAATATATCGATAAATAAATACAATATTAACATATGTGAGCAAGTACCAGGATCTTTTGTATACAATTCATAATTTTTTTCTTGCATTTTCTTTTGTCATTTTTTTGCAGTTTTTTTGATGGCTTGTTATAGTTTTGCCAGCTGGTGGCGGCAAATGCATGGGAATGGGGGGACATTTGTATGGTATTTGGGGGTTAGGGTGGGGGACATAAGACGTTGTTTGGCACAAACACAATCCCTATGGCTTTCGATGAGAACACAGCAATGTGGGAAAATGCACTCGAGCCGAGTTAGACCTGATAAGCTTGCTGTCTACGCTGCTCTTCCTCCAGCTCGCGTGCCTCTTCCTCTTCGGCCAGCTCGACCTCGTGCTCCAGCATGCGGATTTGATCGCTCAGCTCCTTGGGCATGCGCTCCAGATGCATGGACTTGATCTGCGCCTTGATGTCCTTGGTCATGTGATTGATGCGGAAGCCACGGTGATCGAACAGCGGCTTATCGCCATTCGCCTTGTGCTGCTCCTCCACATACTTGAGAGCACGAGCAATGGCCTCCGGAATGGGTGGTGGTGTTGGGATGTGCTCGCCCTCAGGCATAAAGCCACCATCATTGGATGCGTAATTCACGCGATACAGCTTGCCATCGTCACCGGTGTACTCATAGTAGCCCTTGGCATGGGTGCCGCCGCCATGATGCAGCTTCGCCTGCTCCTCGCCATAGATGCCATTCTCAGTCAGGAAACTGAAGCGACAATCGATCGATCAGTCACAATGAGTGTGTGTTTTGGGTGTGGGGTGAGTTATCATCAACTTACGCATGATCGTATTTGTCCTTCTTGCGGATCTCTTCCTGGTGCAGAATCTTATGCCGTCCCTCGTCATCATAGTTGAAGAGTATGGGGCGTTGTGTGGTCGTTGTTGTTGTCGTTGTGGTTGTGGTGCGTGGCGTTGTTGTGGTTGGCTTCTTCGTTGTCGTTGTTGTTGTCGACTGTGTTGTTGGTACGTATTAAGTAACGAGCTCATCAAATTTGGCAGGAGTTTTGTTTGTATGCGTGTGTGTGTGTGTTTGCGTGGGTTTTGTGGGGGTTTTGTGTGGGTGGGGTGGGTGGTTGGTTGGTGTCATGCAGTTGGTGTTGTTCATGCAGCGCTTGGGAAGTGGCAGGAAACGGGATACGTTTGGCATGTGGTTGCATTTGAAATAATGACTTCTTGGTGTATTAGGCTGTTTTTTTTTTTTTTTTTTTTTGAGTTATGAAAGCGTGGGGTGTACGAGTCAGCGGGGGTGTCTCATGTTGAAAGACTGATCATGAATACTGTTTTGTTTTTGTGTTGTGTTGATTTAAGCTTTAGTGTTCGCTCGGCTAATGATGGGCTTGTGTATCGATTTGCGCTTCATGATCGGGAAAGCCGTATTCCAAGCGTATTTCGGGTACATTAAACTCGGCTTTACTTACTGTGTACAGATCGTGGCTGTGGCAAAATAGAAGACGTATTAGAATTGCGATAGGTGTCAGTCAGTATTATCATTGCTTACTTGTAGGGCCTGCCATCATGGACGTAGGGGCGATTCAGACCAGCATATGGTCCATAGCCACCACCGTACGGAAAGGGAATATGATGATAAATTCCAAGTTCACGATTATCGCTCACATGCGTATATGGCAGTGGCATGTGATGATAACGACCTGAATGGGGTAAAACGAATTCCAACAAATATTTATAAATAAGAATAAGTTTAGAGCAACTTTATGTGTGTGTGCGAGTGTTGGTATGATTGTGTGTAAAGTAGAACTTCGTGAGGATGGTCCAATAAATATATTTGTTGCATAGCTATTTTTGAATATTTATGCACTAACATCACTTGGAAAGTACTTGTATAACATGCTTTTAGTTGTGCTTTACAAAATAAAGTTATTGGTGTTTTTTTTTTCAAATTCGACTGATATGATATATGTGTTTTGAGTGTGATTGGTTTGGTTTGTTTAGTTTCATTCACTTTAATTTTTACCTAAAGCATCCCGATAGAAACCTTCGCCTATAAGAAATAAAATGTTAATATATATGAAAACAGTTCATTTGGGTTAGTGTGCGACAAGATGAATCCAGCTGCAGCTTTAACAGTAGCCAAAGATTATAATTTTCAATGTTTTTTTGTTTACCAAAAACCAAATCAGAATTTAGCTTGAGCTTGAACTTTGCTATTAGCACGTAATACGTCAAATTTAAATTGGGTTATCACTAAGTACAATACATATAGAAATGCATGTGTGTTATTATAGTTAGTGTGCGTGTGTGTGTGTGTGTGTGTTGGTGTTGGTTGGTTGTTCGTTGTATCGTTGTGGTTAGTGCAGGTGGCATCAACATGCAGTGGTGCAGCGGTGCTGGCATGCAACAGCTTGTAGTATCAAAGTATCAAGTGCTTAGAAGCTCAATTGCAATGCCGACAATACCTTCTTCAACGGAACCCGGATTATAACGTCCATCCTCTTGCGCATGGTATCTGCCGTCGTTAGAGTTTTGCTCTGGAACCGTATACTTGCCATTGATTTCGACGGGACTGCTGCTGCTGACTGCAACGAGGCCCTGCAAATACAATGTTTACGAATATGAGTTATGGAATTTGGCATATTAATCAAAAGCAACTCTCAAGTCTCGTTCGCACTACAATTAACCGGCCGGAAGTGTAGATGGCAAAAAAAAAATACAAGCAATAAATGCCAATGGGCACGCGCAGAAGAAACCCGCAAAACATTATGTGATTTTTTTCGTTTATGAAATATTTTATGATATTCCAAATGCTATTAATAACAACGAGGTACGAAATATTAAAAGACTTTGGCTATGAGTCAGCTGCAAATTAAAGCAACGCCTGCATAGCCATGAGTTTGAGACTTAACTGACTTGGTACGGATGAGTTCAATACGGTTATTACCAGCTTTATCTATATACAATAAGATATAAGTGAGTCTGGCGCCCAAGTGGCGTATGAGTTATATGCGTATACTTTATATACATGTTTCAACTTGTTTCCATTTCTTAGTCAGTGTGCACCGGATTTGAGCTTGGCGGATGTCCTTTTCACACTTTACTCACCACAATCACATAAATGCCTAGCACAGATTTCGCGAACATTATGCGAATTTGATTTGTTTGTCTTTGGGGATATATGTCAATAGTCTCTAGATCCTTGGATATTATCCTCTTGATTATTTGCGTTAAGTCCTGATGCGGTTAACGCGACTACTGCTGCAACAGGAATGTTTGTGTTTCGCTGAGGTACACCGGATTTATATAGAAATGTGCCAAGTACGCTGCGAGCGCATTTCGCAATCTGATTCTCACAGCCGCGCCTAAATTCTCGCATCTCGCATGTCTGGGAGAGGTAGTTAGCCTCATTTGCTCCCCAATTTGAGAGCGTTTTACGTTTTGTGGATTCGACAGATCAGCTGAGACGAGATTGCTCACGCAGTTCATCGCAGTTCAGTTCAATAAGCAACTGCGAATAACGTCTTGAGCTGCGCTCCCTTTAATTTAGACACATGACGGGTTCTTCTTGTTGCTGTTATTTGTTGTTGTTAATTTGGTTATTGTTTTTATTATTATTTGTTCTCATTTTGTGCATTTTTTAATTTATTTTTGGATTATTTTTGGCATTTGGCTTGGAGTTAACTGTGAGCTTTATTAAACGGCTGCACATTTGCCAATAATTGTAATTACGAATTAATTCAATTAAATAATTTGTATAATTTATTAGATTCAATGCGAATGCCCCCTTGGCATTCATCAATTATTCATAAGTCGCTTATTGCCCAAAATTTAATTTAATTTCTCAGTTAAGCACCAATCAAGGATTCCAAACTACGCATTGACACATCTTATTGTTTTCTTCTTATAAAGTGCTATGAAATTCCCCCCACAAAACGTCATTCAGTTTCTTCTGAATAATGTGTGAGTAGCACCAGCAGCGAATCATTATCAAAATTAATTTCATTACTGATAAACAGAGGTCAGGTTCAGTCTGCAAGCCGAAAAAAACCTGCATATGTGTATATACTTAAAACATATATAAATATGCGAACTAAAGATTGTTTACGCTGTTGAATTTAGTTTTGATCTTTGCGCATTTGTTCCATTTAAAATGTATCATAATCGCTGGGGAAATATCCTAGTTTCTTTTGGATGAAAGAAATAATTACTTCACTCTTGTCTGTTAAATCGTGTGCATGGTTACTTGGCTTCAACAGGATTTCAATTATATTAATAACCCTATCATATTTAACATATAAGTTTATATTTTGTGTTATTGTTATGTATCTTTAGTTTATTTCCTAAAATAATTTGTAAACTTTAGTCGCTACTAATTAATCTTATCCGTGGTTATTTAGCGTGAGTATAAAATGTAATAGAAAGCATCTATATTCTTGATCTTATATTTATGTATACACATGAAAGCTAATCTTTCTGGTTCTTAAGTACATATTTACTAAAAGTCCAAATGTAGTTCCTGCAAATGCAGCTCATCATCATGGATCGCTGATTTCTTTTAACTAAACGGATCGGGCCATTAAAATGTTTACGACATTGTTGTAGCTGATGCGCAGCTTGGGACTTGGACTGATGGCAACAGCGTCTTGGCAGATCGTATCCGAGCCAACTACCTGAGGCACTCGGAAGCGCCATAAAAGTGCCGTAATGAAATCATAAATTAACGAAAGCAACGGAAACACAACAACAGCTAAAACAACAACAACAACCACATTCAGACATTGCGCACGCCTGCCGCAATGCGAAATGCATTAATTTTACTGAGGCTGAGGTTGGGGCTTGGTTATCCAGCATATGTACATATGTATAACCGGAATCGGAATCAAAATCTGTGCTGGCAGAAAAAAATTGTGGACAAAATTGATTTTAATTGTGGCGACAAACGTTGACAACGACTCCAACGCTTGGTATGTGTCCTTAGCTTCACTTAACGGTATTTTCATAGGGCCACCTATTAAAAGTACAACAAAAACAAGCTGCAGCTGCAGCTGCCGTTGCTAAGCATATCTTTTATTATGCGGATTAATTGCAACAATAAACATAAACAGTGATTAAACAGCCAGCGACAAGATCCTGAGTAGAGCAAGTAGAAGAGGTAGCTGAGAGGCAGGAGACGTAGTATGAGATGCTTGGGCGTCACAGTCACTGCACTGCAAAGGTCGTACACTGAACTCGATCCGATCCGAACCGATCCGTTCCGTTCCGTTCCGTACCCGAACTCCAAGTGGCAAATCTCCAAATCCCTCGCACTATGAATCACGACGCGTGTCTGTTGTTGTTGTTGTTGCTGCTGCTTTTTTGTGACTTTTGATTCATACTTATACGTATGTATAGTCGGTTTAATTATGGCATTCATAAAAATCACAAATACTTGATAAATATTTAAATATGCTGGCTTTTAATCAATTACAAGTCGAATTTGATTGGGCATTGGGAATGCAGCCGCTCCTGACTTTATATGGCGTCCCGCTGATTCAGACTTGGCAATGACCTTGAATTGCATTTTGGGCTAACCAAAAATTCACACTTTCTTCAATGTATTATCAGCAGTTCAAATGCAAAATCGAGAGAGAGAGAGAGAGAGAGATTGCCTCGTATAGTCTTAACGTTTTTATTCAATTAATATTCTAAATGCTACTTTAAACTACTTAATGAGTAGCTTTGGCATACAACCGGAATTGTTTTTTATGAAAGTTCTTAGAGCTAACTGAGTAATTCCGTATAATCTGACTAAGCTACGAGCATGAGCATTCTCACATCGCAATGAGTAGTCGTAAGCTGCATAGCAGGAACAATACATAGATGATTTTTATCGGGCTGTTGAGGTCGCGATAAGTCGCCGAATTGCACAGGTTGCCCCGGCAATAGCATTGCTCCACGGATGCTGTCCGCATACTGTACGTTTGCATCTCAGTGCAGCCATCCTTGTAGGGCTCAGCTATGACTACCACGTCATTATATCTCCTGTTTTCGAGTACTTGCACCACCTTCACTTGATTGGCGCAGCCTCTGAGTACCGTTGATCGTTTCGTTCCATACAGCAGCGTTATTGTGCTGACTGTCTTCTGGCACATTGTGGAATTGGGACACGAAACAATGAATTCGGGTGAGTTCCTCAGTTGTGAGCATACCGGAAGTCGTTGACTCGCTCCCGCTCCCTCGAAGCACTCGTAACACTGGAGCATCTCAGCTGCAGCACAGCTGATGCACATGCACACAAGGGCAAGTACAGTGGGACCGGAGAGCAGTGTGAGAGTGTTGCATATCATAATGTTGCCAACTGATAAGAAAAGCCCTCGCCTCACTTAGGTATAAGTACGAGCTTTCAGCAAGAAGTCCGAACACAAACTACATAGCTGCTGGGTGGTGCGGCTTAAGCATATCACGTATTTTATTTCCAGTGACTAAGCGTCCGGTTGGGTCTTTATTTTTGTTTTTTTGTTTCCTCCGTGTCATATATATGTATATAACTTAATCACTAACTCATGACACATTATTTATATAATTATTTTTAACTTTTGGGTTTTAGAATATAAGCAAATTAGATGATTCTTTGAAAATTACCCACTTTGATAGACGAATTATTTGTGAAAGGTCAAATTTCAAATATGTGAGTCTATTTTTCAAAAACGAATAAGCTTTTATTATAGAATGAGCCTAGAGGACAAACTATGCACAACATGGCCTGGGATCAGTGTATTTCGCAGTCGGTTACGTTCCACTGTAGCGTTCTTATTTCCCTCATCTACAAACACTTATGATATATGCGAATTTTCACCTGCTTTCTGGCCGTCAGACGGCATTTGTGCAGCAATTGAAATCTTTATAGGGTGAGTATTGAACATTGAGTATAGGCCATAAATTGCCATTACTCTGGGCGTGGGTTTTACTGTATCTGTATCTGTATCAGTGTTTCTTTTTATTATTATTATTTGTAGCCGGTTTGGAGTTTACTTAAGTTTGTTTAATTATCACCCGCTCTATATTCGCAATAATTTGTAGATTTTTTTTGGATATTTTCAGCTGAAGCGGGTTTTGCACCCGTAAGCGAATTGGTAGCCGTATCCCAAATAGATGGATGACTTTGGGTAGCACTTGGTGTGTGCACATTTAATGGAATCAATTAAATCAAATGATTTGTGGCATTAGCTGTTAACATTTGTTTTGCAAACAAATTAATTTACAAAATACAGAAAACAATGTAAATTTCAGCTAAAGGCGTCGTACAAACTGCATTTGAAACAATACAACAAATTACCAAGCAACCTGAGGCTTAATTAAGTTGATATAATCAGCATCTTATATAGTATATACCAGTGGGCGTAGAGCTGTAGAAAATACCGTAAAGTTCAAAGCACCGATCACAGATCCGATTCAATCCTTTGCGATGCAGTTAGACTCGTAAATTTGTAGAGCTTTCGGCTTTGGTGGGATTTTTTATCGGTAGGTGCTAAATAAAGTCAATATTAATGTCTTATCTTGTCTTGAATGTTATCTGGTTATTTTATGAGTTAAATAAAAGGTAAAATTACCATCTAAATAAATTCACAGCTTGTGCAAGTGTGAAAGAGACAAATTTTTGCTGTTTTATTGTACTAATTTACATATGTTGGTGTTCGCTGAACTCAGCTTAAAGGAATTTCAATTGTAAAGCATGTAAAGCAAAGTTCAAGGTTGTCAAGGTTTTCATGACCAAGGGATAATTCCGTGTTGTATACAGATGCCAAATAAAAGTAATCGTCTAGGCCAATGGGCGCCACCACAAAAATGCAATTAAATATTTTTGCGCCTGTCGAAATAAACGTACAAAATCTTAAATTTGGCAACAGATTCATTTGTTGTTTTGTGCGGCCAATGAATTTTGTTGGTATTTGTCACTCGTAAGTGATGATTATTTGTGCGCGTGCATAAATTGAACGCGGTGCGGAAAGAGACAGAGAGAGAGAAAGAGAGAGAGAGAGAGAGAGAGAGAGCGAGAGGAGAAGCCGAGTAAGGTGATGCAGGGTGCTGAAAATGTGAGATAAATTAATTGCATGCAAAACACCAAATTACGCATGATATTGTTTGGATTATCACAGCCAAAACTCATCACGTTTATTATATTTGGATATATATGTATGCTTGTGTTATGAATAATTTAGTATTTCATAAAGATTCCAGGCAAAAATTAGCATAAGCAACAACTAATCAACTGGTTGCTAAACTAACTTGTATCTTGTTATACCATTGTTTTAGATCTTTTTTTCTTCTAATAATAATTTTTGTAGTCCGGCTATGGAAACTGCCCGAACACCGAAAAAAACTGTCGCAGTCTCGATTTTTACGACCTGACAAAAGCATCTGATTCAGTTTGATTGTTTTTAGGGCTGTTTCAAGTTGCTTTGGGCCTTATATTAAAAGCTTTTCAAGGTTTTTGTTTTGTCATAGTGATTTGATCGTTAGGCGTGTTTCATAGACGGTTTATGACTTATTCGAACTATCTAAAATGTCTATCAGATCTCAGAGCAAATACAGCTACTAACTAAGACATACGACGATATTTCAAAGTTGAACGTATTTATTTATTACTATTTAATCTTCATGTCTACCTCATATAAAGATCTTTGACTGTCTGCAAGGTAAAAGGTTAAAGCTACTTCATGAAGTTCAGACTGAATATTGCTTACCAACTTTGTGGGGCGTTTTCGTTTTCAATTTCACACACAGTTCAAATATTCTTAATAATCAAATCGCATTTTGACTGGCTTCCATCATGTTTTGAATGCCCATGCTGAAAGTGACTGATGATTGATGAGTGGTTAGCGCACATTTTGATTGATCATCGGTTATTATGAGTGGCCATTAAGGTAAACGATCGCTTTATTGTTTATTATGAGCGTTAAATTTGATTTAAGCGACACTAATTAACTGTGATCCTATCAAATCTGTTGAAATGTTTACAAATCACCTCCCGGCGAAAAGTCAACAGTTTAGCTCTCATCGGATGTGCGGAACTTCCGACAGCAATAAAAGATAAGGCGATTAGAAATACTTATAGGGTGTGGTGTCTCATTAGAGAAAGCAGTTGATCGAAGGAGAATGTTCATTATCTAGGCTTATATGTGATCAGCTTAGTAATGAGCGCGAGCGGAATGAACTTTATTTCAGGAAAGTTCTAGCTCTTCTAGATAATTTTAGATTACTTTACCTCTTAAGTTCATTTTCTTGTTTTCTATTTATTTTAAAAATGTTTTAGCAGTTCCAATTTTGATTTTAGTTTGCGAATATTTTTGGAAATGTAATTGTACTTTCCAGTATACTATAGTTGAAACTTCTCTCGCACTCGCCTCTAGGTAGGATTACTGTACATCTGTGACAGCTGTCCACCGGTTTCCGTTTTCCAATATTTTCACTGACGTTCAAAAGGTCAGTAGCAATTGGGGGCTAGCAATGAAAACGAGTTGGGTTACTTGAGTCACTTGGGATTACTTAGTAGCTACTTTATGGACTGTTAGTATGCAAAGAATTTCAATTAGCATGCATTACGTTAGGCTCAGAGTGACTCGTGGGGCAACTAGTCGCTGCTACTACCAAATAAACAAGATAATTAAATAATTAAACGGCGTTAGCTTCTACATAAAACCTGACAATTAATTAGCTGGCCACTGCACAAGCAATTGCAATTGCAATTGCAACTGAAACTAAAACTAACCTGGCCAGTGATTGGATTAACTGCATTTAAACGCATTCGACTGGTCGAGATGTGCAGAACTTTGATCATTGCTTTCATACTGTCAAGCCTGAGCTGGGCACCAGGATCTGCAGATGAGCCGCCTCCGCTGCCAACGCCTGCACCCCGGCCGGGTCACTATCTGCACCAGCTGCACGGCGCTTCCGGCTGGTATATGCCGGACAACAGTGGCAAGTATCGTCACGAGCACAAGCCGTACGATGGCGGCTACGGGGATCGTGGCCAGCCGTATGCGAACGACTTGCGCGGCATCTTTAGGCAGGCCGAGGAGCAGCTGGCCGCCAGTGTGCAGGAGGCCCAGGCGAACTTTGCGCTGGGACCACGCGATCATCTGCGCTTCATGATTGACTTTAACTACAATGGCACTGGCTGGCAAATAATTAAGTTCGAGTGGGTGCGTGATGGCGAGGATCAGCGACAATTTAGCTATGTGAATGAGAACAGGCTCTGGGACACAGAGTACCAATCACAGCCTCAGTCCCACCAAGCTGAGCCCTATGAATATGAGCAGCCCCAGACTGCGTCCGCAGATCCACACTGTGAGCAGCCACAATATTCGGAGCAGTGCGAGGATTCCGCAATCAATTCCGAGCAGAATGTAAGTGAAGTGAACCAAAATAGTTGCCGTTCAATATTATGTTTAATTCTCCTCTTTACAGCCAGTTCAAGTGCAGGCAACCATCAATGAGGTGCTGGAGTATATTCAACAACAGATCTTGCCGAAATTAAACTAAATAAATTAAAGAAATATATATTTTTCAAATGAATGCCTAAAATGTTCTTATTTTTGGATTTCTATAGATCAGAATTTGATTACTGTTTGATCGGTATGTGTTTCGATTGTTGACAGACTTGTAACGCTGGAACTTGATCGAATTCAAAGCATATTATATTCGCATAACTTTAAACAATTCTTTGCGGATTGTTTTCAGATTTAGTTCTAATTGAAAAAGTTGAGTTATAGGAAGATCTTGTTTGATTTTCCGTAGATATCTTTTTGATTTGAAACAATTGCCTTTGGATTTTTGGATAACTCTTTTATTTCTTGATAAACGAAATAACAAAAAAATATTTGGTACTATACTATTTACAAAGCGCCGTGCGACTTCAGATAAGCCAGCAGCTTAGGAATATGCGCAGGCACCTTGGGAATGTGCTCGCCGACGGGCACAAAGCCGTTCTCATCAGCCGTGTATGCCACGTGGTAGAGCAGACCATCGTCACCGGTGTATTCATAGAATCCGTTGGTGCGCAGAGCATCGCCCTCCGTTTGCTTCTCGATGCGACCCTTCTCCTCGCCGAGAATGCCGTTCTCAGTCTCATAGCTAATGGGAGCAGAGATGGAATTTAGTTCAGCTCGCCGGATATTAAGGACATCCAAATACTTACAGATAGTTGTATCCATCGGTCTGTACTTCACCGTCGTGACGAATAATGGCAAAACCACCCTTGCCGACACCTGTGCCGCGTCCCTGCGGCAATTTGGGGCGCTGATCAACCACTTGCACGGGTCGGGAAACAGAGGCGGTTGGGCGTGGCTTGTAGGCAGCTGTCGAAGCGCCGATCCTGCCACTGCCGCTAGCTCCAGTACCGCGGGCTCCATTGCCGCTAGCTCCATTACCGCGGGCTCCATTGCCGCTAGCTCCATTACCTCGGGCACCTTGAGCACCATCCCCGCTGCCACCACGTCCAGCACCGCCGGCACCGCCGAACTTGTCCTTGTCGCCCACATAACGTCCGTTGAGGCCAGAGTAATCACCTCCGGGACGATTGTCGTGCAGGTACTTGTTGTCCACATGCACATAACGTCCGTCGTTGTTGCCGCCATAGCGACCATCGTTGCCGCCCTGGTAGCGTCCATCATTGACGGCCACATAGCGACCATCGCTGGAGCCACCCGCAGCTGGGCGAGCCACGCTGGCTACAATGCGGGGCTGGGTCTTTGGGGCAGGACGATAGCGACCATCGCTCTGGGCGAGCGCAGCAGCAGCGCAAATGAGCAGACAAATCTATGGGGGAGAAGAGGCCTTAGAAGTAGCCATCATCCGCAGCTGCAGCCGAGCGACTTACCGTTAGACGCAGCATCTTGGTTAATCAGCAATGAGCTGCTTTTGCCGCGATCCGAGCTTTTTATACGATGGGAGACGCACAACGCCCACTGGCCGATGGAAGATTCACTCGTTCTATGTGTGCTATGGCCAACTGCCTAACACGGGTTCAGCTCAACAACATTTTGCCAAACGCTCAAAACTAGATCTATTAACTGAGGTGATTTACGAGGCGCTCACTACATATTTTCTGGAAAGCAGCTGCGCCCAGCACACAGCGATAAAACGGATGAGCCATTCTTCTTATGGAGATCTATTGAATTAATTATATAATCGACGTCAGCGACACGGAAACACTGACATTTCTTTGAGCACCAGCCAATTTTGGCGAGCATTCAATATAATTGCCGACATGTGGAGCATCGGCACAAAAGCGCTCCAAATAAGCGCCACAGAACCCCCCAAACCAGTTGATTGGAGAGTTTACTCGAATGCCTGAAAGTATGCTGCGATTTGTTGGATTCGTATGAGTTAAAGATTTTCATGACCCGTTCGCGGATTTTATACATATGTAAGTGTGATATTAGAAGATGTCTTCTGCATTATATTACTCGTTGTAAGGGCATGATACCCATAGGTTTATACTTTTGTGTATTATGTACTTTTAATCAGATCATTCTGTTATGTCAATAATGCCAACTCGGTCAGTATCTTTCTGCCTAGTTTCTGAGACTGTAGGAGCTAAAAAACCTAATTAAAATTGTGTTTCTCAGGAATTCAAGTGAGGCCTGAAGATTTCGATGTGTGGCTGATGTAATAAACATATTTTAGCTCTACCATTCTCACTTATTACACTCATTCTTACTCCCTATGCTTACTCATACCTATAGGTATAATATTTAAAAGCAAAAGCACTTGGTTACAATATCAGTCAATGAACAGATGGTACTCTAGATTTTTTTTACAGTGTATTTCAAAATAACAAATGACTGCATTAAAAAATGATTGATTTCAGCACTATTTATATTATACCAAAAACTGACTAGCTTTGAAATCATAAACGAAAACTTGGTAGACTTTAGCGCTCTGTGTGTATGATACAGTTTATTAATTTTGAAAATTTATATACATGTTGCAAATGTGTTGTTGTTTTAATATTTGATTTCATCCTTCTCGCTCTCCGTCTCCGTCTCCCTCTCTGTCTCTGTCTCTGTGTATGCCTCTCAGCGCTCAAGGGAGTAGTCGTATTTAGCCTCTGCGTGCGGTGTAGGCACTCTGCTGCTCAGCGGGTTGCGGTGGTGCTGTGGCTATGTAATCCAAGGCCCTCTGTATTGCTGGTGGAATGGGTGGAGGCGTAGGTATATGATCGCCCTGCGGCTGGAAGCCGTTCTCATCTGCCACATAGGTAATCCGGATGGGTGTGCCATCTGGTGCGGTGTAGGAGAAGAAGCCCTGTGCGACCTTTTAGCCCCAAAGAGGCGAAGCGACAGAGAAGCAAAAACAATGAACAGATGCAGCTAATTACAAGACCTGAACAATTTGTCAGTGTCGCGGTGCAATTTCGTGATGCATCTACAGATGCAAATGCAAATGCAAATGCCAAGTGGCTGGCCGCGTGGTTTGGGGTCACTTGACTCACCTGTCCTGCATCATCGGTGCCAGCGTTCTTGAGGTAGCCCTCCTCCTCAACGTTGATGCCATTCTCCGTCTCATAGTTGTACTTGTAGGAGCCATCAAAGTTCACCTCCTGCTCCTGCCGTATTATCTTGATCGGCTCCGTGGCAGGTCCTTGCGGTCGCGCATGTGCTGTGCACAGCAGCAAGGCTGCAATCGTCAGCAGCTGGCAGAAGATTAGAAGAGCTCCATCATCTGGTTGGTTAAACTGTGGTTGAGCCATCTACTTACAAGGTATTGCATGAGTTTCGTGTTTATCCCTGTGCTATGCTCTCTGGAGTAGCAACTGTCAGCGTCTCGATTTGTAACTGTGGCCAGCAACGCCAAAGGTTTGCATATTTATAGCAAAAGCTTGAATCAGTGACGCTGCCTTTGAGTACTCGCTTGAACTTTACAGAGCTGCCTCTTGCAACGCTTGCAGCAGAGCAACTCTCCGACTGCAGCTTGGCCAGTGATGGGTGTTTAGCATTTGGAAGATGCACAGATCAGAAGCCAAACTCACAGCCTGGCCAAGCTGATTAAATCTTCTAAAGTTGTTCCATTGTTTGCGTGTTGTGCATCTTGTTGTTGTTGTTGCTGTTGCTGTTAAATTGTTGTTAAATCGGCAATTTGTCGAGTGAATTGTTTACAACCTATAACTTATTCGGCACCTCAGTAAAAGCTACTGTCTAGTGTCAAGTCAAATAATAACAATATATTATTCAAATTAGAATTGCATCGCATCATCAAATCAAACCAAACTATAAGGTAAAGAATTAAATTGCTTAAATATATGTTTTAGATGATGCTAAAGTTTGTTTTTATTACATTTACACATTTCTTTTGTTAGCGAATGTTCCCTAGGATTTCTATGTGACTTTTTATAGATTGCCTTTAATGTTTTTAGCTTAGAACTAAAAATATATTTTATAATAATATTAAATAGGCAAATTTGGTAATGGATTCTAAACTTTGAGAGTTTTACCCATGGTGCGTTTTACTGTAGATGTCGAATTTCGGTCAGTTTTTAATTGAGTATGTTTATCGCGAAATAAACCTGTATCGTGGCATTCAAAGAACACGTCTTGCATTTCAAATCAATTTGTCAGCTTCATTTGTAGACATTTAACTTTACCTTTACCTGCATATTCTGATGTGCCACAGCCACTAAAAATCAAATTGCGCAATTGCCCCGCCCCCCGCCCCACAAACCCATTCCACCCAGTCCACCAATATATCTACAGTCTCTGCCAGTGGAGGCGGCAACAACATAATCATTATACGAATATCAGCCGACGAGCATCATTATACTTATGCTATACATTGTTGCCACGCCACCTGACCATGATCATGTCTAGCTGTCCCTCCTCTGGCTGCTGACCTTTGTTGGAGGTGGCATTCAGGCATTATTCTGAACGAGGCGTGCTTATTGAGAGGCGCACAATTTTGACCAAAGGCGTTAATTAGCGCTCATTGGCTTGGATCGTTCAGCTTGGGCAACACTTGTTGAAATCGACATGTGGAAATGGAAATGTCATTCAGTTGGGTTGAAACCTAAATACATACATCATATTAAACATTCGCTTAGTGCCTTTTGTGTTTATAAATTAAGTTTTATTTGTAAATTTTCACATTTTAACGAAACAATGTTGCTGGATGTGGCTGGTTGAGGTGTTGGTGTTCAGCTTCTTTTGCATTTATCCGGCCTTCTTGTTGAAGAGCAGCGACAGGAATTGCTGCTTGAATGGCTTCGGCGTCGTCACTTCGTCGTAGTAATAATAGTCAGAGTACGCTGGATAGTCATACGTATAGCTATAGTAGTCATCAGAAGTGGTGGGCGATGTATAGTCGCCCAGCTCATCCTGGATCTCACTAATAATGTAATCAACTGGGTCCTGCGTTTGCGCCATTACCGAAGCGGACAACGCGACTGTCACCAGTAAAGCCACCAGAAATTTCATTTTACTAAATGTTTTTGCTAAGAGCTTTAGTTGCTTAACTCGCTCAAATCGAAGTGTGTCTTTCAATGCCCCTTGGCATGGGTTTTTATATGCATCGGGAAAAAGAAAATTCGATTGATATGTAGCAGATGCAAACAACTTCGGTTATTACAAAAGTCTGTGGGTTTGTATTTACACAAATGTTTGTTTCATCTTAAATATTTGGAGTACGTTATGAAATGCAGTTAAGATACAGGTTTATGTTTGATCACTAGCCCAATTTAACACCATTGTGTGTCTCTTTAGAGACACTGGGCCTGCAGCCAAGAGGAGTAAATACAATTCGATTGTTAAGTGTCGTTGGGCTTAGGTACATGAAAATGAATTGTACGTTTTCTTTTACATACATATTTTGTTTGTTATATTCTATTATTCTATTTAGTATATATAACGATCATAGGAGGCTGGCCATTCCATGGCATGCACAAAATCTGGAAGATCTGTGATAAACTGAGCGCTGAACGCATCCCGCTTATGCACATGACTAATGTAATGACCAGAGATGCCAATTTCGAAAACGGGCTCATTGAATTTACCATTGACCTTCTGCAAGTAAACAAAGGCAAAATGTAAGTAATTAGTTTGCTTGATCGTATTATTCAAAGCAAGTACTTACCGCTAACTCCAGGTAGAACTCAATGGGTGAGCTATCAACGGCCCAGGCAAAGAATATGTGATAGGGCGGCTTGAATTTACCCGGATTATCCAACATGCCCTTCAGAAATGACCAGTCCAGCATTTTCACGCCATCCAACGGCTTCAGGAATATACTCATGCGTGCCGGGCCCGTCAGTTTGAATTGATAACGCACCGTATATCCACCTTCTAGTATCGTCTTATTAACTAACTCCAACGTAGTCGTGCCGGGAACTTCAACGGGTTCCTTGCGTGGCAGCCAACGAGCCGCTTTGCGTGCCTCGCACCATCGATGATTGAAGCAGGGCACACCGCACATCATCTGATTATCGCACTCGTTCTCCAGGTGCACTATTCCGCTAAAGTCCATAGTGTCGCGCAGCGGCGAATCCAGACGACGATCCTGTAAGTCAAAGTAGTAGCCGGAATCCTCCTGGCTTATTGAGCTATCGTATTCGTAGAACCTACGATGCACTTGCTGCAAAAAACCAAAAATATTAAACACTCCAGCATCGCAAGTGCTTATCAGCTTAGTAGCTTACCAAAAAGTTAACTCGCATTACATTCGTTTTAGGGCGATATGGGAAGCCCACCTCCGAAACGGATATCATGCAGAATATAAACATAATGACGGCCAGGCCACCAATCATACAATTGGGACGCCGAAAGATGTTGATCAGTGGTGCCTGAAGAGTTAGAACAGGTGGGCTTAATCAGCTAACCGATAAAACGATTTCTGTTTTTGCAGAATAAGTTCGTACTTGGTTAAATGTACCAAATCTATGCATTCTATTAGCTTTGATTACGAGAATAATATCATATTTAAGTACTTAGTCTTTAAGTCTTAGCACTCACCAAAAAACCAAGAGCAAGTATTGTGCCCAAAGCACACAAAAGTGCAATAAGGACATCGGGATTCACCTCAGTGCCCTTGCGAGCTGTCATCGGAATACAAATGACTAGGAAAGCATGGAACAGATAGCTGAAGTAAAGAAAGGGCATTGCCTGACATGCGCACAGCACCAGCGACCAAAAGTAACCTGTGGAATACAATCCAAGCACTAAGCGGAAAAGTTTTGCGGAATTGAGAGCAGAACTTACCGCGATCATGCAGTCGACTGATCAAATTGATGGCCAGTGAGCCCACATAGAAGAGCAGAGTGATCATGAAGAGATAGGCGCTGCGCAGACCAGCGATAGTGAGGATAATGCACAGCACAGCTAGGAACACACAGTGGGCGTGGCCGGCCATTTGCAGATGATAGTGGTGCGGTATCTTGTCCTGCAAGTAAAGAAGTCCAGGGGATAAAGAAGTCGCTCGCTTGATTTCGAGATGGACTGAACTTACGCTGGGTCTTAGAGTGTAGTAGAGCGTAAAGGGCAGCACCAGGCCAATGATCGATGGGCAAATGAAGAGTCCAATGACCAGCCAGCTGTTGGTGAAGTATGTCAAAGTGCGATCGCCGGCATCGTAGAAGACGGCCATCAGCATTGGCAGACCCAGAGCCAGTATGAATGCAGCCAGCTCTAGGAGAAACATAATGCCAAAGGCACCAGCAACGGAACCCGTCTTTAGATCTGTTGTCCTGGTCATGCGCCATAGGGACACACACACCAGGATGATGCCACCGAGGGCAAAGCTAACGTTGAGTGCAATGCCTGTAGACTCCAAGTAGTAGACAAAGAACAGACCCAGGAAATCAAAGAACACCGAGTGACCCTCGGAGTGTGCCTAAAGATAATAAAGATACGCCATATCAAAATGTATAAAGCGACTTAATGAGCGGCATTACCTCAGTATCGCGCATCTCCTCCGCATTGCTAATACTACGTACTAGAGACAGCAGATTCTCGCCAGTATTCTGCAGTGAGTCTCGGGATATAACATCAAAGCGATCGTATTTGGTGTGGTATACGAATCCATTGTATTGACCCGCCATATCTAGACCTGAGAGACGAGAGGTGAATATAGATTGTGAATCAGCGAAATTCGTGGACACACACCTGGTACAGGACCAAAATCGCGAAAGATCCTAAAGTCCGTGTCGGAAGGTATGATGCCGGCCTGGAATACTTCCTCGGCCATTGTTGTTGCAAACGGATGTTTGGCGGCGTCTCTATAATGCTGCAAGCAAAGTAATTTTTATTAGATTGAAGGCAATAAGCCAGATAAGCAAATCTGATAATATTTTTCCCAGCTGATAACGAAACAATATATCACAATATATCACTTCTGATAAGCTCGCCAAAACGTCTACGTGTGTTTCAAACGATCTAGATCTAGCAGTTAAAAGAATGAACTTACTCGCATCAGCCAGGGGTGATTGGGACCGCCTTGAAAGAGTATCTCACGGCCACCGGCACCCGCAGAGTCCAGATTGATGAGTGCCCTGCACAAAAGTAATATATGAACTAATGTCAATCACCTCTCAAACATTACTCACTTGCAGTTGGGCGACCACTTGTGCTGTGAGATAAACGCGTGTGATCCCTGAAGCGGCTGCTCCTCCGCACCATTGAATAGAAAGACAATCGGATGCTCGAACGTATCTTCAGACATTGCCAATTGGCGCATCACCTCCAGCATGGCAACGACCATGAAACCGGCGTCTCCTGTACCCACACTACCCGGTTTGGTGTCGTAGTGACTGTTGATTAGCAGATAGGATGTGCTATTGGAACTCTTCGTGCTCAGCTTGACAATCACATTCTGTACCGCCTGATACATGTTGATCATCTCCCAGTGAATATAAGCGCCGGATGCCCGCTGCACATCCACCTCCATCTCGTACAGATCCTGTCGCATAACGTCACGCACTGTCTCGATTTCCTTGAGCATGAATTTCACCATTGTCTTCTCGTTCATTTCATCGCCCACAATTTTGGGTCCCATGCGATCCAGCTCCAGTAATATTTGCTGTGCTCGCTCCGCCACAAACTGACCCGGCTTGCTTGTTTCCTCCGCTAGATTAACGGGAGTGGGTAAAGAGTTGAACAGCGGAAAAACCACTGCGAAGAAGAGTGCAACCCATAGAAGCAGAAAACTTGGCGCATAGTACCAGGGCAGTTGCTTATGGAGCGTATCCTTTTCAGTAACTAGAATGATTGTATTATCCATTCCAAACACCTCAGGCTCATGTTCACTGGAGACAAAGTCCTATACCGATCAGGAAAAACCAGATGCTCGTAATATTATGTTTTAATCCACACAAGTATTCAAGGCTTACTGCTTCCTTGTCCTTGCCGTTCTCCATAATGGCAGCTACTCTTAACCGGTTAGGAGTGGAGTTCCTGCAATGGCCAACTGCTGTGGACGACTAAGTACATCTCTTGGCGGTTTTTCAATTTAAAAGCAAATTCCTATATGCTGGGGGCTTGTACAAATTTTATCAGCAGTGATTTCGTATCTTTAACTTGTACTTTATGAGCCTTTGGCACATTTTTATACCCTGAACCCATTAAAAATGGGTAAAAAGGGTATTATGGAGTTGTGCAAAAGTATGTAACAGGCATAAGGAAGCATCTCCGACCATATAAAGTATATATATTATTGATCAGTATCAACAGCCGAGTCGATCTAGCCATGTCCGTCTGTCTGTCCGTCTGTCCGTCTGTCTGTCTGTATGAACACACAGATATCAGAGACTACAAGAGCTAGAGACTTCATATTTGGAACATAAGTTCTCCTAATACCGGGACAGATCAAGTTTATTTAATTTTATCGATAACTCGTATCGTTTAAAAGTTATCGATAAATTTCGATTGCAGACTAGCGTTTTTGGGACATAACCTCAAAGTTATAAGAGCTAGAGGCCCCAAATTTGGCATGTATAATCTCGAATAGCATACACATGTAACAAATATTTCACTTTTTGGAAACCACCCCCCAAACCCCCCAAAAGATCAAAAAACGCATTTTTGAGGGTACGACCTTGCAATTTGGTTTGGTCACACATATTATTGACAATTGTTTGCCCCAAAAATTTCAATAAGATCGGACAATAAACACAGAAGTTATTTAAGATTTAACTTTCCATTGTGTGGGGCTCGGTGAAAAGCAAGCTAACTGCTTAAACCGCTTGCACTGCTTGAACTGCAGCATGTGTGTGTTTAGATTAGTATGCATGATTGTAAGGACTTGGTTCAGGGTATCTCCTAGTCGGGCACTCCCGACTAGAGCACTCTTACTTGTTTTGTTTTTGTTTTATGTATATCGAGTACATGCTGATATTGGATATGGATATTTATGAGCCAATATCATATATATATATATGCATATATATATTGAGTGGCTTTCGCCACACACAGACAAAAAATCCATTTTGTGACACTTTGGAATTGGGTTCAGGGTCAGATTGAGTTACCATCATTAAACGATTTATCCACACTCCGATTTTATCGAGTTTCGTTCTTAATAAGGTGGATTTATTGACTTAACTACTGCTGCAAATATTCTTTAACGACTGGTACTAGCCGTAATTCAGATCGGTATCCGACTTGAAGCGTTATCATATAGGATATGCCCCTCATTTAATCATAATAAAGCTGTGCCAATAAAACAATTCTAGGTTAATAGATTAGCAAACCACTTGACACGTTTTCACTTCAATATAATAACAAACAATCTGAAGCAATTTGAATATTTTATTTTTACAGATAACATATTCCGACGGTCCAAGACTAATATCTGAATCATTTAGACTTTATTAAATACTTTAGTCTTTAAGTCTTAAGCAAACTAAAAGTAAGGTCCCAATCTTTAGTAGGTATTAATGAAATGCTGCTCTTATTTAGTTTTTTTTTAGTCTAAATTCAATTTTATTTATATTTACATAATGTTAAATACTAATATACAGGCAAATTTAAATAATTTAGAATATGTAACGCTTATATAGCGTTGGCCACTCCATCACATGTACAAAGTCTGGAAAGTCGGCTATAAACTTCAATCCAGCCGAGTCCCTGTCAAAATCATAGCTGACATAGTGCCACGCAACGCCCAGCTCAAATATAGGCACATTGAAGTTCCCGTCGGGTTTCTGAGGGAATTAAAAAACCGTTGAGGATAAGTTATAAATTAAATTATAGATTAAACTCACTGAAAACTCTATGTGGAATTTCAAGGGCGTCTTATCCTTGCCATAGGAGAAAAATATTTGATAGGGCAACGTATACTTTTCCGGCTCGTCCAGTAAATTCCTTATGAAGGACCAGTCCTCCACGGATACACCCTCCAATGGTTGTATGAACAAACCCATATGTGGTGGGCCACTCAACTCAAACTCATATCGCACTGTGCTGCCATTTGCTAAAACGATTTTATCCAAAAGCACCAAAGAGGAGCTTCCAGGTATGGCAACCTCCTCGTCCCGCGGCAGCCAGTGGGCTGTGGAACGGGCTTTGCACCAGCGATGATTAAAGCAGGGTACGCCGCACATCAATTCATTGTCACACTGCTGCTCAATGCTAGCCAGACCTGTCAGGTTGACCGAAGTGTCCTCGAGCGGATAATTGAGGCGCCTGTCCTGGAAGTCAAAGTAATAGCCCGAATCGCTGAGGCTCACGCTGCCATCATACTCATAGAATATGCGCCGCACATGCTGCCAATAATCAATTGAAGTTAACCCGCTAATCTTATATAATATATCGGAATTTACCAAAAAATTAACACGCATAACGCTGGTCCTGGCTCGATAAGGAAATCCCACATCCGAAACGGCTATCATGCTAAATATAAAGGTGACAATGCCCAGTCCGAGCATCACAAATCTTGACCAGTGGAACATGTTGATAAGTGGTGACTATCGTTGATTAACTGATTAGTGTAAGTTTGGATGAGCTAATGACCTTGACTCACCACAAATCCCATAGCGAAAAATGTGCCTAATGCGCATAATAAAGCTACAAGGATATCGGGATTTATAGAGCTGCCATTGCGTCCCATCATGGGTATGAAAACAACAAGAAACATGTAGTACAGATAGCAGAAGTAAAAGAAGGGCATCAAGTTGAATATTTGCGTTATCAGCACCCAGTAATAGCCTGAAATTCATACAAGCAATATCAAAACCTATAGAAGGTAATTGCTTTTTTTATGATCGTCAACTTACCTCGATCGTGTAGGGTGCTCAATAGATTAATGAGTAGCGCAGCGGAGTAGAACAGCGTGGATATCATGCACAGATAAGGTGTGCGCAAACTAATTGCAGTCAGTATAGTCGCAATGAGAGCCAGCACCACACAGTGGGCATGCAGACTCATGTGCAGATGAAAGGCGTGGCTGATCTTCAGCTGTGGAAGGTATATCATATATGTATGGTATAGATAAGCAATTGTAAAGGGGGCTTACGTTCTTGCGGAAACTGTAATAGAGTGTTGTTGGCAAACTGAGTCCAATGATGGCCGGACAGATGAACAGTCCAATCATTAGCCAGGTATGTGTAAAGTAGGTCAACGATCTATCGCCGGCATCGAACAAAACAGCTATCAGCATGGGCAGGCCAAGACTGAGTAGCAAGCCCACAATATGCAGAGCCAGAAGGATGCCAAACCAAATGGACACCTGACACAGCGACACCTCGGAGAATCGCGCCATGCGCCACAGCGAGATGCAGACCAGCAACAGGCTCACAGCTGCAATGCAGCAGTTCAAAACGACACCAGTTGTTTCCGTATAGTAGACAAAGAACAAGCCCAGAAAGTCAAAGAAGACAGCATGTCCTCCGCTGTGAGCCTACAATTAGATCGATTCGATGAGTCTTCATTTTATGGGTACTTAATCAAAATAATGATTATTTATTTTAAAAAATTATAATAAATATAATATTATTTGTGAACCCACCTCAGTATCGTACATTTCGCTGGCATTGGCAAAGGCACGAACCAGTGGAAGAACATTCTCACCCGTATTCTGCAGGGAGTCGCGGGGCACATTTTCATAGTTATCAAATTCGGTATGGTAGACATAACCATTGCTGATCTGAGCCATATCCAAGCCTGAGTAATAGCGTACATAAGCTTTTATCGTATATATTTAGATCACAGACATTTACCTGGCACCTGTCCATAATCGCGAAATATGCGAAAGTCCGTATCCGAGGGCAGGATGCCGGCCTGAAAGATCTCCTCGGCCATGGTTGTGGCAAAAGGATGTTTGGCATTCTCTTTATAATACTGAAATCAATATATGGCAAGTTAGTTTGTCGCGAAAGGCGGCGTTTGTTTATATATGGTATAATAAAAGTGGGCAAGTGTATTTATTGATAGATATTGTATGATAAAGTTCTAACTGTTTGCCGCCACGCGCCATAGCTAGTAAAATGAATCTGAAGATAAGAGCATATCCATATTTAAAACGTACCCGCATAAGCCAGGGATGATTGGGGCCACCTTGGAATAACAAATCCCGACCACCACTGCCAGCCACCTCCAGATTTATGAGCGCTCTGTCAATAGATTTTATAGATTAAAGTCTATACTTTTTTCTGCATATCAAAATAAATATATTGAGTATAGCTAAATGTGAGCGACTTAAGATGTTTCGAAAAATGTTCATTAACAGATGAAGGATTTCAAATATACAGTGAAAATTATGATTTCTATTTGTGAGATATGTCTTACTTGCAGTTCTTTGCCCATTTGTGCTGGGTGATGAAACCATGCGAAGCTTGCAAAGGATTCTCCTCGGCGCCATTGAATAGAAATACAATCGGATGCTCAAAGGTCTGCTCCGATATGGCCATCTGCCGTAGCACCTCCAGCATAACAATGACCATGGTGCCATCATCTCCAGTGCCGGGACTGCTGGGCTTCGAATCGAAGTGACTGTTGAGCAGCAGATATGATTCGCTGGCAGAGTTGCGCGTGTTCAGCTTCACAACCACATTCTGTACACCCTGATACATGTTCACCATGTTCCAGTGCATGTATGCACCGGATGGCTGCTGTACATCCACCTCCAGATCATAGAGATCCGCCCGCATGGATGCACGCACATTTTCCACTTCACTGAGCAGAAAGGCAACCGTTAGCTCCTCGTTGGCAATGCTGCCCACGACCTTGGGCCCGATGCGATCGAAGCTATATAAGAGGCGCTCTGCTCGTTCGGCAACAAACTGGCCAGGCTTCAGCGGTTCCTCGGCGATTGTAACACTATCGGGCAGTCGGTTGAAGAGCGGTATGACCACGGCAAAGAAGAGCACGAACCAAAGGAGCAGAAAGGCGGGCGCATAGTACCAGGACACCTTGCCTCTGAGGTTCTTTGGTATTCTCACAATATTGATGAGAGCCACGTCCAATGTGGAAGCGCTCTGGAAAATACTTAATTAATATTTGCCAATTTGCGTGTCCTTCAGATTGACAACATACGTTATCGTCCTTTTCCAATTGTGACATTATTTTGGTCTTCTTAACGCGTTGCCAAACGTTGGCCAACTAAATTCCTGTATATGGAATAGCTCAGTTTCGAGCTGCATGTACTTTATTGGCACTGATTTGCACTTTGCAGTCAATAAAGATAAAGTTCCTAATGTGACAGATATACTGATACATACCATGAACAACAAAAACACAAAATGAAGCCCTCATTTCACGAGCCTCGTTTGTAAAGTGTTGGCCAGAATATAGCTTTAGAGTTTGTTGTGGTCAACTGGCCAGATTGGTATCTAAATTGTATGTACTAGTATCGTGCGATAAGCAATGCAAACCACCTGCATAGCATAACAAATTTATTGTACTTTTTATCCACTTTAATAGGTACAGAAATATTTCCTTGTTCTTCACCGAATTAATCAACTTCCGTGAGCAATATCGAACTTTAGTATAATATTTTATGGGCAGTGACGAGGTTACCTCTGGGCAATACCCAATCGGATATCACGCTTTAAGAAAATCAAAACAAAACACGTCAAAGCTATGCATTCAAAAGTAACCGACTGCACAATACTCTGATCCCAGCGTAATCTAATTTATATATGTAGGTCTTATTCATTTGAAATATGGAACGAAAGTAATTTAAATACGAAATGTTACAAATTTCAGGTCAATACAAACGGACATCAATCCCTATATACCCTTCATCATTAAGCATTATAGAGTATAAAAACAAAAAATCAAAGAGCATGCGAAAAGCACAAGTACTTGAGGATTGTTTGCTTTATCGAAGCATGTCATAAATAATCATAACAAGTTGAGTTAATAGCCCGATTTTATGATTTAATGATTCACTGATAAGCAGTGCTATCATATAATCGAAATTGATGTAAACATTTGGTAAATCCAACTAACACGCGATTTGTATTAAGATTAGCTTCAACAATTATTAGCAAAAACTATATATGTAATTCTGTTTTGAAAAAAAAGCAATGCTTAAAAAGTGCTTTGTCCTTTAAACATTTGCCTGTGGTCCCCTGCCAATATTTGTTAAATGCTGTTTCGCTATTTAAAGATGTAACATTTGTAGCGCGCACATAGAAGCCAGCATTTATTATTGACGCCGTTCAATCACAATGTAAAGCTAACACTTCCATTTGAGTCTAACAGTGGTGCTGCCCATTCCATTGAAAAATAAACTGGCAGCACAATAAATAAAACTTTATTTTGTAACAAATACAATAATATAAAAATTATATTAAGCAACAAGATTATAGATCACAGCTAAAATAAAACAGTGTCAAACCAATTTCTAATTGGCTTTAACAGGCCTCTATATTAAATCCGGGTTTCCATTTAGTTTTGTTGGTATGTACTACATTCATTCAATTATCAGTTTTCTAATTGGAACAACGGAACTTTAAAATATCCATCCCATTTCTGTAAGTTTGTGAAACAAATTATAATATATTAGCTTACTTGCAATATGGAGAATATTTATGATGAGTTATAAATCCGTGAGAGGCTTGCAGTGAACCTTCTTCAAGTCCATTGAACAAGAAAACGATGGGATGCTCAAAAGTCTGTTTGGTGGTTGCCATAACACGCAACACCTCTGGTAACAATCATAAAACCTGCATCACCGGCAGACGGAGTTTCTGGCTTGGAATCGAAGTGACTGTTAACCAGGAGGTAAGTTTCGCTCGTGCTATTTTCGGGCGATAGTTTCACAACAATATTTTGAATGGCTTGGTACTGGTTGAGTACGGTTTTATATGGGAATCCGCCGGATACTCGGGACAAGTCAATTTGCATATCGAAGTAGTCATCCAGTAGATTTGACTTAATCTGCGTCAGCTCGTTCATAATAAAGTGCACTGCCTCAATCTTGTTTTCCTTAGTGCCAGTCAATTTCGTTCCAATATTAGAGAGTGTGTACAGATTTGTATAGGCCCTTTCTGTAATGAATACATTCTTCTTTTCGTACTCCATTGTCAGAGCCGTAGGTAGCCGATAGAAAAATGGTATTACTACGGCGAAAAAGAGTAGTGCCCAAAAGAGTAGGAATCCACTTGCGAAGTACCATGATAGTTTTCCATTAGTCTCCTTTTTGACAACATTTCTAGACGCCTTATCTATATAACGCCGATATCTATATAAGGTGTGTAATTGATAATTAGGGAGTTGAACATTTACTTAACTATATTGCGATCCTTGCAAGATTTTCCTTGTCACCCATACTCTTCAGTAGAGAACTAAGTTTCTGCTGAAGTGAAACCGTGGTTTATCAAATAACAACTGCTAAGCCCAAGCACATGTGGACCTGTTTTATAGTTGAGAGAAAACGTTATCAACATGTCTAGATTGTAAAAGACCCATTTAAATAAACCGAAAATAAATTATAAAAGGAAATGTAGTCGACTAGGAGATGCCCTGTACGCAGGTGTGAAAATGTACAACATTGTCATAATATATATTTATATATATATATATATATATATATATATTATTATATTATACAAATTTGTGCAAAATTAACTAATAATCAGATCATATAATTCTAACACCTATTTACTATTTAGGATTTCAATTTAAGCTTGAGGTTTGTCGTTAAACCCGTTTTTATAAATATGGAACTTGATCAAACTACATAAACAACTACAGATAATTTTTGTTTTTATTATAATAGCCAAGCAACATTAAACTATTACCATCTCAACTGTGAACTTAAAAACTTATCAAACAACCATTTTTTAACGATATATTTCTTGTTTAATAGCTCTATCGTGTGTATGAAATGATTTTTTTATAGTCAGCACAAATCATATGTGAGTGCAAATATATAAATTTATTATGCTTGAGGATCAATTAATATCGATAATATCAATTATATCAAAAATTTTGGTTTTACTGATAATACTCTAGAGGCATGCATATTTAAAAACACAGTCATTTGTTATATTGATTTATTAATTTCAAATTATTTTAACGCACATCCCACATTATTAAAAAATGAAGCGTTGGTATAATGCAGGCCAGTCTGCCAGAATTGAATAGGAGGGGAATGAAGATGCAAACATCTTACTTTGTGCATCTCCGTCATCCTGAATATAATGTCCTGACACTCCCAGTTGGCACAACGGAACCTTAAAGTTGCCATTCGATTTCTACAGGATAACGAATTAAGCATATTAATTTAGCGGAACTTATAAAAATTTCGTCTCTCAATTACCGTAAATTCCAAAAAGAAGATTAATGGCGACCTTTTAATACCGTATGTTAAATATATATGGTATGATAGGGATGCGCCTGGTGGTGTGTCGAGATAACTTCTCAAGAACGACCAGTTGCTTATTGTCACATCTTCATAGGGTTCTATGAACAAACTCATGTAAGATGGTCCCGTCAACTTGAACTCAATGCGCATAGTGGTAGAGTTTACAAGGGTTTTGTTGATCAACTCCAATGTGGTTAATTCTGGTGGTTCTATGGGCTCAGAACGGGGCAACCATTTGCTCTGTAGTCGATTCTGAACGTAACGGTAATCAAACAATGGCATGCCACACATCATATGCTTCTCGCACTTCGATTTGATGCTAACCAAGCCAGTTAGATTAACGTTTGTGCCCAAGAAAGCTGTCTCTTCTCTTCGGTCTTGGAAGTTGAACAGATATCCAGACTCATCCTTACTGAGAGTTCCATCGTAGTCGTAGAACATATTTCGCACGTGCTGCAATTTGTTTTATGTAGGCTGAACTTCTAGAAAATGTTTGGTCTTCTTACCAAAAATGCAACACGCTGTCCGCTGGTCCTTGGCCGATAGGGGAATCCGAGTTGTGTACTACTAGCTAAGTACATTGAGAGGGCAGTAATTGCAAGCAGAGTCCATACCACAAAGCTGGGTCGTCGGAATGTATTGATAAGAGGGATCTGTGTTGTTCAAATTGTTAAGAAGCGTTTGGAGAAGCAGTCAGTAAGTAAACTTACCAAGAAACCAAACGAAAGAACCGTTCCTACTGCTGCCAGGACAGCTATGAATAAGTCCCGATTTGAAGAACTGCCCGCACGAGCGCCCATCGGTGTGAGAATCACCACAAATGTGTATATAACATAACTGCTGTGCAGGAAAGGAATTAACTGGCACGCCTTAACAAGACCTGTCCAAGCTAAGCCGCGATCGTGCAAGGTAGTCAATAAATTAAGGGCCAAGGATACAACGTAGAAAGCCAGTGGAATAATGACGATATATGTGGAGCGCAAGCCAAATACTGTAAGACCTATGGCTATAAGAGCCAAGATGACTGCTTGAGCATGCAATGCCAGTTGGAGGTGGTGGGCAGTAGAAATTTGATCCTGGTGAAGAGAAACATTGTGGACTAGGAGTATGTGTAATGGAGTGTAAATAAACTTACTTTGCGATGCAAACTATAATACATAGTTATGGGCAAGCTGAGGCCAATAAGTGATGGGCACACATATAATCCTACAATCAGCAAAGGGGTGCTATAATACGCCAGCGATAGTCCAAAGATGTCAAACACATACGCACTCACAATAGGAAGTGCTAGCCCGAGTACAAAGGAGATTATCTGGATGACAAGAACCATTATAAGCCAGAGCACCACTTGGTGTATGGAAACGTTGGAAAGCGCTGCCATGCGCCACATTGAAATGAAAATAAAAATGAGAGCAGCTCCAGCCAAGCCGTAGTTCAAGAATATCCCTGTAGCCTTTGAATAGTGGACGAAATAAATTCCCAAAAAGTCAAAGAAGACAGCCTGTCCGGTCGGTTGTGCCTATCGATGTAATTTTACAAATATGAAGTCAATTTACATGAAAGACATTTCTTAAAAGTATATATTTACCTGGGTATCATGCAATTCAGTTGCATTTGCTAAGCCTCTAAGCAGACTCAGGACATTGTCACCAGTACTTTGCAGGGATTCACGGGGAATGACATCAATTGCGTCGTATTTTGTGTGGTATATAAATCCATTAGTAATCTGGTCCATATCCAGACCTATTCCATTAATTTGTTAACATTGTTTATTGATTGCACCTCAATACATACCTGGAATGTTGCCATATTTTGAAAACTGTGTAAAATCTGAATCGGATGGTACTATGCCGGATTGAAAAATTTCCTCAGCCATGGCTGTAGCGAATGGATATTTGATGTACTTCTTGTAGTACTATAAAAGTATAATTGCTTAAATGAAATTCGAAAGTGCTGGTTTTCAGACAACTTACATTTAAAAGCCATGAGTGGTTCGGACCACTCTGAGACAGAAGTTCCCTTCCTCCGCTGCCAGCGGCATCGAGGTTAACTACGGCTCTACGATTTTAATAGTTAATTTTAGATAAATATTATAATTATAACTTGTGCAGCTTACTTGCAGTAAGGCGCCCATTTGTGTTGTAATACAAAGCCATGGGAAGCCTGCATAGAACCTTCTTCAGCTCCATTAAACAAGAAGATAAGAGGATGCTCAAAGGTTTGTTTAGTAGTCGCTATTACACGCAAAACTTCCAACATCGTGACAATCATAAAGCCAGCATCACCAGCAGACGGAGTAGCTGGTTTGGAGTCGAAGTGACTGTTTACCAGGAGATAGGACTCGCTTCTGCTGTTTTTCGGAGATAGTTTCACAGCAATATTTTGAACGTCTTGATACATGTTCAGCGCAGTAGCATATGGATATGCGCCAGATACTTGTGACAAGTCAATTTCCATATCGAAGTAGTCGTCCAGTAGATTTGACTTTATCTGCGCCAGCTCGTTCATAATAAAGTTCACTGCCTCAATCTCGTTTTCCGTACTGCCAGTCAATTTGTTGCCAATATTAGAGAGTGTGTATAGATTTTTGTACGCACGCTCCGCAATAAATACATTCTTCTTGGCGTCATCCATTGTTAGAGCCGTAGGTAGTCGATTGAAAAAAGGTAGTACTACGGCGAAAAACAGTAGTCCCCAAAAGAGCAGGAATCCACTGGCAAAGTACCAGGATACCTTTGCATTAGTCTCCTTTCCAGAAGCTTCGACAGATTTGTCCAATATCTATTTACATACGGTGTGCAGTTGAGTGTTTGGAAATTTACATAACAATTTTGTGATCCTTACAAGTTTCTCCGTGTCAGCCATTCTGCTCGGTGAAGAAATACTTATTTGTCGAAGTGAAACCGAGGTTTTCCAAATAGGAACTACTTAGCTACATTGTTTACTCACCCACTTATATAGCAGCCAAAAAACGTTATCATAAATCATAATAATAATTTATGGGGTCATTTTATTGATCACCCCAAATAAATCGCAAATATGATTTTGATGTGCAAGACTCAACGAAGTAGAGAAATTGAAAATGTGAAAGGCCTATCATCAGTCCCAGGTGTATTTGTATTCGGATGGGGACTTGCTGAAAGAACTCGGAAGGGCATAGTACACCATGTTTCATTAAGAAATATATTACTATTTGTGGGAGTAATGAAAGTGATTTTATATCGGTAATAATGTCGTATCAACAAAGTGGTAAATAATTCGCTGAACTTTCGATGTTAACGATGACGAGTGTATAAAAAAGTTATAAAGAAGTGAGAGGCCACTAGTCGGGCATGCTTGACTGGGAGATGTCCTGTATCCAACCCTTACAATAATTCATAGTTTCTGAGCTGTATAAACTTTTTAAGCTTTATTTACATCTAAAAAATGTATCGCTGGTATAATGCAGGCCACGTGTTCACAATTGAGTAGGAGGGAAAAGTTGATATGTACTTTAAACTTTGTTCATCACCCTCACTTGTAATGTAATAACTTCTCACTCCAAGTTGGAATAACGGTACATTAAAATCTCCATCCGGTTTCTAGAGGTTTTAACATTAAATTTCAAATATTAAAAGGTATATTCAAAATATTCATCTTACCGAGAATTCCAAATGAAAGTTAAATGGCGAGCTATCAATGCCATATGTGAAGAGTATGTAATATGGTGCTAGTTGATTCTCAAGATATCTACTTAAGAACGACCAGTTACTTATTGCCACATCTTCATACGGATGAATAATCATTCTCATTTGAGGAGGGCCCGTCAAACTAAAATCATAACGTACAGTGGTTGAATTAAGAATACTTTTGCTGAGCAACGTCAATGTAGTTAGAGTTGGTGGTTCAATCGGTTCAGAACGGGGCAACCATTTGCTTTGCATCGGCATGGCGCATATCATGTGATTCTCACATTTAGATTTTACGGTAACCAAGCCAGTCAGATTCACCTTTGTGCCCAAAAAAGGTTTCTCTTCAAGTCGGTCTTCAAAATTGAACAGATATCCAGACTCATCCTTACTAAGAGTGCCGTCGAACTCGTAGAACTTATTTCGCACTTGCTGGAACGATATTTTTTTATAATATCTGAACTACTAGAGGTCCAAAAATGCATATGGGATACACACCAGACAATCAACTCGCTGTCCGTTGGTTTTTGGCCGATATGGGAATCCCAGTTGAGTACAACTAGCTAAGTACATTGAAAGGGCAGTTATAAGAAGCAAGGTAAATAACACAAGACTGGGTCGTCGGAAGGTGTTAATTAGCGGGATCTGTAGACAAGAACGATTCAATGGTTATGAAGCAGATAATTCTACAAGAGGACTTACCAGGAAACCAAAAGATAAAACCGTTCCTGCTGCTGCCAGAACAGCTATATATAAATCCCGATTTGAAGAGCTGCCTGCCCGACCACCCATTGGTGTTAGAACCACAATGAATGCATAGAAGAGGTAGCTGCTATATAGGAAAGGAACTATCTGACTCGCCTTCAAAAGACCAGTCCAGGCATAGTCGCGATCGTGGAGTGTAGTTAATAAATTAATGGCCAGTGAGACAGCGTAGAATATGAGTGGGATAACGAAAATATATGCGGAACGGAAACCATATACTGTGAGACCTATGGTTAGAAGACCCAAGATGACTGCTTGGGCATGCAATGCCATTTGGATGTGGTAGGCAGTTGAGATTTTACCCTGGGGATGAGAACAATTGTTAGGTAAGGCTAATTGTTACCAAATAAACTTACGTTTTTCTGTAAGCTGTAGTAGATAGTTAAGGGCAAACTGAGCCCAATAAGTGACGGGCACACATATAATCCGATCACCAGCAACGGGCTGCTATAGTAAGCCAATGATAATCCCAAATTGTCAAACACGTGTGCAACCATAAAGGGCAGGGCAATGCCAAGTACAAGCGAGATTATTTGGACGGCAAGAACCAGTATAAACCAGGTGACTAGGTAGCCCACTGAAACATGGGAAAGAGCTGTCATGCGCCATGTTGAAATAAAAACCAAAATGAGAGCAGCTCCAGCAATGCCAAAATTTAAAGATACTCCTGTAGCTTCTGAATAGTGGACGAAGTATATTCCCAGAAAGTCAAAGAAGACAGCGTGTCCAGTCTTGTGCACCTGTGAATTAAGTACTACTAGTATTAGTTTGATGGTACACGGTATAAGTTTTCTACCTCAGTATCGTGCAATTCAGGTGCATTAGCTAATCCTCGAACTAGACTTAGAATATTATCACCAGTATTCTGCAAGGATTCACGAGGGATCACATCGATAACGTCATATTTGGTATGATATACAAATCCATTAATAACTTGTGCCATGTCCAAACCTATAAGTGGAATTAGTATCCAAACATCCTTTTTGGTTCAGACTGTTTACATATACCTGGTATTTGGCCATATGTTTTAAACTGCCGAAAGTCCGTATCCGATGGTATTAAACCTGCTTGGAACATTTCTTCGGCCAAACTTGTAGCGAAGGGATGTTTAATGTATTTCTTGTAATACTGTTAAAAAAGTATAAGTGCTAGATCATATTTACGCTGGGATCTTTAGATAACTTACATGAACAAGCCATGGGTGGTTGGGACCGGTCTGAAATAAAATTTCCCGACCTCCACTGCCAGCAGCATCGAGGTTAACTACGGCTCTACGATTATAAGGGATAAATTGTAAATTGTCATTCTACTGGAATTGGGTTCTTCTTATGCTTACTTGCAGTGTGGAGCCCATTTGTGTTGAGTTACAAAGCCATGAGAAGCTTGCAGACCGCCTTCTTCAGCTCCATTGAAGAGAAAAACGATTGGATGCTCAAAGGTTTGCTTTGTTGTTGCGATAACACGCAAAACTTCCAGCATCGTGACTATCATAAAACCAGCATCGCCGGCAGATGGAGTAGCTGGCTGGGAATCAAAGTGACTATTGACGAGGAGGTAAGATTCACTAGTGCTGTTCTTTGGAGTTAATTTCACTACAATGCTCTGAAGTCCTTGGTACATTCTAAGTGAACTTTGTACTATGAACATGCCAGAGGCTTGAGATAGGTCTATTTCAATATCGAAGAAATCTTTTAAAGAATCTTCCTTTATTTTGTTTATCTCACTCATGAGGTATTGTACAGCCTCAATCTCATTTTCTTTACTGCCGACTATTTTGGTTCCAATATTGGAGAGAGTGTAAAGATTTTTGTACGCACGTTCCGCAATAAATACATTTTTGTTTGTGTCCTCAATTGTCAGAGCCGTAGGTAGCCGATAGAAAAATGGTATTACCACGGCAAAAAAGAGGAGAGTCCAGAAAAGCAGGAAACCACTCGCAAAGTACCAGGGCACTTTTGCATATCTCTTCTTTTTCACCATATTTTCAGGAGATTCGACACATTTTTCTGAAATCTATATAATGTGTAATTAGGAATTAGTATAATTATTGTTTGCACGTTTTTGTTTCATACAAAGCTCTCTTTGATATCCATTCTTATGAAGCGCAGCCGAGGCTATCCAAATTATGACTACTAGGTTAAAATAAGTCTAGGTCGCTTTTATAACAATGTTGTAGTTATAGTCTATAGACTGCGAAATGCTCTATGTACTGTGTACAAGCCTAATTGGTTGATTGTATCTTATTAACTATAATATATATAGATTTTTACAATGTACAATGGTTCTGCATTATCATGCAAGCATTACCAAGATTGTGATTATTAAATATTGATCGAGAAATATTTAAACATAGAAATCGATGGCAAAATAGACATGCCACATAACAAAATTTTCTATTACCTTTAGGAAACAGAGTATAAAAAACGAAATCATAAATACAAGATTAGAAAATATAAATTTAAAAAAAATATTTATTGCATCAATTCTAGTGTGAGAAGTAAAGTCTCTCTCTGAGTACGAGGGCGTATTAAAAACTTTAAGTGCTGTAAAACTGAACGTGACATTTGCTAAGAAATTGGTTTGGATATGCACAGTTTTACAGGCCAATCCAGGCAGTTCCTCCAATTATTTTAACTTAAATATAATTATTATTTATTGTATTTACTTTAGTCTGCTTACCTTTTAAATCCAAATAAAACTGCAACTTCCGCTATTATTATTTATTTACTATGCGCTCTCGCACAGACACATAGAACTGCGGCCCTGCCTTTACCAGCGCGCAAAGCAGCGTCAACTGACAACCCACTATTCGTAGGGCAGCTATTTATGCACTGCAAGCGAGCTCTTCTTCTTTCAATCGTGGAGACTCACAGAACTGCGCTCTCGCCTTCTATCGTGTAGAGCTGCTCTCAATTTGCTTGCTCACATATTACTGTAACGGCATCCAATGTTGCTCGCTCGCTCGCTTATAAACAAGTCTCTTGCACATAACCACAGCCATATTAATATAACGGCATCCTAATTTCGCTGTTTCAGGCTTGCTTGTTCGCTTGCTCATATGCTCACATACAAGTATCAAAGTGTATGGAGCTCTTACAACTAATAGTTAATGTCTTCGTATTTTCTTTAATGGCTTAAATTACATTTGTTTTGTATAAAGAATTATTTTTATTTATAATTATGTTAAATGATTTTATTTAGATTGATGCATCAAAATATGTTTAAAGATATAATCAATATTCCGGATAGATGTGAACTGTGAACTTATCAATATACCCATTTTTATTTAACAATACATTGAATGGGCTGCTTATATCGCATGTGTGCACTCAATAAATCTTTATGATGTTACGATTTTAATCAATATCGAATAAATTCGCTGGAGCGATAAAAAATATATGTTGCCATGTGATTTTTAAGCACAAGATGTATATTGTGAAGTTATCGAGTATTTTATTAATTTTCTTCTATTACTTGACAGTTTTTTTTTGCTTCAGAGTTTTATCATTCGCAGAGATTGTCGTTTTGCTAAAGGCTATTGTGTTTTTAATTCCCACTCCGCTTTGTTAGTAGCTTTACGTATTGGGGTAGGTACACTGTATTTTACATTTATCTATACTGAATCTTTTTTCAATTTAAAAAATATATTTCTTGCCTACAAAGTATATCGTTGGTAAAACGCAGGCCACTCAGCCAGAATTGAGTAGGATGGGAAAGAAGATGCGAACTTGACACTTTCAGCGTCACCTGCATCTCCAATATAATGTCCCGACACTCCAAGCTGGAACAACGGAACATTGAAATCGCCATCCAGTTTCTAAAAGTTTATGAAATAAAGTGATTGAAGTATAAAATAATTAAGCAATTCATACCGAGAATTCCAAAATGAAGTTTATTGGCGAACTGTCAATACCGTACGTTAAATATATATGGTATGGCAGCGGTGGTGGCGGTGGTTTGTCAAGATAACTTCTCAAGAACGTCCAGTTGCTTATTATCACATCCTCATATGGTTTAATGAACAGACTCATGTGCGAGGGACCCGTCAAATTTAACTCAAAGCGTACAGTGATAGGGCTTATAATGGTTTTGTTGAGCACCTCCAATGTGGTTAACCCTGGTGGTTCTATGGGCTCAGAGCGAGGCAACCACTTGCTTCTTAGGCGGTTTTGTGAGTAACGGTAATCAAACAATGGCATGCCACACATCATGTGAGTATCACATCTAGACTTAATGCTAATCAAGCCAGTCAAGTTGACATTTGTGCCTAGGAGGGGTTTCTCTTCACGTCGATCTTGGAAATTGAACAGATATCCCGACTCATCCTTACTGACAGTACCATCGTACTCGTAGAATATATTTCGCACGTGCTGCAATGTCACAACCTATATTAGATGGACAAGTAGAAACTTTATAGGATACTAACCAGATATGCAACCCGTTGTCCACTGGTCTTGGGCCGATATGGGAATCCGAGTTGTGTGCAACCGGCTAAGATCATTGAGAGGACAGTGATTGCAAGCAGAGTCCATACCACAATGCTGGGTCGTCGGAAGGTATTGATGAGAGGAATCTGTGTGGTTAAAACAGTAAATTACATTTTGGGGAAGAATAGTCAGCAAGTAAATTTACCAAGAAACCAAATGAGAGAACCGTTCCCGCTGCTGCCAGGACAGCAATTAATAAATCCCGGTTTGAAGAACTGCCTGCACGACCACCCATTGGTGTTAGCACCACAATGAACAGATAGAAGAGGTAGCTGCTATACAGGAAAGGTATTATCTGACTCGCCTTCAGAAGCCCTGTCCAGGCATAGTCGCGATCGTGGAGTGTAGTTAATAAATTCAGAGCCAAGGAAACAACATAGAAAGCCAGTGGAATCATTACAATATACGCGGAACGTGTGCCAAATACTGTAAGACCAATGGCTAGAAGAGCCAAGATGACTGCTTGGGCATGCAATGCCAATTGGAGGTGGTGGGCAGTATTAATTTGATCCTAAGAAGATAAATGTATAAAATAATGTGTTAGATAAGATAAGATGTGAGAAAATAAACTTACGTTTCGCTGTAAACTATAGTAGACAGTTATAGGCAAACTGAGGCCAATAAGTGATGGGCAGACATATAAACCGATCACCAGCAGAGGAGTACTATAGTATGTCAACGACAGTCCAAATTTGTCGAGCATGTATGCACTCACTATTGGCAGTGCTAGGCCGAGTAGAACGGAGATAACCTGAAGGACAAGAATCAGTAGAAACCAGCGAGCTATGTAGCGCACTGAAGCATTTGAAAGAGCTGCTATACGCCACATCGAAATGAGAACCAAAATGATAGCAGTGAGGGCAAAGATAAAGTTTAGAGCTATTCCAGTTGCCTCTGAGTAGTGGACGAAGTATAATCCCAAAAAGTCAAAGAAAACCACATTTCCAGTCCTGTGTGCCTGTTAATTTCAAATTGCAAGTGATAATCAATGATTCGTTTGTGGGAAGAATTTATTACCCGTGTATCGTGCAATTCGGTTGCATTTGCTAAACCTCGAACTAGACTAAGAACGTTATCACCGGTGTTCTGCAACGATCCACGAGGAATGACATCAATAACATCATACTTGGTGTGATATATAAATCCATTAATACATTGTCCCATGTCTAAGCCTTTATACATATGAATTTGGATATATTTTGTGAATATGTTTTTGAGTTTGGAATCTCAGTTCAATTTACCTGGTATATTGCCATATTTCCGAAACTGTGTAAAGTCAGAATCCGATGGTATAATGCCTGATTGGAAGATTTCCTCGGCCAAAGTTGTACCAAAAGGATGTTTGATGTATTTTTTGTAATACTGTTAAAAAAGTATAGCTGCTAAGGTTGATTACTGTGTGATTAATCATCAGGGAACTTACATGAACAAGCCATGGGTGGTTGGGACCAGTCTGAAACAAAATTTCGCGACCTCCACTGCCAGCGGCATCGAGGTTAACTACGGCTCTACGATTATAAGGGATAAATTATAAGTTATTCTTCTGGAATTGAAAATTTTGAAACTTCTGACGCTTACTTGCAGTGTGGAGCCCATTTGTGTTGAGTTACAAAGCCATGAGAGGCTTGCATACCGCCTTCTTCAGCTCCATTGAAGAGAAAAACGATTGGATGCTCAAAAGTTTGCTTTGTTGTTGCGATAACACGCAAAACTTCCAGCATCGTGACTATCATAAAACCAGCGTCGCCGGCAGATGGAGTAGCTGGTTTAGAGTCGAAGTGACTGTTTACCAGGAGGAAGGACTCGCTTGTGCTGTTTTTGGGAGATATTTTGACAGCTATGTTTTGAACACCTTGATACATATTAAGCATTGTACTGTATGGATAAGCACCAGATGCTTGCGATACATCAATTTCCACATCGAAGTAGTCCTCTAGTAGATCTTGCTTGATCTCTGCCAGCTCGTTCATGATAAACTTCACTGCCTCAATCTCGTTTTCCGTACTACCAGTCAATTTGACACCAATATTAGACAGTGTGTACAGATTTTTGTACGCACGTTCCGCAATAAATACATTTTTGTTTGTGTCCTCAATTGTCAGGGCCGTTGGTATATGATAGAAAAACGGTATTACCACGGCGAAAAAGAGTAGTCCCCAAAATGCGAGGAAACCACTCGCAAAGTACCAGGGTACTTTTGCATTAGCATCCGACTTGACCTCATTTTCAGAAGCTTCGACAGATTCATCAGAGATCTATATTAAATGTGTAATTAGGATGAATTTAGAAGTACAAAATTACTTGAAGATATGTTTTGGTCCTAATAAGTTGTTTCTAGCCTGTTCCCTAATCGTTATTGTTATTGTTAATGTGATTAGTTACCAGATTAAAGCAAGTACACGCGTTTTCTGTTAGCAAACATTTTAAATTGTTTACAGAACAGAGTGATTTATTTCAGATACTTCTCGCTAAAATAGTTTCGTGTGCTAAAAAATAGTTTGAATATATTTCAGCTCATATACACATTTATTTATCTGTGTGTATGTATTCATTAATGGCTTAAATTGTTCTTTACACTTTGATTGCAAACACACTTCACTTCATACACATTTACTGATAAAAAACACAAATGCTTATGATAATTTTCAAGCTTTCATTTGAATTAATTACTGTTTCATACAAATTTTATGATTATAGGTAACTGGCAATTAAACAGTCGTCAAGGGGTGCGGCGTGGTATGAAATTAATGATTACAATTGCTGTCATTCATAAACCAAACCTTATTTTGACATGAATCAAAGCCACTACGAATTGCGCGCAACATCTCACCGAGCCGCATACAGTTCAACTGATCTCTCAGTTTGCTTAGATTCGACAAGTCTGCTGCCAAAATCATCTTATCTGAAATTTCAGGCATGGAATGCTCTCTATAATGTTATTGTTGGTCGCTCATTAAATGTTGAGACTCGCGTCTCTTCGATTTCTTTTTATTCAGAGGCCTTTTTTTCGACTCGTTACGCAAATGCGCACTGTATAACTGAGTCTTCAATATTCAGCACTTAAAGCAGCTCGTTGCCTAATGAATATTTTTTCTCTATTTGTATTATTGTGTGTTAGCTTAGTATTTATACTTAATTGCTTTACCATCTCCTCATGGAATTTGCTTACCTGGGGAATTGTTTTGCGTGCAAAGGTTGAACATGTTTTGATTTGTTTTTATTTTTGCTTTTCTGTCTGACTACTGGATAGAATCTTTATTAAAAAAAAAAATAATTTAAATAGACACACAAGACAAGATTTCATAACCTTGCAGTCCATTTGCATAAAAGCTTTTCATACAAGAAAAAGAATTGTTGATTAATCAAAAAACGTTTTTTCACAAAGAACTCATTTTCCAACCGATAGATCCCAAGGCAGTTATGTGATATTGTGATTCGATTCGGTCAACTTCGACATATGGCTCGATGAAAACTATATGACAGTCATAAAAAGAAAATAATTGTATTCGTTTGTATAATCATATTTACTTTATTTGAAATATTTGTTCCTGATACTTTCAAATAACTAGAAAATGTATCGTTTGTATACTGCAGGCCACTGCGCAAGAATTGCATATGAGGGGAACGAAGCTGCGAACTTCTTAGCTGCTGCATCGCCCTCATTTGTGACGTAATGTGCCGAAGCTCCCACTTGTACGCACGGAACACCAAAGTCTCCGTCCGCTTTCTACAGGTTTAGATATTAGGCATATTGGTTTTAAAATTGAAATATGAAAGTAATCATTTCGGCACTTACCGTAATTTCAATGAAGAACGTTATTGACCTCTCATTAATGCCGAATGTGATGTAAATATGGTAAGAAAGGGGCGATGCAGGTGGATTGTCAAGATAAGTACGCGCAAACGACCAATCGCTAATCTTCACATCTTCATAGGGTTGAACGAATACACTCATGTGCGTAGAACCCGTCATATTGAACGCAAAGCGGACAGTGGTAGTATTAACAACGGTCTTGCTTATCAACTCCAATGTCAAAGATGCTGCTGGTAGTTCCATGTTATCGGCCCGTGGCACCCATTTGCTTTGTAGACGGTTCTGTGAGTAACGGTAGTCATACAATGGCATGCCACACATCATGTGAGTATCACATCTCGACTTAATGCTAGCCAAGCCAGTCAAGTTGACCCTTGTGCCAATAAGGGGTTTCTCTTCACGTCGATCTTGGAAATTGAACAGATATCCAGACTCATCCTTACTGAGGGTGCCATCGTACTCGTAGTACATGTTACGCGCTTGCTGCAATGGCATCCGTTATATTAAATGCAATAAGCATACTACGCTATATTCTTACCAGATATGAAACACGCATTCCGTTGGTCTTTGGACGATAGGGGAATCCGAGTTGAGTGCTGGTGGCTAAGTACATGCCGACAGCAGTGATAGCAAGAAGAGTGAAGACCACAGTGCTGGGTCGGCGGAAAGTATTGATAAGCGGCATCTGTAATTGATAATTGTTACTAAGCTTCTAAATTCGAAATATCTGTTGTTTACTTACCAAGAAACCAAATGAGAGAACCGTTCCAACTGCTGCCAGGACCGCAATATACAAGTCCCGATTTGAAGAACTGCCCGAGCGACCACCCATTGGTGTTAGAACCACAATGAACAGATAGAAGAGGTAGCTGCTATACAGGAAAGGAATTATCTGGCTCGCCTTCAGAAGACCTGTCCAGGCAAAGCCGCGATCGTGCAGGGTAGTCAATAAATTGATAGTCAAGGAGACAATGTAGAAAATGAGTGGGATGACGAAAATATATGCGGAACGCAAGCCAAATACGGTCAGAGCAATAGCTAAGAGAGCCAAGATGAATGCTTGAGCATGCAATGACAGTTGGACATGGTAGGCAGTAGAGATTTTTTCCTGGGGAAGATAATTCGATAAATAAATACAATGAGTTACTAACGAGTAAATAAACTTACGTTGCGCTGCAAGCTATAGTAGATAGTTAAGGGCAAGCTCAGTCCAAGTAGTGACGGGCACACATATAATCCAATCACCAGCCATGGAGTGCTATAATAAGTCAGCGATAGGCCCAAACTGTCGAATACATATGAGACTACTGCGGGAAGCGCCAGACCAAGTACAAAGGAAATAATCTGGAGGACGAGAACCAGTATAAACCAGGAAACTACGTAGCATACTGAAACATTGGAAACCGCTGCCATGCGCCACATTGAAATGAAAATAAAAATGAAAACAGCTCCAGCAACGCCGAAATTCAAAGTTTTTCCCGTAGCCTCGGAGTATTCAACAAAGTACAATCCCAAGAAATCATAGAAGACAGAATGTCCAGTCTTGTATGCCTGTGAAATTTTCCAAGTATTAAGACAATTATAAAGTAGAAACTAACATTAGTGAAATCAATTTGTACCTGTGTATCGTGCAATTCAGTTGCATTTCCTAAGGCTCGAACCAGACTTAGAACATTATCACCGGTGTTCTGCAATGATCCACGAGGGATTGCATCAATCGTGTCGTACTTAGTATGGTACACAAATCCATTAAAACATTGTGCCAAGTCCAAACCTGTATAGGAGATTGATAAATTGTTTCAATGTACTTTTTTTACCTCGATGATTCATCATGTAACTTACCTGGGATCTTGCCATATAAGGTAAACTGTCGAAAGTCTGAATCTGATGGTATTATGCCAGATTGGAAGATTTCCTCCGCCATGGTTGTCGCGAAAGGATGTTTAATGTTATTTTTGTAGTACTATTAAAACGTAGAAATTATTAATACAGATTTCGAATGTGATTGTTCTTCAGATAACTTACCTTAACAAGCCACGGATGGTTTGGACCACTTTGGAACAGAACTTCTCGGCCTCCACTGCCTGCAGCATCGAGGTTTATTACAGCCCTACATTTGCAATGATTAGCTTTAAATAAATATCAGTATTCTTGGTATAAGGAATAGTTGATCTTACTTGCAGAATTTCGCCCACGCGTGTGTAGTTATCCATCCATGAGAAGCTTGCATGGCACTTTCTTCGGCTCCATTGAACAGAAAAACTATTGGATGCTCAACCGTCTGTTTAGTTGTAGCAATAACACGCAAAACTTCCAACATTGTGACTATCATAAAGCCTGCGTCCCCAGCAGATGGAGTCGCTGGCTTAGAATCGAAGTGACTGTTTACCAGGAGGTAGGTCTCGCTGGTGCTATTTTTTGGCGATAGTTTAACTGCAATGTTTTGAACTCCTTGGTACATGTTCAGCATGGTTTTATATGGGAATGCACCCGATGCCTGCGACAAGTCAATTTCCATTTCGAAATAGTCATCAAGTAGAACTGCCTGAATCTGCGTCAGTTCGTTCATGATAAAATTCACTGCGTCAACCTCGTTTTCCGTACTGCCAATCAATTTGACACCAATATTAGAGAGTGTGTACAGATTCTTGTAGGCACGTTCCGTAATAAACACATTTTTCTGTGCATCCTCTTTTGTCAGGGGCGTAGGTAACCGATAGAAAAATGGTATTACTACGGCAAAAAAGAGGAGTCCCCAGAAGAGCAGGAAGCCACTGGCATAGTACCAGGGTAATTTTGCAGCCTGCTTGTTGATCCCTTTTCCAGGAGCTTCGACGGATTCGTCCAAAATCTATGTAAAGTGGATGAATAATAATTAGGAGCTAAAAGTTATGATCTCTTTATTAGTATCCTTACTAGTTTCTCCTTGTCGCCCATGCTGTTCCTTAAAAAAGTACTTATCTGCTAAAGTGAAGCCGATGACTATCAAATAAGAACTGATGAATTTAAGCATATGTTGGCCGCTTTTATAGTAATCAAAAAATCTAATCACAAAGACAAACTTTTTTAAAATGCCAATTTAAATAAAATTTATAGTCCCAATCCATTGATTGCTCCAAAAACATATAACGCAAAATGTTGCTGTATATTAAAGAGTGTCAATCAAATCATATAATATTGAAGTCTGATTATCATTAGCTCGAGGGTGGCATGAAACTTTTTAAAGCGTTCATTTTAAACAATTATACCTATTTATCAACACTGTAAAAACATCATAGGGAATAGGACATAAGAAATATACTGCAAGTTATATTACAGTAGTAATTTAGAAAATAATATAACAATTTCTAATCTAATTTATTTATCTATTGATGAGTTATGCAAATTGTTATAATACATAAATATATTCACAAACAATGTCATCGGGTTAGCTTCTATAATTAATTTGGCAACATTTAGTTTGAAGCCTAAAATATGACTTTATAAGTTATCGAAGTACCCTTTTTCTTAACAATATATGTATGTATGTTCTTATTGTTTAATTGGTTGCTAAATACATACATATATAAAATGATTTTATTATGGGCAGTATAAATCGTCTGTGTGTATGTCTAAATAAATTATATGCTGATATCAATTACTATCAAATAATATAATATTATTATGTTGATATGGAGATAAGATGCACTTGCAGACAGCTTGCAACATTATATATTTTTGTAAAGTTTATAATGGGTAAATACATGTGTACAGGATATAGCCTAGTTGAAACTTGTTGGTTTTATCATTCTTTCTTGTTCTTAAACTCGTCTGCATATGTGTATACTCAATTTTGGGTTTTTTTATACGCTGATACCGAAGGTACTCATAGTATATTGGTTTTGTCGAATGTCCGTCAGGCCGTCCGTCTGTCCGTCTGTCTGTCTGGATGAACGCGCGTATTTCCGAAACGATATTAGATAGACTCTTGAAATCTTTTGCGTTATGATTATAGCTATCTGCTTCAGATCAAGTTTATTCCAAATTTATGCCACGCCCACTGGGAGGCTGGCAAATCGATAACATGTCGATACACCTCAAATCACAAATCGATTAAACGTGAATAACTCCCACAATTTTGAAGCTAGAGTAATCAAATTTGGTAGGTATATTGCTGGTGACCTCCCGAAAAAATTGGATCCTAGGTTAATCGGCCACGCCCATTATTACGCCCACCAGCCCCCCCTCCAAAAATAATTTGAAATGCTTATATCTCCCGCAGTTTTAGAGCTAAAGCCACCATATTTGGAATATATATTACTGGTGACGTCCTCTACAGATTACAGAAACAAAATTTCGACCACGCCCACTCCCGCCCCCGTAATCGCGAAAATCGATATACATGAATGCACAATTCGATAACACGTGTATATTTCCCGCAATTTTGAAGCTAGAGTCTCCAAATTTGGAATTTAGACTAGGGCTGACCAGCCCAAAAGATTGCGTCCTGGATTTTCCGGCCACGCCCACTAGAACGCCCCCCAGCCACCCCGCCCCCACGAAACACGGAAGCCTATATCTCGCACAGTTTAAGAGCTAGGGCCACCAAAATTGGAGGATAGACTTATTGTCAGCCCCCCTAAAGATCGGCAAAAAATTTTGGGGCCCCGCCCCCTCCCGCCCCCAAAAATCGCGAAAATGTATATCTTCCACAGTTTTAGAGCTAGAGTCACCAAAATTGGAGGATAGACTTATTGTCAGCCCCCCTAAAGATCGGCAAAAAATTTTGGGGCCCCACCCCCTCCCGCCCCCAAAAATCGCGAAAATTTATATCTTCCACAGTTTCAGAGCTAGAGTCATTAAACTTGGAAGATAGAATTCTGGTCACCCCTCTTAAGATCGACCATGCCCCTCCCGTTCCCAAAAACTTGGAATACCGATTGCGGGTCACCCAAACACCAGCAAAAATTTTCTGTTCACTTGCTTTCAGCTGTTCTTAAAATGGTATCAGAGTATTACGCAGTCGGCTCCGCCCGACTGCAACGTTCTCACTTGTTTTTATTTATTTTGCCTAGGTACGCAAGAAGCTAGACGCAAAAACACACAAGAAAGAATTTTCTTCTTGGGGGTGTGGGCAATTGATATGAGAACACATGGAAATAGGTTTGTGTAAATAAAAAGTAATCGAAAATGTGTTTAGATAAATTAACAAGCGTGTGCTCTTTTATTTTAATCAGAAACACACTTGTGTGTGTACATAAGCAGTGAACACACATAATTATAGTTAAATTATGGTTTTGCACTTTAATTGGAAACACACTTTATCCCATAATTAATTGCTGATAAACATTTAATGACGGTAGTTGAGAATGCTGGACTGGCAGCTATCCTGTAACCAGCTCTAAAATTCTCCAGCATAAATTTATATTTATTAAATATGTATGTATATATACAGTATAGGCTCCATAATCTGGAAAATGTATGTCCAACAATATATTTTATAACATTATAACTCTTAAATCAGAAAAAAGATGAAACTTTTCTGAAAATTTGTGATTTTCTATTGAAATTCCCGTAACGTTGTCAAAACCTATCCGATTTTCGATCTTAAGGCAGTTTTGATTATGGTTTGGGTTCTATATTAGATCTGCACTTAAATCTGAGGCAATTTCGCATTTTCGATTTTCGTTGATACACAAGCCAAGATAAGCCACCCAAGTCTCTAGAAATGCCTTGCAAATATCTAAATCTCCCATAACTTTGTCAAAACTGATATGGGCCAAAAGATTTTAAATATTTTTCGATGCGAATGCAGAGGGATCTATCTGACAAATATTAATATTAATTTTAAATATGCAAATTAACGCATTTTGCAATTACTCATTACACATTCTTAATTGGAAAGCACAGGGTACAATATGTTTCGCATAGCAACATTGCTTCTTTTTTATTTAAATATATTATCGCTTGATAGAATTCAAGTTTATGGCTACTCAGTCACCAAGAATATGTATATCAGCAATTGGTGGTTGTAATTGATATAATTTTTAAGCCACACCCTATTTACACATAATTCAAAGCCAAATGAAAATCAGAACATCAGTATTAAGTCGTTGCCTACACTGAAAACGTCTGTTCTTTGTTAATTAGCATTTGAGAATTGTATTGACATCAATAGGGAGTTTGTTCGAGGATCTTAACTGTCCAATGTTCTTTATTTAATTTTAAAAAATATATCGTATGTATAATGCAGGCCATTGGGCCAGAATGGCATAAGATGGGAATGAAGACGAGAACTTCACACTTTCGGCATCACCCTTATTTCCGATGTAGTGCCCCGCGACTCCCAGTTGGAACGTCGAAACAATAAAGTTGCCATTCGGTTTCTACGGGTTTGTAAAAAAACATTATTTTAAATATGAATGGTCCATATTATGTGTATCTCACCCATAATTCCAACCAAAAGTTTAATGGCGAATTATCAATGCCGTATGTGAAAAAGATAACGTAGGGTAGCGATGATGCTGGTGGTATAGAAGTGCGGGTGAACGACCAGCTCCTTAATTCCACATCTTCATAAGGTTGAATGGACAAAGTCATTTGAGAGGGACCACTCAATTCGAACTCAAAACGCACAGTTGTGGAGTTAATAATACTTTTTGTGTTTTGATGCTAACCAAGCCAGTCAAATTCACATTTGTGCCCAAAAAAGGTGTCTCTTCACGTCGATCTTGAAAACGAAAGAGATATCCAGACTCATCCTTGCTGAGAGTACCATCGTACTCGTAGAGCATATTTCTTGCTTGCTGCATTGAAAAGCGATTTATTGAATGACAGACTTCAGTTAACTCAATAATACACTCACCAGATATGAAACTCGCTGTCCACTGGTCTTTGGCCGGTACGGGAATCCGAGTTGTGTGCTACTGGCTAAGTACATTGAGAGGGCAGTGATTACAAGCAGAGTCCATACCACCAAGCTGGGTCGTCGGAAAGTATTTATAAGTGGGATCTGTGTTGTAAGAAATTGTAAATAGCTTTGGAAGTAGAGGAGCCGCGCCAGTAAGTATATTTACCAAAAAACCAAACGAGAGAACAGTTCCAGCTGCTGCCAGGATCGCAATATACAAGTCCCGATTTGAAGAACTGCCCGCACGGCCACCCATTGGTGTCAATGCCACAATGAACAAATAGAAGAGGTAGCTGCTGTACAGGAAAGGAATTATCTGGCTCGCCTTCAGAAGACCTGTCCAGGCAAAGCCGCGATCGTGCAGGGTAGTCAATAAATTGATAGCCAAGGAGACAATGTAGAAAATAAGTGGGATAACGAAAATATATGCGGAGCGCAAGCCAAATACTGTCAGAGCAATGGCTAGAAGAGCCAAGATGACTGCTTGGGCATGCAATGCCAGTTGGATATGGTAGCCAATTGCGATATTATTCTGCTGAAGAGACAAATTGTGAGCTAGGACTAATTCTGATTGAATAAACTTACGTTACGCTGTAAACTATAGTAGACAGTTATAGGCAAACTGAGGCCAATAAGTGATGGGCACACATATAATCCGATCACCAGCAGCGGAGTACTATAGTACGTCAGAGACAGTCCAAAAATGTCGAACACGTATGCACTCACTATTGGCAGTGCTAGTGCGAGTACAAAGGAGATTATCTGGAGCACAAGAACCAGTATAAACCAGGAAACTACGTAACATAGTGAAACATTGGAAACGGAAGACATGCGCCACATTGAAATGAAAACAAATATGAGAGCAGCTATAGCAACGCCAAAATTCAAAGATATTCCTATAGCCTCTGAATAGTGGACAAAGTATATTCCCAGGAAGTCAAAAAAGACAGCATGTCCGGTCTTTTGTGCCTACAAATTAAATAAGACGAGTCTTAGTTAGTTATAAGGTTAAGGGAATCATGTTTCTACCTCAGTGTCGTGCAATTCTGATGCATTTGCTAAACCCCGAACCAGACTCAGAACATTATCGCCAGTGTTCTGCAAGGATTCACGGGGGATCACATCGATTACGTCGTACTTTGTGTGGTATACAAATCCATTAATAAATTGTGCCAAGTCCAAACCTAAGAAAAGTGATTTATGTTTAAAATTGGTTGTTGTCTTGAATATCGCAGCTACTTACCTGGGATGTTGCCATATGTTGTAAAAATTCGGAAGTCTGAATCCGATGGTATAATGCCCGATTGAAAGATTTCCTCTGCCAAGGTTGTAGCGAGTGGGTGTTTGATGTATTTTTTGTAGTACTGCCAAAGAACTTCGATGATTCAATCAAAATTCAACTAGTGATTGGGGCCACTCTGAAATAGAACTTCCTTACCTCCACTACCAGCGGCGTCGAGGTTGACTACAGCTCTAAGATTGCAGTGGTTGGTTTAAAAGTGGTAATCTCTTGTTTAAACTTCTATTGTAGCTTACTTGCAGTATGGAGCCCATTTATGTTGAGTTACAAAGCCATGAGAAGCTTGCAGACCGCCTTCTTCGGATCCATTTAACAGAAAGACGATTGGATGCTGAAAGGTTTGCTTTGTTGTTGCAATTACACGCAAAACTTCCAACATCGTGACTATCATAAAACCAGCGTCACCAGCAGATGGCGTTTCTGGCTTTGAATCAAAGTGACTGTTAACCAGAAGGTAGGTCTTGCTCTTGCTGTTCTTTGGAGTTAGTTTCACGGCAATATTTTGAACTCCTTGGTACATGATTAGCATAGTACTAAAGCCGTAAGCTCCAGAGGCTTGCGATAAGTCTATTTCCATATCAAAATAATCAGTCAGTAGATCATCCTTAATCTGTTTCAACTCGTTCATTATAAAATTTACTGCTTCAACCTCGTTTTCAACACTTCCAGTTAATTTGGTTCCAATATTAGAGAGTGTATACAGATTTTTGTAGGCACGTTCTGTTATGAATACATTTTGGTTTACGTCCTCCATTGTCAGAGCAGTAGGTAATCGATAGAAAAATGGTATTACAACGGCAAAGAAGAGGAGTCCCCAAAAGATTAGGAAACCACTAGCAAAGTACCATGATAACTTTGGACTTTCATTCTTCGTTATCATATTTCCAAGAGCTTCGGCCGATTTATCCGAGATCTATATATGTGATGCAAGGAGTTAAGAAATAGATAGACAGCTGAAAATTTTGATCCTTTTTGGTTCTTACAAGATTCTCTCTGTCCCCCATACTGCATAATATTGGCAGCTACTTGTCTGCTGAAGTGAAACCCACGATTATCAAGCAACAACTGATAATTAAAATCAAATGTACACCGCTTTTGTAGTTATCAACACACGAAATCAGCAAACTTAAAAAAAATGGCAATAAAGTAGTTTTAATGTTAAATGCAAGCAAGCAATGGTTTATTTTCCGGACATTTTATTTATTCAAAGTCCTTTTTTATTACAATAAATAATAATGGAAAAGGAAAATTACAATGGAAAATTGTAGTGTTATACATAGAAAAGCACATCGTGCTGAAATAAAGCACGACACGCGGCCTACACTAGCTTAAACCTTTGAAAATCTTATCAAAATACAAGTTTTATTGAACAATGGATTTATGGTTTTATAGCCTCTTCTGTGAATATGAAATCATTTTATTACGGGCAATGAATATGTGCCTATATGTATATTTTAATGATGTCTCGATATGCATTATAACCATTATGAGGGTAAAATGGCTGCATAAATTGTTCTTTTACACACATTTTTTACTGATTGCTTGATAAACGTCTGTGAAATGCTAAATTGAGGCTGAAAAACTCTTAAATACCTGGTGATTTGTGTAGCAGTTGAGTATTTGTAAGTTGCCCTCGAAGCTAACTCAACCCGCGGGCCTCAGGAAGAATATACATACTTAATGGGGACTAATATGTATCCTTCAGCCTAATACCCTTTTTAAACGAATAAATTGCAGCAAATAAGTAACACTAACCTTGGGATAGTGTTCGGCATTGTAAACACACTTCTCATCCGCGATGACAGCTATCGAAATACAGCTGAGCAGAGTAGCTCGACTCCTACCAAACACTGCACCAGGATGAGGATGTATACACAATGTAATGAAGGAACACTACCGCCCAACAACAATATGTGGCTCACCATCACAGAAGGATTCAATCTGTCAGTCAAGCAACATTATCACTAAGATGTACAGAAGTCATCCTTCTCATCTGGTAAGTGCACAGATAACTACAAAAAGCAGAGTACATTGCATCCCGTCCTATTCCAAACTGCCATGCAGCTTCAACTGACATCACAGTCTAAGTTAGGCAGCTACTACTATTTATACACTGATCTTGTTCTTTGAAGCGTGGAGACTTATGCTGTGCTCTCGCCTACAGCTAGAGTTCTCCCGTTTGAGCTCTCCGCTCTTATATTCTTGCATATGGGCACACACACCCACATACAAATGTAACAGCAGACTCTCACTGTTGTTGGCTTGCTTGTTCGATCGAGCGTGGAAGCGAATCATCGCAGACTTGGCACTCTGACATTAGGAGCCATCACATACAACTATATAACAATAACTGATTGGCTTTGCTCAGTCATATGCATGGTTTTTATAAAGTAGACAACAGATCAGATTCCATTATAATGCTATGAGGTCTTTATTTATGTAGATTTAATAAATAACGTTTTATTATAATAATTTCGAAAAATTAAAAAATATATCTGTGATATGAGGCAGGCCAATCGGCCAGAATTGAATAGGAGGGAAATAAAGATGCGAACTTTATACTTTCGTCATCGCCTTTAGACCCAATGAAATGCGATGCAACTCCCAGTTGGAATAGAGGAACTACAAAGTGTCCATTTGGTTTCTAAACATTTAAAAGAGAATAAATTAATATATATGTATATGCGGCAACTAAAACCAGAGATATCTTACCATAATTTCAATGAAAAACGTTAAGGGCGACTTATCAATGCCGTAGTTAAAGAATATGTGGTAGGAGAGTGGATATGCAGGGGGATTCTCAAGATAGCTGCGTAGGAATGACCAATTGCTTATCGTAACATCTTCATAGGGTTTGATAAACAAACTCATTTGCGGTGGACCCCTTAAATGAAATTCAAATCGGACTGTGGTCGCATTTAGAATAGTTTTCCGTAACACTTCCAAAGTGGTTAATCCTGGCGGTACAATTGGTTCAGAGCGTGGCAACCATTTGCTTTCTAGACGATTCTGAACAAAGCGGTAATCATACAATGGCATTCCGCACATCATGTGGGTATCACATCTTGGTTTAATGCTAACCAAGCCAGTCAGATTCACATTTGTGCCCAAGAATGGTTTCTCTTCCCGTCGATCTTGAAAGCTAAACATGTAGCCAGACTCATCCTTGCTGAGTGAACCATCGTAATCGTAGAACATATTTCGCACGTGCTGCAATGCCAATCGTTTTATTAGAAGAACTAAAAGAATACATTTAGCTTTATAGGACACTCACCAGATATGCAACTCGCTGACCGCTGGTCTTTTGCCGATACGGAAATCCGAGCTGTGTGCTAGTGGCTAAATAAATTGAAAGGCCAGTGATTGCAATCAGAGTCCATATCACTAAGCTGGGTCGTCGGAAGGTATTAATAAGCGGGAGCTGTGTGTGTGTGTATTGTTCGCAATTGTAAGAATATTTTAGAGCAGAGGATAGTATATTTAGTATATTTACCAAGAAACCAAATGACAGAATCGTTCCAAAAGCTGCCAAAACAGCTATATAAAAGTCTTGATTGGAGGCACTTCCAGAACGTCCAGTCATCGGCGATAGAACCACAATGATTAGATAGATAAGATAACTGCTGTACAGGAACGGAATTATCTGGCTCGCCTTCAGAAGACCTGTCCAGGCATAGCCCCGATCGTGCATGGTAGTCAGTAAGTTAAGGACCAAGGATATTACGTAGAAAGCGAGTGGAATTACAAGCGCATATGAAGAACGTATGCTAGACGCTGTTAGAAAAATAGCGAGAACAGCCAGGATGACAGCTTGGGCATGCAATGCCAATTGAAGATGGTAGCCAGTTGAGATTTTATGCTAAGGAAGATAACTTGTCAGGTAAGTGCAACTAGTTTCGATTAGTTAAAAACTTACGTTACACTGTATACTATAGTAGAGTATTAGTGGCAAGCTGAGCCCAATAATTGACGGGCACACATATAATCCAATCACCAGCAATGGAGTGCTAAAGTAAGTCAGCGAATGTCCAGAGCTGTCAAGCATATATGCAACCACTAGGGGAAAGACTATGCTGAGTACGAAGGAGATGACCTGGATGATAAGCACCAGGATGAACCAGCATTCCACGTTGCAAATTGAAGTGTGGGAAACAGCTGCCATGCGCCACATTGAAATGAAAATCAAAACAAGAGCAGTTCCAGCAATTCCAAAATTCAGTGCGTTTCCCGTTGTCTCTGAATAGTAGACGAAATATATTCCCAGGAAGTCAAAGAAGACAGCATGTCCGGACTTGTGTGCCTGTGAATTGAGTATTACAAGTCGAAGTTAGTTGTACTATTCACGGAATTCATGTTTGTACCTCAGTATCGTGCAGTTCGGATGCATTTGACAATCCTTGAACCAGACTAAGGATATTTTCACCGGTGTTTTGCAAGGATTCGCGTGGAATCACATCAATCACGTCGTACTTTGTGTGGTAAATAAATCCATTAATGCACTGACCAATATCTAAGCCTATATTAAAAAAAACGTATGTTGTGAACGTACTTTGCAAGCTATGATATTTCTACGACATACCCGGAATGTGATCCTTAAAAATAGTATAGTCAGAATCGGATGGAAGCGCACCAGTCTGATAAATTTCCTCACCCAATGTCGTGCCAAATGGATGTTTGGCATGCTGCTTGTAATACTGTAAATAAATCCGGATGTAATTAACTAACTTGTATGTTATTCATTTAATTGCCTTACGTTAACAAGCCAAGAATTGTTGGGGCTACTCTGAAATAGAATTTCTCGTCCTCCACTTCCAGCAGCATCAAGATTAACGACAGCTCTGCAATTATGTAAGTACGTTTATTATTATATTGATGAAAAAAAATTATATATATTGCGCACTTGATGTTAGGCGCCCATTTGTGTGAATTTATGAAGCCATGCGAGGCTAGCATAGAGCTTTCTTCAGCGCCATTGAACAGGAAGACAATAGGATGCTCAAATGTCTGTTTTGTAGTTGATAGAACACGTAAAATTTCCATCATTGTTACTATCATAAAGCAAGCATCTCCGGCTGAAGGAGTAACCGGCTTCGAATCGTAGTGACTGTTAACGAGCAGGTAGGACTCGCTCTGGCTGTTCTTTGGACTTAGTTTCACTGCAATATTTTGAACTCCTTGGTACATAATAATCACATTCTCATACACAAATTGACCGGAGGCTTGCGATAAGTCAATTTCAATATCGAAGTAATCTTTCAGTGAATCGTCCTTTATCTGGTTCAGCTCCTTCAGGAGGTACTCCACAGCATCAATTTCATTTTCCTTACTCCCAAGCATTTTGGTTCCAATATTAGAGATTGTGTACAAATTTTTGTACGCACGCTCCGCAACAAACACATTTTTCTCTGCGTCCTCTAGTGTGAGTGCCGTTGGTAATCGATAGAAAAATGGTATTACTACGGCGAAAAAGAGTAGAATCCAGAAAAGCAGGAAACCACTGGCAAAGTACCAGGGTAGCTTTGCATCCTTTTTTTTATCTATGTGTCTAGGAGTATCCACAAATGCTCTGCCAGATTCTTCCAAGATCTATGATAGATATTTTGGAGATTAAAACATTTTCAAATTATTTAAACTATTAAGTTGTCTTTACGAGTTTCTCCTTGTCACACATTCTGTTCGCGAGAGTTTCCTTTGGTGAGTCCAATGCTTGTTAAATTTGAACTAGTCCGTAAATTGAATGTGAGGCTTTTTTTATAGCAATCAAGTCCAATCGCAACATAGCTTTAGTATGTAAGACTGCCAAAATTGGTCAATAAAAGTATCATATAATGTGTCGTCTGATTATAAATAGCGGGAGGGTAGTTTGAAAGATTTGCTTAAACGAAATTTGGGAAATAAAAGTACATTGAAATATCTTAAATAAAGTAAGAGACATGGATTATTGCAGCAGCAAATTCCTAAAAGCGACAATCAGTACCTTGATTACGAGAACATCTACGGATCACCAAACAAAAAAAAATTTAAGCACCGAAGTACATAAATATAGTCAAATGTATTACCGTAACTCTTGAGTTAGCCCCTTGTTTTTTTAGCAGACCATTTTATTGCATATAGGAAGCTTTCATATTAAAGGCGGCATTCTCTTTATGTACATTAATCATTGCTCGATATAAATTGCCGATATCAGGAATTACTCAGCATTATATTAATACTGATATCTTAGCTTTCAAAAAGTACCGTGTTTATAGAACAGTTTTATGGAGCGTCTCTGTTAACTTCTTCGGAATGTGCCTGAATGTAGTGGTTTGAATGAAAGCTGTGTTGTTTACACAAATACATTATCAAGAGTTTACAATATATTTATGGATTTATTAATAAGGAACACGCTTCTAATATCTACTGATAAACGTCATAGCATACTCCATACGTGTTTACCCCGTTGCTACTAGAATAGTATTGAAACTGTGTTTTATAGCCAGACTTTTTAGTTTCACTTCTCTCATTTACAATATCCAAGACTTAAGCAGTCTGCTAATAAACGTGTACAAATGGATGTATCAGGCAAAGGACATGGTCAACACCATTAAGTATTTGTATTCCTGATCAGTATCAACGTTCAAGACGATATAGCTATGTCCGTCCATTTGATTTTTAAATTTGATAAGCACATGTGAGCGCTATCTTTGTGTTGATTTTTGGGTATATAGATAAGTAAATGCGATTGGATATTAAGGCTGGAACAGAGTATCCCCTAGTCGGACGCTCTTGACTAGAGCACTTGTAGAGTTATCAGCAGTGCTGATGATTTCCTGCAATCACATTATAACAAGCGTGTTTTCACGCAACTCATGCCATTCTACGCGATTCTCGAGAATTCATCCATATTTGGATGTATTTCAGTGCTGGTTAAAAAGTGACTCACTCTATGATATTATTCTCGCTATATCCTTCAGTTTTTCTCTATTTTGCTCTCTCTCTCTCTCTCTCTCTCTCCCCATCTCTATTATACTAAGAAACTCTCATCACTCATAAGGATCGCGTTTCCAATTTCATTTATTTATTTTGGAGAATTGCGTACAGAGGATCTTATCAGTTGATCATCAGTAGTATGAATTTGAATTTATTTTTTATTAGATATTATATTTGACGCTTATATATTTATATATATTTATCAGATTCTAGTAATGTCAAATTACAATTAATTGGAATTTGATTCGATAATCGTAAAACATCTTAAGGACTACAATAAGTAAATGAATATCAATATCTATAATAAGTATTTGTGTTTGTAATCTCTATCGATGGCCGCTTCAGAAGTACCAACTCTCGTAGGTGCCCACCCAGGCCTGTACATAGGCATAGGAAGGAAAGCGGTCCAGATGAGAGCCCAATCCCTGCGATCTTGCTAAATCATGATGTATCCAATGACCGCCAATGCCTATTTCCAGTGTTGGTGTGTCAAACGTGGAGGTCGTCTTCTGTAAATAATTCAAGCAAGTAGTACATAGGGTTCAAGTTCGTCGGTCTCTGTACGCACCTCAACGTCGATGGTGAAATCGAGAGCACTATTGTCCAAACCATAGGAGAAGTATATAAAATGTGGTGGTGGCTCATTGTCCTTGATCAGCGTCTCATTGAAGGACCAGTTCAGCAGCTTGGCATTGTTTTTCACATTCACAAAAATAGTCATATGATCGGGACCGTCCAACGAAAAGTTAAATCGTCTCTGAGTTGGATCCTCAAGCTCTGTGGTTTCTTCCAGGGTCAAAGTGGGATAGGCCGATGGTAACTGTGGCTGCTCATTCACTGGTATCCAAAGGCTATACTCGCGTGCCTTGTGCCAACGATGGTTATATAATGGCATGCCACAGAACATTTCCTCATCGCAGAACTCGCTAACCTTGTGTGTTTGGCCGATTGATTTGATTTCGTCTGAAAAACGCAGAAAAAGTTAATGGTTTTGAGTGTCATATGTGTAATTGGCTATAGACCTACCTTCGGCTATGTTGTAACGTCGATCCTGAGGATACACATAAATGCCGCTCTCATCAATGCGCGTGGTGCCATCAGCATTGTGAAGCACCCGATGTGCATGCTACAAATGAGAAATCACTAAGTATACTCTACAGATGATACAAAATGTCGCACTTACAATCAACGCGTAGCGTTGCGTTGCTGTCTTGTCTTTGTAGGGAAAACCAGCATTGGTGACTGCGATGATGATGAACAGAATTGTGCCAGCCAGGAAGCACATGACTATTGTTCTCGTCTTGCGGAAGAACATCATGAGTGGCACCTGAATTGATTCCAACATAGTTAGACTCTTCTTTGAGTATAGTCAAGACTGAAGTACTCACAATGAAGCCCGCAAACATGAGGGAAAACAACCACAATAGAAGTGCTACGGTTATTTCCGGATTGGCCGAAGCACCAGATCGACCCTGCATAGGTATAAACGTCTTCAGTGCCACCGTGCAGAGGTAGGTGAAGTAAGTGAAGGGCAGTATCTGACAGATAATGACGGCAATGGCAAACCAATAAGCTGCAAACAAAGAAGTTACAACTGAGAACCTTTGGAGCAGCTTAGAGCGAGCTTACCTTTGCGATGCCATTTGGTTATCATGTTCACAACTAGCGCCACAATATCGAACAGAATGCACATCAATATAAGATAGGCAGATCGTATACCGAGGGCAGTCAGAACTATCATCAGAATGACTAGGCAAACGCAATGGGAGTGCATAAAGAGCTGAATACGAAATCCCAGGCTGAGTGGATCTTTTTTGGTCTTCTCCAGATAAAGTGCAGGCAGTATACTCATACCAAAGATGATTGGAAACAGATACAAGCCGATTATGAGCCACATGTTTGAGAACCAGCTCAGCGATCGCTCCACAGCGTCCATGAAAACCGCTACAAGCAGAACCAGGCCTACAGCCAGAGCCAGTGAGACCAGCTGTATGCCCAATATGATGCCAAAGCGCACCAGGACGCCCGACCAACTGATGCCGGATCGAGCGGACATGAAGTACACGGAGAGGCCGACTGCCAGGAGCGCAATCACGCTGACAGTCACGTTTATGATAATGCTTGTAGTTTGCGTGTAGAAAATCATAAACCAGCCCAGAAAGTCATAGAACACATTGTGACCCTCGGAATGGGCCTGAAAATGGGATGGAAGTGCAAAGTAAGAAGACATAAGTGCTTATTATTCCCAAATGGTTAATGTAAGCTCACATACCGCAGTGTCATCGAGTTCGGGAGCATTAGCCAGTGCTCTGGCTAGGGCCAGGACATTGTCACCAGTGTGTTGGAAGGAGGCGCGTGGAAAGACATTGATTCTATCAAATTTGGTGTGGTAGACATAGCCATTGAAGATGTAGGCCATATCTAGGCCGGGAACACCGCCATAGTCGCGGAAGATGCGAAAATCTGTGTCGGATGGTATCAAACCCGCCTGGAAAACCTCCTCGGCTAATGTGTTGGCAAATGGATGTGGCACCTGGCGATAGTACTTCATAAGCCAAGGATGATTGGGCCCTGATTGGAATAGAATTTCGCGACCGCCGCTGCCCGCCGAGTCCAGATTGATCAGAGCTCTGTGAAAGCCATAGACAAATATAGTTCAGTTTGGGATTAGCTGAAATCAATTTTCACCCACTTGCAGTTCTTGGCCCACTTGTGCTGCGTAATGAAGGCGTGCGAGGCCTGCAGCGGATTCTCCTCGGCGCCGTTGAACAAAAAGACAATGGGATGGGCCAGTGGCTCATCTGTTTTGGCAAGGACGCGCATCACCTCCAGCATGGTCACCACCATGGAGCCATCATCGCCCGCACCTGGACTGCCGGGCACCGAATCGTAGTGGCTATTGATCAGCAGATAGTTGTCATTCGTGCTGCCCTTCTCGCTCAGTCGGACGACTACATTCTGGATGCCCTGGTACATGTTCACCATGGTCCAGTGCATGTAGGCGCCGCTTGCCTGCTGCACATCGATCTCAAACTCGAAGCGCTCGTTGGCCTCGGCCTGCACCTTGGCCACCTCGTCTCTCAGGAACTGCACGGTGGTCACCTCGTTGGCCACACTGCCCACAACACGTGGCCCAATCCGCGTCAACTCAATGAGCGTCTCCTCGGCGCGCTCGGCTATGAAGTCCCGCGGATGGGCCGCCTCATCGCTGCGGGTCAGCGGTGTGGGCAAATGATTGATTTGGGTGCTGACCAGCGACAGGTAGATGACGAACCAGAATCCGAAAAAGACAGGTGCATAGTACCACTGCAGTTTCTTGGGCACCTCAAAGTCAACATCGATGTGGTACTTGGAGTTAAACTGTGCGAAAGTGTGAGAAATTCGATTTAACGATAGTGATTAAATTACAAGTACCTAATTGCAGCACTTAACTAAAATTATAATCGACTGGCAGTGGATATCTAATCGTGAAATAGGAAGGCGCAACTGATTGCCTGCAATGGTGAATGTCAAGGCCAATCAAAGAATTGACCGAGCTAATTACGTATCCGCCCTGACTGGCATTTACATGACACACGCCTAACTCGGGTCGGACTCCAATGAATTGGCTTTGGCAACAGAGTAACTTATCGTCCCCCTGGGGTAGTTAATTGAACTTTTATCGCCTCGTCGACTCTCTGATAAGGGTTTTTTTTTTTGCAAAACTTGAGCATTTCGCCAGCTAGATTTCGACGGAAAGAACGGCTGATATTGAAATCCGAACACACCATGATTCATGTGGGCGTGTGGGCCACTTGTCTGAATGCCTGTATGATAGCATGAATTACTGCAATAAATTTGATAAGGTCTTGAAAATTGGCATTAACAAACACACTAAAATTGGCAAATCGTGCGGCTTCTTTGATATATTGGCTACAGATAAAGTAATTTCGGGTTATCGAGTCGATTAGCCTTTTATTTAAGCGGGTGCCAGGCGACGTCGGTTTTAGCTTGGCAATGCGATAACAAAGTTAAGATCTTGCACACGTCCGAAACGTGCCTAGCACTTGAGTAAATCAATTTGGAATTGATCGTTGAACGGCGCAGATTAGAAGCTTGTAGCCGTCGCAATGTGAAGTTTAGTAACCACACATATTGGACCATAGCATCAAATATGAGCTTCCTTTAATTTTTTGGTAACGTACAAGATACAATCGATCATCAAATATTCCTTCCCACTAAGGTTTTCATTAAATTTTGTTATTTATCAAATTTAGTATCAGAGAGCATGAGGTTTTCTTTTTTAATTGCGATGTATAAAATATTAGACCAAAAATGTTATAAATTTCATTACGATTTCTTTTCTATACATACCAAAAAAAAAAATCCACACACAAAAAATTTACTTGAAAATATTTGAACGTAACCTTTTTATTTCGTAAAACTGCCCTTAAGCTCATTTGTAAATATCTGTTGTTCTCAAAGTATTTGAGTGTGAAATGTGTGCTAAACTGTATTTTCATCAAATTGGGTTCAAGTTCAAAATCACGCATATCACAGTGGAATTCAACAAATCAAAAATCACGTAGTTTGACGATTCGGAAATATCGGCTGAAATATTGATGATATCATTTAAAGAAGAACGTTTCGACTGCTATTCCACTATCCACTATTTTAAATACTTAAAGTGTTTTGAATTACTTGTTAATACGTACACCCATTGTAACAGTTTTTGAGTCGTTATTCGCTGCTCACTGATGTTTATTCCTTGAGTATTTCAACGACCGAACACTAACACTTGCTAGACGATTCTGTGGATCGTTAAGATCGACTACGTCTATCAGCCGTCGCTTTAAATGCCCAATTGCTGTATCAAATATTTGCACACACAGAGTAGATTACCAGAACACTTGAGAATTGCAAACGTTTGAGTTATCGGTGGGAATTCAATATCTAACGCTGATACGATAAACACGCGCAATTATTCTTTGTACCTTCGCAACAAAAGCGGCGAACTCAGCTTGATTTTTGTCTTATTGGATGTTATTATCGCATTTGTTGTTACGGTAGTGTTCAGGCACCCGTGCAGTAGTCCATAATATGCTACGATTATGGCTTGTTATACTCTTTTTTCCTTCTTCTTGTTTGGTTTTTATTCTTTTCAGCAGGTTTTTATCTTTATGGCGAAGAAATGTGATACTCTGCGTGGTGCGAAAATACTTTTTACTCTGTTGCTGGCGGCATGGATCCTAAGAAGTATTCGCACTATAACCGTTTATCTATCTAATAACCGACTAGCAACGTCATAGAGTTTGTGAATAGCTATCACTAGAGCTGCTCTAGTCATTTGTTAACCGTCATAGCGATGCCTCTCCCACTCACTGACTAACTGACTGACTAGGTAGCATCGATAGGCATCCAGACCCGAGCCCCTACCCAGATACATTTACAAACACATAGACACAGACAGATACAGCCCATGACAGACAGTTGTTGTGCCTGGTTGAATATGTCACCTGTCTCTGGCCTCTTGTTTGCTGCCTCTGTGTATCTGTGTCTCTAGTTTTGAAATGCATGTTGTTCCTCCACTGAGTTGACTAATTATTTTTTGCGTTGTTTTGCCGTTGATTTGATTTCAGTTTATGTGTCATTCCATTCTTTTGTTTTGCCATATCTGTTGTCTGTCAAATTCGCGCTTTGGGTTTGGATTTTGGGATTGGGCCGAGCATCGACTTACTTTGATTTCGCTTGATTAACAAATTGTTTTTATTATTTCAATCACTTTGTTTGACTGCCGAATGCATGTGTGTGTGTAAGTTGAATGAGCTACGCTTGATTGCATTCAGCGCTGGGAAATTATCTCGTTCGCCGATGCCCGATCCAAAAAATTATGTCAACTTTGTACTATTTTTACGCTCAACTGCGCGACAACAACGTTGAGTGGCATCTTCAAATATTTGAGAAGCCCTTTGCCAGCAGTAGTTATTTTCATTTGAGTAATTCAACTTTGATTTAGCTGTATAAAGAAATGAAAAGTATATCTATAAAATACAGTTTGTATTTATAAATATAAAATAAATTATTATGCAACAAATTCAGACATAATAGTAATTCGATGCATCGTAATTGTTATCTTCCTCTTATTTCCAAAATACCAACAATCGTATTGCGAAAATTCACTTATCAGCATGTGATCATCTTACAAGGTCGCATTCATGAGATTGCCACAATCTGAAATACTGCTGAATGGCACACATACGGGAGTATATTCCCATATTATATGGTATACTATAAATACAATTATGTGCGCTTCCCATAAACAAATCAAAATTAGTTTGAAAAATTTAACGTTCGCTCGAGTGCGGCATCAAATAATCCGAATTTAATATTCATTTTCGGTGGAAAGTTTGGCAATGTTGTGTCCAGCTATGCACAACAAATGCTGTTGTTGTTTGTTGTTTATTGTTTGTTTTTCATTTGTTGTTTTAAGTTGTGGCCTGTGCGCAGATTTATGTGCGTGAGTGTGGCAACCGCATGTGAAATCTGAATTCGCCACTGTCTAAATTAGTTTGCGCATAGAAATCAAAGAGCATTTGCGCTTTTACCCTAATCCGAAGCATTCGACAACTAATCTCCAAACACTTATCAATTATAGCACAAATGATGGCAAATTATTGGTGAAGTCACGGACTTATCGCTCCGTGAATTGCTGCCAGTATCTATGTGAATGCAAGTCGAATTGATATGGATTTGAGAGACCCTTCCCCCACCGATTAGGGGTATAAACCCTAGACCGTACCTTTGAACTGGCCACTGTTATTGCAGATCGAGGGTTGTAATGAAAACTTAATAACGAGCATATGGGAGGCACAGTTTTGCTTTTGGGTACTTTGAATAATAAGATATTGAGAGAATCAGGTCTTGCTTTAAAGAAAGGTTCCTACAACTGAGCTTATCTTACTGATTAAAAGCATTTCTTTATATTTTATATTTGATTGGAAATGCTTCCTCAAGGTCTTTAAACATACTTCATGAATTGAAAGAATATTGAAGATTAGTTTTCAAAGTCTATTTTGTTTTTACTATTGTCACGAGAAGTGGTTTTTTTTCTTTCACTAAGCGACTTCTCAAATTACTCGGTTTGTAACGTTTACAAAAGCTTATTGAGATATTGTAAATGTTTTATGGAATTGCCCTCGCTAGTTTGTTTACTCGATTTATTCGATTATGTGCTTAATTCCATTTGGCTTATCACTATTAACCCACAGCCTGGCAGCTCTTGAGGCTCAAGCACCTCAAATCCATCAATTCGGGAGTTGTGTATAAAATTAACGCCACTCGCTCGCCAACAATTTAGTAGGCAAACAGTTGGCACGCGTTTACGTCCACTGTAGCAGCAGGACTGACTCGAGAGGACTTGGATTAATATTATATTGAACAAGAGAACAAACAGAACAACATCAAGTGAGTTCGATGAGCGCAACAAGTTCCCATTTGCTCTTATATTGCTGATCGCGCCGCAGTGATCTCTTGCACTTGCTCTCTCTCTCTCTCTCCCTCTCTCTCTCGTTCTCTCTCTTTCCTGTAAGTCTCCTGCTGTGGCAGACGTGCGGCGACCGTTGAAGGCGACAGTTGTGGTTGTTCTTCGTTATTCGATTGTGTTGTTCGTGTTGTCAGCTGATGGCACATGTTGCCGCTGCTGCTGGTGTTGCTGTCGACCGAGTTCGAGCATTTTGTCATCGCCTTTTTATAAAAGCAACAAACAACAACAAAAAAAAATTCAAAAATATTCGCGTTTATTTTCGTTTTGTGCATATTCAAATTGTGAGCAAGTGAAGAACTGTGTGTGCATATCCCTGAAACGAAATAAATAACGCTAACAGGTGGGCACCAAAGCTCAATAGCTGACAGTGAGTGTACTCGTCGCATAACTAAACTTTTTGTTTGGCTTCTTGTGTGTTGGTTGCCCTTTAGCAAAAGTCGAGCGGCAGTTGCTTGCTTTCTTTCAACAGCAGCAAACTACAAGCAAAAAGCGCAACCGCAGCTTCCTTTGCCTCTTCTTCTTGTTCTGGTGAGTGTGGCAAGTTTGAGCGTCAAGCGGCAGGTTATTGACTTCTGATGTTGCGGCCCTTGCGGCACATGTCGCACATGCATGTAGCTTGTAGCCTGTAGCTGTTCGTGTATGTGTATGTGTCAGATACTTTGGATTGGACTGCCTCTTCCGCTTCGTCTCACAAAGACTCCAAAAACCCAAACAAATGCTGTGCTGTTGCTGTTGTGTCGCTACTGCGGCTGTTGTTGTCACAGTTGATTGCCGACGCGTCGACTTTGGATTTTCTTCCCATTTATATTGCCTTTAAATAGATTATTCCACACTCTCCCCCACACTAGTCATTTGCATGACTTCAATATTCGACTTCACTTTTGTTTATTTGTTTGTTGTTTGTTTAAACTTAGCTGTGTGGGCGTGATCACACCCACATCACACATCAGGCCTACACACATTCATACCTTTTGTTTATTTGTGGAAAATTTGATAAAAATAAAAGAAGCACAACTGATTAAGGCACTAGCATGCAAAACCGATGTACGTCACGTCCCTGCACCACTGGCTGCAACCACACTCCCCACTGCTCTGCTGTATAGCGAGTGTGCTCCACTTACACACACATCCCCGCTCTCTGTCTGCGATGCGATGTTGTTTTTCGACCGTCTCGGTCTGACGGCCGCTTTTAATCGCCGCACCGCAGTTGGCCCCTGAGGGTCACGAGTTGCATTGCTGTAAATGGGTCGCCGTCGCAGGGACCCCAATTGCATTTTGCATGCACTTTAATTATTGGCCACAAAACAACAAATTGCCTTCACTCTCAAATTGCACATCACAACACTGCTCATATAGGCGAGGCGGACTGCAGTCATTCGACAACACTGCTTGTCTACATATTTCTCAGCTGTGCGTCACACTTAAACTAATTTTGTACGACCTGCACTTGAGAGTCTTTTTGTTGGACCATCAAAAGATGTTTTCGTATTTGTTATTACACACGTGTAATAGTGCGCTTGCAGACATAAAATGGGCTTGACTCGCTTAGAGATATTAATGCCTTAGCTTCGGTGTGCAGTGTGCGAGAGTCTTCAAAACTGAGATTCAAGCATTAAAATTAAAATACAAATTGGAAATATATAATTATTTAGTCTGGATGCAACCAAGCAACTTTCTACAGGGTATTAAAGAGTCAACTATCGAACAATTAATGTTTAGATTCCCAGATACATACAGATAATTATTCAAACAAACGGCATATAGCAGATCATTAAACTTAAATATTATGGGCCCAGTTTGCTATAAATAAAAGCGAAATATATCACTGAATCTTACAAAATGTGTCCCGTTTATTTTACGCTTCTTGCTCATTGCTTATGTTTAGAATTCATTCACATATGAATATTTGTACAGCATTGGATAAAATCTAATTTGTTTTTTTGCATTGTTTGCATAGTGAGTTTTATTTTTTTTTTGCTGTTTATGAGCTAATTGAATATTTTGTTAATGTCTTTGGACGAACACATGTTTTCCTCTTGCATAAAGTCTAACTGAAATAAACTATGACAAAATCTGTCGAAAGATGAGTTCACCATGAAGTCAACTGCTCAGCAAAAGAGCATCTGGTCTGGTGTAGCCTTATCATTCAATTGAGTTTCAATGAAGATTGTTTACCTGTTTAGCACAGGAAGCACTTCAAGTCTTTCTTTACTCCCTGACATTTCTTTCTGAAATTGATTGTTAAAGTCGGACAAAGTGTGCTGAATTTATTGATAACTCATTTAACTATTTGACAGGTACGATCAAGCCTTTTTATGTAGTACATAAGTACTTGTGATTGATTCGCATAATCGTAGAACATATCAGTCTATCAGCTTGGACTTGAGCCCACTTGAGATACTCAGACATCGACAATGCCACTTGATTACCATATTAGTACACTTCCTCTTGGGAATGTGGAGTCATTTGAGTGTCAAATTATTTATTATTTATGTGGCCACCTAGCCCCAAACAGGCTCTCGTTTGGGTCGCTGATGATGACTGTGGCTCTTTTAACTTCCGAGTGGTCATCACTCCGAAGCAGAGCATGCGGTTAATCAAATTGCGGGTGATGTGTTTAAGCATAAGCACTCATTTATAGTGCATACTCATTATTCTTTATTCATTGCTCATTTCAGCGGCAGCATGAACTCCAAATATGAGAACATGAAAATCATCTACAATCGCAGCAAAATTGGCTGGTACTGGGCACCGCTGTTCGTGGCCTTTTGGTTTCTGCTGTTCTATCTGGTGGTGGTGCCGAGTTTTCATCATATGCCCCCACTGAAGACACTGCAGGATGAAGTGCAGCAGCCGGGTCAGTTCATTGGGGAACGTGCCGAGGGCAACCTGCTAAGGCTGTCGAAGATCGGACCCAAAGTCGTCGGCAGTGCAGCCAATGAGCAAGTCGCTGTGCAGCTGCTGCTCAGTGAGATTAGTGAGATCATTGACGGTGCTCGCACCGATCTGTACGACATTGAGAAGGATGTGCAGATAGCCTCTGGCAATTACCTTCTCTGGTCCATGGTGAATGTCTATCAGAGTGTGCAGAATGTGGTTGTCAAGCTTTCACCTAAAAATGCAACCACCGAGGCGGCTCTTCTAATCAACAGTCACTTCGACTCGGTGCCGGGCAGCTCTGGTGCCGGTGACTCTGGCCTGATGTGCGTCATTATGCTGGAGGTGCTGCGCGTGATAACCAAATATGAAACGCCGCTCAGCAATACGATCATCTTTCTCTTCAATGGCGCCGAGGAGAATCCTCTGCAGGGCTCCCACGCATTCATCACGCAGCATCCCTGGGCAGAGAATGTGCGGTAAGTGGACTGCAAAACAGTTTACACAAACTGCAATCTTATCATCAGCCTTATCGAACTATATGTAGTGCTGTGGTCAATCTGGATTCAGCTGGTAGTGGCGGACGGGAGATACTCTTTCAGTCTGGACCCGATCATCCCTGGCTGATGAAGGTAACGTTGTGGGATTACTTTAAATTTGTTGTAACTAATTCAATCGTATATTGTACAGTACTATGGTAATCACATAACACATCCGTTTGCCTCAACTATTGGCGAGGAGCTGTTCCAAAATGGTTTCATTCCCTCAGAGACCGATTATCGTATATTCCGGGACTTTGGCAACATACCTGGTAAAGTTTAGGTTTATAAACAAGTAGACGATCTCTATCTTTTTCTCGTCTGCTGTAGGTCTCGATATGGCTCACACACTGAATGGTTATGTTTACCATACGAAATTCGATCGCTTCAATCTGATACCACGACGCACCTATCAACTGACCGGTGATAATCTTCTAGGCCTGATCAAAGCACTAGCTACTGCGCCTGAACTGGAAGATCCAGCTGTGAGTCGTGTAGCATCGCAAAGTAACTTCAAATAATTATTTATGTTCCCCTTAGAAATATGCCGAGGGTCACATGATATACTTTGATGTGCTGGGCTGGTTCTTCATCTATTATCCGGAACATGTCGGAGTTATTATCAACATATGCGTCTGTGTGCTGGTGCTCGTCACTATCGTTGCCTATATCTGGAGCATGGCCAGCAATACGGGCATGTTCAGGCGTCGCATCTTTGCCAAGTTTGGCATACTGGCTGCACTGCAGCTTTGTGGGGTCTGTCTGAGTTTTGGTCTAGTTGTTAGCATAGCACTGTTTCTGGATGCTGTGGGCCTATCGATGGCCTGGTTCTCGCAGACTTGGATGATCTTTGGCTTGTATTTCTGCCCCATGTTCTTTGGCCTGGGCATACTGCCAGCCATCTACTTCAGTCGCACCAAAGAGGTTAGTTCCTTTTCAAAAATATGTTTATTGTACTTTGAGTAACATTTATTCGTATTTATAGCATGGTCTACCACTCGGCTATGGCATTCAGCTGTTGATGCACTCGCACTGCTTGATATTGACCGTGCTTACAGTTTTAATGATCTCGTTTAACATACGATCGGCTTTCATTCTGCTCATCTGCATTGGCTTCTACACGCTCTCGGTGCTCATTAATATGGCCACATGTGCGCACAAAACAAGTGAGTGCTTTGTGTATAATATATTCGATGTTTTCACTTTAAATATCATTATTTACTCCAACAGATTTCTTGTGGCTCATACCGCACTGTCTGTGTCAACTGCTGCCCTTTATGTTCTACACTTATTGCTGTTATGCCTTCTATGTTGTTTTCGTGCCGATGCAGGGTCGCGAAGGTGATTCAAATCCGGAGCTGCTCATTGGGGGCTATACGGCCCTGTTTTGTTGTTTGCTATCACCATTCCTGATACCCTTGCTTTGCCTGTTCCGCAAATCGAAGACCATAATCTCGCTCTTTGGCATCTGCACGCTAATCTTTATTATTCTGGCGGCCACACCTGCTGCATTCCCCTATGTGGAAAGGACAGCAGTTCAGCGATTCTTTGCTGTGGTAAAGTATTTGATATTAAGATTCTATTTCGAATGTATCCCAAATTGCAATCTCTCTTTGCAGCATACGACACGCACTTTCCACAACGGCGATGCAGCTAGCACGGTGAACCATACCGATGCCGGTTATTATGTAATGCCAGTGGATCGACATCCAAAGTCACTCGATAACATACTTTTTGAGGGCACAAACTATACAAAGGCTGATCGTAGCATGTGTGAAACGGAAATTATGTGCGGTTTTCCCATTTACAGCTCGCGTTGGCTCAAACCAGTGTAAGTAGCAGAAGGTCACATTAAGAACTTATTTTATACTGGCAATCCTTTGACTGCTACAGGGATAATAGCTTTTGGGTGCCTGGCCCCGAGCCTAACAAGGACTATCTGCCCACGCTGCGAATAATAGGCAAAGACAGCACCTCGATGACGAATGTTATGTTTACTTTGGAGGTTTCGGGGCCGGATCATACAAGCATATTCATCGAGCCATTGAACGATGCCAAGCTAGTGGATTGGACCTTCACCAAGGAACCTTTGGAGAAGTCTTTGCCGCCGCCTCACTATGTTTATTGGTCGTATGCATTAGATCCGACACCCTTACGCTTTAATTTAGAATTTGAGGTAAGTGCTGGTAGAGACCTCCTTTACATCTGAAGTTCACATACTTAACTCATTTTCGTAGCGTGACAGTGCTAATTGGTCTGGTGCCACGTTCAAAATCGCAATAATGGGCCATAGAATACACGATGACATGTTTATAGAGGAGGACTTTCGGGAGTTTCTGGCCAAGTTTCCACATTGGTCCCATGTCAGCTCATGGATTGGTTCCTACAACAGCTGGCAATTATAAGAACAGCTAAAAGTTCTGATATACATATTTCATATTAACACAACACTACTCATACTCACTACTCATAGTTCGGGCTTCTGAACTGTTGTTAAGTTTTCGTATTCATTCATACACTAAACACAAATTTACATATGATACTCGCCCCAGCGAACATACAACGAACAAAAACTGTATTTAATTTAACGGACTAGAATTTAATTAAAGTTAATTCCCAACTTTGTGGTAAATTATTGTCGGAAAGGTCTGCAAATGAGTGGCTTATGATTGTACTCAAATATATTATAAATAATTTATTAAGTTACAGAATTCAAATGAACTATTCACCTATCAATTTTAAAAGATCCAACTCTCATACGAGGCAAACCAGTCGGTTGTATATGTCCAGTCCGGAAAGGTGCTGAGAAACTCTCGAAACTCGGGCGTGTAATATTCCGAATGATATAGGAAATGCACACTTACGGCCAGCTTAAAGTACGGTCCATTTGTATTGGCGGCATCGTGCTCAAATTCCAGCCAGAAGCTAAAGGGCTCCTTAACCATGGAGGATACATGGTATATAAAATATGGTGCCGTATGGCCATCCACCAGGACTGTCTCATCAACCGACCAGTTCGTGATCTTTACATTTTCCATTGGATCAATGTACATGACTATGCGATCGCCAGCCTTTAAACTGAACTCGTAACGCTTCTTGTTCATGCTTATAGACTGCTTCGAGATCTCCGTAAGCTCGGTGGCAACTGGGAAGACTGGCGACGCACTATAAATCCAGCGAGCAGAATCTCTATGAGTAAAGTTTATATATCAGTTAAAAGTTTGAAATACAAATACGATTAGCACAAACTTCCAATCCAGCCAACGTCCGCTATAAAGCGGCAGGCCGCAGTAGGGCTCTGACGCACAGTTATCCTTCAGCCAGCTCTCGGGCTCCACATTTTTCAGCGTTGTATCATAGAGCTCGGAGTAGCGTGTATCAACGGGTTGCACATAGAAGCCAGTCTCTGCTGTTGTACTACTATCCGCATTGTGACGTGTGCGTTGTGTGTGCTAAACGAAATTAACCAGTTCAAATTGGATATCATTGGAAGCATTTGGAGAAAGAACGTTACCAGAACATAATAGCGCTGTGCAGCCACATCCTTCTTGAAGGGGAAACCCACAGGCGTTGCGGCTAATATAATGAATATGATGGTCAGTACACCAAACATTGAGATGAAGATCTTCGATTTGCGGAATTTGTTTAAAATTGGTATCTGCAAATTAAAGATTTAATTTTTAGCATGTCTATGTATATACTTGTGTTCATTTCCTTGATAGCTTACAATGAATCCAGCAAAATGCATCGTCATCAGGGCAATAAAAGAAGATAATAACATATCTGGTTTGCTATCAGGACCATCGCGTCCCTGCATGGGCACAAATACCAGAAGGAAAACATAGTTCAAATAGGTGTAGAAGAAGAAAGGCAGCACCTGGCACAACAAATGCACAGTCAGGAAGAAGCTCTCTGTAAAAGCAAATCAGCATTAGATTGGTCTCATATTTAAGGTTTTAAGAACTATCTACTTACTCTTAATAGTCACTTTAAGGATCAACTGCACAATCATTGAGATGGTGTAGAAGAACAAGCCGATCATAGGAAAGAAAGCCGAACGTATGCCCAGGCCGGTCAGCAGAAGGCAAATGAATACAATCAGGATGCAATGGGCATGCATGAAGCAGGCAATGGTCTGGTTTAGCTTCATGTTCGTCTTATGCTTTGTCCGGCCTATGTAGAAGGCGGGCAGCAGGCCTAGTCCAAAGAACATTGTACAGAAGTACAGGCCGAATGTCATCCAAATGCTGTAGTACCACGATTGGCCTAGGCCAACGCCATGCATGAAAACAGCCACCAGTATCGTCAGTGCCCAGGCAATGATCACTGCACCCAGCTGCACCAGAAATATGACGCCGAAACGCAGGGCCACAGCCTTGGGCACGTCCGCATCATCGTCCTTGGTCATGAGGTACACGGACAGGCCAATACAGATCAGGGCAGACAAGGATACAACAATATTGGTTGCAATGCTCGCGGATTCGGTGTAGACAATAATGAACCAGCCGAGGAAATCAAAGAAGACAGCGTGTCCCTCCTCGTGAGCAGCGGTATCATCCAGCTCTGGAGCATTGGCCAGCGCCCAGGTTAAGGCCAGGACATTATCGCCAGTGGTTTGATAGGTGCCACGCGCCAGATTCTTGAAGTTGTCGTATTTGGTGTGGTAGACGTACCCATTGAGAGCATGCGCCATATCCAAGCCGGGCACGTTGCCGTAGTCGCGGAATATACGGAAGTCCGTATCAGAGGGTATAAAGTTATGCTGGAACAGCTCCTCAGCGAGCGTTATGGAGAAGGGGTGCGGAGCATACTTCTTGTAGTAATTCATTAGCCAGGGATGGTTGGGACCCGTTTGGAACAGCACTTCCCGACCACCCGAGCCTGTCGAATCCAGATTGATGAGTGCCCTGAAAGCGAGTTGAATCTCAACTCAATAATTCACCGAATACACATATCCAGCTCACTCACTTGCAATTGGCTGCCCATCGGTGCTTGGTGATGAACCCATGAGCACCCAGCATGTTGGCCTCCTCGGCGCCGTTGAAGAGAAAGACGACGGGATGAGCTAGCGGCCGCTCGGACTGTGCAATAACGCGCAGAGTTTCCAGCATGATGACCACCATGACGCCATCGTCCCCAGACGCTGGGGTCTTCACCTCCGAATCGTAGTGCGAGTTAACCAGTAAATAGTTGTCATTGGGACTGTCCTTGCGTGAGATTTTGACCACAACATTAGACACATTGTCATAGCTGGTGGCCGCATCCCACAGATAGAAGGCGCCCGATGAGTACTGCACCTCCGAAACGATGTCATAGAGATCACTACGCGACTGATCCACAAGTTTCTGCACCTCCCGAAGCACAAAGTTAACGGTATGCTCTTCATTGTTTATCGATCCAGTCATTTTGTTGCCAATCGAAGAGTACTCGGCCAGCTGAATCTTGGCACGCTGCCCAATAAACTCGTCAGGGTGATTAGCCTCATCGTGCACATAGATCATTTTGGGATAGGAGAAAAAGCTCGGTATGACGGTCACATAGAACAGTGTGAACCATATCACACAAAATATGGGCGCACCATACCAAGGCCACTTCTGTGTTTTTGCGCTCTTCTCCCCAGACGTTAAGTCAATGCTGTCGAAGGACATCTGTGGGAGAGTGATTAGTATCTTTTCAGAGGAAACTTTCGAGATTGATGTCGCACGGAACGGAACGAAACAAATTGAAGTACATGCCCAGTAAAGATTAACTATTTGTTATCCGCTACTTAAAATTTCTTACTTATACAAAGAAGGGGTTTATTTCTTGTAATCACATAGATTACTATGTTCACAAAGAAGAAACTATATTTTATGAATTTCGATGATTATTATTAGATTGTCTTCTGAAAACTTGGTTAATCGCTTGTACTTTCTAAATTTTTTTATATAATCACAATCTTTTAATTTACACTTCTACACTTTTCCTTTCAAATGATGTACAACAAAGCTGTTTTTAGATATTACCGTATTTCAAATTAACTTCACTTACGGCTTCTGGACTTAACAAAATTCGACCACCACACGACACACGAGTCACAAAACTGCCACAGTCAAGCAAATTTGAAGCAAATAATAAGGCTCGATGTCACAAATTGGGGCTTATCACCAATAATGTTTGGCAGATTACGATTTGGTAATTGCGCGCGGCAAGTTGACTCGTTTATGGTTTAATGACCAGAGTTAAGATTAAGCTTTATGTCGTCCTATGTATATCCTATTGCCAAGCTGAACTAGAAGTAAATAAACTTTTATAGTGATCATCAATGTCCATTACCAAGAAGAAGAAAAACCAAATAAAGATAAAAAATGAATCGTATTGAATATACTTATTCACATCATTTCTAAATTATGATTATTTAGGATGTTGAGATCGACATTTCCTTATACTCTTTTCGTAGTCTGTCTGTCTGTATGTATGTATGGATACTAGTCCCTCATTTGTTAAGATATCGCAATGAAACTTTGCACTTTGCATTATTACTAAATATTTTGAAAGAACAGGTTTATTTGACAAATAAATAACAGATTGCTCTTCAAGCGAGTTTGTCATCGAACATCAAAATGGTTTGGTGGTGTAAATGGTATGTGATCCGCTGCGCAAACGTACACGGGTTCAAATCCCGGTTGCGACATAGTTTATTATACATTTTTTTCTTTTTCTTTTATGCTTGTGCGAATTAATTTCGAACTAATATAACGCATACACATAAGGGTAAAATATAAGCTAGTGAAATCTATCTACAAACTCGAAAAGAGCATAAAATCTTCGGCGCACCGAAAATTATCCTTTCGCACTTGTGTATATTTAAAAACAGTTGATATTTATTTACTAATATGGATACTTGAGTGTTCGATATTATATATAAATATGTCTCATTGAGCTAAATTTCATAAGCTGTAAGTGTAACTAAATCGGTAAACTGTAAGAGATTGATCGACAAATGCCAAAATTAAAACGCATACATGCCTCCTACGGAGCTATTCACTACACAACCGAGGATGGTACCAAAAATGCGCTAATTCAACTGGCCATATTCTATGTGTACTTGATATGTATAACACTTGTTGGCAATAAATTGTCAACACATCACCAAAATTACTTCATACTGGGCATGCGGCATTTGTTTGAGAAAGCTGCTTATATGCCTAACAGTAAGGTAATATCATTCAACGAGGTCATCACAATACCGGATTTTTGGAATTATTTAGAGTATATGTTGATTCCACTGATGCATGGCGTTACCTATGATAACACTGTTGAATGGGAGCCACATTGGGTGAACAGTAGACCCGCCTTAAATGGTCGTCTATTCCTCAACGAAAGTCTAGTACTTGGCGCTCCGAGAATACGACAAATCCGTGTACGGGAGGACACTTGCTATGTGCACTTGGCTTTCGAGCGATATTTTAACACATGCATGGCGGACTATTCAAAAGACGCGGAGTCCACCGAACCTTTTTTTAAGGGGTAAGGCAGCCAAATGCTTTTACATTTAGTGATAACCTCTTCGATACTACCAACAGCACTATGTACAAAACGATGGATGAACTGGAATGCTTACCCATCGATGGAAAACAGAATACCTATAGCAGCGGAGGCTATGTGCAAGGGCTAACTTACAACAAGAATGCCAACCTTGGCATCATACGGCATCTTAAGAAAATTAAATGGTTGGACCGTGGATCGCGTGTGGTTTTATTTGAGTTGAATATTATCAATTTGAATTTAGATCTGCTGCAGTCCATCAAGTATGTCACTTTAACGTAGTGTGGAAAATATATACATTGTTAATAATCATCGAATTGTAGATTAATTTTCGAGATAATGCCGACTGGCCTGATAAATACCAAATATGAATCGCACGCCATTTATACGAATCCAATGCTCACCACATCGGGCTGGCTAATTTTGGGATGTGCCGCTGTCGTATATATAATTAACTTTTATTACACATTCAATGAGATTAAGAAATTCTATATCAACGGTTTCAAGCAATACTTTACCAGATTGGCCATCTTTTTGAATCTGCCTAGAATATTTGTAAGTTGAACCTGAAGATTTGCTTTCAAACAAACACTATCTTTATGATATATTATATTCATTTTTATTGAATTCAGTTAGTCTATGTGTCGCTAGCTTATACAACCTATACTTATCTGTATTATTCGAAAAAAACGTCTTGGAATATCAACAATGCAACTCTTTATTTCGTTTCATTGGATTATGTGACCGTCGCATATTTGTTGCATCGCGCTGATGTTGGAATATTGGTATTTTTATCCTGGATATCCTTGCTGGGCTTTATGGACTTCAATCCAGTCCTACGGACTATTGGCATCGCCATGCGTATAGTAAGAGGACAATTAACAACAACACTTCAATTGAGCTGTCTACCTTCTAATTCAAGGCTTCAAGGGACTTGGGTGCATTTTCCATAATGTTCCTCATTGCGTTTGTTGCCTATGGAAATCTGGGTTTGCTGCTTTTTGGTGGCGAGAATGAGAATTTTAAAGACTTTCCAACTGCTTTTCTAACAATGGTGCGCATGTTGGTGGCCGATTTCGATTATTTTCAATTGCAACGTGAATCTCAAATAATTGGTCCCATATTCTTTTTGACTTACGTACTGTTAATCTTTTTCGTATTATTGGTAAGCTGGTTTTCATTATACCTATTTAGTCTACTTATAGTTGGGGCTTGATGTATTTTCAGAACATGTTCGTTGCCGCTATCGTATTATCCTATAGAACAGCCACTGCGACTATAGCTTTTAAGCCATCATTTCTGCTGTATTATATTCGAAAACAATTGTATAGAGTGACAAATGGGATTTTCAGTGCTCCCCGCTATCCAGACTGGGCTATTGGTCCTGCAGTGGACAACTCATTGGATGAACGAAAGCTTGAGGAATTGTAAGCCACCATTCAGGGCTTTGTGAACTCGTATACATAAATTTCGATAAACTTCTGTATTTTATGACAGGAATATGCGAAAGGAATACTCGTCTATGGAGGCAGATCTGAATATGTAGATATTCTTATCAATGCAAATGATATAACTTTCAAATTTATTATTATTTTTTGTTTGTAGATTGATGATGCGAATGGATCTAATTGACAACATATTTTTTCGTCTTAATAATAATATTGGAGACATAATAGAAAAAGCGAAAAATGAGAACAAACAGGGAAAAAAGAAGAAAATCAACAAATTGGAAAATTAAAGGATCTAATTCGTCTTATCAAAAAGTGTCTTAAATTAGCCACCTAATCAGGTCGTAATCCGGCAGCACAAATTTTTATAGTACAAGCTATAACTTCATGACGGCATAATAAGGTAAAATACCAAAGATAGCCATCAAAGACGGTAGCCGTGCTATTGCTATTGATAATAAGTAATATTTGCACTATTTTACAGGTACAAGCAGCCAGTTGACAGACCTAAAGATTGCACGGTGTAAACGCGATTTACCAATTCAGCTCTAAAAATAAAAGTATAAAGGTGGCGCAAAGCCTTATCTATTTAAGTGTTTAGCATTTAGCTTGGGAGGAAACTACATTGAACATGTATATTTTTATTGGGGAACCTGCATTCATATTTATCATCATCTAATAAAATGTATTCTTATATTTAGTACAGATACGTTTCAAACGACGCCGGCCAGGGTACTGCGTCCACATATTTGGGAAAACTATCAATGAACTTCTTAAAATCTGGTGTGAATGTCTCCTTGTGGTGAGTCCAGTGGCCATTTAGGCCCAGTTCCACCGTTGGCGTCTTCCAATCTCCACTTGGTTTCTATAACAAAAACGCAAATTTAACAAGAACAACGATAACCGTTCCTAGTGCTTTAACCCACCTCTAGCTCCAGCCAGAACTTCAGTGGATCACCGTTGACGCCATAGGAGAAGTAGATATAATATGGGGGCTCATAGTGCAGACGCAATGGGGTCTGATGGAATGACCAACCCTCAACACGAGCGCCATTCAATGGCTGTATAAAGATGCCCATGTGGTCGGGACCCGTCAGCTCCATTTCGAAGCGGATTCTTTTTGGCGTCAGTTGCTTCTTGGAGACGACCTTAACTGCTGGCAGAGTGCCCAACACAGGCGCCGAGGCAGGTATCCATAAGCCACGTTCCCTGTGGGTAGCATATTTGGATGTGAGCTTGTTTTGCAGAGCAGTGTAAGCTTGGTGGCTTACCTGGTGGCATGCCAGCGCATGTTGTATAAGGGATAGCCACAGAATGTTTCCTTTTTGCATTCCTCTTTTACAGACCTAGCCATTGTCATGTTGATTACCTTATCTGCAAGTGAAAGTTTAATCAGAAAATGTCTTTGGCCTAAGTGTGGACAACGTACTCTTCACCGCATAGGTGCGTCTATCCTGTGGCATCAAGAAGTAACCAGTTTCGGACTTGCGAACATTGTTATCGGCATCGTGGAAGGTACGTTGGGCGTGCTGTTTAAAGTAAAGCGGGAGCTTATATTCTGGCTGTCAGTTAATCAGTTCATGCTGAGACTTACCAATACGTTAAAGCGTTGCACACTCGTCTCTGGCCTGTAGGGGAAGCCCAGGGGTGTGATAGCAATGATGATGCACAGCAAGGTGATGCCCAGCAGGGTGCAGATGATGGTCTTCGACTTGCGGAACATGTGCAGCATGGGTACCAGAAAGCCGCCTGTGAGCAGGCCAACAGCAACGCTGAAAGCGGCCAAAACCAGATCAGGATTGAGTGTATCACCAAAGCGACCGAACATGGGAATAAACGTGACTAGGAAGCTGTGCGAGAAGTAAGTAAAGAACAAAAACGGCGGCACATAGCACACAATGTGCGGAATGATCCATGCCACATCTAAAAAGAAGGGAAGAAGATTTACATATATATTTATATATAATAAGAGGAATAGTTTTGAGCTTACTGCGGCTGTGTAGATTGGTGGACAGGTTAAAGACCAGTCCCACCGTGTAGAACAGGCAGGTGAGCATGAGCACAAATGCAGAACGAACGCTGCAGATGGTCAGGACGATGGTGAGCAGCGCCAGAAATAGGCAGTGGCAATGCATCAGCAGCTGCACTCGCTGTCCAATGGGAAAGCGATCCTAGAATACAAAGCATGAGCAACTGGCAACAGTTGGGCTTAGCGTAGTAGTACTAGTAATCACTCACTGTTGCCGTATAGTGGAAGTAGAGGGCTGGCACAATAGCCAGGCCAAAGAAGAATGGACAGAAGTACAGTCCCAGGAGCAGCCAGTTCTGTGTGAACCACGAGAGCGACAAGTGCGTCAAATCCATAAACACGGCAATGATAATGGTGAGAGTAGCACCCGCGACCACGCCCAGAATGAGTAAAATGAACGTGTGGAGTGTGCGCTTGAGGACCTTTGGCAGCTTGGTGCCAGTGTTGTTGGACATGAACTTGATGGCGACGCCGCAGACAACAATCGCGGCTATGGAGACAACCACATTTAGAATGATGCCCTCCGTTTCGGTATAGAAGACCAGGAACCAGCCCATCACATCATAGTAAACCGTGTGTCCCTCGGCGTATTTCTACACAAAAATTCAAGATTATCATTCGCCTGCTTTTTGCGGCTTAAGTCGCTGCTTACCGAGGTGTCCTCCAGCTCAGGTGCACTGGAAATCTCGCGGACGAGCGCCAAGAGATTGTCACCAGTGTTTTGAAAACTGCCGCGTGGAATGATCTCCGCCCGGTCGTATTTGGTGTGATAGACATAACCATTGTACTGATAGGCCATATCCAGGCCGGGCACAGCACCATGATCACGAAAGATGCGAAAGTCTGTGTCCGAGGGTATGAAGTTGTTTTGGAACATCTCCTCGGCCATGGTGGACGCATAGGGATGCTTGATGGCGCGCCGATAGCTCTTCATTAGCCAGGGATGATTAGGGCCCGATTGGAAGAGAATCTCGCGACCACCATTTCCAGCTGAATCCAGATTAATCAGGGCTCTGCAGAAGGGAATACAAATGAATGAGCTCTTGGGCTGCGTTCGGAGCAGAGATTCGTCACCCACTTGCAGTTCTTGGCCCACTTATGCTGCGTGATGAAGGCGTGCGAGGCCTGCAGCGGATTCTCCTCAGCACCATTGAAGAGGAAGACGACGGGATGCTTGAGCGCATACTTGGATTTGGCCAGCACACGCAGAGTTTCCATCATGACGGCCACCATGGAGCCATCATCGCCGGCTCCGGGACCCGCTGGCACCGTGTCGTAATGACTGTTGACCAGCAAGTAGGTGCTGCTATTCGTGCCCTTGGGACTGATCTTAACCACAATGTTCTGTATGCTCTGGTACATATTGACGGCACCCCAGTGGATGTAACTGCCGGAGGCCACCTGTACGTCCATCTCAATGTCATGGACGGCGCTCAGCTCAGATCGCACCTTCTGCATGGTGCTGCTGATCACCTGCACGGAGCCCATCTCATTCTCGCGGCTGCCCACCACACGTGGCCCCAGCGCCACCAGACGCTGCAGATCCAGCTCGGCACGCTCGGCAATGAAACGATCCGGATGCTTCGCCTCATCCTTGATGCTAAGCGGTCGTGGCAGGTGATTGGAGGCGGGTATGGCGATGGCGCAATAGATGATCAGCCAGAAGCCAATAAACGCTGGAGCCCAATACCATTTAATCTTCTCGCGGCTGACGAAGGCGCGCTCGCAGCAGTTTGCTTGCTATTGGGTAGTGGGACGAAGAAAAAAAAGAAGCAGGCAACAGCGGGTTAGTCTTTCAAGTGGTTGTGTGCTCTTTTCGGTAGTTGGGCGATGCTTGTCCATGATACGCCTAGGTGAATCAGTTTTTAATTAAAGCACATTCGATATAAGCGGGTCGAGTAAAATGTGTAAATAGTTCGATTTAATCCATCATGACTTTATCTTATCAGCGGTCCAACATGTTGCCCACTGTGCGCAGCTGTTGCCACCGAAAATGCTGTCTCGATAAAGTCTATGCTGAGTAGTATATGACTGTGCTAGGGAATAGGCATTCAATTTGCAGCTGCCACACAGTTGAATATTGGCAAATGCCTAATCAGTACGCTCGATTACTCAACATTGCACCACCCGAATTAGCTAATCTTATCAAATCAAACGAGTATCTACAAAATACTTGTGTATATTGCACACTCTTTCAGCACTTGGTTCACTTGAAGGAGCTCTGTCTAATTGATTACCCTTCTGCCCCCAGCTCACCACATCATCGTCATCCAACTGCGATTGGCGCTGTCTGAGCAGCGGATCTGTGTTTGCTGCATCTGTTGTCGGTGTAATAACGCGACGCCGCACTTTTTTATCACTGCTCATTGGATATTTGTCTGTTGTGTTTGTTGTGTACACTTCTAACCGGTCTCAACGCAAATGCCTCTCTCTCTCTCTATATATAGTACTTATGTATATCGCGATACATATATATTTAAAACGACCTATGCTCTCGCGCTCTTTTCGCCTCTTCTCTCTCCCGCACGCTCAGTAGATCGTTCGCTCTCTAAACCGCGAGCAGAACAAACCGTTCGACTTGCACAGAGGTTCTCAACTGACTGACTGACGACGATATTCTACTTGAAGCGTTTGACTAGCGACTAGCAACTGATCCGCACTGGAAACGGGCTTCGGCAATGCGCCAGTCGATATCGATATGTCCGTATCTTATCTGCATTGGCTTTGGTTTCCTTTGGCTCGGTCGGGGCTGCTGTGTAAGGTTCGGCATATGCACTTTAATTAGCTGCGTGATAATAGTTTTGTGCTCAATGCAACTTGTTTTTATGGACTTGACTTGTTTTTATGGAAAACTCTTTTATTACATATAATTATTATTAAATACGCAAAATATTATCTGTCATAACATATTTATATGTATGTATGAATCGTGAGTTTCCATTTATTAAACACTTTAATATTAAACTCTTTATTCTAAAATTGTAAACTCCAAAATCGGCTCAGTTTTGGCCAAGTTACGACAGTTTGAACTACATCTAAAAACTGCTTAAAATCGCAATTGGATAAGATTTGACGAAGCTATGGCCATTTTAAGTTTTTTTTAATAAAAGAATTCCCAGCTCGAAATTGCTTGAAACTTAAATGCAGATCCAAATGACTCGGATAAGATTTGACGAAGTTATGGCCATTATAAGTTTTTTTTTGAATAACAAAATGTACAGCTCGAAATTGCTTGAACCTTAAATGCAGATCCAAAGATGAGCACTAGCAATGATCAAAAATACCATTGATTCGCGAATCGGATAAGATTTGGCAAAGTTATGTCCATTTTAGGTTTTTTTTTTTTTAATTAACAGCTCGAAATTGCTTTAATTGCAGTTGGAAAATCGTCCGAGCTCGCGAATGCAAATCTAAATACAACATAAAAATAAATAAATAAATAGATAATTTTACGCTGTCTACTGTTAAACTGGCGTACCAGTAATTTATGTAATTGCTGAGTTTATTAAAAATAAGTGTATTCAATTAAAAAGCTTAGACTCGACTTGAAGTTTATTTTTGTTGAAAGTGACTTGAAGTTACAGCAAAATATTTAAAACTAACGTTTTTTTGATATTTAGTTGCAAAATCTCTCTCTTAAGTACAAAATAAATGTTAAACATAATTTATTCGGGTAAACTAAGAATAGGATTGTGCACAGTGCAGCTTTATTAACAGAAAATCAAATAACCATTTTGAGCTGTTAATTAGTTGCACTGTGAACAGCTTTACTATAATTATTATTAATTAAAAATTAGCTATAAATTTGCTAGTTTTTGTCAATTACGTGCCAATGCGTGCAAAAATTGTTGTTACGATTACATATGCGTGTATATTAACCCTACGTTTTTTTTTTGTATTTTGTCATTGTTTTTCATATGTTTTTTGTTGGCTTCCTATTTATTTTTATTATTTTTCTTTTCCATAAGGTCACATTGTTCGTATCACTGATAATGTAATGTAAAATAATCCTAATGCAAAACGAAACATAAAACAATTACTGTCACACAATATGTATATTTATGTATACTAAACAATATCATGTTATTTTTTTTTTGTTTGAGAATAAAGCTTTCAAAATATCAAAAGTATGTCCTATACGCTCATGTTTATCTTGTCTATCATTTTAGTTATCTAAACTAAGTATGCCTTATAAAGTGTATACCTGTTATGTGTGCATGTGAGTGTATGAAATCTACGAATTTCTTTTATTAATTAAAACTATCACTGCCACTCTAACTAAATACTTTCACCTCAATTTCAAAAACGCTTGTCATGTTTTTATATTTTGTTTGGCGTTTTACGTATGTGTCTGTGTGTGCGTGTGTACTGAGATAATTTAACAAAAATTCACTATATTCCAAAACAAAACAAATTCGTGATTACGCATGGCTGCTCAGCCAGAAACCACTTGGTCGCCAAAATGTCTTCGAAAAAGTCGTCTCGTTCGCTTTCTTTCGCATTGCTTTTGTGGACGCTTAACGCTTAATATGTAATGTAATAATAATAAAAAATAACAATTACACTATGAACTAATTAACGCACAGTGTAGGCGGGAACGGCGCCTCTTGACTTATACATAATATCAAATGCATTCGCCAGGATTCTGTGCACAGTACTTGGGAAACAGGGCCTCGGCCTTGATGCCCAGCTCAACTAGGCGATTGCGAAATAATGAGATTCGCCGAAACACATCTGGCGGCAAAATATCAAAGTCATGGTCATCATTCGGATCGGACCACAGGCGCTCGGCCAGAGCCGCCGCACGAGGCCACAATCGATTGTCCAATTGGCTCTCGTCCACCTGTTCCGTCCACAAGCATGCCTCACCGCCCAGCACCTGTTAAAACAAGTTTTACAATTTGTAAGCCCTCAGATACTAATTAATTAGTTAGGTCAGCTTACCTGCTTTCGCCGCTTTTTATCCAGTCGCATGCGTTCCCACGGCCGATGCTTGTACACATTCTGCCACGTTCGATAAGGCGAGCAGGCGGCTTCTCCAGTGGGACGCCAGCTGCCGAACCCGCAATCCAAGTACCAAGCATCGACATGCGAGAATATAATGTTGTAGCCATTGTCCAGCAGGTCGTAGTTCTCCTGCCAGGTGCTGCCGCCCCAGACCTGCACAACAAATTGACTATTTGGAAGACACTTGGTGTTTGTCAGCGCACTGGACCACACAACCACATGCTTGGGCGCCACGTTGCCATTGGCCAGTTTCAGTCTGCGTCGAGAAACAAGTTATACTATACTATATATTCACAAAAATGTTGTAGATCAGTGCTGTCTTACCTAGCATTAGATTGTAGCATAAAATCGCACCACAGTCCGCGAAGATCCGTGTCGTTGAAGTACTGTGCCCAGCAGTCCAGATTCACCTCGTCGCCGCCCAGGTGAAATATGTCAGTGGGCCCCGTTAGCTTAAGAAACTCTTCGTAGAGGCGCTGCAATATGAGGTAGGTGTGATTATTCTTCGGATTCAGCTGGCCGCACGGTGGCTCGCCGCAGTAAAAACTCCAAGGCTGCTGATTGATGCACAGCGACAGTTCGCCAAGCCCACGTTTGGGTCCCCAGTCCCAGCCATTTCCCGCATGCGCCGGCGCATCGATCTCCAAAAGCACTTGCACTCCGCAAATCCGGGCAAAGTCGACCACCTCGCGCACATCCTGATCGCTGTACGTCTCGCTATCCGAATAGGCGCCATGTTCCGCCAGCTCTGGATAGTGCTGTGACACATACGGAAAGCTTTGCGCGTCAGTTATGTGCCAGTGAAAGCGATTCAGCTTGGCCAGGCCCATTGCCGAAATTGTGCGTTTAATGGCCTCCACGGAGAAGAAATGCCGCGAGGTGTCCAGCATGAGACCACGATAGCGAAACTTGGGCACATCATTGATCAGCGAGCTGGCATAGGTGCACAGCAGGCGCTCCTCGTCGTCATACCAAATGAGCTGCTGCAGCGTCGACAGTCCGTGACGTGCGCCAAAGAATGTGTGCGCAGTGATGTGCACCACTATCCGCCGGTGCTCAACTGAGACAGGAAGCAGACAAGGGCAATTGAAATTGAAATTGAGTATTGAGGATATAACAACGCTTACATGTTGTGCTCAGCTGATAGCTTTCATCGTTGTCCAGATTAAAGTCTAGCTCGCCCGATTGATGCACCGATATCTTCACTTGCAGACTGTCCAAATCACCGGCACGATGTGAACCAAAAGTGGCGCTAAAGAGCGAAGAAGCAGCTGGCGGAGTTTCTGCCACGTCCGGCTCACTGCTGAGCGGTCGCGATCTGGACGAGGGCTCGCTGCCTGATCCTGCCGGCTGACTTGGCATCTCAGCTGTGTGCGCTGCATAGTCCAATCGCTGTATTTGCCGCAGCTCACGAACAAACCAATCGAATGACAACTTCAGCTGCTTTGACACCTCACGATGTGGCGAATCCAGACGCAGTTGCACATCCTCCACGGAGAAGCGCAGCGTGTGTGCGCTGATCAGCGATTTGGTCGTGGGATGCGGCCAAATGTTGATGTCGCCACAGGTCATGGAACAGCTAATGAAGGAGACACGCTTCACGTTCGCTCCGCTCTTGTGATAGCCAACACGCACGCATCTGTCATTCTCGCATTTGTAGGTCCATGACTTTTCCAGGGGTCTGCAAGCGTTTAATGCGGATTAACTGATTGCATTCATTTGATAGGGCATGGCATACTTACAGGGGTATAAAATTGCGATCCCTTTGCGCATGTGGTCGCAACTGTGCCTCGCTGTACGCCTGTGTCTTGATCACGCCCTGATTCCAATACAGCACGGTGAGTATAAAAATGGCTCCTGTGAGTAGCACCAGCAACGCACGCCGCAGCGAGATGGCCAGCGACATCTTATAGAGGTAACGTAGGCTGTAAACAAATAACAAATATATTTATTTGTGTTAATATAATAAATCGGATTCAAGATCTCCCCAGTTGATGCAATTGAAGTTGAAGCAATCAACCCCACGATACACGCAACAACAACAAGACGAACTCATCGAACTTTCATTAAGGTTAGTAGAAACTTGGATGATGAAACTAATGTGAATTGGGCTTAACAATCGATAAAATCAAATCAACCACTTGCCTCCTTACCAGGCGGCGGACACAGAGCTCAAGTTGTTCTCTTGGCTTTTACGACACTCGCACACATAAAGCGTATGTTTGTCTTTCATATACATATTATCTGACACGCAATGGTTAGAAATTGGAGCTGGCATTGTTTACGCTTTGGGGCCGGCGCATAAACAGATATGTAAAGAGGCTATAAAATAGCAAAACTCATACGAGTTGCACACATAACAAGTAAGAGTGCTCTAGTCGGGAGTGCCCGACTACGAGATACCCTGAACCCAGTCCTTACAATCATTCATATTAATCTAAACACACACATGCTGCAGTACAAGCAGTACAAGCAGTGCAAGCGGTCTAAGCAGTTAGCTTGCTTTTCGCTGAGCCCCACATAATGGAAAGTTAAATCTTAAATAACTTCTGTGTTTATCGTCCGATCTTATTGAAATTTTTGGGGCAAACAATTGTCAATAATATGTGTGACCAAACCAAATTGCAAGGTCGTACCTTCAAAAATGCGTTTTTTTAACTTTTGGGGGGTTTGGGGGGTGGTATCCAAAAAGTGAAAAATTTGTTCATGTGTATGCTATTCGAGATTATACATGTCAAATTAGGGGCCTCTAGCTCTTATAACTTGTAAGTTATATCCAAAAAACGCTGGTCTAAAATCGAAATTTATCGATAACTTTTGAACGGGACGAGCTATCGATAAATTTTAATAAACTTGATCTGTCCCGGGATTAGGAGAACTTATGTTCCAAATATGAAGTCTCTAGCTCTTGTAGTCTCTGATATCTGTGTGTTCATACAGACAGACAGACGGACAGACGGACAGACGGACAGACGGACAGACAGACGGACATGGCCAGATCGACTCGGCTATTGATACTGATCAATAATATATATACTTTATATGGTCGGAGATGCTTCCTTATGCCTGTTACATACATTTGCACAAACCCATAATACCCTTTTTACCCATTTTTAATGGGTTCAGGGTATAAAAAGAAGGCACATTCCATGTACTGCTCAAGAGCTATAGTTACCCAGGGTATTTTTGAACAAATTGACGAAGGATCTTGTGCGGTGGCATGACTGGATGAATGGCTTTACTGGTGTCTAACAATATTGCACTTACTAGTTAAATTTAACAAATGAAAGTAATACGCCTGCTATGTATTGTGTATTGTGATATTATTATATATATTTTTAAATATTAGAGGCAAAGAACAGAACAACTTTAAATATGTTTGCTCTTATTCTTTCTAAGATTTGCCACAACAACAAGAACGAGGGCTGTAATTCGATATATCATTAAGGGAGCTAATCAAATAAATGGCATACAGCGAGGCCGTAAGTCAACATTGATGTTTTGGAAGCGAGTCTAAAGTCTTCCACAAGACAAGAGAAGCCAACCCACAACCACCCAGACATACATATACATGCTCAGGACTGGGACAGGACCTTGTGCCTTCAAGTCTGCTGACTGGTGACTAATGCTTGCAGCTAGGTAGTTACAGCACTGACTATGTAGTCCACAGCAAACAGACACACCCTGTGGCGCAAGCATAGCGTGCGCTCTAACTTCAATATCGGTTGGACTATATATATAATATATATATATGAAATGGAACATGCACTAGCGCAGCATGTACATGCATGGTCAGGATAATGTGGTAGATGTCTACAATTTGCTGTGGCCGGTCAATCAACAAATGGCAAATAGCGGTATCCACTGGCTAGCCAAAACGTGTTATTGCCATGTGTGTTAAATTCATAAGGAGACAAGTGCACCTTTTCTGTCATTACTCTTGATGGTCTGTGCATAATAAATCAAGAGCCATACATAGTTAATGCATTACAAAAACGAAAAAGGTCGACTAGCTCTGGCTCATTAGTTGTGTCGCACTGAAACTAATTGTGGCACAGTCTTTCAACAGTCTGCAACACTATGTAGCATACATTCGAGCGTGTTGCCTCCGACTTACCTGCAGCGCGTGCGCAGTGAGGAACTAAGTGAGCAAAAGCGCAGAAAACTATCCATCATCACTGGCCGAGTCTAATCTGTGCCAGCGACACACTGAGGACGTTCTAATGAACTCGGTTCGAACTGTTGGCAGCTGCCACAGGTCTAGCTTTTAGCAAATATTATTACTAAATTATTCTTTAGTACTGCACTAGCCCACAATTAAAGCACACATATTGAGAGCTATTAGCACTGAAAGGAATAAACGGATTTCGTCCTCAATGGACGGACTGGCAGCGGGGGCGCGCGCGTCTCTCGAGGTGTAAGTAACTACTATGAGTGCGACTCGCTCGGATTTTTCAGCCTTTCAAGATTTTACTGGCTAACTGGTTGGCACAGAGCGCCCAAAAATGGCGTGCCACTATTTACATATGCTCTTGAACCACCTGCCAGCGTTGTGGAGCTGCTGGACACAGAAACAGTGCGGCCTCCGAATATTGGGCACACATGCGGCGTATGAGCAATAAATTAAAGGTGGCACAGCTTTTGAACAAGTGATAATGATAGCGATTATTGGCAGCTGTGCAACAAATCATATTTGGGCAAATATCAAAAATGAGTCCACAAACTAAACTAAGTATAGTTATTTTAAAGAATTAAGCTGAAAAGTCAAACTATCTTAAATCAAAGGTTATTTTTCTAACTTTTAGTTTAAAAACTTAAATTTACTCAACATTTGCTGACCATACGAAAGAAAAGAACAACGAATCCACATGCTCGATTTAAACCGGAAAAGGGAACGTGTCTGATTATATTCACTCTTTTTCCTTGTGAAAATTGAATCATTGAATCATGCCTGGCCCAATATGCAGTGCACCGACTGTTGCCTAGAGTCGCATTATTATTTATGGTCGCATGCCGTGAAAAACGACAGTTGGCGACAAGTGTTGTGTGTTCAAATGGCATGCACGGTTGCCACAACAACAACAGTCAGTTATACACACAGCACAATAGCAGTTGGCGCTCAATTTGATGTGAAACGTGCAGGAATCGCACACACACAAACACACACACACACACACACACGACAAGGAAGCCCAATACAAATAGCTGTGCTTGGCCTTTATTGTATGGCCGTTGAAAAGGGAAAGCAGCCTGGCACAAGCAACAGCAAAATGGCGGCACAAATTGTAACAGGCGCACAGAGTGACGACAGCAGCAAGCAGCAGCAGCAGCAGCAGCAGGCAGCAGCAGCCATCAACGAAGTAGTTGCCGAATGGTGAGGCAGCCGAAGGCAACTCGTGCTCGGTTGCCTAACAACTTCGTGGTTTTGGCACACAACAAAAGGATAAGCCAAGTCAGCCAGCCGGGGCCAACCCGGCCTGCCTGCTAGTCAGCAAGTCAAGCCGGGGACTCAGTTGCAACAGCGCAACGCATTTGCCAAGACGCACAAAGAACGCGCCACGCCACGCGACACCACAGAACAGACATATACCAGTGGAAGGCTATTGCTGTGTTTAAGCAGCGCATATAGAAATAGTAACACTTGTACAAATTGTTGCTAGCACCGCTTACCTTGGCCATCGATCGCGCCACTCGAGCAGTCCGCGTGCGCTGTTCGCGTGTCAGGCTAACGTACATTACGTATACGCCACGACTAGCACTAGGACTAAGTGGGCTGGGCCGTTGTCCTTGGTTTAGTCTAGCGCTTGCAGCGTCAGGCAACGGTAACGCTAACGCTAACGGTAACGGTAAAGCTAATGCCACCGAATGTGCTGCGTACAGCGTGCGTCAGTGTTAAAAGCCCAGTACAGGTGTACGTACTACTTACTATGTGTGTGTTTGTGTTTGTGTTTGTGTAGTGTGTAGTTTGATTTTGTGTGTTACGGGCTAATTGTTATGCAATCGTCTAGCTGTAAGTCAGAAGCGTAATGTCTTTAAAATATTATGCAATAATCGCGGCGGTCAGTCAGAAGCAGCAGCAGCAACAGCAGCAGCCGCACAATGCAACAGTCATGTCGACGACAGCTGCAGCAACAACGGCAACAACAACAACAACGGCAACAACAACAATGGAGTCAACATCTTCAAACGGAAGTGAGGATGAGCTGCTGCATTCCCAGGAGCTTGCCAGCAGCTCCTCCATCACCACCTACTACAATGGCGGCATGGGTCTCTATAATCAGCAGCGCGGCATTGGAGGTGGCATATCGCTGTTGAATGGCGCCGCTGGCTCCTCCGGCAATAACCATGGCGCAACTGGCGGAGGCAGTGGCTCACAGACTTACGCTCACGTTGTCAATGGCAGCGTGAATCTGCTGCTTGGCGGGTGAGTGACAGACACTGCTATTCCGGAGCAGCTTCTTTATTCATTTGCCATTATTAATTTAAAGGCTGCAGTTGGCAAAGTTTGCTTAGGTGACACAAGCATCTAATTGTTAATAAGTAAAAGGCAGCCGATGGCAAGCGATTGTAATATGTTGTCAATGATCATTAGTATGATAGAAAAAATACAGATGTTTTAATGCCTCTATTCGTATTCGACAACTGTGTATTTTTATGAAATACCTTTTTGGGTTTCCAAAATAATGATAAGAAACAAGATTATCATACAATGTCGGAAAATATGAACAGAATTGAAACGCTATATCATATAGCTCTGTTCCTATTAAATTAACTGTCACAAACCTTTGCTTGTCATTATAAAAGAGATACTTGAAATAAAACTGGCAAGAGCTTAACTCACAGCTTAAAGGACTGCTTTAGTCTGCCTTAAATACATAAGTTATATTAAATGGCTTTTCTTAATATTTCAAATTGCTAATTATTCCATGCATATTTTGATGGATATGTGTATTATAATCCATCATCGCAGCAAACCCGACAGTACACTAACTGCTCCATAGATCATGCACAAAATGGTTGTACTGATAATTTACGAGCCAGCTGCAAATTAATAGCATAAAAAATTCATGCAAGCCGCCTGCAAGCGAAAATATTCAGATGTCTGTTTTCTCCATTTCTCACATTAGCATGACAAAGTAATCATATTCATAATTGGTCCTATTTTGCTGTTCGCCTTCCCTTCGGGCGCTGCAACAAAAGAAACGTTGTCCGCTCGCTCATTTAAATTAATTTTACTGCAACACGAGCTCAGATCGGTTGGAACTGGAATTCAGTGGGTACAAAAACCAAACAACGACAACAAAAATGTGTGTGTAAAAGCAAACGCTTAAATTGACAACAAAAACTTTTATGTCTGCAAGCAACATGCGCTTCGAATAGCGTAACTTTATTTTAACTACATTTTTATCGATTGTCTACGGCACGTCAATGAAATTTAACAAAAAAATAGGAACAAGAACAGATAGCTGGCAAGTGCCGAAGATTTAATACCCTTGTACAATAAATTTATAATCCTGGCCAGGCTTGGGTCTTTTTCATTTAACAAATCAATATGCGATTTCAATTTCGGCCAATTATTCCTATGGGAGCGATATGTTATAGTAGTACAATTTTAAAAAATAATTCTAGTAAATAAAAAATGTAAAAGAACGTTTCCCTTCTTTGACTAAAAGCTTCAATTTAGCCAACTGGGTAGAAAAGTTACCTCTATTGATTAATACATCTACTATTAATATACCCTCTGCAAGGGCATAGAAAAGCTAAAATTGCCGCTGATAGTTTTAGATACTCCTCCTCCTTCTACTTCGTTGAACGCTTTTTGGGCTTTTAATGAACTGTTGACATGCGAGAAATTGCGTGAGGCGCAACGGAAAATGAGCAAATGGCAGCAAGCAGGTTAACTGAAAGGAGGCGGAGAGGCACTGAAAGCCAGGCAGAGGACAAAGGACAAAGGACAAGAGGCGCATTATGTTGCACTAAGTGACATCATTGATTTGTGTGACGTGTAACAGATTTTGAGGGACAGATAAACGGGGTTATTGTGCTACACAACTATAATCTAGGTTGCAATAGGAGAAGTCGTTTTAAGTATTATGATGAAGTGTTCTAGATTGATTTATCTTAAATCAACTATTCACAATATACAACCACTATATCTTATAGGTATAAGCAGAGGCTATTGAACTGTTCGATGTATATATGAAAGGCATAAGAAATAATTGTTTTACTTGGCTTTTGTGGCGACTAAAGCCATATTGAGCAAGTAATCCAAAAATCATGAATTCGCAGTCGTTTAAATACCGTATTGAACAATATCGCACACGCAACACAAATTACATGTTGTAGCAGTATTGTTCAAGTGCCTCTAGGACAAACACAAAAGGACACATGTATAGTATAAACAATCGATTGGATAGTTGTTAAAGCGAATTAATATGGGATAAATTGAAGTTGAATTTCGTAATGAATTTCATTGCTAAACATAAATACATATGGTATTTACATTGTTCACGAGAGTACAACACACATACCCTTCTTAGCAAAACATAAGGACAGGCATTTTGAAATCGGTAAACTGTTAGCTACACATATGTTTATATTACATATATAAATCAAACTACAGACAATCGAAGCATTATATTAATTTATCACTATTTATCACTATATCAAATAGGTGTGTACAACAGCTCTAACATAGTACTATTTAGGATTTCTACAGGGTATATTACTTATATATATGTCAACCATTGTTTTGTAGGTCTATGCTATGCCTGGTGACGACAATTTTGTGCGTAGTCTGCTATTGTTGCCATCGCAATATCAAAAAGCGAACTGAGGCCGCTTACAGGCAGCAACAGCATCAATGGCTGGAAAACGATCCGAATATGGAAATTTACAGCGTTGAGCAGGTAAGACGACACTATATACATACATATAACTTAGAAGGTACTCACTAAACTCAATCCGTAACAGTTTTGTATAAGAGATGTTCACTCGTCAGCATACCTATTAATACTGCTATGCTATCTAAATTCTTCAATTCGTTTTCTCGTTTCTAGAACGCAAAGATAACGAGCGTTTAACATTTTCTTCATTTAGATAGCAAGCTGAACAATTTAAACCCAGTGTTTTTTTCTAATTAGGCATTGATTGGCTTCTCCAGGAAATCGCAGCCAACGCGAGCTGAACAATTTTGTATTGGTTAATAAGTTTGAAATATAGCATTTAATACGCTGCGCCAGATTCAAAAGCAAAGTCGTTAATGAATATTTATGCAGAGCATTTGACAGGTGTGAAATAAACAAAACAAAAGGGCGCCCTTACAAACTGGACATGAGACTTGATTCCACTTTGCTGTGGGCTTGGGCTTTAATAAGTTGTTGGCCCTCGGACCACAGACCACAGACCCCACTTACACTTACCCCTAGCTTATTGTTGTTTGTTGGCCCTGTGGGAAAAAGGCGCCGACGCCGACGCCGGGCGACAGTAGCGTAAATCAACGTTAGTCCGAGTCCGAGTCCATGTCACCCAAAGTTGTCACAGGGCAGTAAGCGGATTGGCTGTGTTGTGGAGAGCCAACTAAGTACTACCTGCTGTATCGGAGTTGCGCAAATAAATAAATTTATGATGTGTGTGCAATTTAAACTTTTTTATTTGTGCAACGCCCATTTCTCTTATTGGATTAAACACAATGGGTGCCCCAAACCACTGGCGTAGGCACGATGTTCTTCAGGCGGGTAAGTGGGGTAAAATTAGTCCTTTAAATCAAAAGAAGATAATGATTTAATCTACTGCTAAACATATGCGAGTGTGCTTAAGCCACAAGATCCCTTCTGCCTAAGCCACTGCCACACACTTTTCACGGGTTTTCATTTCTTGTTCCGAATCTAATTCTTAATTCAATTAAGACAAAAATACAAAATGATACGGCTTTAGACATACACATGCAGTCGAACTTCTACAACTATACAGTTTTCTACAACTCATGATAAAGGTTCGAGTTCGAGAAGCTTGACTGTACTATACATGAGTGGAATAGGTCTATAGCTGCAAAGTTGTCTACAACAAAGATAACTTAGAAAGTGATCATATATGTTAGCCTGAATCTAAACCTGTCTCACTCTACTTCTAAATTGCAGTGCTACGAGACCTCTGGTCTCTTTCTGGGCGATTCAACGGACGGTTTGGCCACACTGCCGGCGCTGCACCACGAGCCGCCGCCCTCGTATGATGCCGTCGTGCTGCACGAGCAGCAGTTGCTGCAGCAGCAACAGCAACAGCTGGAGGAGCAGCAACTGCAGCTGCAGCAGCAGCAGCTGCTGCTGCAACGCGTATCGCCGCCGCCAGGATATCGCTCCACGCTCGATGTCAGCTGCGCGCAGCAGGCAATGGCGCTGTCCAGCGCCGATGGCAGCGTAGATCCGATGCCAGGCAGCAGTGGTGCCGGTGTGCTGGTCAACAAGCAATTGCAGCGCACGCTGAATGCCCAATCTTGCTGCTCGCTGCAGCGTGCCGAGGTGGAGAGCATGTGGAATGCAGCCGCGGCAGCTGTAGTGGCACGCGGCGGCAACTGCCAGGAGCTGGACACATTTGTGGCACCACCACCACCACCCTTGCCACATGCACTGCAGGCGCGCAAGCAGACGCTAAACACATTTGGGCGGCGATATCTGGAGTACAGTCAGCTGCATCAGCAGCAGCACAGCCATTATAGACGCGGCTGTCCGCTGTGTGGCAAGTTCCGCTATGGGGTCGAGGACGGAGCGCTAACGGCGTCCCTGGAAAGCGGCTTAGAGCAGTATGATGGCAATGACAATGTGGCAAATGGTGAAGAGCAGTCGCAGGAGCAACAGCAGTCGCAGCAGCCGCAGCAGCAGGAAGCCACAGCTACTCCCAATCAAATTGACAGCCGAATTGATGCTGATGCTGATGCAGCTGCAGATGCAGCAAATGGAAATATGGCGGACAGCACAATTGCAGCAACATCAGCAGCAACTGATTCGAACATTGACGAAAATGACAACGCAATAGCAGCAACAGCAACAGCAACATCAACATCAGCATCTGCAGCAGCAGCAGCAGCATCAACTGCAGTTGCAGTTAACGGTAATGCTAGCGCCGACCTGCAGGATATTAACAATATCAACGAGAACGGCATCATTAGTCTGGACATGAGCAAAATCATTGACATATCGGGCCTGCCCACATACGAGGGCGCCCTCAAGCTGGAATCCAGTGGCTATGTGTAAAACTCCAGTCCGGATCGAAAGAGTAATGCATAATACATAAGTTCAAAATTTACCAAATATATCACAAATGTGCTTTATTTTATAAAACACTGTAGGGCAATACGAGCTATCAGTTTGCAATGTGTTGTTGTTGCTGTTATTGTTGCTCTTGTTCTATACTAATAACAACAACAATTCAGTGTATACTGTTCATTAGGTCTCAGTAAGTGTAACTGAAGATAAGCCATTGAGGTCCCACTGCAAAACGATAAACACGTCAAATGTATTTTTAGCATTAGCTATTAGTTCTAAGCATACATACATATATGCATATCCCAGCAAAGGTTCGCTGCAAGCGAAAATATCAATAAAACAATGTACTTGAAACAAATTAGGCGCAACAATGCAACAATCATTCAGCAGCTGAACAAACCGAACCTTCACCGTAATACTTTCCAGCTTTCACGCTCATCAAAGCTAATCTGATTGATTTTCCATTAAATATAACGAATGAGTAGGCCAAGAGTGACATGGCGACTAACAAGCGGCAAGAGTATTACCGTTAACCGTGAAAAGAAACCCCTATTCGTGAAATTGTTTATGTACATATGTATGTTCATATTAGGGCGGAGTGAACTGGAAAATGTACATTACATTTTTATTTTTGCATCTCCTGTATTGTAGGTCAATGAATCTTTAGATACAAAAGCAAAGTTTATCTTTATGTGACCGCTGAGTTAAGGGTTAAAGGAAAGATAACTGTAATTTCGAATTTTTTAAAATTAATATTAACATATAATTTTGTATACTGAAGATATGTGTTTAGAAAGCAAACATTTTACACTAACATCGATTAACAAGCAACGGTAAACAAAACATAAAACTGTTATTTCGCTCCACCCTAATGTACATATGATATGAGAAAGAGACAACACACACACGCATGTTTTGTCTCTGTCTCGATTTGTTTGTCCCACGATAGCAACAAAGAAACGGCGACCGCAAACAAATCGCACGTAATGCGAAGCCCGGCTTGGTCAACATGCAAAAAGCTCAGAACTTAAAGGCAACACAGAGAGATCAAATATGCTCAAATATGGTAGGAAGCAAATTGTTAGTAGCTCTCACTAAATGTCACATTTGTAAAAAGGGTACGCTTGGCAGGTAGCCTTGAATTGAAGGACCACGGACAGACAGCAGTCGTTGGGGTGGCAATTGTGCTCAGAGGTAATGGATGTGTCATTAATGTAATGATGCATGCATTATCGGATATGTAGCGGAACTCGCTTTAGCCCAAAGCTAGCTCATATAAACTACTGCACTTTTTGCGTTCTTTAAAAATAGTGCTAACCCAGACAGGCAGACAGACATAACTGGGGCCTATCTGCTTTTGGGGTTGAGCTGTTTGATTCGCTGTGTGGCTTATCGTGTGCATCTGATCTCATGACCAAATAGCTGACAATGCGACCGCATTAGACGGATTATCCGCCGCATTCGTGGCGTATGCGTGACCCAAATAAAAAAGCAAACGGCATGTGCAATTTATTTTAAAGTTGTCTAATAATACTCAACATATTTCTTAACACAGCCGCACACACCAATCATCAATTACAAATAAATCATTTAACACCTGGTGGAAACACACCGTCGAATCAAAACCATTTCGATCAGTAATTTGTTGGCTCACAAATGGCAAAAAGCAAATTCGTTATCCACTTGCTGAACATATGCACACGATATTTTAATTGGTATTATTTTTAATTTTTTGCCGCACAACGTGGCGTATGAGCAATTGAAAGCAATACAAATTCACAGAATATTCGGTTGGAGCACGCGTGGCTTATAATTGCAACTGAACATGATGCATCGCTCCACGCTCGATGTCAGCTGCGCGCAGCAGGCAATGGCGCTGTCCAGCGCCGATGGCAGCGTAGATCCGATGCCAGGCAGCAGTGGTGCCGGTGTGCTGGTCAACAAGCAATTGCAGCGCACGCTGAATGCCCAATCTTGCTGCTCGCTGCAGCGTGCCGAGGTGGAGAGCATGTGGAATGCAGCCGCGGCAGCTGTAGTGGCACGCGGCGGCAACTGCCAGGAGCTGGACACATTTGTGGCACCACCACCACCACCCTTGCCACATGCACTGCAGGCGCGCAAGCAGACGCTAAACACATTTGGGCGGCGATATCTGGAGTACAGTCAGCTGCATCAGCAGCAGCACAGCCATTATAGACGCGGCTGTCCGCTGTGTGGCAAGTTCCGCTATGGGGCCGAGGACGGAGCGCTAACGGCGTCCCTGGAAAGCGGCTTAGAGCAGTATGATGGCAATGACAATGTGGCAAATGGTGAAGAGCAGTCGCAGGAGCAGCAGCAGTCGCAGCAGCAGCAGCCGCAGCTGCAGGAAGCCACAGCTACTCCCAATCAAATTGACAGCCGAATTGATGCTGATGCTGATGCAGCTGCAGATGCAGCAAATGGAAATATGGCGGACAGCACAATTGCAGCAACATCAGCAGCAACTGATTCGAACATTGACGAAAATGACAACGCAATAGCAGCAACAGCAACATCAACATCAACATCAGCATCTGCAGCAGCAGCAGCAGCATCAACTGCAGTTGCAGTTAACGGTAATGCTAGCGCCGACCTGCAGGATATTAACAATATCAACGAGAACGGCATCATTAGTCTGGACATGAGCAAAATCATTGACATATCGGGCCTGCCCACATACGAGGGCGCCCTCAAGCTGGAATCCAGTGGCTATGTGTAAAACTCCAGTCCGGATCGAAAGAGTAATGCATAATACATAAGTTCAAAATTTACCAAATATATCACAAATGTGCTTTATTTTATAAAACACTGTAGGGCAATACGAGCTATCAGTTTGCAATGTGTTGTTGTTGCTGTTATTGTTGCTCTTGTTCTATACTAATAACAACAACAATTCAGTGTATACTGTTCATTAGGTCTCAGTAAGTGTAACTGAAGATAAGCCATTGAGGTCCCACTGCAAAACGATAAACACGTCAAATGTATTTTTAGCATTAGCTATTAGTTCTAAGCATACATACATATATGCATATCCCAGCAAAGGTTCGCTGCAAGCGAAAATATCAATAAAACAATGTACTTGAAACAAATTAGGCGCAACAATGCAACAATCATTCAGCAGCTGAACAAACCGAACCTTCACCGTAATACTTTCCAGCTTTCACGCTCATCAAAGCTAATCTGATTGATTTTCCATTAAATATAACGAATGAGTAGGCCAAGAGTGACATGGCGACTAACAAGCGGCAAGAGTATTACCGTTAGCCGTGAAAAGAAACCCCTATTCGTGAAATTGTTTATGTACATATGTATGTTCATATTAGGGCGGAGTGAACTGGAAAATGTACATTACATTTTTGTTTTTGCATCTCCTGTATTGTAGGTCGATGAATCTTTAGATACAAAAGCAAAGTTTATCTTTATGTGACCGCTGAGTTAAGGGTTAAAGGAAAGATAACTGTAATTTCGAATTTTTTAAAATTAATATTAACATATAATTTTGTATACTGAAGATATGTGTTTAGAAAGCAAACATTTTACACTAACACTTTTAAGGATAGGTGTCAACGATTAACAAGCAACGCAAAACAAAACAAAAACTGTTTTTTCGCTCCATCCTAATGTACATATGATATGAGAGAGAGACAACACACACAAGCATGTTTTGTCTCTGTCTCGATTTGTTTGTCCCACGATAGCAACAAAGAAACGGCGACCGCAAACAAATCGCACGTAATGCGAAGCCCGGCTTGGTCAACATGCAAAGAGCTCAGAACTTAGAGGCAACACAGAGAGATCAAATATGCTCAAATATGGTAGGAAGCAAATTGTTAGTAGCTCTCACTAAATGTCACATTTGTAAAAAGGGTACGCTTGGCAGGTAGCCTTGAATTGAAGGACCACGGACAGACAGCAGTCGTTGGGGTGGCAATTGTGCTCAGAGGTAATGGATGTGTCATTAATGTAATGATGCATGCATTATCGGATATGTTGCGGAACTCGCTTTAGCCCAAAGCTAGCTCATATAAACTACTGCACTTTTTGCGTTCTTTAAAAATAGTGCTAACCCAGACAGGCAGACAGACATAACTGGGGCCTATCTGCTTTTGGGGTTGAGCTGTTTGATTCGCTGTGTGGCTTATCGTGTGCATCTGATCTCATGACCAAATAGCTGACAATGCGACCGCATTAGACGGATTATCCGCCGCATTCGTGGCGTATGCGTGACCCAAATAAAAAAGCAAACGGCATGTGCAATTTATTTTAAAGTTGTCTAATAATACTCAACATATTTCTTAACACAGCACACACCAATCATCAATTACAAATAAATCATTAAACACCTGATGGAAACACACCGTCGAATCAAAACCATTTCGATCAGTAATTTGTTGGCTCACAAATGGCAAAAAGCAAATTCGTTATCCACTTGCTGAACATATGCACACGATATTTTAATTAGTATTATTTTTAATTTTTTGCCGCACAACGTGGCGTATGAGCAATGAAAGCAATACAAATTCACAGAATATTCGGTTGGAGCACGCGTGGCTTATAATTGCAACTGAACATGATGCATCGCGTTGGTGGCACAACAAGTGAGGCATCCAAACGGGCAAATACTAAATTAGAGAGAGAGAGGGAGAGGGAGGGAGAGAGCAAGCGAGAGAGAGAGCGACGACAGCATCGGTAGCTAGCACGCGAGCTAGACAAAATAGAGCGTAGTCGGGGAGCCTCAATATAGAAAATTACGAACTAAGTGACGGCATGAGACGGCGCCATGATGCAGACGAAGGCGGAGGCGCAACCAACTGCGCAGCGGCATCGACAACCATTTGACCCTTTGTCACCGGGGTTGGCTCTATTCCTCTGTACTGTGCTGTTGTGCCTATTTATTTATAGGAATCAGGTACCGTAACGCTTATGGGCTCTATTTATAAATATGATTTTCTTTTTTATTTTCATTTTTATTATTAACGTAAAAAGTAATTAGTAGTATATATATGGCTTTAATTGATTTCTTAAATTTCAAATTTACTTACTAGCAATTATTTTCTGTCCCTTGTTGGGATGCTTGGACAAGCTAGTTGCAGTTACAGTTGATAGTACTTTCTTCTTAAATCATACAATTATTTATTTAAAGTTAACTATTGCCTGTTCAGAATTCATCATACCCAGTTCATGACTATGTAGGTCTGAGAGTGCCGATGGCACGTGCTTAAAAATAGCCAATGTGGGTCCCACAATGGGGAGAAGGAACCAATTGAGAGCAAATATGAGCGAAAGCCACACATATATTTAAGTGCGATGAAATATTAGTAAATACTCTCCCATATCACAGCTGAATATCGTAATTGCCTAACGAATGTAAAGACTAACAGTTATAATGATAACAAAATAATATATATAAATTTATGTAACTTGTATATGCATGTAAGTTTTCAACAGACACATATGCGGTTATAAGATAGCAGGGGATCAAAAACCCTTGCAAAACATGGATGAGTGGAGTAACTGTAAGTGGAAACAACAACAACAACAACAACAACAGCAGCAGCAGCAGCAGTTGCTAAAGAAAGTCAACAACAGCTGAGTGAATGTGCATTCATACATACATATGTATGTAAGTACACACACACACATACATGTACATAGACCATAATAACAAGTACAGCTTTGGTGACGCAAGTACTGGCACAAAAGAAAAAAACGAAAACTGAAAGTAAAACCTGCATAGCCAAAAGCAACAACGAAACAAAAAAAAAAGGTCCCAGACACAAGCATTATAAGTACACAATCAATTTGTGGATTGGGCATGTCGTTTGCATTTAAGATACTTACCCACACCGCAAACTGAAATGCTCTTTGCATGTCCTGATTTTGCTCTATGACACCGATGCCAATGCTCTGATGCTTCGATGCTCCTCCAGCTAAGCCGCAATCCCAGTAGCGCAAGCTTTGTTTTTGTGGCAGTAGGCGGCGAAGGTAGCGCGACAGGTTAAGAGTGCGGCGGGTAGATGATGGTGAAAAGACGCTTCAGTCACAAGGTAGTCGCTGCTGTTTTTTGCTTTGTAGCTTTGTGCATATATGTGAGGTCCTCACTGCATTATATGTTACACATTTACATTTTCATTGACTCTTATTGGTATTTATTGTTTTGTTATTTATTCATTTACACATATTCCGCATTTGTCTTCAGCGTGACCGAATCGTGAAAGCACAAATATACCAGTTTCATCAACGCATTATATACCATCCTCTGTCCAAACTGTATTTGCTGTTATACTCAAATTGGTTATGTTACTACTGGCTACAGTTATCTGTTAATTTAATTTGTTTTTAATTCCGCTTTGAATAAAAACACACTGCTGGCTAGAACAATTTGTATTTTTAACATTTAAAATGACCATTTCAAAGCTTGTTGCGTCATTATTTCACCGTTATTAATTTTTAAAATATAATTGCCGGCAGTTTTCTGATTGGAGTGACGTCATTGATAAAAATATACTAAGACAGGGTGACCGTTTTATAATATTTATTTACGGGTAATTGTGTAGTTTCACTACCGGACATAAAATAAACGCCAATCTCATGCGGACTTAGGTAACTGGACTAATTTTGGCTCATTGAAACCATTCTTTGTACTCCTGCTATTCTACATCGCCTAAGACATTAGTTAGTTAGCATACTGAAGTAACAGTGCCAAATGAGTATATTTAATCAACTAAACGTCATATGTTATCGACGTACCGCCACAAACGGCGGTTTTATTTGAAATGCGAAAGATATTTCAGGCAGATAGAAGCAACGGAAATATTGTAAGTCAAAATGTAGTTTAGCTACCATGTTATTTTCTTAGAAGCCGTATTTGCCACAAGATAGCGATAGTTGCATACAATATTTGCTGACTGTTATTGTGGATTGTAAGTTTTGATGTTGTTATATCGACAAATATATCGGAAGACGTTCAAAAATTACTTGCGCGCCTTTATTTACAAAAGAGGAATGAAACAAAAAGCGTTTCAATTAAATTATATTTAAAGAGTCTTAAAGAACAAATCATATGTGTACACAGTGTACTACACACATTGAAGCAATCTCTCAACCTCAGTGATAATTTCCATAGGCTAGCGATTAAATGTATACACAGCTGCCGTTTCGAGCTTTGTAAACAAACAATAGCTCTGCTGATAAGCTGGACTGCTGATAAGCTGGACTATGTATTTGAATAATATAAAATATATATTATAGATGCGAGCTGGGCTTTCACGTTTGTTACACCAAGAATACACAGCATTCTAGGAAAACACTTCCAATGAAGCTGATCGCCAAGATTTTAGTATTTTGTGCCTGGACGCTAATGGCGACTATTTGCAAAGTTGCAGCAGGTAATTTAAGAGTTTGATAATTCACAATTTATACATTAGTTTTTGTTTAATGTTGAGCAGATTGCGTGACAGATCCGGAGTCGATGCTGTGTGTCCTGGATCCGGATAGAGGATGAGCTGAAATATGTTATAATACTTACTTACTGCCTGAAGTGCTTCTGAATAAATAATCCAACAATGTAGTCTTCTCACACCCGAATATAAATATATATTTTGTGCCTACGTGTGGCAAATCGCATTATACGCCCACGCAACGGACGCAAGGACACAGAGTCCTGCTGCTGCTGCTGCTCCTGCTGCCGTGCATCATGTGCGATTGTCCGGCCACTTGTGGGTCACTCTTGTTGTTGTTGCTGTTGTCGTTGGGCGGCTGCCGGGCATGTCGAGATGGATGAATAAACATGGACAAGTTATCCACTTTCGGCTGGGGCTGCCACAAAAAAGAAAACGAACAAGTTGAAGCAGAAGCAGAAGTAGAAGCAGCAGCAGCAGCAGCAGCGGAAGCAGACACAGATAGACTGGCAAAAGTAAAAGTAAAAGTTTGCTCTGCCGTATCTGGATCTGGGCATCTGCTGCGCCATTTGCCTCATTTCAAATACATTAACATTTTGACCTTTCGCAAAAGTTGTGCAGCAACTGGAATTTAATTTCAAATTGTGTGTGCGGATTGTGTAAATCACACAAGCCCCCAACCCTAAACACCTCTGACTGCAAGGCAAATTGGAAGGCATTGCATTGCTGCAGGCAACAATCACACACACACACACACACACACACACACACACACACACACATGCATACACTCGCACACACACAGAGAGAGAGAACAAATTGCACAAGGTTTACATTCATCAAACTGAAAATTGAATTTACGTAAGCCAAACGAATGTCAAAATGGCGCCCACATCGCGACGTCAAGAGTCAGCAGAAGAATGACAGAGGCAGAGAGAGAGAGAGAGAGAGTAAGAGAGCGAGAGCTTGGAACGTCGAACGTGTCAAGGTCAAGTTACAGTTACATCCATTGTCGACTCTTGTCTTCCTGTTGTCGCCTGCCTTCTTCGCCTTAGCAGTAGAAGCGCGCAACAGGAACAACTTTTCATGTGTATTTTTTCGGCGAGTGTGCGTTTGTGTGCGTGTGTGTGTGTGTGTGTTTGTGTGTGTGTGTGTGTTTGTGTGTGTGTGTTGGTAAAGTGCGCCAAGTCGTTAAATGAATTTCAGTGCTGCATTGAGTACACTTGGAGCAGCGGAGCCAAGTGGATGAGCACTGCGAACATTTTAGCTAAGCGAGGGCAGCACGAGAAGTTTATGGGTATGCAATTAGCAATGTTTTTATTTACTTGTGTTTTTTGGCTTCTTATGCATTAGAAATTGTAAGTGATTAAGAATTTCTAGTAACCTTCGCTTAACCTATTGAAATTTCTAAAAATTTGCGTTAAGTATAAAAGGAATCCATATAGCTTATTATTGATATGCTTGCTTATATATTTGCTAATTATAATTAATTATAACTTAAAACATTGATGAGTTATAAGGATGTTCAATTGTACAAGGAAATTTATGGCGATAGCTTTGAAAAGATCGGATATATGGCCAAAGCCGACTTCGAGTTGTATGGCAGCTATAAGATATAGTGGTCCGATACGGCTGGTTCCGACCAATGTGCTGTACATTTTAATAATAAGTGTCTGTGCAAAGTTTCATCGCGATAGCTCAAAAACTCAGGGACTAGATCCCATGCATACAGACAGACAGACGGACATGGCTAGATCAATTTGTATTGTCATTCTAAGCATACTGGCAATAATTTTTGGGGTTCTCCGACGATTCCTTCTATAATACATATAAATATAATATACTATTTTGTCGAAAAGAGTATAAATAGGAATATAACATAGACATAGAACATAGAACAATAGAAAAGCTAAATTAGTCTCAAGAGCCTTAATAGACTCAATCACTCATGTCTAATAATGAATCTTATACATAAAGATTAAATAAAAAGTATCTCTATTATATGTTCATGAAATAAGTAATAAAGTATAGACAAGCAGTCTTTTCAGAATTTAAAATGCAAGTTACTCAAGCGTCTTTCGTACTATTAAAACCGCTCTCGTGGCGCTTATTTTAATGGATTATATACAGAGAATTGGACGCTTGACGGGGATTAGAGGCAAGTGGCGCAGTCAAGTCGAGGTGGTCCTGAAAACCAAACAAGCTGACGGGCATGACATAACTGTAAATGACACTGCGCAACACAAATGCCCACATTGTTGAATTGACGCGACTTCAAGTTGCCACAAACGGTGGCAAGTGCGAACAGTTTTATCGACTGCGACTGCAAAACTAGAACCTTTTTTGCCTTAGCCCCAATCTTGGTCATAAATTCTGTGGGCAAAGTGCTGCCAGCGCCTGCCGCCAGGAGGCGCTTTAATAACACTAAAAAGTGTGGCAGGTGTGTTTTTGCTTGAGGTGGCAGCAACGCTTGCAACGCCTGTAACGTTGCCTAACAATGCAAATGTGGCGCTATTTCGGCAACGCCTGCACTTAGCAGCATCCTTTAAGGACACAAATTCTTGCAACTGTGCCACACACCGAGCCGGCTAACTGATACGAATAGACAGCGCCCAAATAGGGGCGGGGCGTTGTAAATTCTTCTTCTTCTGCTGCATCTTCTTCATCGCTTGTTGGAGCGACACTTTTCTGACGTTGTCAATTTTTTATTGCCCTTTGGCAGTGGCACTTGGGGCGTGGCAGTCAGAGGCGGCCAAAACGCTTTTTAAGGTTAGCGGGTCACGTGCTCTTCAGTCGTGACAAGCTATATATAGACACACACATATATACATACATATATGTACATAGATATGTCTTGGTTGCTTGGAATACTTCTTGGCTGAAATCAGTGGCGCATCTTCGCAGCCAGCCAATTGAATTCAAATGAAGCCAGGCGACCGTGACACGACGCCCCAAATGCGTTGCCATAAATCAGGCATCAAAATTGACATTAATGTTGCCCTCGAGAGAGAGAGAAAGGGAGTGAGACAGAGAGAGAGAGCGGTGGAGACAGGGAGGGAGACGCAAGTGAATTCAATTCCGCTGGCTTTCTTGTTCTGGGCCAAGTGCTTGGTAGCTTCAGCTTCAGCTTCAGCTTCGTGTGCTGTGCATCGATCACGCATGGAATATTTAAGTGACAATCTTCAAAGCAGCCCCCCAGCCACCAGACCCATCCCCTTTAGCCACAACACGTAGCAGTCGCTGAAAATGCAAAACAAACAACCAGAAATGCCAACTGACAAGCTGATTGCGTAATCTGGAAGCAGCTGCTTGACAACAAAAAAAAAACCCAAAATAAAAACAACTTTCGCACCTGTCAGTTCAGTTTGGAGTCTGTGGCAGGATTAAACTTGTACAGTGAACTAATTCGCGCATAATAAGAATGACACTCATATTTGACTATAATCACTATTAACTATTTATTAACAATGATGATTGAAGGCATGTTTGAACACCTATCATAATCTGTTAGATGGAAATGTATTATGTTTGCCACCTAAAGGGTTTTATTTATTTGATTTCATATACTCATTTGCCATACAAGTATAAATATTTTTAAATTATAATTATATAGTCTTAGTCTTAGTTTATCCTGTTTATTCAGGTAGTCACAGGCAAAACATTAATACAAATGAGTCAACTATTTATATACGCATTGGTACTTTATAAAGTCGAAAAGTTTCCCAATTTTGTAGCTCAGTCAAAAAAGTACGATACTTTTTGGAAAGCTTCTTTTATTGTCTTCAATTAAATTTATCAAAACATTTTGTTATTAAAAAAAACGGATAAAAAGTAGTACAACAACAAACCACTTTGTTAAAGCACACGTTTTTTCACCACAATTAATTGGTGCTGCAACAATAAAATCATATTATTAATAAACAAACAAAAATAATGTTTCATATACATGATCATTTTGAATTTCAGCATTTAAATTGAGCATAGATTAAAAGAATGTTATTTTAAAATAATTAGCAAGAAAAAAGAGATGAAAAACAAGCCACAAGAACAACAAAAACATAAACTATCAGTTATGTGATTACTGTGCTTTTAATACCTCTCATTACCGTAATCATTATATATATTCTTTTGTGTATTTCTATTTTATTTATATAAAAAAATAGGACGCATTTAATAGAATTAACTAGCGTGCTGTATTCAAACGTATTTCGACAGTAGATAATATGAAAGTTAAAATACCTAGAAGAATTAAGATAAGAAGATAATTAAGCAATAGTAATTCTTATCTTGAATAAAGCACTTAATTTTCAGCATGTTCTCGCCTGCGAGGGATCACTGTAGTGCAGGCACATATGCGTTTATTTGACAGGGAGCTGGGTGCGTTAATTGGATTGCCTATACCTGAGCTATTCAGTCTGCGGTTAGTTGTGTATTAGCGTCGCTAATTTCAACTGTATCTGCATTTGATTCCAATTTGCATATGCGATTAATGTTTATTCGCCACACACACACACACACATGCAAGCATGATATATATGTAGCATACATAACATAAATTCAATTAATTACAATCTGTGGTTTGTTTTGTGCCACTCGACGCAATACAAACAAACAGAAACCAACAACAAATACATTTACACCTGAATGCAAACGATTTATTGAACACTCTGCAAATATTCATAAATTCTGCAATATTCGTGTATTTTTGTGTATTTTTATTTGGTTACATTTAAACTACTTTACATTTTCAAATTTCTTTGAAAGCTTTCACAAAATAGCAATATTTGTTTACTTTTTCAACAACTGCAACAAAAATTGTATGCACATAATGGATTTAAGCAGAGCTTATCTGAAATTAAGTGCGTATTCAAATATTTATATATAATTTTGATGAATATTTTTAATATTATTTTATATTTCTCTTTTCTATCAATGATTTTTTGTTATGCATATTCAACTTTAGTCAGAAAGTTGGAATTAAATTTACCATTTCATCGGCTAATTGTGCAAAATTTCCATTTGCATTTCCAAATTTAAATATACTTGCCACAAAACTCGTTGAGTTAATATTAATACAAATTAATGTAGCTTACTTTGAAGAGCAATCGAAATATGAATTACGTATTCACACATATTCTGAATTGCCCAATCGAATAAATTTCTCGGAAATGCATAAATGTACTTCTGTGGAATGGATTTAAAATTGAATTTAAACGCGAACCTTTAAACTAGACGTGTCTCTGGCATTTTGAATTATATTTAAAAATACTAATTAAAACCAATGTGAAAACTGCAACAATGAGTTAGTTAGTTAGCAAAACTTTTCTCTTTGCTAGTGTAGCAAAACCGCAGACCGAAAGAGCTCGAAGCAACAACAACAAGAACAACTGTTAACCACTATTTAGTGCGTTGAATTGGTCAAATGAAATGACTGGGCACATTCTATATTTAGGACTGGCCCGAAAAAGGGTTCGTCTCGGGGGGTTACTCCACAATACCGTTTTTGGGTGTCTATCTGTTGCTATCAACCCTCTGGGGACGTGCTCCATTCCCCCAGTGTCTGTACGTACATTAAATTATCGACTCCATACGAAAATAAACCATTCACACTCACACCAATTGTTTGTGTGTGAGTGTGTGCGTGTTTCACATTTTTCATAGCATACTTTGGAGCGCTCAAAAGGCACGACTCCATTTTGTCACATTTTATGGCAGCACTCAAAGCTATGCTGTGAAATTTGCATGCCACACAAAATAGGGAGTCTAAGGGTGGTAGGGTTGGTAGCTGGTAGGGCTGTGGATGCTGTAGGGTGTTGCATTTGTAGCACTGCTGTTGACCTTTCAGCATTCAGCTTTTAGTTTCTCGTGATGTCATTATGAGCCGCAGCAGCTCAACAAAATTTGCAAACACGCACACACTGAGAGAACAAAATTTAGACAACTGGCATGCCTCTTTAAAAGAAGCTTGAAGCTTGTTTTTATGCTGATGGAGAAGTTTAAGGATTTAAAGAAAACACAAAAGATGATAAAAAATAAATTAATAAAAATTAGCACAAGTTCTTGTGCTCAGTGTACAGTGCACACACAGCCAGCGACGTTTAGCATATGGGTCCTGGGCACGGCTTCATGTCCGCATTGTCAGCAGGAGCGTAATCAGGAGCAGTAGCAGAGAATGGTTAGGCAGCCTGGACCACAAAACGTCGCATGAAATCAACAGTTTACCTTGATGTGGTGGCCGCTACGTGGGCCAGGCTTAAATGGCTTGCAAAACAACACAAAACGCACAGCACACACACAGAGAAAGAGAGAGAGAGAGAGACAGACACACAGAATATTGTCCGACAGATAGATAGAGAGAGCCGCATGCACAGGAGCAATTACTCATGGCAATAGTTGATAGGCGGTGAATGAGGGGGGATCCAGGGTAGCAATATGAGTTACGGCTAGCATATCCGTTGCTTTAACCACACACACATACACTAACACACACACCCGCACTGCCCGATTTGTCGGTATTTTTAGCATTGTTGTTGTGTGCGTATTACGGTTACCATGCTGCATTTGTTTATTTGCTTATCATGTGCTTCGTTTGCCCAAAATCAAAGCCTTTGTTTACCGCATTTTACACAAAACTCGGACAAACGCTGCTCGGCGTACATTTACTAATTGGCTGCACTGTGCTCTAACGGAACTAACATTTTTGCTGCCTGCTTAGCCCAAGCGTATGCTACAAAAAATGCAAATCAGCATGCAGCTGCAGTATTGCGGCATCTTTGAGACCACAGGACAATCAGCATGCATGATTTAACATGACTCAAGCAAATGTAAAATGGCAGCATACACACACACACACACAGAAAGGCACACCTGCATAAACATATGCAAAATGCAACTGAGTTCCCCGAAATAAACTCGTTGAAGAAGCAGAGCAACTGAAATAGTCAGCGGCAGGCGGGCGCAACATAAGCATAACTGCCTGGGGACCCAACTGGGGCATATTTCGTGCCAATTTCCATACACAAGCAACATGAAGGCTGTGCCGATCGGCTGGCTAAGTAAAAGGCAAGCAGTTGGCTTAGTTCTCTGCCCTCCTATCACTCCTACTCTTTGCACATAGCCTAACAGAAATTCGACTTTGATGCTATGAATGAAAACGCAATGCTAAACAAGCACAGCGAGCGAGAAACAAAAGCAACGCGCAACAGACGACGGCAGCAGGCAGTAGGCAGCAGGCAGCAGTCAGCAAAGCAACACTAATGCTAGGGGAGCTAAAAGAAAATTAAAAAGTAAACACAAAAGTTCACGTGCTCCGCATGCGGCAGCGGCAGCGGCAGCGCGGCTGCAGCGAATGAGTTGTAGTTGTGTGGGAGAAAAGAAGACATCAAGAAGCTGCGCATTGAGCGCACGTTGGAGAGCGCATGAGCGAGCGCAATGGCAAGAGAGTGAGTGAGTGAGTGAGAGCGCGTGGCAAAAGCATGCAAAATTTATGTGTGTTTGCATCGGAATTTCTCTCCAGCGATTTGTTTACAGTTATAAATGTACAGGGTAGCATTAAAAGGGCATACCAGCTGCTAAACTAATATAATATGAATACAAATAATATGACACTTTAATATAAATACAATTCATAGTTAATATATTTGAACATAATATTTAAATTAAAGTACAAAGCCATTTCAGTAGTAAATTCATGTGTGTAAAAAAATGACGAACACTTTTTAATTATCTTTGTAGTATCGTTTCCCAGGCGAACGCTTAGTCGTTCTAGCTGGTGTTATACCCTGTTTTCTCAATCACCTGCCTGCAAGGATAGGATTTACTTTGCAGTGATAGCAGCTCTTATGCGTGCTGCTCCCCTCCCTCAAGCAAGCCACGTGCGTATTATTTATGCGTAGACATTTTGGCGCCGCCCGCTCAGCTTCATTACTGCAAACACAAAGAGCGCATGCAAAGTCACAGCAAGGCAAGCTGCAAAGTCACAGACTCAGAGAGCGAGCGAGTGAGTGAGAGAGCAGGATGGAGTATGCATTCTTGCAAGGAAGCTCTAAACGTAAACATTTTATGAAGCGCGTGCTCTCAGTAATGTGTAAAGAGTCGTGGCGAGCGGACGTGCGCTGCGCTCGTGGACCGCAATGAGCAAGTATTTTATTTTCCACTTGCTACACACTCTCACACACACGGACGCACACACTGAACGCTTAACAAGCGCGCGCAAAAATGGAATGAAAAGCAATCAAAACGAAACGAAATACGCGAAATTGTGCATAATAATAGAGGGAAAAGAATAAATTAAAGCAACAACAACTTAAAGTTAAGTGAAAAATCAATGCGCGACCAAAAGTCGAATAACGAAAACTGACGACGCACAGATACACACACGTACACACAAACATAAACTGGCTGCAGCCACGCACACGTGTGCTTACAACACACACACACACACACACACACACGGACACGCACAGGCGGACGAGGCGAAAGCCTAACAAAGTGAAAGTAACGAAATTAGCAACACAATAGGAAAACAAACAGTGAAAACAAGCGCATAAAAAATGCACACGAGCGGGCTAAGTGCCTGAAAGGGAAAAAATAACGGGAGCGTTGTGCGAGAGAGGCGAAAGTGTAATCAATTTAATGCTGCATACTCTACGGCTGAACTGTAAGCACAGCTTTAAGCAGCGGTTAACAAATTGCACTCACTGTTACTGTAGCCTTTAATTATAAAATGCACGCATAGTAATGCAAAAACAACAATAATTACCGTTACTGAGAGTGTGACTCAAGAAATTAAGAGCGGCCTTTGAAGGCATGCAACAACAAGAAACAGCTGAAGCAGTGCAAACAACAACAACAACAACAGGCGGCAAACAGCAGCCGCATAGCATAGAAACGTGTGCAAGATAAACACGCAAAACAAAGCGAACTGGGTCAGTGTGTGAGTGGCGTGTGAAAGACGCGCGGGGCGAAAGTGCAAGATTAAATGGCAGCTCAGCCATGCGCATGTAAAAATGTGCTGCATACTTAATGAGCGAAGACGCAGCAGCAGCAGCAGCAGCAGCAGCATCGGAATAAGGGGTAAGTTAACTGCAACTTTAAGTGGCCACTGCAACGTATGTGTGTGTGTGTGTGTGGGACACGCAAATCCTTGCGCACCTCAACAAAATACGATACGCATATTTACCCTTGAAAAATTGTACACAGCAAACAAACAGCGGCGGCGGCGATTTGGCGGCGAAAAAGCTGTGTGCAAAAGCGCCAGCAATTTTGATGAACAAGAAGAAGAAGGAGCAGAAGCAGAAACAGTTAGAAGTCGAAGCAAAACAGCAATAGCAATAGCAATAGCAACAGCAACAATAATCGAGCGAATCGCAGAGCAAAAGAGCAAAGGGTGTAACTGGAGTCAAAAGTAAATGGCCATCGGAATGCTGAAAACACGGCAGTGGGAGAGCAGAGGAAACAGAATAACAAAGCGCACAGTGCAAAATGGCAAACAAAAATAACAGTAAAATAAAATATCCTTGCAGGCGCTTGGGGCATACACCAACACCAACACCAACACAACCAGCCATGCAACACGGACACGCAGCGCTCGCAATTTTTTGCTGCCCCTCCCACCGCTATTCACTCGTTTACCCCCCCCCCCCCCCACCACCAGGCAGCCCCACAGGCTAACTCATTTGGCGTTTTGTTTCTATCTGTGTGTGTGTATGCCTGATGTGGGGCATAAATGTTACTCCATTTTTATGACCAACTTGCACACAACGCGCAGTCAAAAGAGAGCGAACCAGCTGAAAAAAAAACAAGTAAGAGTGCTCTAGTCGGGAGTGCCCGACTACGAGATACCCTGAACCCAGTCCTTACAATCATTCGTACTGCTCTAAACACACACATGCTGCAGTACAAGCAGTGCAAGCGGTTTAAGCAGTTAGCTTGCTTTTTCGCTGAGCCCCACACAATAGAAAGTTAAATCTTAAATAACTTCTGTGTTTATCGTCCGATCTTATTGAAATTTTTGGGGCAAGCAATTGTCGATAATATGTGTTACCAAACCAAATTGCAAGGTCGTACCTTCAAAAATGCGTTTTTTTAACTTTTGGGGGGTTTGGGGGTGGTATCCAAAAAGTGAAATATTTGTTACATGTGTATGCTATTCGAGATTATACATGTCAAATTAGGGGCTCTAGCTCATAACTTGTAAGTTATATCCAAAAAACGCTGGTCTAAAATCGAAATTTATCGATAACTTTTGAACGGGACGAGCTATCGATAAATTTTAATAAACTTGATCTGTCCCGGGATTAGGAGAACTTATGTTCCAAATATGAAGTCTCTAGCTCTTGTAGTCTCTGATATCTGTGTGTTCATACAGACAGACAGACGGACAGACGGACAGACGGACAGACGGACAGACGGACAGACAGACGGACATGGCCAGATCGACTCGGCTATTGATACTGATCAATAATATATATACTTTATATGGTCGGAGATGCTTCCTTATGCCTGTTACATACATTTGCACAAAACCATAATACCCTTTTTACCCATTTTTAATGGGTTCAGGGTATAAAAACCAAGTCGTGAGTGGCCGACTGGCAGATTATCTGTTTTTAGCTTTATAAGCAGTAAGATGGGCTATACTATAAGTCAAGCCATTATAACATTCTAGTAGCTAAGTAAAACTAAGATTCGGTCAAATGAATGAACGCATTATAGAAGAACTGAAGAGGCTGATCGAAATAAATATGTAAAGAATATACTCTGCCAACTTTGAAGGGGCACAGGGTATATGAAGAACACAAAAAAACAAATGAAAGAGCTGCCAGCATAACCAAATAGCGATTTCTAAGGGGAAGAGCATGGTGTGTGTGTGTGTGTGTGTGTGTGTGTGTGTGTGTGTGTGTGTGGGTGAGCGGTGCAAAAGCGGTAACCAGAAGCGAAAAGGCCATTAAATGGCTCGCCGGGCAGCGTCAGTCGAACGCTTTGCTCTGTGCGTAGCTTTGACTGTGTGTGTGTGTGTGTGTGCGAGGGTGACTCAAATAACAGGGCAACTGAAGCCATTAGAATGGATGTGTATTTGTGTGTCTGTGTGTATTAACTCTAATTGACTGATTGTCAAGCGTCTGACTTTGGGGCAATGCGAGACAATATAATATGCATAAAATACATACACTATATAAGCTAATGTGTATATATGTATGTGCATAAGAAATAGCAAAATATTTGCTCTATTTATAGCGGCTGAGACCCCTTTTTGCTTTCATCTGTGGCTGCTGCTGCTGCTGTTGATCTGGCAACCCTCTTAAGCAGCTTTTTTCGTTCAGTTTGAGCTCTCTCGCTCTGCGTTCATTTGACGTCATTATCCAACTGTTGTTTCGCTTTGCTCGTTTGCCTGCCGTTTGCTGCTTGCTGCTTTCTGCTCGCTGCTTGCACTTTTGTTTTTGCCCGCTGCTTGACTCTGCGTGTTTAACCGTTATTATAATGTTTGCTGAGAGAAAGCGAATGATGAGATTTGTTCGCTTCTTTTGCTCGCAAAGTTGCATTAAACAGTTGCTGCTCTCTTTCGCAATGGCTGCATTTGTTTGAGCGCCAATTAGGCAAAAGTTTGCGACACTTTTCTGACATTTCCGTTGCGGTTTGTCAGCGCACAACAAATATGTATATTTGTATGCACGTGGCTTATCTATGTACATATGTATGTATGTGTGTAATGTGCCCATCTAGCTGCCTTTCTCCCTCACTCTTACTACGACTGTCATTTGTGGCTGGCGTTGGCGTGACCTTGGAAGTGTATGTGTGTGTGTGTGTGTGTGTGTGTGTGTGCAGCGCATGGAATGCAAATCCATTGAAAGCGACAGACTGCAGTTCAAGGCTACTTTTACGTTACGCAAGCGCTACACACACACACACACACACAGAGAGAGAGGCTTTCTGTGTGTGTGTGTGTGTATGCATATCCTTGAGCGTTGGCCATGTTGCATGCGTTGCGTTGACAGCTGGGTGCTGACAGCACTGCGCCCTTTGTCCTTTTTTTTGTTGCTACTTTTGCTTATGCAATCGCTGGCGACAGCCTTTCTAATTAGTCAAACACAAACTAGATGCGACCTGATCAAGTAGTCACCTCGAAAATAGAGCTCACTTAAATTAGAAATATTCAGCTGATAGTGTGGTATAGTAATTTATGAAATTGGAGTTATTTGCGAATCAAAATATAATCTGCGTTCTTAGTTGCGCGCCAGCACTGTATGATGCAATTGTCTTTGACCTTTGCAATTGACTGCAACTGTATGGCGCATATCCTTGCAGCCTACCATAAAGCTGTGTGCGTGTGTGTGTGTGTATGCGTGTTATTGTGTCATACACACACACATACATACATCTATAGAACTTGGCCTGCCTTGACGCTTGGCTTTTGTCTTTGCCTCAATGTCACTGCATATTAGAGCAGGTTTGTTTAATCGAAGCGCGCCCATTGCATGTGTGTTTGTGTTTGTGGGTGTGGGCATGGCATGTGTGTGTGTGTGTGTGTGTGTGGTGGGTATGAATATGATATAAGTCAGGCCGCATTAATGTTGGGCCACGCAATAATTTGCTTAGTGGATCGCTGATTGCGACGATACTCACGCAACGCCATAACTGCCTCATATAGCGGCCTCTCTCTAACGTCTATCGTCTATCTCATACACACACACACACACGCATAGTCGAGCGCATTTCATTTCAATTTGCAGCGCACATTTCATTGCAATTTGTCAGCTCTTAAAATTGAAATTGATATTTGAAATTGCAGTCATGCTATGCATAGAGAATGCCAAATGTCAACTTGACAGCTGACACAAATGCGAGACGCAGCAGAAACCAATTTGCATTACAACGAGCACAAACGACACAAGAAGAAGCAGAATATAGTAAGAAGCAGAAGCAGCAGCAGAATCGGAATCAGCATCAGCATCAGCAAAGCAGAGAAGTAGTGTAGGCGGGGTAAGGGGGCTAAAAACCAGACGCAAATTAAAGTGAAGTGAAACTAAAGTGAAGTTGGCTGCTCATTAGACTGCCAGAGTTGCCAGAGCTGCCAGAGTTGCGCAGCACTTGAGCATTGCCAGAAGGGCATCCATTTTGTTTTTCGCTTCTATGCATTTTGATTTGAATTCATTTAAAACTTGTGCTGAAGCCAGTCACAAATAACGCGCCCCAATGAGTGCCAATAAAAGAAAGCAACTCCAAATCAGCAGCAGTGAAAGCAGCAGAATCAACTGCAAAACACAAAAAGAAAGAAGCAGAACAAATACTGCATTCACAGCGACTAATTTGCTTGGTGTTGTTGTTGCTGCTGCTGCTGCTGCTGTGGTTGTTGTTGTTGCTGTTCCGGACGCCATTTTGAAAACTCTCGCACGTGCCTAGTGACCTCGTCGATTTCTTTTGTTATGCGAGCGTTTGAAAAAAAGTTTTTGCAGCTGTTTGCGCTTTTGATACCCTATAAAACACATGAAAGGCGCCTATGTCTGCAGAACTGGGCGTGGTTTATTGATATTCGCCTATTATATGACCTAAATATTAACTATTCAATAACTGTTTGAGCTCACATGAGCACAAGACTAAACTTGTGATATTTTCAATTGGTAGACGACTTTTACACATCAGCATGTATTTTATTTAATTTTAAATCTTAAGTTTATATACAATTTTAAATTTTGTACATATATTATTAGAATTTCTTGCGAGATATCTGCTAGTCGATCATTCGATTACTATCAACGCTCGTTAATGATGAACCTATAGGTTTGCTATAGCAAACAGTCAGTTACAAGCATTTTTCACCTCTGGGCTGGGCAGGCTACCTAAAATGTCCGTTATACACATTATCTACAACAAAAGTCGTTTGCCTTCAACAGTATTCATTTATTTCCGGCCCAAATTACATTGCAAACAGCAAATGTTTATCCATATTTGATAGACTTAACGCTGGTGCACGCTATTTCTATTTGTATTGAAGTTATCAGTGATATTTAGAAACAAGTAATACCCAAAAAAAAATAAAAAAAGAAAAACAATAGGATGGGTAACTGGTAAAAGTAATTATGATTATGATCGCTGATAGAAAAATATATATGAATAATCTATGATTATGCAAGAAATGCAAATAGACGACATAGAAAATTGCACAAAAACCGCAATTGAAACCCACGAAGCGCAGGAATAGAAATAAATATATAGAGGAAAGCCGGAAAACGACAGCAACTAAAAACAATTTGCCGTAATCAAAATGAAATCAGCAAAGCGCAAAACACAACGTCGCAACGCTACGGAAAATGGCAAAAAAAAGGAGAAATAAAATGGAGCAGCCACTGCAGCGATAAATAATAGTGCGAAAAAAATATAAGAATATAACGGTGAGACATTTAAATACTCTAGAAAAACTCTGAAGTATATGCATACTTGAAAGGAACTAAGAACAAGAAAACTACTATATAAAGATTATCTTTGCAGACAAGATGAAGATTATAATTACATTTTGCTTTCTACTTTAAGAATATTGAGGAACTTATGAAAATTATTAAAGTACTTTCTTAAGAGAAGTTAATACTTTGAAACGACTTATAAATATATTTTTTGTACAGCAAAAATAGTTCTCTTAAACATTAAGTCATAGTTGTGAATTCATCATATATGTATAAGTACTTATAAGTTTTTTAAATTAAATCCTCTTAGTCTCTTGGCTTTTTTTCTTTAAACAACATCAACGACAAAGTTCCTTAAACTGCTGAAAGAGTATTTGATTTAAAAAGGAAATGGGATAACTGTGAATGCAGTCGATGCGACTGGCAGAGTCAACAGCCGACGGGTCCACTGCCCAGAGAGAGAGCGATAGAGAGAGAGAGGGGGGGGGGAGAGTGGAACAGGTACGGGAGAGAGGCAGAGCGGAACAGGTACGCGATAAGAGGTGGAGATGTCATTATATATTTGTTGTCGCTGGCAAAATATTTGTGCTTTGCGCTTGATTTATGCGCATTGGGGTAGCGAATGGAGTAGCGCTGTGTAAACAATGCGGTAAGCACTGAAGCGGAGCAGGGGAATAACGGTACACGTACAGGTACAGGTACGGACCGGAACGGAACGAAAACAGTGCTGCCCAGGAATATGTAAATGGTATTCAGAAATGCTAGAAATAGCAGCGGATGCTGTACTGAAAACAGAGAGAGAGAGAGAGAAGACAGAGAGAGAGAGAAAGTGAGAGAGTTGAAGGTATATATATAGTTATAACAGCAACTTGTAGTATATCATTGTTTCAATTGCTACAAACTGTTGCCGTTCGACCTAAATCCTTCAAAAGGATGCGAAAAAGGTTAGAGCGTCCAGTAGCGGGTATGGGATGTTTGGAATGTTTTAAGCAAATGACAATTGTTGTAACTGGCAGGCAATGTTTGCGTAGGACGCACAAAAGCCTATACAAAAGTTGCGAGTTTGTCTTCTGCTTCTGCTTCTTCTTCTTGTTCTGCTGTTGCTCGGGGTCTAAATCGGATTGACGTAAAAAGGGTAACGCAAAAATTAACAATACAATTTAAAGCGAGCTGGCAGCATACACAAAAGCATGACAGCGACGCACAACTACAACAACAACACACACACACACACACACACAAAGGCAGGCCAGACAGCAGGCGTCCATTTTTTGGGGGGGCTTTGAGGTTAGGTTTGGTGAGCAATTGAGACAGGCTCAGACACGTTTTCGGGCTGTGCGGTGCCCCGCGGCGGGTTCAAAGGTTGACGCACACACTTGACAATGACAATCGTTTGTTTTGCTGTCAATTGTTGTTGCTGTCACACACACAACATTTAATAAGGGCTTAAAGTTGCGAGTAGCAACGCACTACAAGAAAACAAAAGCTGAACCAAAAAAAAAAGAGGAAAACTTTTGCCATTTGTCAGTCGGGTAGAAAGAAGACCAAGTCAAAGTGGGAGAGGCGGCCGTGCTCGACTGGCAGATACACTGTAGCTAGATTTGAATCGCTCTCTTGTTGCTTATATGCCTATTGTATTGTATTCTAATTTCTCATCGATAAAGACGTTCTAATTTCTGGGAGATATAATCCGAAAGTACTCTCCTACGAGTGCTTCCTGTACTTGTTTACTGTGCTATCGTTATGAACTAACCAATGAATACAGATTGCAAAACATTCGTTATTTCCGATCTGCTTCTAAACTTTTACTCAGCTTATAGAGTTTTACTTTATTGTTATATGGTCCAAGTGTTCGAGTCTCACAAAAGTGTATGGATATTTCTCTTGTCTTTTGCCAGTCACATATGATTGCATAGCTTTCTTTTATAGGGTATACAAATAAAAGTGAAAACTTTGCCGTCGTCGTTTGTTGTTGTTGTTTGGGCCAGGGCCACAACTACCACGCCCACATTGCGTGCACAAACTCTTTGACATTGTCATAGTCTGTGCCATGTCCTCGTCCTCGTCCTCGTCCTCGTCAATCTTTGCCCCACTCCTGCCTTGTGCTCGTCTTTAGTCTGCCTTGTTGCCGCCTTGGTGTGCATATTTAGGGACAACCTTTATTAAATTTTGCGCTTGCTTATAATTCAAAATGTAAGCAGGCGTCGACGCTGAGTGGGCGTGGCAGTAGCAGCAGCAGCAGTTGCTCCTTGGTGATGGTTCAGGCGAGGCGAGGCGAGGGGCAAGGCGGTTTGTGTAACGCCTTTTGTTCTGCTCTTCGTTCCGCCCCTGTGGCGCCGCCAGACATTGCCGTCATTTGGTTGGCGTATTTAGATTTTAATTTGCGATAGCAAACTTCTTAATAGGATTTCACTGTCGCTGCTTTTCGCTTGTTTCCCCCAAATTTCCCACTCCCCCCAGCTAACACCTCACAGACACACAAACGCAGACAGACAGCGAGACAGTCAGACAGACTGAACGACCGCACACACACACACACACACATTAGCAGACATGGAAAATAAATATATATTTCCAACATTATTCGCATTATGCTGTCAGCACGCATGGCAAACTCCTTTTAGTCTACGCATTTCTCGCATTTCTCGTTCAATTCCATGCAGTTGATGGCATTTTTCCTGTTGCCCACATTATGTAGAACAGACATGCTTCACCTACACCCCCCCAAACCCCAACGCCCCCCATTGATTGGGGCATTAGCTAGTTGCCTGGGTGTGGCAAAATGGGGGTGCGGCTTTTGTCTAAAAATTGTGGCAGCTCTTAAGGCTTTTAGGCCTTCTTAATTGTTTGACTTTACTTTTGTGCTACTGCGGCTGGTCAGTCGAGTCCCAGGACCCCAAAACGATTCCCCACTAGCCTTAAGCTTTCAATTGCAAATGGAGCACAAATCTCGAGTGAAGCTCCCTCATGGCTTAAGAGTTATGTTTTTCTATTCAGGTGGGTCAACTTGCAGATGTGTCCAACTGGTTCCAGGGAAACAAGTCTGACAGGCTTGAAGCTATCTGTTAAAACATATATCTGTATTTTCTCTGTATGTAGTGAATCGGATAACAATATCAGTGAAAAATGTAGTTATTGTATGAATGATGCTATTGTTTTCAATGATATAATTAACAAAAGTAACTGCATAAGCTAAGACCTTATTCTTTCTTGGATAACAACTCAACAACATATCTGGGAGAGTATTCAATATTCGACAGCCTAAGAATTACTATATTTTTCTCTCGTTATTTATTTATTTAATGTTTCTTTTTGCGCTGACATTGTTGAACAGCAATCGTTCAGGTTATGTCCACGGCTGCTGCTGCTGCTTCGATTGTTGTTATTGTTAAATTATGTAATAAGCGTAATTGGCTTTGGAATGACAGCAATTTGGAGCTGGAGAGGCAGGAAGCAGGAGGCAGCATGAGATTGTGTTATTGCAAGCATGGGCGTTCATCAGAGCTGTCTTTTAATTTATGTCGACTTGTGATAAGCGGCCAACGCTCGCTTGTTACTGACATAAATTAGATAATAATGCCGGAGAAAATCGGACAAGCAGAGCACCGAATTTATGTTGTCTAGACCACAGAGAAAACAAATAAATCAGTTGGGCATAAAGCGAGGAATGGATAGACTATCTAGTCTGGACAAAGTTTGATTTAATTGACAAGTGACAGGAGGCAAACGTTTGTTGAATGTTTCATTTATCGAGCTAATCGTACAATGCATAATACATATTTAAACACAACTTACCTAATTATCCAACTAACTAAAAACAACTTACTAGCAACTACAGCAGTTAGCCAACATGTTGGCCATTAATTTATAATGATAAGCCTCGATGAGATAAGAGAAACGAACACATATTAAATGTTTTGGGCTCAATCGATTTTAACTGCTACAACTTCAACTCCAATGTAATTAAATTTAAAGTGCTATGCACTCAACTAACCGATCAACAACAGCAGCAACTAGCAACGAGGATAACAACAACAACATATGACATTCAGTATACGACGCGTTGTTCGCCTGAACACCATAAACGTTTTTGGTTCACGAGAAATGATATCATGCACTCGCTGCAGCCACGCCCCCTCCGCTCCTGGCCGCCTCCATTTTAAGAGCCAATATGAGCAAAGTGCATTTCAGAGTTTTATCAAGAACTTTTGCCATCAATTTTGCAGGAACAGCAGCTCGCTTTGATATTCATAATCAGAAAGGCCAAACGCAGTCAGCACTTTGTGGCTCAACTAGCAGCTAGCTACCTTCTACCTGCTGACTGAATGAGAAAACTTCACATAGCAGTCGCAGTTGGAGTCGCAGTCGCAGCTGACTCAACAACTTGGGCCACTTTACATAAATGGATGCACGAATTGGATGAATGGCCAGTCAACTGTGGACAGCTGTGCCACTTGTCTAAGCCAGAACTTTATATATATATATATCTATATATATGGGTGTATGTGTGTGTGCTGCAGCTGCACGGAAATATGAAGCATACTTTATGGCTGAGTTGGGCAGATGAGCCTTTGCCAGCACCAAACGTTTCTAATAAAGCGCGAGCGCACATGAGTGAGTGTGTGTGAAGTGTGTGTGTGTGTGTGTGCGTGTTGTGACCCGCCCTTTAACTGCTCGCGACGCCCCTGTTCGAAAAAAGTATGTCAAGATTTACGCGCATCGTTAAGGCAATAAACAGAAAAAAGAAATATATATATTTTGAACAGAGCTGGAATGATTCAGTTAACTGATACCATGTAAAATAATTATAAACAAACAAACAAATAAATTTGTGTTAGGTTTTAATGGTGTTGCTGTTCCCTGTTATAATACAAAATGATACTTGACAGCTAAGCGCATTTGAATTTTAAAGCACTCCTTTCTTTTGCCTACCCTTTTCTGCATATATTCTAGTACAGGGTATTACGAAAAACGCAACTAACATCGCGCTGTCTATTTCTATGCGTTTGTGTGTGTGTGTGTGTGTATTGCTGTTGTTGTTGTGTGTGCTGGCAACTGCTGTGGGTGTGCCTGAGTTGGGGACACGCAATGCCAGAAGGTTGTGCCGTTGCAGGGCACAGACACTTCACGGCTAACAACGCGTCAGTCAAAGTCAACATACACTTCAATTTGTTGCTGTTGTTGTTGTATGTGAAGCGTAGCGATGTGAATGAAGGCGGCAACAGCAACAGCAACAGCAACAGCAACAGCAACAACAACAACGCATAGCGGGTTTCGGGGTACAAGTGAAAAAAATTTAACACTGTCACTTTTTGACAAGTGATGTGCGCACAACATACACACACACACACACACACATATCCACACACATGCACTCACACACCAGCACGCACAGATGAATGCGCAGTCATATTTTAAAAGCGTTGCATTGCCAAACGTATGACAAACTCGGAATATTTCGCACGCCTCGCTTTTGCATGTTTACATTTCGACTTTTGTCACACAAAGGCATACATACATACATATATGCAGACTGTGGCCATTTTGATTTGCAATCCCCTTTCTCTCTCTCGCTCTAATGGAGTACGACGAACAACAGAGCGTGGCAAATGTTTTATTTACCGTTTCGTTCATTTTAGCCGCTTGTTTTCACTTGATATTTGCGCATTTCCGCATTGCCGACATGTCTGCCATTTCAAGCAAACATAAAGCGCAGCCAGTTCCATTTCCATTCGCATTCCCATTCACATTCCCATTCACATTCACATTCGCAGCTTCAGCTACAGCTACAGCTACTGCTTCATCGCCTCCTTTCAGCCTCCTACTCCCCACCTACGCTGACATCCTGCTGCATCCTGGCAAGGACTGCTGCTTGCTGTCGACTGCTGGCACAAGGCACGCCCTGGGGTAATTAAAAGCGCTTGCAGTTGGCTGCTCCCTCAGTTTACTCATTGTTGTTGTTCGAGTTGTTCTTGTTTGTTGTTGTTTGTTGTTGTTTTAGTTGACTGGCGTTGGCAGCTGCGTTTTTATTACTCTCTCGCTGTGGGTATTTGTATTTAGTCAGGACATATGAAAGTAATGTATTTTTGATGCCTTAAAGTATACACGCAACATTTTAATCAAACATATTCTGTTATATACTCAAAATTATATTTCCAAAAATTACTCTGCTATATTTATCCTTATATTCATTGTAAGAGAACTGCAATGAACAAGAGTATCAAATAGTTCTTATCTAATTTGGCTGGCTTCCGGGTGAATTTATTGCGCGTGTTTGTCCCGTACAGAAACAACGATTCCTTTGTTAGTTTCTACAGCCAGTGTCAAAAGATTGTATTATTCGTTCTCTATTTACTCACATACAGTTGAGTTACGCTGCGCAGTTGAGCATGCACTTGACAGATGATTTAAACACATTACTTATACGCAGCGTCAGCCAAAGGCAATTTTCTATTTGCTGCACTCACACACTCACAACTCATTCCTGTGGCATCTGCGCACAGGCGGGTCCCCAGGACTCGGCAGGTCTACAGGCAGCCCGAAGACGCTGAAAGACAAAGTGCACATTATATTGACTATATATCAATGGCTTAAGATTTGAGACACCTACCAACCAGAAGCTGCCACGCGTTTTGCGCTGCTTGTAGAAGGCATACAAAGCCCAGCCAGGTAGCTGAAGCAGACCAAATGTCGCCAAGTAGTAGCCAAAGACTGCAATAGGATATGGAGTTAATATATTTACGAGGTTTATATATATATAAATGCAAATGCAGCTTACCGTGTGCGATATGTGGATATGCGACACCCTTGTATGTCAGTTCGTTCATGTTGAGCAGCGTGTAGAGCAGCACGGCAGCCATGAGGCCGGGCGTTATGTAGGCCCAGCAGAGGCGCCAGTACCAGCCCGTCTCAATGCCCATCATGAATTTGATATCGGCACAGAAGCGTCTCACACCTGTCCAGCCACAAGGAAAGGTGAAGCACAGCAATTAGAGGCAGTCAAAAGTGGGTTAGAATGTCTACAACCCACCGTAGAACCAGGCGACGGCCAGCAGCTCGCCAATGGCTAGTATGAGGGCCGTAAAGGACACACCGTAGAAGTCGACCAGATTGACAATGAATTGTCCACCGGGCGTTACATAAACGATGCTCACACCAAAGCCCAGCGCAGCGAGTCCGCCGGCCAAGGCCCAACTGGGACCCGCACGCTGGCCAAATTGGTCGCGTATGACACGCAGGATGCAGGAGCCCATGCCGACGGTGCTGCCAATGCCTAGGACGAATAGCATGAGGAAGAAAAGGACCGCGAACATCTTTAGGTAGTTGTGCTTTAAGGGGCACACAGCGCTCGCCGTTCTCAATAGCTTACCTGTGGCACATACTCGAACTTGGCTATCGCCTCGGGATACGAAATGAAGGCCAGACCTGTGCCGCCCTGCACCACACTGCCAATGTCCGTGATGCCCGTCTGCTTGGCCAAATTGCCCAGAATGCCAAAGGTAATGCAGCCGGCAATTATCGATGAGCACGAGTCCATTGTTGTGATGATAACAATATCGCTTTGGAGTGCCAAATAAACTCGATAAATAAACGTCTGCTATGAGAGCACATACAGCACCTACTTGTACACATTCCGATTGAAGTTGTTGTAGGACGCATAGGTTATCACCGTGCCAAAGCAAATGGCCAGCGAGAAGAAGACCTGCGTAACAGCCGCATACCAAACGAGCGGATTCAGCAGCTCCCGCCACTGCGGCTTGAAGAAGTACACAATGCCATCGCAGGCACCAGGCAGCGTCACAGCTCGCAGCAGCAGCAACAGCAGCACCACATAGGGGAACACGCCCAGAAAGTAGGCGGCCTTGCCGCTGCTCTTTATGCCGCGTATCAGAACGCCACCGATGATAAGCCAGGCAACGGCCAGGCAGGCCACCAGCTGCCAATTGGGCAGACCCAGGCCATTGTCGATGTTGGGCAGTTCGTGCAGTATTTCACGCCTGTTACGAGATAACAAAAGAAATCCCCATTGAGTCGCAGTTTCTTCTAGTTTGCCTTTCGAATAGAGCTGGGCACGTGTCGTGCTTTTGCTAATATGCCAACAGAATTCATTTAAACTTTACATATGAATTTTCAGAATTAAACAGAATTAAACAGGTTAAAAATATATTTTAGCATTTCAAATCAATATTTTACACTTTTAAGTAACGCAAATAAGTCAAAAATATCTCAAAGCTCTAATCTTGAAACAGGAGCCCTATTAGAAATGTAGATTTGTTGCTTTCCTAAATAAAAGGGACATATGGCCGAAACTGACTTCCAATAGTAAAACAGCATATGCATATAGTAGTGCGATGCTGCTGATTCCAACAAATGTTCAGTATCTTTGACTAATAAGTCTCTGTGCTAAGTGTCATCGCGATAGCTCAAAAACTAAGCGACTAGTTTGCATACATACAGACAGACAGACGGACATCTGGACGCCAACGCTGCCTTCTATATATAGGAAGTGGTGCACGTTTTCACTTTGTAGTTCGTTATAGGTCTAGTCTTGACTTACTCAAAGTACAGCTGTGCTGGTGACATTTTGCCAGTGGCATTGACAGCACTGCTGCCATCATGGCAATCGCTGCCCCAGCTCTCGCGGCAGCTGCTCCAGGGCAGCTCCGTGCTGAACGAGGCGAGCAGGAAGCGCAGCGTCAGCGCCATAATGCTGGAATAGTAGGTAATGGAGGCAGCTGTGGCCAGCACCTGTCCGGCAGCCACGCCCTTTAGAATGGGCGCCAGATCAAAGGCGCGTAGGACGCCGCCGCCGCGGAACTGGCCTAATGAGATCTCCAAGTAGTAGACAGGCCGTCCAATAACAAAAAGTGCGATTAGGTAGGGTATCACAAAAGTGCCGCCGCCATTTTGAAAGGCAATGTAGGGAAAGCGCCAGATATTGCCCAGGCCCACAGACAACGAGATGCAGGAGAAGAGAAACTCGAGACCGCTGCCCCACTGCTCCTTCTGCTCTTTCGGCTGCTCCTTGGCGACAATTTGAATCTCCGGCATCTTGTTAGACCTCTTGAGCTGCACACTTGGAGGTCGCGCTGTCGACTGATGCCTCATTGACAAACAGCCGAGCAATAAACAGCCGCAACCGCAACCGCTGAGATATCTCTAGTGACAACAGTTCGCATTGTGAAATCGTTTTTCCGGCTTATCTGGTTAGCTGCGGTACGCTGTTTATCTTTATCTAGACGTCTATTTGTAGCATTTCGCTTAATTGGCACTAATAAAAGATGCTAAGTGAATTGCAGTGTGACGGCGAGGGGAAAAGCCGATGCCACTGCTTTTGTTACTGAGTGAGATGTGCAAATTAGTTAGCAGCTGTCTATTAGAATGCATATGTTTATTGCCAGTTTAAATTTGCTGAAACTTAAGACAATGTCAATGTGAGAAGTAAACTGATGTAAATCAATCTTAAAAGTCAAACAAAAATTAAAAAAGTTGAGTATCTTGATTAGCTTATAATATGTACATATTGTTTTTACATTATGAACCTTCTGGAAACCTGTGTACACTTTTGATATATAGCAGGGTCGGCTCTTGTACTTAGCACCGAAAGCTGCTTTTTACGATTAAAGATATCCTTACAGCCCTATATATATATGTGTGTGTATTGCCTAAGTGCAGCCAGAAACCTGCATAAAGTTGTGGCAGCACTTTCAGGAGACTGAGAGAGTGAGAACAAAGAATCGTCTCATTTTACAGCAGGAAGCAAAAGTTGGCAACTCTTTTGGTCGCCTGACAGCCACGAAAGTTTTTAATAATTTTCAAGAGTTTTCTAATTAACATCCCCAGTGAAAGGCTGCCAAGTTGCAGCTGCCGTTTTCCAGTTGCACGTTGCACGAGCTGAAGATGTTGAAGACGAAGACGAAGGCGAGAGTAGAAGACGAATGAGTTGACAGAGTTGAGTCGGAGGAACGGAAAGATGGAATCAAAGTGCTGGAGATGTTGAACGTTCATTATGATGACGGTTTTAAATGGGTTTTTAACAACTTTCGCCAGATTTATGAGAATTAAATTGCTTTGATAACGCTGATTGCAGACGTTGACTGGAAATTGAGGGTAATGCAAGCCTTTCATACCTTTTGTTGTTTTTTTCTTTTCTCAGCGATTATTAACGCACATAAATTGCCATTAGCTGCAGCTCGAAACTAAGTTTTTGTTTTGGCCGGTGCAGTTCGTTAAAGTGCTGTGCGTCGAGTGGGTGGATTGGGTGGGTGTGGGTTGCTTCATTTTTAATTGCAACTGGAGGCGTTGCAACTTTACCGTGCCACAACACGCAGATTCAACCAGCCAGCCAGCCAGCCAAACAATGTGAACAAAATGAGGCAAATAAATTTGGAAACTTTCGCCGGGGCATGCGAAACGCTAATGGGGCGCATCTGGAGCAAGTATGTACATACATATATATTACTGTTACATATGTAATGTGTGTGTGTAACAATCGATAACAGCCACATTTACAGTTAGAGTAACATCAACATCAACAGCCACAGCAACAGCAACTTCAATTGCAACAATAACTTCGTTTGCAAGCCCATTAACAACAACAACAACGGCAACAAAGTTGCTTGGAATGTTCAAGTTGCGTAAAGCATGACTAGCAAATGCCCTGTAAATGATAATAATATGATGTTACAATATATTAATATAGATATTACTATAAATTCGACTTAATCAATCACTTTATGTATTATTTATACATAACGATAATTCAACCTTATGCTAAGAGTAGGAGAGTATGTTAAGTTTTAACTTTGCACATTTCTTTATAAAAAAATTCTATAAAGAAAAGAACCTCCTCATTTTAAATCGCCCAAGGTGTCTTATTTAGCGTACATAAATTCCACTGGGCAATTACTTAAAATTTATTTGGTTCTTACATTCTAATTATAAATAGTTTCAGCAGTAGTGCTAAAACTGAGAAAGTCGAAATTGCTTTGAGTTGAAATATGAAAGTAGCCCCTAGTATTTTCTATTTATTCTTAGATTTCTGATCTTCGTTGTACATTAATTTCTTGCGCTTGCCTTTTTATAGCTCATAAATTGTAATCTTGTTTATTCTCAATGCTGGCAAATACCCTACACGCGTTGGTATTTCAGTTAATGGGCATAATGAGCATTGCAATTAGTTTTGCTTTTGCTGCTTGTGTTCTGTATTTGTGTAACTTGTAACAAGTTTACCTTTAAAATTGATTTCAACGGACTTTGCAACAACTTCCGTTTCCGCTTCAGCTGCTCGTGTACTTATTAGTCAGCATTGTGTAAGTTCCTCCATGTGTGTGTGTGTGTGTGTGTGTGTGTGTGTGTAACAACTTTTGCCATTTGCCACGTGTGGGCTTGTGTGTGTGTCTCTCGTGTGTATAGAGAAAACGTGTCGAGTTTTTACTTTAGCTGACAGCTTTTAACTACCTTGCTAAGCTCTGACATTTCATATCCGGAAATGACATCCACCCCACTGGCAATTTGAGCCCCCCTGGGCCATCATGGCGATTGAAAGTGCAAAATCATTGAGCGCACATTTAATTTGAAATTAATTTTTTATCAACTTCAATTGAATTAAACTCCATCGAGCTGAAAATCGTCTCTGTGTCTATATATAATGAAATTGTGTGTAGTTTTCGGTGGTTTGACCTACTTGGTTGCATCTGCGGTTTAATATAATACATGTGTATACATAAATAAATTAGGTGCATGCAATTTTAACCGGTAAATGCGTATTATAAATTATAAATGTTAGTTTTGTGTGGCACGTAGCACAAGCGGCAAACTGCGTGTTGTATCTCGATATTGTTTGGTTCTCACTCCACCCCCACTAAAAAGAACTATGGCAAGAAATCTGTGCGCGTTGTTTGCTGCTGCTATTCTCGCTGCGAGCGTGCCGCAATTATGGGGCAGCATTCAGTCGAATGCACCTGCCACAAAAGTTGCTGCTGCAAGCGCCAAATGTCAAGGGAAGTGGCGCAAGCGAAGACGAAGTCTTAACCCACTTTGGCATTGCAACCTGCAATCCTTGTTACCTTTCCGCCTTTCCCTTTTCCCTCTATCAGCACTTTTCAGCTACGCCATTGTTGCCATTGTCGATTGCAGTTGGCTTGTTTGCCGCACGTAATTGTTGCAGGGCTCCTTCTGTTGCCCCAGTGCAAAAAGTTATTAAAATGAAAAGGCAAAAGCAAATCGATTATGCCGAGCTTAGCCTTAGCCTTTGCCTTTGCCTTAGCCCAGCCAGCTACGACCCAAACAATGCGAACAACTTTCTGCTGAAACTTTATCCAGCCCAACAACGAACAACAACAATGGACAAAAAACGAAAACGAAAAATAAATAAAAAGAAAAACTTTAAATTGACATCGAATGGCAATACCGAAACTGCTACGCACCACCCCACCACCAACAGCAACAAGAACTGCTTTGGCTTTGGCTTTGGCAACCACATTCGCATTCACAACGACAAAGTGAAAAGTTTTGTTCGGCAAGTTTTTTCGGTCGCTTTCGAATTACCCAAAAATGATAAGCCGAGACTCTACGTTTTCGAAATACCCTGTTTGCGTAGCACTGCCTTTAAAGGGTATTTGAATATTGTTTAAAATGGCTGTTAATCTGTTGTACTCCTTACTGGCAAAAACAGTTTATAAGCTCTTGTACATTAGGGCTCTAAAATTTAATATGTTTTTATTATTATATCAAATATTTTGCAAATTATGTGTGGAAATGTTTATCTTTGATTATGAATTTAATTATGTACATATTTTGGTTATAAAAAACAAACAATTTTAAGATTTTGCATGTGTTTCTCGCATAAAAGTCAAAAATTAGGTTTGTTTTAAATTGACTGCAATTAAACAAACGATAAAAACGAGCTTCATACATATTAAAAAGAAACAAATTTATACATTTATTGTTTGTATATACATTTCATATTAAATTGTAGTATTCGTACGTCCGTTATACAATTACTTTTCTTTTTGTATAGTAAGTTATTTAAATAGCAAGAATTTGAATAAACAAATTCTACCTATATGCAAAATTATTTTTATTACCTGTTTATTTTGTTTTCATTGCTTATAGCTTTTCATGAGGTATCCTCTAGACTGAGTTCGTGCAGTTTCTTCGTTTCAAAGGCTCAACTGAAACAAAAGCGAAGCAGCCGCCGCAAATTCCGATTACTTTGGTGCGTACCACGGGGCGCATGTGTAACGCAAGTCGGTGCTCGCTTTTGTTGTCTTTCATTGCTTGTGTGCAGCTGCTGGTGCATGTGTCATGTGGCATGCGACATGCGGCATGTGGTAAGTACGCGTCTCTGCTCGGCTGCTGCTGCTGCTGCTGCCTTGGCAAGCATTTTGTGCTCTTAATGTGAGTTTAACAACTGAATTGTTAGCTGACATTTAAATTTGCAAAGCAATTTGCATTTTTACGCCCCCAAAAGTCCGTGTTCTTAGCTAACATTGTGTGTTTGTGTGTTTTGTGTGTGTGTTTGTGTTTTATGTGTGTGCTGAACAATTTATGCAAATAATAAGCATTTTCGTGTCTCCATTACTTGGACTGGCACGTCTAATTTTTGGCCAAGTTTTGCCAAGAAGCTGAAGTGCGGCTGCCATTCGTGTTTGTGTTGCAGCCAGTTGGCAGTTGGCATGTGGCATGTGGCAGGTAATTTCAATTGCCATTTCAACCTTAAGTTCTGTTTAATTTCATGTGACACTTTGTTTGCATTCTTTTGCACTGTTGCAACTGCTACTTTGCAGCGTTGCCGGGCAATTAAATATGAAAAGTAATTTTCATTGTTTGCTGGCCAAAGTTTTATAGCAAGCGGAATGCCAAACGTGACACTCGAACACGTCGCAATTGTCTTGAGTGGCGCCGGCGTTTGTTATGCCTTATCAGCAGCAGCAGCAGCAGCAGCAGGACAATCCAAGTCGAGTTTAAGTTTTGCCTAAAGGGCCAAAGCCAAAAGGCCAATTTGCATGCCAAGCAGCAGCTGCAGCTGTCAACCGAGTCAACATTTTGTGGCAAACTGTGATTTGTTCAGCCAGCGAATTTCGCATTCATTGAAACTGTCTCTCTCTCTCTCTCTGGCCGCGACCAACGGCTGCGACTGCCACTGCCACTGGCACTGCCACTGCGAATGGGGGCGCTGTCAACTCCAACTTGCCACAGTGCGCTGTGGTGCAGGATGCGGGCTGCAGGGTGCAAAGTGCATGGTGCAACATTTGTTGCAATTTGTATGCACAATGAGAGGGCTTTGAAGTCGCCGCTGCTGTCCATAAGCAGCTCGGACCACGCATAAGAAAAACCTTTCCAAAGTCACAAGAGACTGAGCGACAAGGATAACAGCTACAACAAAGATTTGCTAACCTAAACAAGACATCTTGAGGGGATTGTGAGAGAAGAATGCGGCAAATATCAAATGAATTCGTTTCAGCTATTATTATTCTTGAGGCGTGCCATTACAATTAGGTTTATCGCTTGAAATATATTTCAACTTGATGCATTAGAAAAGAATGTTTGCTGTAAATGTACTATTGGAAAGCTGTGTAAGCTACATCTTCAATTCTTAAGATGTATAATTATATATTTATACTATCTTGTTGTGCATTGCACTTAATAACTTTTGTTTAATTATATAGATTATATTATAAGACTTAAGAACTTCCAGGGCATCTGCTAGTCGTGCCGTTGTTTGTTCTTTGACAAATCTAGCAAATGTGTGGCGTAATTGTTGTTGAAGCTGCTTTTTGGCTGCTGCCCATGTGGCGTATGCGTAATGCTGTAGAAAATTCACTGAAATGGGAAAAGTTGGCGCGTCGAAGTCAACGCCTGCCGCGTTGTTCTTGTTGTTGCTGCTATTGCTGTTTTTTGTTGTGTGTGACAGGCGTTAACTGACACTTGGGTGCCACGTTAATGTCGCTTAGCATACTAAGGCCCTAAATGGCATTTATTTGCAGCTCAGCTCAGCTTGCTCCCACTCACTTTCTGTGGCAAGCGTAGCTGAAGTTTGATATTGTCAAAGACGAGGGACAAGCCAAAGTGGCTCGCTGCCCACCCACAGTTAAACACAATGACGCCTAATGGCATTGTGGCAGTAAGAGTGGGAGTGGTAGTGGGCGTGGTCGGGGGATGAGTCGCCTTAACCAAGTGGATTTTATGGAATGCCTCGAGCTATATTTATGTAGAAGCTTGCGTCCTGCGGCATGTGGCAAGACAGCGTTCAACAAGCACCAGCACAAGCACAAATATGACAAACGCCATGGATTTTAGGCCCAAAGCCATCTAATTTTCGTGCTGCTTAGCCGCTCAAATGTGGCTAATAACGGTTATTAATGCGGACCTTTGCGAGTGCTTTTTTACGGCAGAAGTGGGTGTACTATATATAATTACAATTCAGTGGAAGCGGCTCTTGCATTTGTGTCCAGTGTCTCGTTTTCAAAAACACTTTGTCCTCTTTCTCGCTCGCACTCTCTCTCTCTCTCTCTCTCTATCTGTATAGTTAAGTGTGAGTGTATATATAGGCAATTTTCTAGCGCGAAAACTGCCGCGGGTGCCACAGCGCTTATTGCCCTCTCCCTCTCTCTCTATTTCCCCCCCTCCTCTCTCTATCTCTCGCCATCTGCTGTTGCTCCTGTCTGCCTGTTGCTAACCTAATCAAATGAAGTTCTGTTTGCGCGTCTCTCGTGTTGTTTGTTTGTCTCAACTTGTCACGAACACAGTGAATATGTGTGTGTGTGTGTGTGTGTTAATGTTGGTTAGTGTGTGTGCGTAGCCTTGCAACAACAAAAACAGTAGAGGCAAACCGCACTTGATTTCATGCACAAACAGCACGTAACTCATGCTCAACATCTGACTCTCTCTCTCTCTCTCTCTATCTCTATCTCTATCTCTCTTTTGCTGCCACCCTTGTTTCTCCTCCTCTGGATGTCAATCTGTAATTACAGTTGCTGTCCCTGTCTATGTGCGTGTTTTGTTTCAAGTGTCATGTGCTTTAATTAAAATATATTGAAAGCGTTTTCACAGTAAAGTGCCACAATGCAATTGATGACTATAAAATAAAGAGTTGAGCAAAAAGGAAAGATGCACAACAAATTTCCAAGCAAACACAAAATAAATATGCCATAAATATATATATATTTTTTTGTATTTATAGCCCAACTGCAGAATGCAGCATTTGATTGTGACCGCATAAATAAAGAGAAGCAAAAAAGCAAAAATGTATCGCTTCCATTTTGAAATGGAAATACCACTAAAGTGAACAGCAATATCAAACTACACAAATATTTATCCTTTTTTGTCGTTGCTTGTTATGCTTCTGTCATTTTATTGTCCACCTATGCACCAAATTACTTTCTACCCGCCGGCTGGATCGGGTACAACAACTATGTTAACATTCTTGTAAAGTTGCGCTCAAGTTTTAATACTTGCGGCTATAAATTGTCATACTTGGTTTTAAATTGTGCTAAAAGACACTTTGTTCAGCTTTAAACGAGCTGATATTTATTTAAAATGATTTAAGTAAAATGATTTAATAAATATGCTCTAACTGTTGCAAATTTATATAATACTTGTATTGTCTCTGCCATATATAGTCTAACTCGAACTTTCATTAGTTCTATTTTATGTAACTCGAACCAAATTGTGGACAACAGCGTTTATTGCAAAAATTCTATTAAATTTTTGCAGATGGAGCTTAAAGTTATCATTTTTAATTAGTTAAGACCTAAAACGAAATATCGTTATAATTCGAAACCAGTTCAAGTTCAAATTACAGCTAATTTGCTGTTGATCTTTTATTATTTGCATTTCATTAGAGGGTATTTCAGTTGCGATTTGATATTTTTAATGATTTCATTCATGTGATTTTATTGTGGTTTTTTTGTCTAGTTGATTTGTTTGCCAAAAATCGTTTTTATTTTGCAGTACACACACACACACACACACACACACACACACACACACACAGATAGATAGACATAGACATATACATAGCCACAACAACACTTAACAACGGTTCGCAAGCTTAGACTTTGTTTGTGCACAAATGAGAAACACAAGCAACGTGGCAACCATAAAGCTCAGCCACACACACACCCACACACACCACCACCCACACATAAATTGCACACTCTCATGTTTGCACAATAAAATTTCAACAAAATACGCGACAGGGTCTTTGTACTTGAGTAAATTGGATCTGTGCAGCGGGGCATGAGCAGCAGAATGGGAAGATGGTAAAAGGGAAGGGGGGAGGGGAGTTAGCAAAAATTAAATAAATATTTGGCTTAAAGCAAGTTTAAAGCAAACGCCCACAGCTGTAGCAACTTGGCAAGGACGTATGTATTCGACTGTCTCCCTCCCTCCCTATGGCTCTCTCTCTCTCCCTCTCTGTCTCTATCTCGGTCTTTCTTTCTGTGCGTGTGCCCTGATCCCGAGTTGGCCCCTCAAGACCTCAGCCAAACATTTTAGGTATTCATGTGTAATCCATTTCGAAATTTGCATGTTTAATGTGCTGTGAGGAATTCGGTTTCTATTCTTTTCACCTACTTTTCTTCAGTTTTTTCGTTGCTGTATTTTTTTTTTGGTTGATTTGAGCTGACTAGAAATTTAGCTAACAACCCTGACATTCTCCTTGACTTCGTCGCGTGCATTTCGTTTTTCGTTTTATATATATATATATATACATAGTATAAAATTGTTTATGTACAGCTTGAAATTGCATATGCATAGATAAGGTCGGTTATAAATAAAAACAGCTGCGTATTTCGATTGATAGGAATGCCAGCTGAGGCCACACAATAATATGCAATTGTAACAAAAGATTTTCGTTTTCCGCCTGGCCATAAGACCAGCTTTGGGCCATTGTTTGCCAGCCCTATATAAGTGGGTCTGGTATTTTGTGACTCGGTAATCAATCGCGTGCAATATGCAAGTCTATTTCTTATCCACTCTGCTGCTACTGTCGCTGGCCGCTTTTGGCCACAGCACCGGACTCAATCCGAGTCACAGCGTTACATGGGGCGGCCGCATGTTCCGGGACATGCATCTGGAGCGTGTCATCATCACAGAGAAGTCTCGATTCTTGCGTGTCGTTACACGTGACTATAACTTCAAGCAAATCGTGCGTTTATCCCCACACACATCTCTCTCTCTCCCTTTCTTTCAATTGTTATCTTAATTCATTTGTCTTGGCAGGGCTTCCAGCGTCGCATCACTCAAATTGTGGTCACTGACCAGATCAAGAACGGCGAAGGCGGCTTTGCTCGCCTTGTGGCTGGTGGTCCACAGGCCAACTTTGTCAAGATCCATTTCAAGAGTCAGCGCAACAAGGGCTTCAGCTTCATTGTGGATATTTATGGCATTTAAATGATGTACACTATATTTCAATTTGTTTTAATTCTCGATGGTCAGTGCTTTAAAAAATGCTGATTAATTACAATTTACTTAGTCCCTATGTTTGTGTCTGCGTCTCTGTATGTGTCTGTGTGTATATATATCATTTTAATAAGCATAATGAGCGCTTAATCCCTGAGGCGTGGGTGGGTTTATTTGGTGTGTATTTGCATAGATTACCCAATGCGATAATGCCCTGTATTTTTATGTCATTGAGTATTGGGTATACAGTGGTTCACTGCTTATTTCGAGCAGGATTCTGTCACTTGACTTTTAAATAGTTTAAACAATTTAAAAGAAGTTGTTAATGCTTATAGGGAAACTTAAATCATATTTGTTTGATAACTTTATATAATTGGTAAACCATGATCAAAACTGCATCGGCATTGAAAATCTGATCAGTTTTGACTATGTTATGGGAGTTTTATGTTCTTCAGATCTAATATACTAATCTAATATACATCTTGACGCATTTTTGGATAATTCCTTAGAGACTTGTTGACCCCTTTTTGATACCCAACACCTGACTATAGGGTATTTACTAACCGAGCACTATCGAAACTGCTGTGCTACGTACTCATTGTCTGTTTGTTTATTTGCTGGCATTCAATGTTTACAATTCACAAATAGGCGGGCGCCAACTTTATTTAGTCACATATTTATAGCATAAACAACGCTAAAACTGTTGCGTTGATTAGTGGGGCTGTAGGTGATGAGAAGGGGAAGAGCATGTGTTAACAATCGTAAAGTGTATTGCACGTAATAGTTGTTAAAGTTCTATTTAGCTCGGCCCTTTGTGTGATTTTCATATGCCAAAGTACTACTTATACAGTTTTGATGATTGATGTTTATTACAGTAATTTTTATACCCTGAACCCATTAAAAATGGGTTAAAAGGGTATTATGGTTTTGCTCAAAAGTATGTAACAGGCATAAGGAAGCATCTCCGACCATATAAAGTATATATATTCTTGATCAGTAGCCATGTTCGTCTGTCCGTCCGTCTGTCTGTCTGTCTGTCTGTCCGTCTGTCCGTCTGTATGAACACGCAGATATCAGAGACTATAAGAGCTAGAGACTTCACATTTAGAATATAGTTCTCGTAGTCCCAGGACAGTACAAGTATATTTCATTTTATCGATAACTCGTCCCGTTCAAAAGATATCGATAAATTTCGACTTCAGACCAGTGTTTTTTTTTTGGTCCTAACTTGAAAGCTATAAAAGTTATATGCCCCAAATTTGGCGTATATAATCTCGAATATCATACACATATTACAAATATTTCACTGTTACATCCCGAATTTTAATTAGTGAATTGTTCCTAGCTAGAGAAACCAAACCATACGAAAATTATGTTTGCATCACTATTTCTATAACATTTCCGGTCATGTAAAAATATCGCATATTTAACATTGCCCTTCTATGCGATTCTCAAGAATTTAAGTGAGGTCTGTCGATATTGATGGGCTGACTTGTTGTTTGAATATTGTGTTGTGTGTTGGTGAAATAATAATATTATTTTCTGCTCTCTCTCTCAGTGTCAGTAGTAAATTCAGTCTTTCGCTCATTACTGTCTCTCTCTCTCGCTACTCTCTCTCCCTTTCTCTGGCTACTCCCTCTCCCTCTGTCCCTCTGTCCGTCTCTCTCGCTACTCTCTCTCCATTTTCTCTCGTCCTCTCTTTCTTACTACTCTCTCTCTCCCTCTCTTTCTTACTACTCTCTCTCCCTCCCTCTTCCTTACTACCCTCACTCGCACTCACTACTCAGTCACTCTCTTACATATCTCTCTCACACTTCTCTCTCCATCTTAATCATCTCTCTCTCTCTGATTAATCTCTCTCTCTCTCTCTCAGTTCTGTCTAACTTCTCTCTCTCTCTCTCTCCGACTACTCTCTCGCTCTAAATCTCTCGCTACTCTCTCACTGCTCTCTCTCTCACTCTCTCACTCTCACTCATCTCTCTCTCTCACTCTCTCTCACTCTCTCTCTCTCTCACTCTCTCTCTTTAGCTACTCTCTGGCTACTCTCTGGCTACTCTCTCTCTCCCTCTCTTTCTCTCTCTCTCTCTCTCGCTACTCTCTCACTACTCTCTCACTACTCTATCTCGCCCTCCAACCTCTCTCTCTCTCCTTAAGATTTTACTTTTACATTGTGTGGGGCTTGGTGAAAAGCAAGCTAACTGCTTAAACCGCTTGCACTGCTTGAACTGCAGCATGTGTGTGATTAGATTAGTATGCATGATTGTAAGGACTTAGTTCAGGGTATCTCCTAGTTTGCATTAATTTATATAATGCAGCTGTCGCAGAAAATTGAATAAAATAAAATATAAATAACATATTACGAAACATTAAAAATAATATTAAATATTTAAATTATAATATGCATCGTCAAATAATTTAAACATTTTAATTTATATTTAGTTAGGTATGTATATATGACTCTCTTGCTCTCATGCTCTGGTTTCTCCATTTCTCATTATTTTGTTCACTCTCTCCCTCTCTAAAATGTTGAACTAATGACTTTCAAAGAACTCTGCTGACGTCATGATAAACTAATGGTGCAGCTCGATTTCTGAGGTCCAAAATAGACTAAAACACTCTAAATTCTGAAAATTAATGACCTGCATAGTGTTATTCAAGAGAGAGATAGTATGCAAATAGTTTGTTGCATGCTTGGGAATATAAACTTTAAAGGCCATGGATAAAGGTCAGCGAGCATTCTGGCTTCGTCTCTAAATTAGTAACGATGCAAGTGAGGTATAACTAAACTGCAATGTGTACTGCTTAAAGATACAAAAGTAAGCTGTTAATAAAAAATAACAACTTATTTATCTAATCGCCTTAAACTTAAGCTATAGTTAATCATTTATGTATGAGTAACTTTGGTTTAGAGAATGTGGGCGTCGGCTTTGAGGAGAGAGAGCTTAATACTCAATTCCATTTAATTAGGCACAGCAGAGTGAGAGAGAGAGATAGAAATGTTACAGACAGGGGCATTATTAAGGGCATTAAATTAAACGATGCAGCCGCAAAATTGGTCAAGCAAATGAGAAAATATTACTAAGAGTGAAAGCCACAGGCTGGCTCTTTGGCATTTGCCAAATGCCAGGCACTTAGGCTTAACCCACCATCCTTCCCCGCCCCCTTAACTGCCACTGGTATGTGCAGCTCTAAAACTCAAACAAATCCAATCAATGTTACAGACAACCTCATATCAGATGTGTGTGTGTGTGTGCTCATATGCAAATAAGCGCTGGATGCCATATAAAATTTAATGTGTTGCCTGCCTCCGACTTTTCTCTCCCTCTCTCTGTATCTCGCTTTCGACTTAGGCATGTTGCTGCTGCTGTTGGTTATTGTTGTTGTTGTCAACGAGTATTGGAGTTAGGGAGCAGCCATTGATGCGTGTGCGGACCATCAATCGTTGGGAATTAAAATTTTATTATGCCATATGCCCAGCAAGGCATCATCACTCTAATGCTTGCGAACGCTGCGTATACATAATACGCATTACGTATACGCCCGGTCTGTCTTGGTACTTTTTGCCATATTCGGCAATGAACATTTAAATGCAAATGCCTTGCCCATCAGCATGAAAATCAGATGCGGTGCTGAACTTGAGCCAAGCAGCGTGGCGAGGCTGTCATTAACCGTTAAATGGCCCATGAATGCTTCAATTAACTGCAGCATACAAAACGCTCCTGCTCCCTTTTCGCAACAGTGTGTCTGCCTGGCTTGGGCAGCCATTTGGTAGTTGCTCAACGCTAGCAATTTTATTGCTAGTTCGTCCTTGCAGCAAAACACACATACATACAGCTTGGGACAGGGGTTTTTTCATGCACTTTTGGCTGGCATTCAAGGATAATGCAGCGACTAGGCGAGTACTTTACAGTTTGTAACCCACACATACGCACATTTGCCAGCATTCAGTTTGTGCCACTTTGTGACCCCATCGTTCAATAACAACATTGTGCTTCAATGGCCAACGCTCCCCCATCCCCTGTCCCACACCTCCTCATCCCTGCTTGATCAAGAGTTCAGGTAGTGGCAGCGCTATAAAGCGCCATACATTATGCAGGTTGTTTGTTATCGTTCGATAGAGTGTAAATTATGGCACAGTTGCCAGTCGCCGCTGCAAGTGTGGCGCAACCAAAGCTAACGATGCTTTCTCACACACACATTGGAATTTGTGTTTGTGCACTGAGAAAACCATATTTTCATCACACTTGGAAATACGTTACTTTTAACCACGTTCCGAACCGAAACGTTTATTTAGAAATGAAAAATGTTAGGACAGAAACCTGAATTGTGGATTTTAAAACATTTGAGAATGTAAAAAAACAGTTTTTTTTACCAAGCAATTGGTTGCTGGGAATCGAACCTGTGAACTTTGGCTGTTCTAGCCGTAAGCGAAACTAAACAGCATTTTGGAAAAGAGAAAATTGAATTAGAAACAATGGCAAAGTCATGATGAGTCATATATTCTTTGATAACTTATTTTGATTTTAAAAAGTTTTTTTTCTCGATTGTATCAGCATTACGTGCCACTTCGTCTTATGTAAACATTTATTCCCAGTGTATTTGTATTTGTATATGCAAGCAAATAGAAACAAAAACCTTAATACAGCAAGCTAGTTTCTAAATGGAATTTATGTGAGCATATTAATTCCAATTACTATTGTGCTAACCTTCTCATCCGCTCTTTTCTTGTTGTTATCTGTCACTCTTGCTGTAAAATATTTACTTTCGTTTAGGGTATATTTTTGTAAGCATTTCAATGCCAGTATCCCATTATGCTTAAAGAGCTAAAAAGCATATCTTGTCGATATCTATACATAGCTAAATCCACAGACATATATACAGTTACTTTGAATTTGGTCTTCAGCTTGTGCAATTGAAAGGAAACTTTTCTATGGCTTTGCCTGAGATCTTACTGAAGTCTCTACCCTTCAGCTGTGGCCATGTGTTCCTCCTTCCCCCTCTTTGTATCAATGCAACTTGAAGGGTTTTATGCAGATTTCCATTTGACTTTGTCTCAAATGTGCACACACAAAAGATAAAACTCAAAGTCCCTCCCCACCCCGCTGAATACATCGTTCATTTCACAGCCAATTTTGTGCTCTTGTTCTCCGTTCTCCATTTAGCAGCCCCTGTCCACGTACTTATTCTAGTGCATTGCTCCTGACCTCGATGCGGTTGTTGTCCTCTGTCCCCTGTCGTCTCTCTCCTCTTGCCGCTGTCCTGTGCTTTTCCTGTTCTTTTACTTCGTGTTCTTGTCATCGCATCTTTGTTAAGCGCATAAAGTGTGAAAGTACATGGAAAAGGATTTCGCCTGCTGTCCCAAAAGACTTTTGTTTTTCAATTGCTATTTGCCATATTTGTAGCAATTGTTTCTCCCCCTCTCTGTCTCTCTTTCTCTCTCTATCTCTCTCTCTCTCTCTCTCTCTCACTCTCTCTCTCACTCTGTTTAGCAACAATTGCTGCAGCTGTCTTTGGCGGCAACACAAACGTACTCCAAATTTCCGGCTTAAATTGGCCAACACTCTAGCTCGGTGTTGGCAACAACAGACTTTAGCTAAAGCTACAGTTATTGTGCTACCGCCTGTCTTATCAGTTCGTTTTTATATCCTGTTCGCAATGCCTAAAGGAGTATATTTAGTTTTTGCTTACCCCTGGTTTGAGACTTTAAACTGTCATAACTTTGCCAAAAATGAACCGATTTTGAAGTTCCAGACCAGTTTGTTCATGGCTTGTCCTCCAGTTTCATCGCGACAGCTCAACAACTATAGAACTAGTTTCCATACATACTGACGGACATGGCCAGATCAATTGGGTTTGTCATCCTAAGCATACTGGAGGTAACTTTTGAGTGTGTGCGAGCATAAATATAATAATATCTTTCCCAGATTTGTAGTCCTGTACTAGAAAACAGAATATGGCGCAGTCTGGTGTCGAGTGGTGCTGGGATGGTGGATCGGGAATGCAGCGGAAACTGTCAGCTTGTTATGTGTGCAGTCGCTCGTTGCACTTCGTTACTTTGTGGATTTCCCGCGCGACTTGAAACATGCTTATCAAGTGCAGCTAACAATGGTCTCCCTGTGATTGCCTACAGCTGTTTCTGTCCGTCTAGATATTTTCTATTTCTTATATATTCTATACCATTCCTCACTCACAGCTGTTGGCATAAATTTAAAGTCGGTTGCTCCTTGGGATGCCCTTCATCCATTAGTCGTAAGTAAAAAAGTAAAAACAAAAACAAATGCACAAATAACCCCAGTGCAATAGGCATATAGAAAATACCATCAAGTTGCGAACGAGTCGCGCACGAGTTGCGCACGAATTGCAAATTGATATCGCTACGAAAAGTAGCTCATGCATTGGCCCTTTGGTCATTAGGTAATTAGCCCAGCAACAAGTCGATGATATTTAAATTTAACTTTATTTATTCGCGCTATTTGTTCAGCGCACCTTGTGACTCTTTTGTTCCGGCGCTACTTGCACATAGGTCTTCACATAGAACTTGCCAAACATGTACATCATAAGGACACCCTGGAATATCTGCATCAGCAGCACACAGCGGGGAAAGTGACAGTCCTTGGGTATCAGCAATACGTACGACGCATACAGGAACAGGATCACGAACTGTGTGAGCTGCGTGATTGTTATATACTTCTTCCACCAGATGTTAGCTTTGACGCCTGGATACAAGGCTGAGAGGAAATAATAGAAATACATGAAGGTATGCACCAGCGAGTTGATCATTCCAAGTCCATTCAGATGACCGCCAGTTCCATAGAAGCGCATTACCGAATAGCAGACGGTGACCATCATCACATGATGATAGACATGCAGGAAACTGATCTGTTTATAACTCTTGCGCAGCACAAAGAACACGGTGTCGGCCAGATCAAGGATCTTGTTGATGAAGTACGCAAAGTGGACGTAGCGTTCCAGATTCTTGTGCTCGTGTCCAATCGGAAAGGTTTCCATACACTGTAGATTGCAAATGCGCCGTATGATCAGATAATAGAATGTCTGAAAAAAGAGTTTGAAGCTGTGTGTAAGTACTTCGCCTTAATCATATTAATAGCATCTGTACTGACAACACCGAAGAATATTCCATTGTATGCCACTTGACCGAGATTGTAGATGCGTAATACTTTGCTCAGATCGTATGGATCCCGGTTCTTCATATAGATCTTGCCAAGTTTGAACACGAATATGAAATAGATTGTGATTATCGTTAATAGCGGCCATGGTGAATTCGTTAATGGCAGCGGGTTAGGATCTGCATAAATAACATCATTTGCATTATCATGTTTGTTGATATATAAAATAGATAGAAATCCTACCCGGGTGCGGTCTATCAAAAATTCCAAACATCGCTACAGACAACAAGCTTCAGCTTCAGATCGATTAACGTCGGAGTACACTTAACGAATGAACGCGAATGTCAAACTGCTGCAATATCTAGGTTAAACATTTGCAATTAGAATTTGAGTTCGATTTTTGAGTAGGTTTTTTAAACGGCTATTGAAAATTGGCGATTCTCAGATTGCGTCAGCTTTAAGTTGAGCGAAAACAGTGGCGAATGTGAGAATGAGAGAGAGAGAGAGAGAGAGTGAAAGAATTAGTGGGGAGAGCGAGAGAAAAGGAAGAAAAGGTTGCTAGTTGAGGTATTGAAGGTGAGAGTCTATTTTGCAATTTACTCGATGCTTTAAAAGCTTTATATGATGTATTCAAATACGTAATGAAAGCTCTATATATTTTTCGTGATATGTGCGTTTCAATATCATCAATTTGAGTATCGAGTTATGTGAATAGGTTAAACAGATCAACATGTGGCTCGAATCGCAATTTAAATTCTGTATTATATATAAAATTACGTTATATATGGGAAAGTATTCTTATGTAGGACATAATTTTTCTCTGCAAGCACCTATTTTTGAAAGATCTGATTTTTATGAATAGCAAAATAGCAAGTTTTCGGGCTTAAAACATTCCCAGCTGTCATTGCCCGTCTAAATAGTATAAAAAGCCATAGCAACAATGGATACAAATTATGAATACATAAAGATAAATACAAATGCTTTAAAGATTGGGTTTATTATCTACGCATGTTCTCAACAATTATGCTTGTTTTATAGATTCCTGTTTTACATATGACTTAATATAAAATCTGCCAAACATTCCAATCATTACGATTGCCTGCAAGACCTGCATGTATTGCATAAAGAGCGGAAACTTGCAGCTCGGATTAAATAGTAATACCAATAATGCTTGGATTAGCAATATGACGAACTGCATTAGTTGCATTTTGGTGATATACTTCTTCCACCAGAGGCTGCCTTTGAGCTCGGGATACAAAACGGCAATCAGGTAGTAAAAGTACATAACGGTGTGCACGAAAGTATTGAGCAGTGCCATCATAAGATATTGGCCTGGTCCACCGTAGAGTCGCAGCACCCACAATGATGTATATACCATCATCACGTGATGATATACATGCAGGAATGTGATCTGTTTGAAGCTCTTGCGTAGCACAAAGAACACGGTTTCGATCAGATCAAGGATCTTATTGAAATAGTAAGCACATGCCAGTACCCGCTCAGTATTCTTCAGCGGATGATCGAGTGGCAACTTTACAATGCACTGCATATCGTACACTGGTCTGATGAATGTATAATACACAGCCTGTAAGACAAAAAAGATTCAATTTTCATTAATTGTATTGATGTGATATCTGAAAGTCGAAATATATACACAGGCACAGATAACTGCATTGTAGATCATCTGACTGAAGTTATAGACCAGCATTATGTTCTTTAAATTGTATGGCTGACGGTGCTCCATAAACTTCCTTCCCACTTTGAGAACGAAAAGCAAATATCCCAACAAGATGAGCGTTACTGGCATTACCGACACCAACGGTGGCATAATTCTGGGAATGAGAGGATCTTCAATCGGCGATTATTATCAGAAATCCACATATGAATGTATATTGATTGTTTCACCTATTGGTTCTCTATAGAATATTTCGACCACGCTTGAAATCATTTTGCGTTTGCGTACAACTGTTTTCGGCCTCTTGTGAATTAAAACTGAGACGGAATAAAAGCATTAAGTAGTTCCATGACAAAAACCCCGAAGAGCCATCGAATAGTGAATTCACTGCCAGACATGTTAATTATGACATAAGTAACAAATATGCAAATGTGTAAAGCTTATAGAAAACGTAAGAGCTTTCGAATGCAATAAAGAAAGCAAAGGTTTGTTATTTTTCTTAGGATCAAACTACTGCTAACATATAGTAGAGTAATATATAAGTATACATTCATTAAAAATTTGCAAAATGATAAGACCTTCAACTAATCTTAACCCAATCAATGGATTTGTTAAGCCCTAAGAAAAAGTCGGTGAACTTGGAAATACCCTAACAAAACTTATAAGCTCTGTGTTTTTATTATTTACTCTAATCTCCATACACATATGCTTAGAAATGAAATATTTGGTTCTACCTATTACTTTTTATACCTTTGCATAACATTTCCTATTAAAATGTTTTTTTTTCATATAAATGTTAAGTTTAATAGCGTTGGATTTTGGTAGATTAAATCAACGCCGATTTAAAATTTCACTTTCTCCAAAATAAGTTTTTTTCAGAGCACCTAATATGTGGTGACCTTGATGTCACTTAAAATTTAGATTGCTTCCTGGTTTTCCAAATTCTTGAGCAGGTCAATAAGCTAAGTAATATAGTACATACATTCGTAATATAATTTATTCCTTTTTTTGCAGGTAGCGGTATCTATGACCTCTAAGAATTATTTATTCAACTAACCCAGAATCGTAACCAAAAACATATTGTGTGTTTGATTCTCTAATGGTTTTCACATAATGTGCATCAGTAAATATGTATATAACAATTTTAGATTCATTCAAGTATATTATTCCCTTCGATATATACTCAGAGCTCAACTAAGGAAAATTAGAAAGCAGCGTCAAAGCAAGCAAGCTAATTAAACATGTATTCACGTTGCTCAAAAAGAACTTGAAAGCAAATATAATATTGTCGAAATCCACTTAATATGCATGTATGCCTAGCGTGTCTTCCAAAGTCGAAGAATATTCATTCGATAGAATTTAGAAAGACTGCAAACAGACGAATCATAGAGTAGAAATTTATTTTAATGTATAAGGCTTTTGTTCTTAGTTTATTGAAGTTTCTGATGTTTGGGCTTAATGTATGCCTTATAGTAGAAGTTACTAAACATTACCATCATTGTAATAGCCTGGGAGAGCTGTAGGTATTGCATCCAGATTGGAAATCCGCATCCAGGATTGAATAATAACACTAATATAGCCTGAATGAATAATACAACAAATTGAGTTAACTGTATTCTGGTAATGTACTTCTTCCACCAGAGGCTCTGCTTCAGACTCGGAGACAGAGCCGATAAGAAGTAATAGAAATACATGACGGCATGTACGAATGAGTTCAGAAATCCCATCATTCCGTATTGGCCACCAACTCCGTACACCCGCACTATCCAAAACATGACGTACACCATGATGATGTGATGGTACACATGGAGCACAGTTATTTGCTTGTAGCTCTTCCGCAGCACAAAGAAAACGGTGTCCAGCAGATCCAGAGCCTTATTTATATAGTATGCATATGTTATCCAGCGTTCGGTATTCTTAAAAGGATTGTCTAGGGGAAGAGTTTCCATGCAACGCAAGTCGTACACCGGTTTGACAATGAGATAATAAAAACTCTATAAATAAAAGCTTAGTTTTAGTTGACATTAGGCAAATAATTTGTAGTAGCTTCGATACTTACAGAAGCAAACATAAGGCTATTGTAGACAACTTGAATGATGTTATATGCGAGTAGGATGTTTTTCAAATTGTATGGCTTGCGGTTTTCCATAAACATTCTTCCAAATTTCAACACGAACAGTACATAGCTGATGGTGATCATTGATACAGGCCATGGTGAGCTAAGCAATGGCATTTGCTCCACCCAAGGATCTGAGTGGAATAATTGTTTAACATCATTGCAATAAGCAATACGCTTGGGCTGATTTTACCTGCTGGCGGGCTTTGCAAGGCGGCAAAAACTGTCGAATTCATTGTATCGAAATGGATAGGGATCCGAATGGGGCTCCTCACTAAATGCGACTGAGGCAGCCGTTTCGAACTATGCACGAGTACACTTCATGTTGCTCGAATGCATTATTTAAATACACTAAATATGCATGTATGCACATCGAAAGAATATTAATTCGTTAGCACTTAGAAAAGCTAGACGTGGTATTGGAATGATGCTGGCTTTGGCCACTCCACAATAATCAAACAATCAACATTAGGAACATTGAAAGGAAACTCGAGCAGACAAAAAGAGAGCGCAAATAAACGGCAATTAGATAAATAGGTTGCAATATTATATACTCAAAAGTGTTTGTTAACTGATCACCGAAGCGAACGTCAATAAAAAAGGCGTTCTTATCAGGAATGGTATTGTAGGGTCAGAGAGCGCGAGACCGAGAGAGTGAGCAAATGAGCGCGAAACACATGCAGCCTTTCTTAGGTTTGAGTGAGTACCGTGGCTGCAAACCAGGCTTAAACTGAACCGAGTTCCTTAATTTTTCTTAAACTGAACTAAAAACAAGTAAGAGTGCTCTACTCGGGTCCAGTCCTTACATTCATTCATACTAACCAGTCAGTGTACATACAAACATACACATGCTATAAGCAGTGCGAGCTGTGCAAGCAGTCTAAGCAGTTACATTGCTTCTTTACTGAGCTGCACACACAATGGAAAGTTAAATCCTTAAAAACTTCTGTGTTTATTACCCGATCTTATTGAAAGTTTTTGGGCAATAAAATGTGTGACCAAACCAAATTGCAAGTTCATAACTTCAATAATGAGTTTTTTTAGCTTTGAGCGGGATTGGGTGCTGGTATCCAAAAAGTGAAATTTGTTACATGCGTGTGCTATTCAAGAATATACATGTCAAATTTGGGGCCTGTAGCTCTTAAACCTTTTAAGCTATAGCCCAAAAACTCAGGTCTGAAATCTAAATTTATCGGTAACTTATGAACGGGACGAGTTATCGATAAAATTAAACAAACTTGATCTGTCCTGGGCCAATGAGAACATATATTCCAAATATGAAGTCTCTAGCTGTTGTAGTCCCTGATATCCGCGTGTTCATACAGACAGACAGACGGACGAAACAGACAGACAGACGGGCGGACATGGCTAAATCGACTTGGCTGTTGATACTGATCAAGAATATATATACTTTATATGGTCGGAGATGCTTCCTTATGCCATTTTTTCCCATTTTAAATAGGTTCAGGGTATAAAAACCGAGTCCAAATAAGTATTTTTACATCATTTATTCTTGTTTCTGATGTTTGGGTTTAATGTATGACTTATAGTAGAAGTTACCAAACATAACCATCATAGCCATAGACTGCGACAGCTGTATGTATTGCAGCCAGATTGGAAATCCGCATCCAGGATTGAATAATAACACTAATATAGCCTGAATGAATAATGCAACAAATTGAGTTAACTGTATTCTGGTGATGTACTTCTTCCACCAGAGGCTCTGCTTCAGACTCGGAGACAGAGCCGATAAGAAGTAGTAGAAATACATGACAGTATGCACAAAAGTGTTCAGAAGTCCCATCATTCCGAATTGGCCACCGACTCCGTACAGCCGCACTACCCAAAACATGACGTACAACATCAGGACATGATGGTAAACATGGAGGACAGTTATTTGCTTGTAACTCTTCCGCAGCACAAAGAAGACGGTGTCCAGTAGATCTAGCGCCTTATTTATATAATATGCATATGTTAACCAGCGTTCGGTATTCTTAAGAGGACTGTCTAGTGGAAGGGTTTCCATGCAACGCAAGTCGTACGTCGGTTTAAGGATGAAGTAATAAAGACCCTAAAAATAAAAGTTCAGTTTTAGTCGACATAAAGTGTACTTTGATATTGTTTTCATACTTACAAAACCGAACATAATGCCATTGTAGATCACCTGAAAGATATTATATACGAGTAGGACTTTTTTCAAATTGTATGGCTTGCGGTGTTTCATAAACATTTTCCCAAATTTCAACACGAACAGTAAATAACCGATTATAATCATTGTGACAGGATATGGCGAGCTAAGCAAAGGCATTTGCTGTACCCAAGGATCTAGGTAGGATGATTGTTTAGCATTCTTGAAACAAGCAATTCGATTGAGTAAGTTTCACCTGCGGGCGTGTTTTCAAAAACTGCAAAAACTGTCGAGTTCATTTTATTTACATAAGATCACAGAGTTCTGGATACGGCTCCTCACTAAACGCGACTGAAACAACAGTTTCAAATTGTGTATAAACATAGATCAGAAAGTTGTTCCAGGTGTGAATGTGTGTACTGAAACTTTGGAGTGTGTGTGTGCCTTATGAATATGTATGACTTTGTCGTCTATGTCGCTTTTGTCATAATTGCTTTTTTTATAATTGGCTTTTAAGCAAATAAAGATATATTAGATAAGAATTCTGACCCAACAACGTGTATTAACTAAAAAAGCTGATTTTGGGGTACCTAAACTGAAAAACATATAATTTAATTAGTGTAAATTTTGTGTAAACGTCGTCTAAAAATAGTTTTCTTTGTGATTTATAAAATAAAAAGGTTAGGCTTAGGTTAATGCAATCATTTGACTACATTAGTTTGTCTTGTTTTTAATTAAATTGTATTTGCTTTGTACTCATTGCAGCTGTTGAAAGTAGCAGTCAGCGAAGGCGCCACAGCAAAAACATTACCAAACTATACAGCAACAATGAAATGCCAAAAAGGACACTGCGGTCATGTCAGCAACTACAACAACAACAGCATCATTTGTTGCCAACCTAAGTTAGCCAAAATGTGGCAAGCACTTGGCACAAAGCCACCACATTTATGATCAAGAAATGAACTTACATTGCGTTGCCTGATGGTGATGATGATGATGATGAGCTTCCTTGTTTTGGTCAGCCGGAAATGAGCGACACTTTGTGCTGGAACAATTGAATATGAGTTCGAGGGCAAACCAAATTTTAGCTTAAAGCTTAAAGAGCAGCAACAACTAGTGAAACTACAGCTGCTGCGAATTTAATTAAGCGCACAAAAGAGAGGCAGCAGCAGCAGATTCCATTGCAAAGTGGAAAGGGAAGACCTGCCAGTGGCCATAAATTAGCAGCAGCAGCAGCAGCAGCAGCAGTAGCTTGCCTTTTATTTGAGTTCATTTTGGAAGCAAAAGCCGGCGAGCATCGACCCCAAAAGCAGGTTGTAGTTGTAGGCGTTGCTGCAGCACGTGCGGCTGGCTGCCGGGCTGCCTGGCTGGCTGGTTGCCTGGCTAGCTGGAGCTGGCCAATTAGTCGCCGCTTTCAACAGCCGGCGGTTATAATTTTGGCTCCATTGAACGTCCACTCGGCTGCCACACTGATGACTGCCGCCAAGAGACGTGCAGCAACAGGCGGCAGCAGCAGCAGCAGCAGCAACGAGCAGCAGCCACTGCAGCAGCATCAGCATCAGCAGCAGCAGCAGCAGCAGCAACAGCAGCCACTGCAGCAACACCATCATCAGGATGCGGATCAGCAGGCGCACGAGTATCAGCACCTGCTGCAGCATCAACACCATCCACACGCGTCGCAACACCACCCACAGCAATACCACCAGAGACAGCAGCAACATGCGGCCCCACAGCAGCATCAGCATCAGCAACAGCATCAGCATCAGGCATCTGCATCATCAGCAACGGCGACACTGCGCGATTGTTCTGTCAAATTGCCGCTGGACATCCTGTGAGTATTGCAAAAATAGACAAAAACCCATGTGTATGGAGTGCTCTCGTTTAAATTACTGCTTCCAAATCGCCCTTGGACATTAGCTGAGTCCGCCATTCGGCCAGACAACTTGACTTGTTGCATACTTTATACCTTATTTAAATAATGGATACAAAACTTAATAGGATTAAAATATTCCCTTGCCCAACGGTTTGTTATGCTGCAATTTTAATATAAATAAATATTTGATTTTCCAAAATTAAATTCTATTTGACTTGAGAAATTAACTGATTTAATTTCCAAAAGATCGTCCAATAAACTCTAAAGTTAGTTGACAATTTAGAAAAATATTTTGATTTCTAAACTTAAATATTTATTAATTTCTTCTTATTTTCATGAGCGTTTACTTTTAAAAATTGGCTCTTCACATTATACAAAAATGAGATTTGCAGCAGATTTGTAAGCAGAGTATTCAGTTGTCGTTGCAATTGGTAACTTATGTTTTCAAGATGGCAATGCCAAATGTAGAAAAAAAGCAATGCACTCACGTCTCATGCTTTCATAAAATTTACATTTCAACAACTCGAATGAAAATTGCATTCATGTTAATGGCTAGACAACAATTTTTTTTCTGACAATTTCTACAGCAGTGCTATGTTTATATTCTCTTTCATACAAACATTTCGTTGTATGCCAATTCAGAATTTCTATCCAGCTTACTGAGCTCTTGTTCAGCCTATCCTGGTGCTTCGAGCTCTTTCAATGGGTTCAACGTATAAGAATACGAAAAAATTCATATATTGCATAACAAAAGTACCATAAAGAAAAAACATATATATATTAAAAGCCTAATGAATATCATTTCAAGAGACTCAAAACAGAAGGGATTCCAATGGAAAGTTGTTAAGATCTATGAAGAATTGAATAGTTGAGGATAATATTTAAATTTAATCAAAAATTTTGCGCTTTTAAATCTAGAAACTGACAACGCAATTATATTAACAATTACAAATGCTTCGTATCAAAGAATTTAGAAATAGTTATAGGATGAGCTCAGCAAAAGTTGCAAATAATTATAAACATTCAAATAAAAACTGCAGTATCAAATAATATAATACAAAAAGCATCTTGGCAACGAGTTAATTAATAGCCAAAATTTAATTGCGACTCTTCGCAGCTTAAAAGCACAGCAAATTGCTTAATTACCCAAATCTTAATTGCTGGCAAAGAAATTCTTGAGAAAGTGGTCGACATTATTCAGTATTAATTAAGAAGCAGCACAAATCATCTTTTATGTGCAGCTAAGCAAGTCGACTGAGATAAATGTAAGAAGTTGGCCATATTAATTGCTGCGCACGCTGCAATTGTTGAGCACTGAGAGTTCGTGTTGAGGGCTTGGCTCAAAGTCTTTAAGCCGCTGCGATTGTTGGGGCACTTTTCCAAACAGTAAGTCAACTTGGCCACGATTTAAGCTGTTTAAGCTGCCTGCGGGCCGGCATGCCAGCCTGTTTGAAGGGAGGTGAAGAGAAAGAGAGCTGCCCTGTCAACTCAAATGCGTGACAGGAGCAGCAGTAGCAGGAGCAGCAGCAGCAGCTACAACAACAGCAAACACTATAATAACAACGACAGGAACAACAATAACATAACAGTCAAAGGGAAGCGTTGCGTTTATGCAGATGCCAAGTCAAGTGGGCAAAAAGGGGCGTGAAACGAGGCCAGTCGAGGCACACACACACACACACACTCTCTCTCTATGTGTGTGTGTGTGTGTCGCAAATAGAAAACTTAGAGCATGCCGCAACAGTCGCGGAGGATTGGGGAGGGAAGCGGGCCTGCTTTGAAATGTGTAAAGTGTGTGTGCGACTCCTTGTGGAGTGCTGGAGCTCGGAGCTCGGAGCTGCAGCTGTGTCGTTACTTTTAACGAGGTGTCGCTGGCGAAACTCGGCCAACAGGATGGAACGCCAGCTGCCAGCTGCCAGCTGCCAACAGCCAACAGCCTGTTGGCCCCCTGTCCACGTTGTCTGCTCTCGACTTACTCCACACGCTGGCTTGGTCTACATATAAATGCACTTAGCCGTCGTCTGACTAGCGGCGTCTGCTGCTTCTGCTGCTCCTGCTGCTCCTGCTGCTCCCGCTGCTGCTGCGGCATGCTGCAAATGAAGTCATCCATTAGACGACGTCGTCTGCGTTGCGTTACGTTACGTTACGTATGCGCCGCGTGTGCGGCACTGCAGTTAGTTTCACTCATAATGCGACGGCCGTGTGCTGCACGGTCTGCGGTCGACGCGGAAACGTTTATAATGGAATTCGCTTAAGCGCTGACAAGGCAAAGCAGGCACAGGTAAAGCCACCTTACCAGCCAAGTGTCGACTCGCTAATTTCTGCAACAGTTCTCCTTTTTTTTTTGTTTTTTTTTGGGCGCTAGTGAGTCATCGGCTTGAAGTTGGCCCGCTTTGGGTTGTCGTTTGGGCCGGCACTTTAATTACTCAGCAGCAGGCAGTTGAAACAGGCAATCTAATTAGCTCAGCGAAAGCCGTCTCCAATTGAAGGAGGGCGTCCATTAGATTAATTGAGCACAGGACGAGCACAAGCACAAGCTAAGTTGAAGCTATACTTATGCCTGACCTTTCACCTACCACAGTGGTTGCTTCCAAAATAGGTGATTCCTATTACCAAATAATTATCATTTATGAAAGCACTAATAGTGTATGTAAGGCAGATCATATGCATGATTGAAAGTAGTATGCTTATCTTCAATTTGTTGATTTGTATGGAAACATTATTGAATTTGATGTGTGGCAAGACTATGAGATTATGAAAGCATTTAATATCAATAATGCTAATTAAGGCTTAAATTCTTATTTCGAAACTATTCTAATTTGTTTGATTTCAATTTAAATTTATTTCTCTGGCAAAGTTTCAATATAGTTTTCAAGAATTATATGCCAAGAGTTTGTTGTTTTTACTTTCCCTTAAGCTTATAATATTGTTAGTTAATTTAATCCAGTTAAATGCAAATCAGAAAGTTAGTTATTGCTCATTAAGTAAATAAGTTATTTAAATTGCTGCTAAGTATTTAAAATTCTGTAAGTTCTAATTTACGAATTATGACTGTACCTCTAACCTTTGCTCCCTCCCTGTCTCTCTCTCTCTCTCTCTCTCTTTCAGCTGGCTGCCCAAGTCGGCGATGCGTCCAGTGGGCGCTGATGCTTCGCACACGGACTGCATCCTGGTTGTTGGCGTCTCCCGTCCAAAGCTGGCCGTCGTCTTTCTAACGGTCATGCTGATCTCGCTGTTCCTCACCTTTCATGTGCTCTACGACAGCGCCGTTTACAACATCCAAGCAGCGCAGGCGGTGCATGAACGTCATCGCCTCTCCTTGGCCGCTTCCGCCTCGGCGGCATCCTCCTCCTCATCTGCTGGGGGAGCAGCCGCCAATCACTTGCCAGTTTTTGTTAAGCCGGTAGTTAGCTCGAATCAGTTGAGTCATCCCATGGTCTTTCCCTCCAGCCGCGTGCACTTCCCCAAGACGAGCAGGCGCCTGCCCCAGGTGAGTAATGCGGCCAAACGCCGTTACGGATTACGCAGCCCGAACACATTTATAATTGCTGCAATTTGCATTTGCACTTCAATTACAGGCGCTGATAATTGGCGTACGCAAGTGCGGCACTCGGGCGCTGCTGGAGATGCTCTATCTGCATCCGCGCATCCAGAAGGCGGGTGGCGAGGTGCACTTCTTCGACCGGGATGAGAATTACCTGAAGGGCCTCGACTGGTATCGCAAGAAGATGCCGCACTCGTTTCGGGGCCAAATTACCATCGAGAAGAGTCCCAGCTACTTCGTCTCGCCAGAGGTGAGTCTCCTCCACCTTCCACCTTCATTCCCTATTCCCCATTCCCCATTCTCTCTCTCTCTCCCTCCTATAATAAATTTTACACTCACTTTGATGTCGTAATTGGCAATTAGGCTTGTCCGCTGCACATGAGCGACCCTAATTATTAATTAACTGGCCACAGCTGGCACTTGTATATACACAGGGTCATAGGTCGACCGACTGCATTGGCATCTATCAAATTAAACCGAAACGTCCTCGATGCTCAATGCTCTTGCACATACATATCTCGCTCTCTCTCTTTCTTTCTCTCACTCTCTGTGTGTTTGTCTCTTTGCCAATTTCCGTATTCCAGTCTCGTGTCCGTGTCCGTATCCAACCAATTTTGGCAGCGGAAATGTTTGCAAATTCATTTGCCAAACGGCGTCATCTAACACACGGAGTTCCTGATGCTGATGCCACCAGCTCCCCTTTTATCCACGCCCACATAGTCGCAACTTGTTCAGTTTTTGCGTCTGCAGTCAGCTCGATTATTGTTTTTAATACCCTGTACCGGTGTACCAAATAGGTATTATATCTTTTGCATATGAACCATGATCAACTAATTTCAACTATGCTATAGTTGTATACAGACCTTTTCTAAAACTATAGTGTTCTTAACTTAAGTTTAGCTCAATCTTTAGCTCAAATTTCAGTTCCAAAACCTGAGGACTAAGAATAAAATAAAATTGTATCATTTTCGCAACTTTAACTAGTATTTCGATTGTTATATGTATATTTAATACTTAGTTTAAGTTTTACTAGACTTATTCCTTGTTCTGTTGCTAAAAATAGACCCTAATCCCCGTAATTAAAATTAACTACAAAGGAGCAACAAATACATATTTAAAGGATAACTCAAAGTCGATAACACTTGCATAAAGAGCATCTTTTTTTTTGGGTACATTTATTTTGATTTCCTTTTTTGCCGCCTGTTGCCCGCAGAGTGCCTCTGCTGCTGATGCAATTTGCTGGCTGAGCCGGAAGTTGCATGTGTCAGTGAAATGGAAGCCAAAGCTGGAAAAACAGGGAAACTGGGAGCTGCAAGCTGGAAGCGGGTGTTGGCTTCATTGTTGATGTTATGGCAATTCAATAATTCATGCAGTTTATGCTTTCAATTTGAGGCTGAGCTGCAGTTTTCCAACTGCAACATGCCGTTGCCCCTTGTGTTCCATTCCATTTTGATGCACTTGTTAAATCATCATTTATGTCATGATTAATATTTATTGACATTCGCACTGGGAGCGATAGAGAGAGAGCGAGAGAGAGCGAGACAGAGTTTGGCATAAACATAAAACGGAGTGTCTCCTGCTCCCTCTGGGAGCACTCACTGTCCGAGCAGGATTCTCTCTGTCTCTTTATATAATCGTATTTTATTTAAATTTGCGCACATTTAATGCGAGCGCATTTCCAGTTTAAAATTAGCCTCGTGTCCATAAATAATGCAGAGGGTCCCAGCGGTGTGCTTGCGCCTCCAGCTGCACCCAGGGAGAGGAAGTGAGGTGGAGTTGGGAGTCACGAGAGTGCTAATATTTACTATGGCTCCTATATACATTGCATACAGAAATATATGTACATATATATAGAATGTATGTATTTAGTTGAAATAGCAACGTTTATTCAGTACGTTTGTTGGCACAGTTTAAACAAAAGGCCGACGCTTCTGGTTTCTGGCTCATCAAGATGAAACTTTGCCAGTCGCCTGCATACTTGTTGCATAGTTTACGGGCGCCCATTGAAATTGATTAACTTTATTTAGCTCGCCTCGTCGGCCTTTTTCCATGCCCTATACACAAGCAACTTTGTTGCAAGGGGTATACTAAATTTGCACCAGGGGATATTGGCGAGTGTGTAAATAACTATAAGGTTGATAGTTGACTAATTCTTATGTGTACTCTTTGATAACTTAAATAAAATCGGAAAATAATGAAAGCTAATTAGGAGAAGTGATTATTAACAAATATTAACATCTGTTAGAAGTTAAACTCAAATTAATAATGACTATATTTATAAACGAGATGTTTTTATTCATTCAGATTAGCTCATAATGTGCAAAGTATTCATAATATCGGTAACGTTTGCTTTGGCTGTTGTTATCGATTGCTTGGATCCGAACGATAGTTTTTCTCTAGAACTATTTGCTATATTTTGTAATTTTGTAAGTTTATTGTGAAAACAGCTTTTGATATTTGCCTACTATCCATTAGGGATACTATCGATATCTTTGCTGTGTAATAAATAGCTGAACGTAGGGTATTTTCAAGTCCATCATACGGGACTCTCACAGCGTCCGCCTGTAAGCCGCAGCTCGGCGACGACGCCATTGTACGGCCATATTTTCCGGTTAAATTAAATTACTCAGTGCACAGTGGCTGCAGCGAGCGCATGAGGGGCGGCTGGGGCATACTGCTCTGGCTGACTGTAAATTCATTAGCTGCTTATCTTAGTCACGTCATAAGCTGCTATTATTTTTCGAGAGCAAATACCGGACTCGCAGCACACTCATTCCGTTCGATTGCAGGTGCCGGAACGTGTGCGCGCAATGAATGCCAGCATTAAGCTGCTGCTGATTGTGCGTGAGCCCGTGACCAGAGCGATTTCGGATTACACACAGCTGCGTAGCCATGCGGCCACCGCTATACTGCCGCTGGCCGAGAGCAGTGCACCCGGATCCGGCTACGGGGCCAAGATGTCGACGCCAATCTCGCTGTACGCCAAGCTGCAGGCGGCACACGGCTATGACAATGCCCTGGGCAGCGGTGCGGGCGCCAAGGAGACATCGACGGGCAGCAGAACACTTGCGGCAGCTTCCAGACGTGCCGGAACAACAACAACCACGCCCACACCCAGCGCCGCCCAACTGGCCGCCAAGTAAGTGTGGGATCTAGAATGCAGCATGCATTATGCATATAAGTTGCAATTCTGAGTGCAATCAACTTATGTTGACTTTCCTTTACCTGCCTGCTGCAGATCCTTCGAGGAGCTCGCTATATTTCCCAATGGCACCGTGAATGAGACTTATCGTCCACTCAGCATATCCATGTATCACGTACACTTGCATCGCTGGCTGGAGGTCTTTCCGCGGGAACAGCTGCTGGTTGTTAATGGCGATCGGCTCATCGAGGATCCGCTCTCACAGCTTAAGCGCATTGAGGCGTTTCTGGGTAAGACAAGAAGCATACAATTTGCACTATAAAACAGTATTTGCTGCTAGTTGGAGTTGGAGTTTTGGGAATAGAACTTACACTGAGCATGGCAAGGTTAACAAGTCTATTTATTTGGAATACATTTTGAGCAAATCAATCCTGAAGTTACATTGTGAATAGAAAGGTATTCCTTGTTGAATTTTCACCAATTCATGGGAGTTGCCACGTTTAGTTCCTTCTAGCTAGTAGTTCCTTTTAAGAATCTGTAACATGATGATTCCTTCCACATTTCAGGCATTGAGCATCGCGTTCGCAGCGAGCACTTCTACTTCAATGAAACGAAGGGATTCTATTGCCTGCGCTATGACAACGGCGATCGATGCCTGCGGGAGACGAAAGGACGCAAGCATCCGCATGTGGATCCTGTCGTTGTCTCCCGTCTGCGCAAATTCTTTGCCGAATATAATCAACGCTTCTACGAGCTGGTGGGCGAGGATCTCGGCTGGCCCGAGGAGTAGACACGATTGAGAAACATGGACTGAATGGCTACTAAAACAACTACCCCGTATTCCAACAACGCTTTTCACTTACGTCTGGCTGCACTTTCGCGCGCTTAATTAAAGGCAGATACAAAGAAAAATCGATGCGAAAATCTGCGTGCACGATTGCAGCAAGCCGTACGCAGTAGCCAGGATCCAGTATCCAGGACCAAGGACCTAGGACGTGCGAAGCTGGAATTACATTCGCACAACAGCAGGGCACCATATTTCTCTGGCTGTCAGCCAGCTGGCTGACAGTTCAATTATGCGAACTTTGGCGCCCACAAAAATCCTTTTAACCCCAAACCTACAAAACGCAGATTTCCACTGCAGCGAGCAATAAACTGTAAAATAAGAAAGACAAAAAAAACGAAGAAATAAACAGCACGCGGTTTTGTGTGATGCAGCAGGCCATGGAAATATTTGGAAAAATGTCGAATATCAAAAAAACAAAAAAAATATAACTGGAAAAACAAGAACAAAAAAATAAAAAGCAATATATGTATATAAATTATGTACGGAGGTTGCGTTGCATTGTCAATGTGTGTATGAATGTGTGTTTGAATGTGTGTGTGTATGTGCGTGTGACAGGCAGAGAGAGAGAGAGCATAAAATTTAATTAAGCAACTAAATGTGATTTTATAGCATATAAGCGATAAACAAATTGAAATTGATTGCGATTTGCTGGGCGTCTCCGTGCAATTATTTTTTTGGGGCAATGAAATGTATTTAGACAGACAAAAGATAAACCGTCGGCTGAATTAAAAGTGTGCATAAAAACAACAACTAAACGTACTTAAATATACATACATATATCTAAGTATATACCACAAATCGCAAACATATCTGAGCTACTCAACCTAGTCTATAAGAAAAACGGAAGAGGAAAACACTATTCAAGTTTTAGTGTCCGATCGAGGCTAAACGTAACATATCAAAAGAAAAGGAATGAAACGATCAACCATGAACTCAAAACATATCAGCAAAAAGCTTAAATATACTATACATATATATGTATAAGTAACTATATATACAATATATTATTATATGATATACAATTACATGTTATATGCGATACAAAAATCTAATGTTAAGTTTATATTCAGTTTGTTATTTTTTATAATTAATATAATTTAGCAAAAATTGCGATTGAATCTTAATTATGAATTTGAACTAGTTTGTAGTATTATAAACCAAAATACCAAGTCCTTAGACAATTTACTAGTTAAATGCACTGCCTAAAACATATCAAATATATATTGTGCACCAACATTATAAAAAGTAAGTTTTTTAAAGCATTTTTTAGCAACAATTATTTTTAATTCCTAGAAATAATGAAAAACCAAAAATGCGAGGTAAAATAACCTGTGTATACATATCACGAGCAGTTTAACTAAGATTTAGCTATATTACTTATACATTTCAAGTACTTTCGAAACTAATTGTGAAGTAATACCAAACCAAATACTAAATGCATATCAACTCAATGTGAGCAATTTAACTTAGGATAATGAGAAACTCGAAAGAAACAACAAACAAGATGATGATGAAGAACAATTGAGAAACTATCCATAAATGTGTGTAATACCTAATAATCATAAATGATGACCCAACGTTTCAAAACTTAACTAAACTTTGTTAGTTTTACATATTGCCTTGGTTCTTATATGTACTAGTTCTTAGGGATCTTCAGCACAGAACTCAATAAGCGCTTAATATGTTTAAAGACTTCAAATAGACATAGAATTGTTGAAAAAGAAAAACAACCACAATCCACGTGATTCTATCACCATGAATATCACATACTAAACTAATGTATAACAATTTCCAGTTGAATTTAATGCAAAACGATGACAAATGAACCACGAAAGCAATATCAAGTCAAAAACAAAAACAAAAAATAAAAACAAGACTGAAGGTCCTCCGCAGAATGTTTTCTCAATGATTTTTTCGTTTCGAAAGAGAAATATAAAAAGAAAGAAAATACCAAAAACCAAAATCAATCAACCATATATAAGTAGCATGAGATATATTTGTGCAGAGACAACGAACGTTTATAATTTGTTATATTTTTATACAATGAAACCGAACAAAAATGAAACCAAAAATACCAAGTTTGTTTTTGTGTGCTGAATTTAGTCATATATATTATATATAGTTGGAAAACGATGAGTAGTTACCTTTATCCTTTTAACTACGCCAATTACATACATAGTACATAAATACATATCAAGTGTTTAACTCAACTCTAACGCCTCCATTGACATTGATATATTGATGTATTGTCTACTTAAATTTTAAATGTCTGTATGTGTGCGTATTTTAAAAAACCACATACTTACAAACATACATATCATGCATAAGCATACAACTTGCTAATCTATAATGTACCTTAACAAAACAAACTATGTATATTTCTTTAAATCTCAACTCTTGTCTCTTATTCAAATTTTCAATGTACATGACATAAAGATCGATTACATATCAAGAACAAACAAGTGAAACAAATGATCATTCAATAAATTCAATAAATTGTATGAAACCAAATGAAAAATCAACATTTTAAAATTTAAAAACAATTTTACGCATGCAATGAATAAATGTATTTAAAACAAAAGTCTACTATTTCTAATTGTTTGTAAAGTCTTTTCCGACCATCGTGGCATTTAATTGCACGCTGCATTGCCAAGGGTTAAGGTTCATAGCTTAAAAGCTCGCTCTCCCGATTTGTCTATCAAGTCGCAAACCATTTGCAAAGCTTTACAGCGAAAAGCTCATGTAAGTGCAATTAACAACAACGAACGTTGAACAATAGAAACGTCAGCTAAACAAACCAATTTAGTTGCAGGTTGCATTCTGTTGGGAGCAGTTTGATGCATTCGAAAACTTTAACAAAATTACTATATAAAATATATTTAAAATATTACTATACAAGTTAAAGTAAAACGTAGTTCATAAAGTGATTGAAAGCAAACAGAGTTAACGATGTGGAAGTCTATCGAGCGTTACAAGAATCATGTTTCCAGGAATCAGCTGTTCGCTGGGCGGCTGTTCTCAATGGGCGGAAAGCTTCAGCAGCAGGTGAGTGAGAGACAGCTGAGTGCTAGAGAGCAAGAGAGCGTGAGAGCAAACGAGCTTTGTTTACAAACAATCCGACCCACTGGGAAATTTACTAACACACAGACTCACTTGGAACTATTGGACACTACCCCAACACGCTCTGACGAGGAGTGGCTGCAGGCAAATCCCTATGCAGCAGTACCAGGACCCGGCACTTGGCGTGTCTTATCCTACTTTCTGCCAGGCGGTAAGGTTTCAAATACCAGAAAACCTTAAATATACTTTAATATGTTTTTTCCCTGAAGGTAAACTGTACAACACGAATCTGATCGAAATGAATCGTCGCATGCGTGAGTGGTATGGCGATATATATCGCTTTCCGGGCATGATGGGCAAAAGTGATGTGATCTTTACCCACAATCCGAAGGACTTTGAGCTCACCTATAGAAACGAGGGCATTTGGCCCATACGCATCGGTCTCGAGAGTTTTACATACTATCGCAAGGTACATCGTCCGGACGTATTTGGCGGTGTTGGCGGGCTGGTCTCAGAGTAAGGCTAAAGGGATTATTATCTATATAAAGTTCTAAAAACTGTTGCCACACAGGCAAGGCAAATCCTGGGCGGACATACGTAACAAAGTCAATCCGGTGCTGATGAAGGTGCAGAATGTCAGACAGAATCTACCACAAATCGATCAGATATCCAAGGAATTTATTGACAAGTACGTAGCCCAAGTAAAAAGTCCTTTACTAACCCTAAACTGCCACCATCTTTTTTGGTAGATTGGATACCCTGCGTAATCCGGAGTCTCACACGCTCAATGCCGACTTTCACGCTCAGCTCAAGATGTGGGCTTTTGAGTCCATTAGCTTTGTGGCGCTCAACACACGCATGGGTTTGCTCAGCGATCAACCAGATCCGAATGCCGCTCGATTAGCCCAACATATGTCGGACTTCTTCAACTACAGTTTCAAGTACGATGTGCAACCGTCCATTTGGCCCTATTACAAGACGCCTGGCTTTAAGCAGTTTCTGCAGACCTACGATCACATTACGGAGATTACAACCAACTATATTGAAGCGGCCATTAGTCGGTTTGAAGGGCAGGAGAATCAAGGCAACAAGTGCGTCCTGGAACAGCTGTTGGCCCTAAACAAAAAGGTGGCTGTGGTTATGGCCATGGACATGCTGATGGCTGGCTTGGATACGGTAGAAAAGCACACGGGGCTATCAATCCCTATTAGATATTAACTAGTTCAGTTCGCTTACAGACCTCCTCGGCCTTTGTTACCATACTCTATCATCTCGCCCGCAATCCCACGAAGCAAACGCATCTGCGTCGCGAACTCATGCGCATCCTGCCCAAATCTGATGATCCTCTCACAGCTGACAACACCAAGAATATGCCGTATCTGCGTGCCTGCATTAAGGAAGGTCTGCGCATCACCTCCATAACGCCGGGCAACTTTCGCATTACCACCAAGGACCTGGTGCTCTCCGGCTATCGCGTTCCTCGCGGCACGGGCGTCCTCATGGGCGTGTTGGAGCTCTCAAATAGCGATGAGTATTTCGCTGAGAGTGCACAGTTTATGCCAGAGCGTTGGCTGAAGCAGGACTCGGATGCGGAGGTTAAGGCCTGCCCGGCGGCTCGCTCCCGCAATCCTTTTGTGTACCTGCCCTTTGGCTTTGGGCCGCGCACGTGTATTGGGAAGCGCATTGCTGAGCTGGAGCTGGAAACGCTGCTGGCTCGACTGCTGCGACGCTACCGGGTCAGTTGGTTGCCCAAGACGCCATTGCAGTACGAGAGCACGATAATCCTTTCGCCCCATGGCGACATTAGCTTTAAATTTGAGCCAATTGCTGATAACTGATGATGATGGATCGAATCCTCTGCTAGTGTATAGATTTTGTTATGGCTTAGGTAGTGATAAGTGGTAGTTATAAATACCTTTTTCGCGAGATTACTGTCCCTTATTATAATCATGTATGAAGCTCAAGTAAAAACAGCTGATTAAGTTCAAAAGATTTACTCAATGTATTACTAACAATAGTGGGAATGTAAGTGTGAGTGTATAAAGAAAGAATAGTGGGGTATAAAATTAATAGAAGGAAATGCAATCTGGCGCCTTAGTGTCGGTTGCGACCACGGAAACGCTGATGGTTATGATTGAATTGCCTCGGCTGTTGTTGCTGCTGCTTGAAGGACTTGATCGGCGTATCCTGCTGTTCGGACTGATAGACTTGCGAGATGCTCTGCCTGGTTGCTTCTTCTAGTTCGGAGCCAGCGGAATGTGTATCATCCAGTCCAGAGTTGGGCGTGGAATGAGCTGCCAAAAGTGAAGAGCATATGCTATTTTGAGAGCACTTGGAATGAGACTGGAGCTACTTACTCGGCGCTGCATTGATGGCAGCGTGTTTCAGCAGGGCCTGGGTGCCAAGGCAGCTGTTAAAACAGTTGGGCGAGCCTGTGAAATAATTTAATGAACCATTAAATAACAAAATATTGAGGTATATTTAGCTTCGGGTAGCCGAAGATTACATACTCTTGCAGAAATGTGCGGTTTTATATTGTGATCTTTAAATTTTCGACATACTCTTACTGTGGAAGCTATTAAAACAAAGTTACACTCTGCAAGGGTATCAAAACATTAGAGAATAGAGAGGAGTAGAGCATGCAGGAGTTAAAGAGTGTGAACAAACCGATGGGACTATAGAAAATATCTTCAGAGGAGGTAGCGGGCGTTAGGGTCTCAACAGTAGTAGGATGATCTAGGTTAGGATTTGATATATCAGATACCATAGTTGTAGTTGCAGTGCGGTCTTCAACTGGCAGCTGCTGCTGCTGCTGACAGACAGTGTTCGTGCTGCTGCTGTCCGTGTCGCAGTCCGAGTTGTTATCGTTATCGTCATCGTTATCGGGATCTGGATCGTTATTGGGCTGGGAGGTGGGTGGAGCAGGATCGATAGTTGGTTCAGAGTTAGCTGTTGTGTTTGAACACATGCACAGAGTAACAGAAAAATAGGCAAAATACTAACGTTAAAATGTTGATAAGAAATACTAGATTGAGTACAATCCAGGTGTGTTAAATAGAGGCATTTGTAACACTCTCGAGTTACCTGCGGCTGCTGTATTGTTGTACGAAGCGGTGTTCATCAGGGACGAGCTCCGATAATCCGTCGAGGATTTCCACTGTTCCTGCTTCAATTCCAAGGCACCCTTCGCTGCTATCATGGAAAAAGCAAGAAAGCGGGAAAGAGAAAGAAAGAAAGAAAGAGAGAGAAAGAAAGACGACGTCAGGGCGGGGTTTAGGCCAAAAACTCACATACAAATTTATTAAGGCTGGGGAAAAATTTGGAATTTGTCGTATTTGGACGCTTAAAAAGTAAAATGAATGACTAACTCTTTTTTGGGCACAATTCATTCTGTATTTCAGTTTATCATGTATGTATTTCGTTTCAACTACCAAAAAAAAACTCCAATCTTAATCGTTATTCGATACTTGCAGTTAAACTTAACTTAGCGCCTAGGTGTGTCTCTTTGAATGTGTGTGTGTGTGTGTGTGTGTGTGTGTGTGTGTGTGTGTGTGTGTGTGTGTGAGAGAGATAGAGAGAGGGGGGATGTGTTTCTTATAGTTAGAACAGTTCAATGTCCATTACCAACTTCCGTCTGCTCGCTGTTGCCATTGCTGCCATTGACAGTCGCCTGGTTCTTGGCCTGGTTATAATCATGGCTCTTCTGTGTCTGTACATTCTTTTGCTGGAACTGCAGTTCAGTATTAATAGTCCAGGTTGCATTACTATCGCTGATTATGTCACTCACCTGATTGGCATTGGCCTTCTCCTCGTTGCTGCTGATCTGCTCGCTGCTGTGGGATTCGCTGTCGCTATCGTCGCTGCTGCTGCTACTGCTGCTGCTGGCGGCACTTCCGTTCTCCTCGGTGGGCACAAAGTCGGAGTCATCCTCGGAGTTCTCGTTGGCATATTTGGCCAGCATCTCATCAACGGTCAGGTTGTGGTCCACGTTCGAGTTCGAGTTTGAGTCATCACGAGGCCGCTTTGCTACGCTTTGATTCTGCGGGTTACTCTATAAATTTGGTTTTCTCAATGTCTAGTTCAGTTTTTCAGTTCCGACAGAATGCGGCTTAGCTTAATTGGATTATCTTATTGTCTACACCTGGGACAAGTTCCTTAGTAGTTTTCAACTACACCCACCTGCTGCTGTTGACCTTCCAAAGTGCGCACATTGAAGGCCTGACCGCTGTTTGCCCGCTGCACGCCCGGCCGACAGATGGCGCGACTGAGCCACTGGCTGAGCTTCTGCGTAAAGGACTTGTCCGACATGCTGGAAGTCTCCTGCTGGCGGTGCCGCATCACCCTCAAGCCATGCACCCGAATGGCGCGCAGTTTGCGTCGACGCGTCTGTATAAAGTAAATCATATCCGTTGGGGAGACGGGTCCGTTGCCAATCATCAGGGCGCCCAGGGATACCCAGATGCGTGCCAGGCGCAGCATGATGATCAGCAGCAGGAAAGGAGCCCATGGCAAGGGACGCTCCAGAACAACAGCACTCGAGTTCTTGTCTGTGAATGTAAACAAATACATCAAAACTATGTAGTCGAAACCAGCCGACTGTACTTTATTTCCACTTCAACAGCAGCTGCAAATTGAAAACTGTACTATGTATAAATTGACTCTAGAACTTAAATTCAAATATGAATATAAGCCGACATGTAGGGTCAGGAGTTATATATCTTATCACTCTATCACATGTTAATTGTTTGCAGGCAACTAATATTAATATTGAGTATAATAACCAAGGCCCGGGGTTGTTCAGTGTTAAAGGTACTTACCCTGAGGCAGACTCCATTTGGTCGTATCCTCGAGCAGTTTCAGACTACGATCGGCCCGCTCGATGACAATCTGTCCAAGTCGAGTGCTGGCGAAGCGTTCCGCCTGCTCACGCACCTTCTGGTAGAGGCTGGAGGAGCGCTGCAGTTCGCTGACTTCATCATCGTCGATATGATCGCGCTGCGTTTGATGATCTTTGGCCCTCGACTCTGTCGCTTGCTGTGCCATGCTGCTGGTGATGATGCTGCAGATGCTGCTATGACAATTAACTGCGCTTGATTAATAGGCAATTTCATATACATTTATAAACATATTTAATCACTACAGTGATATCTCGAAAAGGAAGACGTTTCGGTCAGTCATATGATTATAGCTAATCTCTGAAAGTTATAATCTATAATATCTTCAATATTGAATTTGTATATTATAGATCAAATTTCTATATTCTACATTATTTAAATCTGATGATAATAGTAAACGATGTGCTTTATCGATGAAATGAAACAAACTTGATCTAACCAGGACATTCAAGAACTTACATTCGAAATGTGAAGTCTCTAGCTCTTGTAGTCTCTAAAATCCACGAACAGACGGACAGACAGACAATGGCAAGATCGACTCGGCTGTTGATCCTTTGCCATACCATTAAGAGATGCTTGCTTATGCATGTTACATACTTTTGCACAACTTCAGTATACACTTTTTACTCAAGCTGTTCAGGGCATAGATAAATACCTAATCAAAATGATATCCAAACAGCATTTTACGGAGATGTTCTAATTCCCAAGCGAGCATGTGTATTTTTTGTGACTATCACAAATTGTTTGATGATCTTATGTGTACAAATCGAGCTGTGAGCAGCATTTTCGGCGTGATTAGGCGTAGACAACCCCAAAAACGACCTGTACTACTTATAAGTAAGCGCACTTACTATAAGTCCGAGGTACTATTAATAAGCAGAGCCTGATACTGTCTGACATCGCGACATCTCATTGTCACCTATACTAATATTTGAATTATCAGTTGGCCTCATCGCATCGCACTTTTTATACACTTAAACTTATGGCGGGTGGAATTTTTGTTTTTGTATTTGACGGCTGTCTGGCAAAACTAATGGAACCTATCTATATACAATTTATAAATTGTTGCTTTCCGGCGCAGTGACTAACAACAAAAAGCAAAACAAATTAGGTAATTTTTAGAATATATTTGTGAACTTTGTTCTAGCACAGGGAATACTCTGAATAGTTTTTTAATTTCTTCCACTAGGTGATAAGTGAATCTGGGATGAGCAGCTTAGAGTGTTTTCTTATGTGGACGATTGAACACTCTTAAATACATATGTACATATGTTATATTTTATGTATATAAGGATATTTACATATGAACATACATGTGATATGTAAGGGCATTTATATATTATATCTTAGAGGCATTTATTCCTATATGATTTAGATGACTGATTTCGTTATAATGTGTATGTATTGTACCTATGTATATATACATCCAGTTCTCATCGTAAAATTGTAATGCATTGTGGACCTTAATTATTTGAGAACATTAAACAAAAATATTTATTATAAACATTTACATATGCATGGCATTTAATTTGATATTTATAGCGCTTATTGCATCGCCGAAAAAAAACAACAACGCAAAATACACGAAAAAAGTGAATGAAAAACGAAAAATTAAATAACAAAAATAATAAAATTATCAAAATTTATTGGCGGGATCAAAGTGTATCGAAACTGCACACACACACACACACACAGAGGCAGGCAAAAACATACACACACACACATGTAAATGATGGGCAATGAAGAAATGGCAAAGCGAGAAAGAGAACGCAGAGAAAGCAGCTGCATGGGAATGCGCCAAGGTAAGCGGAGCATAGCGAAACTCAAAAGTGCAAGGCGCAAAACTAACTGCGACGTTGAACCCAACCCCGCCCCTCCGGAGGAGAACTGGTAGCTCCGTCTACGCCGCCTACACATCGAGATAACGGTCGCCACAGATTAAATGGCGCACGAGAAGCAGCCGAACAAAGCGCAGAGCCGATTAAAGCATGACTTACCGGTCTCTCTCTCTATTGCACTCTTTTCACTCTTTGCCGATCAGCAGCGATGGGTATTCTTTATGCAGTTTGTTGCCCTTTCCTTCTTGTGTGACTTGCGAATGGGTCGTTGTATTTACAGAATACTTTTAGTTTACTTTTTACAGTAATTTATATGTATGATTTAAGAGGCAAGCACTGAACCAAACTGGCAAACAGACCAACGAACGGCTGCACAACTCCCGAGTGACTGACCAAGGCAGCGTGTGCCAAAAACCCTGGAAGCGTGTGCTCGGCGATCGGCGACGCCGATAGCCGTTATCAGCTGTTATCGAAGAGCACAAGGCGGTAAAGAGCAACGGCTCTTTTTAGCTGCGCTCAGCTCAATAATGGCAGCAATAAAGCGCTCAGCACAGAGTTGCACTCCGCACTCATTGGAATTTTTGGCTGTTACTCAACAAAAACATTCCCATTAGCTTCTTACCTTGGAGGCGTTAACACTCAAGCGCGAATTTACTGGAGCGTGGTCAAAGTGGAGCCCTTGGCCTGAGTGGAAAGTGCTGCGGCACAAAGCTAGAGAGGATGCTTGGCATCGCATGCACAGTTAAGCACAAGTTAGCAAAAATATAAGTACTGGTACATTATAAATAAAGCCAGGCGTTAGCCTGGAAACTACTGGAACTAAACGTGCAGCTTGAGCTTATCTTTCTAACACTCTCTCTATCTCTTTGTCGCTCCATCTGCTGAAAACTAAATATGCATTTCACTGTGACATTCATTCACTTAGCAAAGCAATGCTTTTTATCATATCGCAATAAAAACTTATGTTTGTCTATGGCTATTTATCAAGCTAGTCAAGTGCATAAGCTTTTGCTCATCCTGTTGTGCCGCCAATTATTATTATCCCCACTAACAAATGCACTCAATTGTCACTGCGCTCTCACTACAAAACAAATGTCGAGAGCTTTCGACGTGAGCGAGCGAGCGCCCGAAAGCTCCGCACGAAAATTCAGTTGCGCAAAAACTCTCCACGTTAGCGGACGCAGCGGATGCGGCGAAACTCGAAACTGGAAACGTAACGAACCGAAGCGAAGCGAAGCGAAGAGCGCGCGTTTTGCTGTACAGGCGACTTACGCAGTGTGGAAGCGATTCAGCGAAAACGGCATTCATCTCGCGTGCGGCCCAAAGCTGCAGGATAACGGGACAGCGTGTTGCAGCCGTGCGAGTGTAGTGCAATTAGTGGCAAATACAAAGTATTGCTTATGTGTGTGTGTGTGTGCGAGAGTGTGGCTAGCGTACAAATCCAAGCCAGCATCTTTAGTGTAGTGCAAAAAGCCAAAAGAAGTTGGCAGGCGGAGGAGCAGGAGCTGGAGGAGGAGGCGATGTGTCGATGTAACCAGCAATAAACGAGCAAGCTCGCAGCAACAACTGAGAGCAGGGGGTCGCAGGGCAAACCCCACTGCATATGCCTCCAAAAATTTGAGTTCATTTGTATTGGTGCTCGGTCGCGTGCCTGTGAGCGCACACACACACATACGCCAACACACTCACACAGGCACATCGCCCACTAAACATGCGTAAGTAATGAGCAAAAACACAAACACAAACACACACATGTACACATGCAATAAAAAGAAGAAAAAAATTGCTTTCCGCTATTCCAAATTTTTGATAAACGACTCTGTCTCTCTCTCTCGCTCACTCTATAAAAAGATGTTGACACAGCGGAGGCTGGCAAAAAGTAACGGCTTCATAGGTTGTCCTCTGCTGCTCTCGTATATTTTTAAGCAGCCAGCTTACTTGGATGGGGCCGTCACAGTGCTCGCAGGTTGTAATCCGTTATCCTTTAGGCCCCAGCCGGGAACACTTGACTGGCCTCTGTGTTTTTGGCCTGGCTCTAAACTTTGAGCCGCACTTGAGTGCGCGGCTGCTTAGCATGCTGCCACCATTATGGTGGACTATTTTTGTACGCTGCTTTGGCAAAATTAGTTCGCGCATAAATTTTGCGGCAAGAGGTTGGCTCAAAGAGTTGATGATTGCTTGATGGGCCATTGTGATTGATGGTATGCGATGTATAATACAAACATTATATGAACTTATTTCACAAAATATCTTAGATTATGGACTTTAAACCAAATAACAACAAGTTGCTTTTCTAAGTCTTCCAAAATTAATAGCTATTGTCATTTCCAGTCTTTAAACGCCCATATATTTGCCAATACTTGACGGATTCCTAAAAGGATTCTTATTATATGCCAAATTTGTACCTCTACATTGAATTGACATTTAAATATTATGGTAATTTTTTGGATTATCAATTATCAATTGGATTACCATTTTTTTTATCGATTTAGATCTTTGATTGGTAAACTTCAAGGCTTATACTCTCATTTGGTACTTGTTTTTTGAAAGTCCAGTATTTGTTGTCTTTACTTGTGAGAGTATGTTAATGTTAATTGATAGAACTGCCCTCGCTGTTGTTTTGGCGCCAGCGTTGTCAAGGGGTTAGCCGCACTGGCGATTCCACGCACGGCCACACGGATGTTGTTCGTCATGGGGTTATGGCGCCTTTGCATGCCGCTGCGTTTCCGCCTCACACACACAGAGAAAAGGAGACTGAGCGAGAGGGACAGCGAGAGAGAGAGAGAGAGAGAGTACTGCTAACATGACCATCAGTTGCTCTAGCTAATATACAAGTGTATGCAACATATGTATGTACATCACCTGCCTCTTGCCCACTCGCACCTACAGATGTCGCGTGTCTTTTGGCTTGATATTTATACTCTTTTCGAAGAAAATAGTATATTAAGTTTGTCCTGAAGTTTGTAACGCATAGAAGGAAGCGTCTGAGACCCCCAAAAGTTACTGCCAGTATGCTTATAAAAACAAAACAAATTGATCTGTGTCCGTCTGTCTGTCTGTCTGTCTGTCTGTCTGTCTGTCTGTCTGTCTGTCTGTCTGTCTGTCTGTCTGTATGTATGCAAACTAGTCCCTCAGTTTTTGAGCTATCGCGATGCAACTTTGCACAGACACTTATTATTCAAGGGGACAGCACATTGGTCGGAGCCGGCCGGATCGGACCACTATATCTTATAGCTGCCATACACCTCAAAGTCGGTTTTGGCCATAAATCCGATGTTTTCAAAGCAATTGCCTTAAATTTCCTTGTACACTTGAACATCCTTATAACTCATCAATGGGTAAAATCGCAAATCGATTGAGTCATAAACAGCGAAGATATGCGTCATTAAATATTTTGAAAAAACAGGTGCATATGAGCAAACAAAGTCAAGCACAAGAAAGCTTTTGATAGTCTGAGCAAACAAAGTCAAGCGCAAGAAAGCTTTTGATAGTCTGCTCTTCAAGCAATTTTGTCAGCGATCATCAAAACGGCTTGTGGCGTAGTGGGTAAAGTTGCGAACTGGTGAGCGAGAGGTCCCGGGTTCGAAACCAGCGGCGACTGGTCATTTATTTTCATTTTTTCTTATTCTTCTTTTCAAATATATAATAACTGTAATCAAATTCATTTGCTTTCAATGGCTTAGAACAAAAACAATGCCACGCGAAAAAACAAAAGCTCAGTATAAATCGAGTTTGTTAGCGATTCTTAAAACTGCTTGGTGTAAGCAGTACAAAGCAAAACAAGAAAGCTTTTGACAGTCTGCTCTTCAAGGGATTTTGTCAGCGATCATCAAAACGGCTTGTGGCGTAGTGGGTAAAGTTGCGAACTGGTGAGCGAGAGGTCCCGGGTTCGAAACCAGCGGCGACTGGTCATTTATTTTCATTTTTTCTTATTCTTCTTTTCAAATATATAATAGCTGTAGTCAAATTCATTTATTTTCAATTTCCTAAATTGTTTCTAATTTTTTTTTCATACATAAAGTAGCTTTAATAGAATAATTCAAAAGAAAAATTTAAATTCATTGGCAAAACCAATGCCACGCGAAAAAAAATATGGATCTCAAATTCTGAATATAAGCTCTCGTATGTTCAGATTAAGTTTTATGACAATTCAATTTCCGACAGCAGCCTTGAAAGGTATAAGAGCAACAGGCACAAAATTTGGTATGTATATTATGTAATGTAGTTTTCACTTTTTGGAAAAACTGAAACTTGTATATTGTTCAATTCGGTAGCACTTATGAATGCTAAGGGACGCGTCCACGAGCTACGGATAGTGAAACGTCCCTGTTTACATGAATACCTTTATATATTTTATTTTATATGTAGGGGTATATGTATGCGACATTAATATCTGCGAATTAAATAAGCAGTCACGGAAAAATAGTAAAAATTGCTTTAAGGTTCGAAAAGTGTATTTAATCTTCGGCACGCCGAAGATAATCCTTCTCCACTTGTTTTTAATTATTGCTTTGCCAGCTTTGCGTCCATTTGCCGCATGTGCCGCAGCGCGCTGATAAATTGCGGCATTAGTTTGGCGACTTGTTTTCTTTATTTGTGTTTCGGTGTGCCTTCCCCTATTTATGCGCCCATTTGACTTGTCAGCATCTTGGTTGGGCAATTGAAGCGGCTGGGTTAGCAGCTGTGACCTCGAGGTGTGTGCGTCTGTCTAGCTGCCCCACTGTCCCGCTGGCGCTGCCCCCCGCTGCTTATGCGGCACAGCATGCCTTCTGCCTGACACACACAGCTAGACCCCATGAACTTGCTGTTGCTGCCTCGTTTCGTGATTGAAATTGCAGCGCATCCGCACAAATTGGCTACATGAAATTCGAAATTTCGAATGTAAATGGCCAAATTGTAACGACCATTCTTATTACAGTCGTTGCTTAACAGAAATGGAAGAATTGCTTTAACATTACCTAACAATACCTAACTAAAAACAAAAACTAAATGTAGAACCATAGTAAACATTAACAAAATAGTTGGAAAACTTATTATTATTAAAATATTTTTTTATGCAGACGAAAATAAATGTTGTATCCACAATTTTGCTTTAATTTGAGGGCGAGTTTCTTATGAAGAAGTCTTAGCTCTCAATAAGCCGAATTAAATGAATTATATAGAACAATTTCTATTGGTTTTGAAATACTATATATTCCAAAGTATATTTATGCAGAACAGAATAAATGAAATGGAATTTGTTGTTTTGGTAATGTTTTAATTGAATTGTTGCACAATTTGCCCGAAGGCAGCTGCAAGTCCTGCGTACTCCCACGTTGTTGCCACAAACTGAAGCATTGCGACACAATCTTTTACACCAATTGTTCCATTTGTTGCCACTCTCAGCTGACATGCGCCATATTTCAGCTTGTTGTAGCTCTCGGTTTGACAGCTGTTTTGTGTTGCAAACTTTTAATTACTTGTCGTGACATTTCGGTGCCAAAGTGCCAGCCAAAAGAGTTAATTAAAATGAGAGCAGAGCCATGTTCTGACCCACTAACCAAGAAAGTCCATTAGCTGGAGCGGAGCATCAGTCATGCAGCCACAGAGCCACAGAGCCACGGATACATCAGCCCGACTGCACTCAGATCGTTAGGTATATAGCTTTCGACAAGTGCACTCAAGTCGCATCATTATCCTGTCCACTCGCACCTAATTAAGCCAATAATGCTTAACCTTGAGCCTTCAGTATGGCATTTTGGCAGTCACGCGACCCTTGGGGGCCAGCGGTTAACTGCAGGAATTTTCATGGCTTACTTTGTGCTGACCAACTTAATTAACGCCTGCAGCTGACCAACAATGCAGTGATTACGCTCTCGTATTCATATGACAGGCTTTTATGTCCGGGCTTTAGCAAAATGTGCTTTGCTTTGTCATTAACGACCAACTTTGATGTGGGATTAAAGCTACACTTAGCCAAACAGTAGCACAGTTTGCAAAGTGTGCAAAAGATTAGTGTGGACTTTCAGCTTTTATATTTTAGATAGCTACATAGAAAGCTTAACTGCTTGAGGGCAAATCTGAATAGCATTATAATGTAGTTAGTTAGTTCATTTTAGGCTTTGGATTAAGTTAACTATATGAAGTCAACTTAGAGTAAACAACTTGTTTCAGATGTGCTGGCTGTAGTGTGAGAATTTTTAACATGTTTTGATAATTTAGTTTGGTGTAAACTTGAATAAATCTCAAAATATATATTTAAAACTATATTCAGTGTGCCTTTATACAAAGGAACAGCTATTTGCTTACTGTATTGATTGTAATACGTACTAATTAAGCCAATTTACTTTCACTTAACCCTTGAATTTATAATTCTCATTCGTAGTAATCGATTTCATAACAAAGTCGCGTTTGTTTCTAAGCTTTAGAGAAATGCAAAACAGTTGTATTTGATTTGGGATGATTGGCTTATACCAAACTCGTTTTTCTAGATTACAAATAGTTGCCCATTTGAGCAGAACAGAATGCATAGAAAATTCACATTACGTATACGCCTCATTGGCGCTGCTTTCGTTGTTGCTGTTTAATTAGCCAATGCACGCTATGTTTTCTATGCTGCCGCGCCCACCTTTTAGTAGGTGCTGCAACTATTTTGTGGTCTCTGCGTCTTGTGCTGCATGCTTCGACATTTTAAACAATTTGTGGCCCAAATGATTTCTGCATAGTTTAGTAAGCTGTGGTAAGAACGGAAACAATAAAGTGTCTCGTCTCTTTTCGAGTTTTTCAAACGAAACATCTGCTGCCCAGTCCTCAACTCGATTTTCATGAATTATTCAAGACTCATTTACGCAGCACTTGACAGCAAGAGTGGAAAGTAACAAAATTCACTTTTAGCCAAACTGAGCCAGAAATTCTAGTAACTTTTCTAGATGGCCTGCTTGTTTGTTTGTTTGTTTATGGCAAAAGTTGGCATATACATGAGTTTCACATGAAATGTGTTAAAATCTTATATGATGGTATCATAAATATGAATTGCAGGCTGTCAGCTTCCATATGGCAGACAGCTGAACGAAAAGCTATTGCATCTGTTTACAAAAATATATTTCCAGCATTTTCTGAAGTTTTTATCATGATTTGTGAACAATTCACAAAAGAAATGTCATTACAATACGCTGCTGCAGCAATTTTATGCAAAAACCACTAAAAAAAACCGCAAAAACACTTGAAATTTCTATGGAAATGGGACGCAATATTCGTATACTATAGCGCCATAAATGTTCGTTTGATAAGCGCCATAAAATGGGATCGCGTGCTGACCAAACATGCGAATTAAAACACCAAAACAATAACACTAACAAGCAACTGGAAACACAACCATAACAATAGTGCCTTAAATTGCTTTAGTGGTGTGTTTGGGTTATGATTACGTCAAGCAGATATCCATTAAACTATTAACTATCTAATGAGATATTTTGAAATATATGTCATATGAACTTTAAAATTGTCATATGCTGTGTTTTCAGGCTGTGGTTTAGTAAAAACTTGTAAAGATGATTAAAGCTGTATGATTGAAAGTATTACTGATTCCTGTTACATAGGTATGTAAACATTAAATTGATAAGATTTTAGGAAGCTTTGGATAACATATTTATAATCACTGGAGAATCTTTTATGGCTTTCATATCAATTGCAATAAATACTTTAAAGCTTTGCTCATGAATATTTTCAACAGCTCAAAACTGTATTGTAAAGTTGTATAAAGAGAAGAAAGCAATTTGTAATGCTGTAACAATATTCTTGTCATGCTTGTTATACCCCGCCCCATCCCTTGCGCTGTGTCCAGGGTATGACAAGAATGATTAGCAACAACAACGACAACGGCAATGGCAACATTAACTGCTTTGTGCGTTGCTAGACGGCCACATGACGCCAGTTTGGGGCAACAACAATCACAGCCAGATGACGTCATCTGCTGCCTGAGCAACAACAATAACAAAGGCTAAACAGGCGCGAATGTAAAGCATAGGAAAATAACAAAAGGGCATATAAATAGCCAGAAGCTAGGCGACAAACTGAATACAAAGCACACCCTACTCTCACCACAAGACACAACTTGCAACTGAATAGAAACTGAATGTTGGCCTCAACAGGTGAGCAGCGGCAACAGCAACGGCAACACACAAAAATTATATTTATAAATGGAAGTCTTTTGGCGCATGTACACACACTCACACACACACACATGCATATCGCGGCCAGTATCAGTTTCTAAATAATTGATTATTGACCTCGAGCTTGATTTATTGGCTAAACCAACACTAAAAGCCACAACAACAACAACAACAACAAAAGTCGAATATAATAATAAAAGGCATATTGCACATGTCTCCAAACTTATTCATAATTGATATCCCCGCTCGAGTGACTGAGTACATATAGCATTAAATGCCGCTTGCGGTTGCATTACTTGATTGCTTCAACAATTTCGATTTAGATATGAGCCCCCCACATATAAAAAAATGGTTACTTTTCGAAAAGGACAACAACGTGCTATATACGCATATCCGGGCCAATAAAAATGCTAATGGCCATTTCATTTCTACCCTGTAGTCAATCAGGCAGGAGTATACTCATTTTGTGTACATGCATGTTAGGCAAATGAAATCTGGCACCAATAATAGCCAAGATGATGTTTTTGTTATACCTTTGAATATCTTCGGCTGCTGCCTTTCAAGTTACAACAAAATCTGAATTAAACTCACTGTGGAAAATACATTTTTTGTAATTATTATTTGCTGTGAATGAATTCACTTGACGTACTGCATATATAGTTATATATATATATATATATATATATATAAAGTAATAAAATAACAAACAAGTTTGGAGTGCCGTTATATGACAGGATATCCTCCTGTCAATCACTGCTTCTTTTTTTTGTTTTCGCTCTTGCAGCTCAAATCAAATATAAAGCCATTAAACCGGAAGTCATTAAAATGGCCAAAATGTTGCTCCGTATTGACTTTTTTGTTGGCCGACAGTCATAAAATTGTGCGACGCCACTTGCCAGCTTGCCAGTCGTCCTTTACGTCCTGGACACGTTGCGTATGTGTGTTAATCGCAAACTCTCGCCTGGCGAAAAGTTTTAACAGCCAACACAGCTGAATCCCGAGCAAAACTTTCTAGTGAAATGTACAAAGTTAGCTAATTGCAGTCAAGAGCTGCAGATTTAAAAAGTCTGCTGCAATTGTTGTTAAACTATATGTAGTGTAGTAATTCGTTTATTGATTTTTGGTAACTTTTGGGCTGAACTAAAGTTAATTTAATCTGTCTAGAGTATACAAAAAATATGGCTGCTGAGAATACATAAACTTAATGAATTTATACAGGTTTTAGGTATAAATGGGTTGCCTTAATAAAGAAACAAAATACCGAAACGCATTAAAAATTGATTGGAATTTAGAGTAGAAAATTATTCAAAATAATTTACACAAAAACCATAAATATGCAAATTTATAAAAAGAATCCTTTTCACACTGCAAAAGCAGGCAGGAAACCCAATTTTTCTCTATTCCGTACGCAGCGCACTGATCGAAATCCAACACAGTAAATGAAATTTTAATGAGGCGCCCTAAAGTATGCTACAAGTCCCGCCAACTATTTACACTAGCGTCGTAAATATTCCGACACATGCCCAAAGCTGTGAAGCATGTGTCCAATTGTCGTCTAATACAATATTTATGCTGGAAGTCAGTCGGAAAATGTCCCTAGTGAGCAAACGCTCGACAGGGAGCGTTTTATGGCGAAGGGAATAAAAATAATAATTACTATAAGTATGTACTTAGGAGTACTCACACACACACACACACACCTTGACAGTCCGCCCTCTGCATTAAATTAATTAAAATGCTGAGCCAAAAAGAAGAAAGAAAAAAAAAATTGTCTGTTGTTTTGCAATTGTTGTTTGTTGCTGTTATTATTGTCGTTGGTGTAGTGGCTGCAAGAACACAAGCTTAAATGTGATTAAATGTTGTCCTTGAATTGTTCGCTATATTTTGGCTTATATAAAGTCCATGGGAAATCTCTGCTCTTTGCTTGTGCTTTAAAGCACATATTCAAATGCCAAATAATATATATAAAAAACTATGTATATAGTATGTATATTCTTATATGTATATAAAAAGTGCTGCTTCAGAATTTTAAAATCATTTCATTCATAACAAGAAGTGCCACAGGGGCTGACGGAGCGGACACAGATGTATTTTTAAAAGCTTCTTCTGGGTGCGTAAAGCTCGCGATGCAAACGCACACACACACATACAAGCACACACACCTACACTTGTACTTTATGGCGCCTTTCTTTCCAATTTGTGTTGCAGCAGCCGCCCAGCATAAAGCATTAATAATGCAATAGCCCACAGCCGCAATAACACCAGAACACACACACACAAACACACACACATACTTGAGTATTCACAGTCGCGGTTTGGTGCTTGTATGTATATGCGAATATATTCAATGGCAGAAACAATACACACACACACACACACACGTGATACAAAGTGTGTATGTGTGTGACCTATAGATGGCGCCAACAATAACAAATGTGAAGCTTCCGAGCCACACAAAATGCCTCTATAGCAGTCTTCTAGGAGCACTGCTCCTGTGCAGTTCGTGGCGCGCTCAACGCTCGACGCAACTCGCAAAAATCCTGTTGTGTTTTTTCGACTGCTCCCAAAGTTATGCAAAACGTACACACACACACATATATAAGTGGTGCACAGTAAAAGTTGATTAAAGTTACTCGGAACTACTAGTGCAAATAATTTGTGGATGTTGGCTGTGCTGATGCGCTCCCGATTGCAGATGCTGCCCCACTGAATGTGCTTAATTATTTAGGCGCCGCCTGATTGCCATGCACAAGAAGCAGCAGAAGAAGGCAACATTTGCGTTGTGCCACAAGTTAAACCAAATCTTTCCAGTTGCAGGTAGAGCTAAAGAAAATTAGTTGGAATTTACCGACTGAGCAATACTCTATTCATAATAGCCTATGAAAACAACGGAAGTAGCTTCGATAACATAAAGTATAAATAGGTTTTATCAGCATTAATAGAGAAGTCGTGACCTTCTTTCTGTACGTTTTTCTGAACACGATAATCTCAGAGAGTGTTAGAGATAGAGACTATATTTGGAATAATCATTCTCGTGTATCCCCATAAGATCAAGTTTATTTCATTTTATCGATAACTCGTTCGGTTGAAAGTATAATCGATACATTTCGATTTGCGACTAGCGTTTTTTTGGCTATAACTTGAAGTTATAATACCTAAAGGCACAAAATTTGGCAGGTTTAGGTAAGAAAGTTTGCTTTAACCCTTAAGGTTATCAGTAATCGCATACAAACTAAAATGCTAACATTGTGACCTTAAAGCGGTGACCCTAAAACTATAACAGTTAGGCTTTGGCAAGTTTACTATTTAAATTAGTGATTGCTTGATACTTTAAGGGAGGTTAGACACTATCCAACAAATTGTATCGAAATCTGTATTAAAATTTCTCACTTCCATAGCCAATTAATAATTAAAAATCACTTTGGCCTCGCATAAAACATTTCGATGGTGCTCCAAGTTGACCCACCACTGTGGTTCAGCATCTGTGATATGTGCCAGCTGCTTGTCAGCGCCAGAGAGTTCAGTCCGCTTTCTCTCGCACAAGTGCCACCCAAAGTGATGTCATGCTGTGTGGTGTGCACCACAGTCCAGTCACAAGTGGTTCGTGCGCTGGATCGCAACGCGTCAATATATTTTTGTTAAATCGATTGGCAAGAGTTGCCACGCACAATAACATTACCCATCACTCACTCTCTCTCTCTTTCGGCTGTTGCAGCTCGCATTCACTACTTGGACCGGGAGGAGCCGCGTCCTGGCAGCAGTCGCCTGGCAGCTGCGGGCAGCGTTGACGTCAGCGCCAGTGGATCGCCGCCGAGTGGTGTTGGCATCTCGCCGCACGGCTCGCCGCAGCTGCAGCAGCGTCTGGGCAAGCATCTGAGCAAGTCCGCCTCGGAGCTGAACGGTCACGACAGCCACAGCAACACAGAGTCGCCGCACATATCGCCGAAGCGCGCCAAAAGCGCCGCCTCGCAGCAGCTCGTGGGCGGCGGCAGCGCCAGCAGCGTTGTGGGCGTGGCCAGCGGTGTGGGCGTGCTGCAGAAGACGCACGGCTTCTTCAACAATCTGAAGCATCGCTGGAGTCGCGCCAAGAGCAAAGATCGCATCGGCCGCAAATCGCCGAGCGACTTCCTCGAGGAGAGCACCGACTACGCCGCCGACTACAGCTCCGAGAGCAGCTCCGTCACGCAGAGTCCCAGGCACAGGGCAACCACTATCGGTGGCTCGCCGCTGGCCCGTGATTTCCGTGCCACCGCCAAAATGGCTCAGGTCATTCAGCGCTTCGGCGGCTCCATGGAGGGTCGCATCGACGAGCAGCCCGAGAATGGCAATATCGCAGCTACAACTACCCCACAGCAACAGCTGGATGCCCTGCAGGTGAGTTCAGCTGCAAATGCTTTCCGCTCTCTCTCTCTCTCTCTTTTCTACTTTTTACTGTGCTCTTGCAGATAGTACTATAATCAAGTTATAAATCTAAACCACTTTTTGATAAGTAACAATAGTATTATTGTGATCCTAATATTTGGACTTGATTGATTAAAATCGCACTACTTCATTTGCTTATCATATAGCTCACATAGGAACAATTGTACGAAATAAACGTTTTCCAATATATCCTGACCAAAAACACATTCGCTATAAGTTTTATTACATATAATAATGAAGATCAGACTACTATCTCAGACGAACTACTCTTAGAAACTCGAGTTTTTGTCTAATGCTCATTATAGAATCGAAAGAACGTCAGATTTCTGAATAAAAAACTAAATGTAGACGCCGCTCTGCAAGGGTACGTAATCTTCGGTGTGCCGAAGTTAGCTCTTCTATTATGTTTTTTATTTGCCTGAATCAATTGGATTTTATTTTGCTGCGCAACTAAACAGAAATTTCCAAAATTTATTTTACGCTTCTTTCTGCAATATCTGCAATATGACGCACACGCAACGGCAAACTATCGATCTATCGATATCGATAACGATAACATTGCATTGCCACTGCTACTGGCACTGCCACAACATCACTAACGCCCAAACTGCAGGCTGACGAGCTGCGTCGCAAGCGGGAGACACAATTACGACAATTCGTCTTCTTTCAGCTGCGCGTCCATCTCAAATCCGGCTGCGACCTGGTGGCCATGGACAAGAACGGTAAGCCAAAGGACTCCCACACACACAACAGACACGCCCACGCCCACGTCCCAGCCCCCGCCCCCCGTTACGAACTGACCTGTCACAGCTGCCTGCCAGCCAGCCTGACGCTCACTTATGTTTCTTTGTTGTGTTTTCCTCTGCGCCAGGACTGAGTGATCCTTACGTCAAATTCAAGGTGGGCGGACGCTTGCTGCACAAGTCGCGCACCATCCATCGCGACCTCAATCCTGTGTGGGACGAGGTGTTCATCGTGCCCGTGGAGGACCCATTTCAGATGATTATTGTGAAGGTAAGCTAAGCTATGCACCCACCGAATGAGAGTAGCACGTAAAATAAGTTTGCCAGTTTTGACAAAGTACAGTTTAAGATATTTTAAAGGCATTTCTATGGACTATCTGCCCTTATATTTTCATAAATAATTGAAAATTCGAAAATGCTTCAAATTTAAATGCAGCATTATTATAGATTTCAAACCATGATCAAATACTCCTCGGGACTGAAAATCGGAACAGTTTTGACTAAGTAATGGGAGTTTTAGGAGATTATAGGCATTATAGGGACTATCTAGGCCTGATAAGAAAGTGACATACGAATGTAAAGCTTTAACTGATACAAGGGTACTTAAATCTTAAAAAACTTTGCGAAAATCAGATAGAAGTAATAATGGTGCTAAATTGTAAAATAAGCTCTAATTTGGTAGCTAATAATAATCGCAGCTGACTCCCTAAAGTGGCTACAGTAGCAACAGTAGCAACATGAACATCAACATGAACATCATCAACATCAAACCAGCAAGCAATTATTGCCAGCATGACGTTCAATTTGGCAAATTGTTTAAGATTGAGTGAAATGCAAAGAGCTAACCGAAATCAATTTCCGTTTGTTGGCAACACAATTCGCTTTAGGTCTTCGACTACGATTGGGGACTGCAGGATGATTTCATGGGCTCGGCCAAAATCGATCTCACTCAACTGGAGCTGGGCAAGGCGGAAGATATCAATCTGCAGCTGAGCGATACGAATAACGGTGAACCCGGCCTCAGCATGGGCGAGATACTCATCAATCTGACGCTGTGGCCGCGCAGCCAGGAGGATAAGGAAATGGTATGTATGTTGTGTGTGTGCGCTGTCACAATAAATTCAATGTGCAATTTATGAAGCGACGATAAATTGGAAGAGCCACAGGCGAAAGTTGAATGCCACTGGCAGATGCCAGTGTATCTCACAGATACTTATATAGCTACCTACAGCTATGCACACTTTTAGCTACTTTTAGTCATGCCTACTTCCGGCTGTGCGACCTTTCCCTTTTCCACAATCGCTTTACATAAGCGCACGCTTTTCTTTGCTTTGTTCTGTCATTCCTAATTGGTGCCACATTTGACAGTCAGTCCGTAGTCTCTTTCGATTGCGTGCAGATTTATGAGTCAATCTCCCAGCTTTTGAGCGACTTGGCGCCTCACGCTCAATTAGCAACAGACACAAACACAACACACACACACACACAGAAACAGAAACAGAAACCCGCTGAGTAAGCGACTCAAAGTGACTACACTCAAGCCACTTCCTCCTCGCCACATTAACTCAGTTCAGCTTGGTTATTGTTCGACTGAGCAGCTCCCCTTGCCTCCCTTCTTGAGCGGTGTTGCTTTGATCGTTACTTGTAAAGCGCTCAACATAGGCAACAACACAACACAAAACAAAACACGGCACAACTAGCAATGACAAAGGCAAAATACCCCGAATTACAAAGTAAATAGCAATGAAATAGGAAGCAAGTTAATTGCAACAAAGCAATGGTTGAATACTCTTACGAATTGAGCTGCAATTGGGTAGACTGATGACTATAAGCTGGGATTGCGAAAATAATAAATTGAAATTAGTATTAATACAATTATTGTTATTAAATTGAATTTACTAGTATAATTATTGGTAGTAGTAGTGCTATTACTCAAACCTCCATCTGCCACAAATTGCAAATTTCGAGTTATAGAGTACTTCAAGTCATTTAAGTTTGAGTTAGAGTTGCTCATCCTTGCTTTAGTTTGCTTTAAGGGTATATAAAGTGCAAAGTAAATAGATCAAATTATTTTAAATATTTACTGATATGCAAATCGCATACACAAATAAACTTACTTATTTTGGGCTGTCGCGTTCACTGTACAAAGTTTGAGGTCTGAGTTGTCTGACACCATTCGGGGGCAGTTGCTGCTTATCAGCGCCTCTGTCTCAGTCTCAGTCTCAGTCTCAGCTTGAGCCCAACTGGCAGATAGCGTTGCAAAGCGAATATGACAGTGTATATGCCCAGTTCAAGGTTATCGAATACATGCACACCGAGAGCGCTGCGCAAATGAATTAGCTTTAGTCATTGCGAGGCAGTTCGTATGAGAAGTGGGCACTTTGATTTGTGCTGCTTGAGCGGATTATGGATTGGACTGGTCCAATTTACCGGGTGGCGCCGCGCATGTTGCTCAAGCGACTGCGCCAGCAGCACAGCGAGTTGCGTGACCATCTGGAGCAGGGCTGCGAGGAGCTGAAAGAGGTCAACTCCGGATTTGCATTTGGTGTGCGAGCAGCAATTGAAGTTTTCATTTTGCGTCTTGTTGTGTGTTGCAGCACTTTCAACGCAACTCCAAACTGGCCGAGTCATCGAAGCGGCTCAAGTCACAGATCTGGAGCTCCGTGGTGACAATACTGCTGGTCAAGGCCAAAGAGCTGCCACTGGCCGAAGATGGCAACAAGCTAATTGACACACACTTCAAATTCAGGTGGGTGAATGATTAAATAAAACAGCTTGTCGTAACAGACTGACTGATTGACTTCCACTTCTTGCAGGCTGGGCAATGAGAAGTACAAAAGCAAGTCTTCCTGGACGGAGCGCTGGCTGGAACAGTTCGATCTGCATCTGTTCGATGAGGATCAGAATCTGGAGCTGGCACTCTGGAATCGCAATACACTGTACGGCAAGGCCAACATTGATCTGAGCGTCTTCCAGCGGGAGACAACGCACGGCATCTGGAAGCCACTGGAGGATTGCTCCGGCGAGGTGTTCCTCATGCTCACCATTAGTGGCACCACAGCGCTGGAGACAATCAGCGATCTGAAGGCCTTCAAGGAGGATCCACGCGAGACGCAGCTGCTCCGAGATCGCTATGGCTTTCTGCGCAGCCTGCAAAATCTGCGGGATGTGGGTCATCTAACGGTTAAAGTGTTTGGCGCCACAGGACTCGCTGCCGCTGATATCGGTGGCAAATCGGATCCCTTCTGTGTGCTGGAACTGGGCAATGCCCGCCTGCAGACGCAGACCGAGTACAAGACGCTGACTCCCAACTGGAACAAGATCTTTACCTTGTAGGTGGCGAGCAACTCTTCTACATGCTCTATAACTCAGATCTAAAACTTTCCCCACAGCAACATCAAGGACATCACGCAGGTGCTGGAGATTACCGTCTACGACGAGGATCGCGATCACCGTGTGGAGTTCCTTGGCAAACTGGTGATTCCGCTGCTCCGCATCAAGAGCGGCGTCAAGCGCTGGTACACGCTCAAGGATAAGAATCTGTGCGTTCGCGCCAAAGGAAACTCGCCACAGATCCAGCTGGAGCTCACCGTCGTCTGGAACGAGGTGCGTGCTGTCTGCCGTGCCCTGCAGCCCAAGGAGGAGAAGCTCATCCAGCAGGAGGCCAAATTCAAGCGACAACTCTTCCTGCGCAATGTCAATCGCCTCAAGGAGGTCATCATGGACATACTGGAGGCTGCCCGCTATGTGCAGTGAGTAGTCTGCTGCTAGTTGAGATTTATAGTTGCTCACGCCGTCTCTCTTCCAGGAGCTCCTTTGAGTGGGAGTCGCCAGTGCGCTCGAGCATTGCCTTTGTCCTGTGGATCGTTGCCTGCGTCTATGGCGATCTGGAGACAGTTCCCCTGGTGCTGCTGCTCATCATACTAAAGTATGGGCGGGTATAAGTAGTTGTCGCTCCAAATTAGGACTAATCTAGTTACTCTTGCAGAAAGTGGCTCATTCGTTGGATCACCGGCACCACAGATGCAAATGCTGGCCACTACGACTACGAGTACGATGAGGATGACGATGACGACAAGGAGAAGGAGGAGAAGAAATCAATTAAGGAGCGCCTGCAGGCCATACAGGAGGTCTCACAGACCGTACAAAACACCATCGGCTATTTGGCCTCGCTAGCCGAGAGCACCATCAAGTAAGCCTCCATGAAGCAGCCATCACTTGGATAGCAGCTCAAGCTCTGACTTTCTTTGCAGCACATTTAACTTTTCCGTCCCTGAATTAACCTGGCTGGCGGTGGTGCTGCTCCTGGGCGCGATATTTGTGCTGCACTTTGTGCCACTCCGCTGGCTGCTGCTCTTCTGGGGCCTCATGAAGTTCTCGCGGCGGATACTACGCCCCAATACCGTTCCGAACAACGAGCTGCTCGACTTCCTGTCGCGTGTGCCCGACAACGAGGAGATTGTGAGTGAATCATTTACATACATATCTACTCTTGACTTGATAGCCAAGCTGATGGAAGTCCGTCAGTCTGTCTTCTTTGTTGTGTTATTGATCGATAACTATGTTGTTGTATGTCAAGCAATTCGGTTTATCAAGACATCCTCACGAACCTGTTAAAGATTGATCTTATAATCATAACATGGTTAAAACTTATGGCACAAGCCGAAGATAACCTTTCTATCTCTGTAGTTTAATTATTGCAAACTGATTTGTGTGTGTGTGTTTGACTTTCGCCCTACAGAATCAATACAGGGAGCTGCCACCGTCGGCACCCGCGGATCAGGCGCGCAACAATCCGAAAAGGAAACTGAAAGGCTCATAGTCTATAAGCAGCGCTGATGCGGCGATGGGGGGCTCGCTGCAGTACAGCGCCGCAACTGGTCCACAGCATCTGATGCAGCAGATGACGACTCGCTTCCGCGCCAACACGAACCAGCTGAAGCAGAAGTTCGGGCAGGCGAAGAGCCTGAGCCTGAGCCAAGGCGATTAGTCCATATACATATAGTATGTAGAATTAGAGATGCAATTTTCGGCACCGGAGCAAGTTCCATGAGAAACGTAACTCAACCTTATGCACCAAAGTTTTGCTTAACTTAAGAACTTCAAAAGTATTTCAGGATATGTTTAACTCTCTCAGTAAGAAAGCGAATCAAACTATTTACACTTGATACACTGGGCACCAGGAATGTGCTCAGTTCTGTAAATACACCAACCGCAGCATATTGTACTTTATACTTACATTAACTATATACATACATATATATATATATATATATATATATAGAACCAGTGCGTGTACCTAAAGTTATTTTTGAACATCTATTTGTATTTACCAACAATCTACCAAATGCTAACCGAGCAATTCCTTTGCAATCATATATGAGTATGGTTAATTATTTATTGTATATTTCAATTTGTGATATTTTTCAAAGAATTGCAACTAGGCGTACTATGTGGCTTATCCAAAATCTACTAACACACATGAATATGAATATGAATATGAATATATATTTACCCTTTACTTCTGAAGTTACCCTACGATATGAATGTATTTATGTACTTATAAATTCATTGCCCTCGATTATTTAAGGCTTTTTATAATCTACAAATATACATTTAAACTTATCCATAAATGTATTTATATACATAAATTTTATTGTAATTATTTCATCCGCAACAAATTGTTCAAAACATCTTCGAATACCTACTAATATAGGATGCCATCGTAATCCACAACTCCGAGAATTGCATGACAAACAATTAGATAGTCAAACTATTTTATACTCCCGCAACAAAGTTTTTATATACATACATACATACAAACATATATATTATTGATAAATGAAAAAGCCCAATTAATTAATATTAATTATTAGCACCTAAGTTAAGTTTGTTATTTTTCAAAATATGACAACCAAATATAATACAAAATATTTTTGGATTTCGCTCAAAACTTAAACCGAAAAGCTCTTTTTCCTATTGCTTGTCAAACTGTCAACTGACAACTTGCAACTGACTCTCAAACTATGAGCTTTCATTTACATATGGTTCTGTGTGCTTTTTATTATTGCTTTATTGCTGTTTTGTTTTGCTCAAATTTCTGTTTACGTTAGCTGACAATTACTTTCGCTTACAAAGTAATTCCAATTGGAAGCGCTCTGAAAGCTCGCTACGCGTGCTGGAAACTTTGTTGTTGTCGATCGTTAATTTACGCTGCTTGTGGGTAACCTTCCCAATGAGAAACCAACGAGACCACAAGCAGCTGTTTTAAGTTAGCTTATCAGCAGACATTTCCACTTAAAAGCCTCGACACTTCAATATTCGCAGCGATTAATGCGTGCGCTGTTATGCAATCGAGAACTTTTCCACCAATTAGATAAAAAGAGATATATACACATATAGATAAGTAAATACATCTTTAATACATAATTAGCAAAGGAAATGCACATATAGTATATATAAGTATATATAGAAAAATGTAAGTCAAAATCAAAACACTGGAAGCCTTAGGAGTCGTCAGCTCCCAGTTGGCGACTGCTTAACTTAGTGCGCTATAAATGCAAAACTGGTGTGAAGGAAGCCCTTGAAAAGCCTCTTTGAGCAGCTGCTTAGTTCTTCTCGTTCTTCATGAAATCGTACACAACGGAGAAGTCCTTGTTGCCCAAACCCTGCGACTTGAGTGTGCGATAGATCTGGTGAGCCAGAGCGCCCATGGGAATGGGCGTATTGGAGGAGGTGGCCACGCCCGATGCCAGACCCAAGTCCTTGGTAATCAGATCCGTGGAGAAGCCACCCTTGTAAGCGTTATTGGCTGGTGCGGTGGGCGACACGCCGGGCACCGGATTGTACACCTCGGAGGCCCAGCAGCGACCGGTGGACGAGTTGATGATCTCGGCAAAGGTCTGTGGATTCAGGCCCAGGCGGATGGCCAGATTCATGGCCTCGGACACGCCAATCATGGAGATGGCCAGCATCATGTTGTTGGCCAGCTTGGCGGCCTGGCCCATGCCATAGTCACCGCAGTGGGTAATACGCTTGCCCATGCACTCGAGCACCGCCTTGACGGCATTGTACTCCACATCGGAGCCACCCACCATGAAGGTCAGTGTGGCTTGCTCGGCGCCGGGAACTCCTCCGGAGACGGGCGCATCGATGAAGCGAGCTCCTTTGGCGCTGATGCGCTTCTGCAGCGACTTGACCAGCACAGGATCAATCGTGGACGAGTCAATGAAGATGGTGTCCTTGTTGACGCCATTGGCAGTCATCTCCTCGTACGAGGCCTCCACGATATCATTGTTCGGCAGCATGGTGATAACGAAGTCCGAATTCTTTGCCAGCTCAGCGGTCTTTGCATACACAGTGGCGCCCTTGGCCTTCAGGCTGTCGCAGGCGGGCTTCGAGA